>OU343164.1:8808562-10008562 GCA_910595825.1 Philhelius pedissequus
AGACTGACAGACTGACAGACTGACAGACTGACAGACTGACAGACTGACAGACTGACAGACTGACAGACTGACAGACTGACAGACTGACAGACTGACAGACTGACAGACTGACAGACTGACAGACTGACAGACTGACAGACTGACAGACTGACAGACTGACAGACTGACAGACTGACAGACTGACAGACTGACAGACTGATAGACTGATAGACTGACAGACTGACAGACTGACAGACTGACAGACTGACAGACTGACAGACTGACAGTCTGACAGACTGACAGACTGACAGACTGACAGACTGACAGACTGACAGACTGACAGACTGACAGACTGACAGACTGACAGACTGACAGACTGACAGACTGACAGACTGACAGACTGACAGACTGACAGACTGCCAGACTGACAGACTGACAGACTGACAGACTGACAGACTGACAGACTGACAGACTGACAGACTGAAAGACTGACAGACTGACAGACTGACAGACTGACAGACTGACAGACTGACAGACTGACAGACTGACAGACTGACAGACTGACAGACTGACAGACTGACAGACTGACAGACTGACAGACTGACAGACTGACAGACTGACAGACTGACAGACTGACAGACTGACAGACTGACAGACTGACAGACTGACAGACTGACAGACTGACAGACTGACAGACTGACAGACTGACAGACTGACAGACTGACAGACTGACAGACTGACAGACTGACAGACTGACAGACTGACAGACTGACAGACTGACAGACTGACAGACTGACAGACTGACAGACTGACAGACTGACAGACTGACAGACTGACAGACTGACAGACTGACAGACTGACAGACTGACAGACTGACAGACTGACAGACTGACAGACTGACAGACTGACAGACTGACAGACTGACAGACTGACAGACTGACAGACTGACAGACTGACAGACTGACAGACTGACAGACTGACAGACTGACAGACTGACAGACTGACAGACTGACAGACTGACAGACTGACAGACTGACAGACTGACAGACTGACAGACTGACAGACTGACAGGCTGACAGACTGACAGATTGACAGACTGACAGACTGACAGACTGACAGACTGACAGACTGACAGACTGACAGACTGACAGACTGACAGACTGACAGACTGACAGACTGACAGCCTGACAGACTGACAGACTGACAGACTGACAGACTGACAGACTGACAGACTGACAGACTGACAGACTGACAGACTGACAGACTGACAGACTGACAGACTGACAGACTGACAGACTGACAGACTGACAGACTGACAGACTGACAGACTGACAGACTGACAGACTGACAGACTGACAGACTGACAGACTGACAGACTGACAGACTGACAGACTGACAGACTGACAGACTGACAGACTGACAGACTGACAGACTGACAGACTGACAGACTGACAGCCTGACAGACTGACAGACTGACAGACTGACAGACTGACAGACTGACAGACTGACAGACTGACAGACTGACAGACTGACAGACTGACAGACTGACAGACTGACAGACTGACAGACTGACAGACTGACAGACTGACAGACTGACAGACTGACAGACTGACAGACTGACAGACTGACAGACTGACAGACTGACAGACTGACAGACTGACAGACTGACAGACTGACAGACTGACAGACTGACAGACTGACAGACTGACAGACTGACAGACTAACAGACTGACAGACTGACAGACTGACAGACTGACAGACTGACAGACTGATAGACTGACAGACTGACAGACTGACAGACTGACAGACTGACAGACTGACAGATTGACAGACTGACAGACTGACAGACTGACAGACTGACAGACTGACAGACTGACAGACTGACAGACTGACAGACTGACAGACTGACAGACTGACAGACTGACAGACTGACAGACTGACAGACTGACATACAGACGGACAGAATTTTGGACCATCTTTTTTCGTCTTCGCTATCATCGTAATGTCATGTTTGATTGTTATCTCAAAACTTTTTTTTTTCGACGAAAATATTATAGTCTCTATAATCGCAAGTAAAAAGGAACCTATTTTTGATGTCGGTAATAAATAACAATAAATAATTGACTCCTGTTTTTTTGAAAAACTTTAATTTTGGTATCAAAGTGTAATGGGAATTAACGTTGTTTATTTGATATCCTAAGATTATTTTTGTATGCTTGGAGATTAGGTAATCGGATTTTTCTGATTCGCTTGCTAGAAAGTAGTAAGATCAACTAAAGACATTTTACAGAAATACATATGTATGTGTATAACAGGTTGAAACTTTAGATAAGGTTTTTTTTTTTAATCTGAACCGCTTTATAAAAAAGCAATCTCGTATTTTTTTTGTGAGTGAAATCAAATTATACTAGGGGCGGAAAATATTGGGTCCACCCCGGGTTGCTCTAGCCCATACTACGCCACTGAGTGGTGTATGTATTTCCTTTTCATTTCCGCGGTGCGTTGGCATAGACAGCGACAGGGGGAGAGGGTTAAGATCTCACAAACCAAATTGATTGCAATAAAGTTTCCTTCATCGAATGCGTATTTGTTTTCTTAACAATTTGCTTTGATTTAAGAAAAAAATCTAAACAAAAAACTCGGTGTATACTTTATTAAGTAGGTAGATATATATACATGTAAGCAGGGCAAATATGCAACTTGATTGTCCTTGAGGAAGGGGGGCAATAATAGTTTCCCCATATGTATCGGCATATCCAATCAGTCCATATCTAAGCAGCGGAAGGTGTCAGAAAAAGAAGTGCGAGCTATAAAATATTGCCTTATATTTAAAGAAACGCTAAGAATGTGTGATTTGATATGGGTGCGCTTTTGTGTTGTTCTTTTTGTAAAGTGAACTAAGCACTGCGACTGAGGGCGTGACGCGCGGGGCGGCACGCACATATTATAGCAAACACACAATCAAACTTCACGGAAGATTATATATTTTCTAACATAGAAATGATGAAAAACAGATGGAAATGATTTTCCGGGGGCTTGTGATGGTAGAAAAACGGAAAATCAAAAAAAAAAAAAAAAAACAATAAAATCACAAAACAAAATAAAAATAAACTCATATTCGTTCGCACATGTTGTGAGTTAAAGATCTCGTCTCTAGAGCAAAAGGAAAATGAAGTGATATTTACAATCAATTTGTGTACGTTGGATGACATACTGTTGTCTTTATTTTTTTTTTGTTTATTCGAAATTATTTACTGCATTGATCCGACCCTCTTATAAGAATTTAAGAGTCAATAAAGCAATCATTTATACAAATATGTGATGTATGATTATTATTTTTTTTTTGAGAGGCGAAATTCAACTTAGTAGCTTCGTATAAGAAAAAACAACTGGATCTTGTTGTTTTGGAATTTGTTTCACAGCCAAAAATTTCATTTGCCAATTTCGACTGCATGCGTGGATTATGAAATTGATATTTGTTAATTTAATAATAATAATAATAAAAGGAACAGAAGCAATACCTACGTATGCACATGCGTTTGTATAGTTTTTTACATTTCTTCTTAAAATTAAACCGATAAATGTGTAACTCACCAATATTATTGTACATATGCAAGACAAAACATAATTTAAAATGAAATACATTCATATTTAAAGTTAAAACAATTGGAATCAGTTTTTACGATTCGTGGCATTGTTTATTAATTAAAGATTTTATTTTAACAACTTTAAGCACAAAGTATTTATTTTTGCTTATATGTACATTTCGGAAGCTATGCTTCCATGGTCAGTAAGCTCTATTTAAATAATAATTACATTTTGATATTAATGTATTGAAACAAACAAAAAATTACACAAACAAATTTACAGTGAATTTAAGGTCCAATATAAACTTTTTTGAAAATTGGATTTCTTATTGGTCCATTGTCACTATTCATTAAATTATTTTTATTTTTAAATATTAAAAGAGATTCAAAAGCATCTAGTTCATAAGGATTATTTACATTACGTATTAATTTCAAATTTTGTAAACTAAACAGACAGACTGACAGACATTTAAAGTTTCAAGAAAATTAAATGTTTCGAATCCAATTTTACCAAGAATGTATTCCTTACTCAAGTAACATACACCTGGAAAACAAATAAGACCTATAACATCAACAACAGGATCAGTAATTACAAAACTTGAATGTTGGTTATTAGAAAAGTTTAATAATCTACCAAATAAATTCGAAACAATAGCTATTAAAAATAGCATTTAATTCGCAAAAGAAGTAAAAGATTTAAAAATAAACAATAACGAAATTCAAGTTTCATTTGATGTTATCTCGTTATATCCAAATGTTCCAATTAATGAAACTTTAAATTTTCTCAGAGAATGGTTAGAGAGAAATTAATGAACTTATACGTCTTACTGAATTATGCTGGGTGAAAATTGGTTTCAGTTTAATCAAAAATTCTATCGACAAAAATTTGTTTGCAGTATGGTTTCACATTCAAGTCCATTTTTAGTAAACTTATTCATGTCAAATTTAGAGACTAAAATGAAAAATGAAAGAAATTTTCCAAGAATTTGGTTCAAATATATAGATGATGTTTAAGCCATAGTCAAAAAGCATGAACTTCGAAGTTTAATAAACATGTTAAATAAATCAAAATATCCAACAATCAAGATTACTTATAATTAGAGAAGGTGAAGACATCGAATTCCATTTTTATCGAAAACCTACAAATACTCTTAGATACATAACATCTGATTCATTTTATTCATTTGAACAAAAAACATCAGCTTTTCATTCCATGATTTTTAGAGCCTTAAATATTCCATTGACAAAAGGAAGAGAATACAGTGAAATTCAAAAACTCAAAGAAATAGCAAAAATAAATGGGTATACAGAACAACTAATTGATGATCTACTGATTGCTCATAAAAGAAAACAAAACCTAAGGAAATATACAACTTTAGATTTAATCAGAAATGAACAATATTCAGAAAAGAAATGGTTAACTTTTAATTTCCATCCAGAAATTACATCTAAGCTAAAACCAATATTTAATAGACAAAATATTAGAATTAGCCAAAGCAGTGAAATAAAAATTAAAAATCTGATTAGTGGATCAAAGGACAAAATTGAAACATTACATCAATCAGGGATTTACTCAATTGGATGTAACAATTGTTATAAGGAATATATAGGGCAGGCAAGAAGACCAATTCTCAAAAGATTTAAAGAACATTTTGCGCATCTAAAATACAATGAACCTGAAAAATCAAGTGTATCACAACACATGCTAGATAATAACCATAAATTTAGTTTACAAAATTTGAAATTAATACGTAATGTAAATAATCCTTATGAGCTAGATGCTTTCGAATCTCTTTATATATTTAAAAATAAAAATAATTTAATGAATAGTGACGATGGACCAATAAGAAATCCAATTTTCAAAAAAGTGTATATTAGACCTTAAGTTCACTGTAAATTTGTATGTGTAATTTTTTGTTTGTATTGAATTTGTTGTTTGTATTTAATTTTAATATTAATATCAAAATGTCATTATTATTAAATAGAGCTTACTGACGATGGAAGCATAGATTCCGAAATGTACGTATAAGCAAAAATAAATAATTTGTGTTTTAAATTGTTAAAATAAATTTTTTAATTTATAATAAAAAAACACGTTAAAAATTTCCACTATCAAATTAATTCAAGCATTGTTTATATAAAACGTCAAATAGATGATGATGCACAGCTGATAGAAAACATAGAAGAATTGAATGGAGTTGCCTTAGAGCTTCTCAAATTTTTATCAAGTTTTTATTTCTAATTTTGATTAGATCGGAAATTGACAAGTCGCACAGATGCCATATCTTTCTGGTACCAGTAGAAAGAAAGTCGATCATTTTCGCGGTAGACCTTGTTTTAATAGTATAATTTAGTTTCTGAGTGTAAATAGAACTTTAAATAATACTGAATACAGTAGTTTTTAATAACGGTTCCACGAATGGTTATAATAGTTATGTTCTGCGTTCAATGGTTAAGGTTTTAACTAATCAGAGTAGTGGTCTTAAGATATGCCATATAAGGACAGAAAGTTTGTTGCCGAAGATTTGATATAATCTGTGTTTCTGAAACCTGGTTTAGTAGTAGTTTTAATGATAAATTGTGTGGTCTAGCGGGGTATAAGCTTTTTCGAGGTGATAGACACGGACAAATTGGTGGAAGGGTGGCGATGTTTGTACAAAAAGGTATAAGATGCAAAATTAAGTGTTATTCAGGCGCTGGTAGTCTAATTGAATATGTGTTTCTGGACCTAATATGTGGTGAAAACAAGTTGCTTTTAGGGACGGAATATAGGCCAACTTTTTTTCAACTAATAGATGAAATATCAGTTCAATATTCAAAAATTGTTATAAGTGGAGATTTTAACAGTTGAAAACAATTTTGTTGACGAAATGAGAAGTTTCAACATGTTTCCGGTAAATACCACCTTACCAACACATTTTTGTGAAAGTTGTAGGGCACTTTTAGATGTTTTTTTGTAAGTGATTTAAAAATTTGTTTGTTATAATCTACACTCGCACAAGGGATTATACTACCCTTTAAATGTTAACACAGCGCGGGCGTGTGTTTAAGGAAGAGAAAGAAGGATAGGAAAGCTGTGTGGCGCGATGTTCTGACACTCCAGGTGGTTGTTGTCGCAGATTTTATCTCCAGGTTTAGTGGCTGAACCTATTTATCTATGCCCCTTATAAATCGCATTATTTTTTTTTTCGTTGTCATATTAAGCGGTATACCAGTTTTACTCAATCACATGTTGTTAGTGTTATGCATAAACATCATGTAATGAGTAATCAGCAATTCATTGTATGACATTTTATTTTAGAATTGTTTGTTAATGGAAAAATGAGAGGACACAGACTACGGCAGGAATCGAACCTGTTACCATGAGGTTGATAGGCGAACACACAATTATTGCGCCACGCCCACCCCCATTGGGATACTTTTTAAGGATCAGATCTCGGCACCGGGCTTCTCAAGGCATGATCTCATCTACATGGCCTTTGACTTTGAAGTTGAGGTTTCAGATATCTCGTATCAATACAGAGATTTAAATTCTATTGAATTTGACAGTTTAGAGCAACATGTTTAAAATATTGAGTGGAACGTCGTCTATTTCCTTACATCTCCGAGACATCAAATTGAATTCATAAACTTACAAATACTATCACTTTTTAACACGCACGGTCCTTTACGAATAAAAAAGCGAAGGCATGATCAACGATCATGGTTTACTTCAGAAATTCGTGAACTCATGCGGCTTCGAAATCGAGCTTTTCAAAACTATAAACAATATAGACTTGAAGAATTTAAACAAACCTATAGCACTTTACGCAACTTGGTTATTAACAAAACTCGAACAGCAAAAAAGGATTTTTATTGTAATCGTCTGAACTTATCTTTGAGTGGCAAGACACTGTGGAAAAATTTACGTGAGGTAGCAGTAGCAAAGAATAAAAGCATGGTAGCTTCTGCTGATATCGATGGTAACATTCTAAACAATAAATTCGTTACCTTCCTTTGCTGCCTGTCACTGCTATCCTTTCATGTGATAATAAGCCACAAGACGACCTGGCAAATATTTTCCAATACTCAATAATAGGATATTGTCTGTCAATAAAGTCTAATGCAACGGGAATAGACGGAATACCTCCCAAGTTTCTGAAAATCATTTTGCCTATCTTACTGCCTTACATAACATATATATTTAATTCAATTTTGACAACAGGGATTTTTCCTGACCCTTGCAAATGGCTAAAATAATACCTATAGCAAAAACTGCAGATGAATTCAGACCCATTTCGATACTCCCATTTTTATCAAAAGTATTCGATAAAATTGTTCATAACCAAATCAACGCTTACGTCCGCAGTAAAAATTTGCTTTCGCCAAACCAATCTGGTTTTAGGGAAAATATAGTTGCTCTACCGCACGATTAATGTAATTGAAGATATACCGCAACCTTTAGATGACGGTTATATTACCTTTCTTATACTGTTGGACATTTCAAAAGCATTCGATACGGTTGATCATGTCAATCTTTTTAACAGGCTTTCACGGTTGTACAATTTTTAAAAATTCTGCCGTTAAACTTATGAATTCATATTTAACTCAAAGAAAGCACGCTGTATGTGTGAATGGTCAAATGTCTAATTTTCAGGTGTTCCACAAGGTTTAATATCCGGTCCGTTTTTACCGTATTTTCCTTGTATATCAATGAACTTCCTCAAATTGCTAACCAATCCACAATTCAAATGTACGCATATGACGTTCAACTATATAAAAGTTGCCCGCTGGGTTTAATAGAAAATTGTGTCCCAGTTATCAATGAAGACTTAAATAATATCTTACTCTTTGGTAAAAGTAATGGTCTCTTTTTGAATCCGACTAAGTCTAAATGCCTCATTATTTCCATAAAACCGGTTGATCTGTCATACTTGCCACAAATTACTCTCGACGATGCTGTAGTTAGTTACGTAAAATCTGCGAAAAATTTGGGAATGATTTTAACCGGAAATTAACCTGGGACACACAAATTGCTGCACTAATAGGGAACATTTATAGCGTACTTCGAACGTTATGGGTCAACCAAAATTATACTTCCATTAAAATAAGATATTGCTTGCCAAGGAATTAGTTATGCCAATACTGATCTATGGGTGCGAGATTTATACACTATAACATCAGGCGAAAGCCAAATGTTATATACAATAGTATTGTCAGATACATTTATGGGTTAAAAGATACGATATCGTCCTTCCCCAAAGCTATATATAATGTTTCATTTGATAATCTCATTCGATATAGAGTTTTGATCTTACTCTTTTGGATAATTATCTATTTGACAGATTGCAAATGTCCTCATCGATAAGGTCGCAACAAATTTAACAAATTTCGGTTCACATGTTGAACCTCTGAACGTCAGTTCTTCGTTAACGCTTCGCGTTTATGGAATGGTTTACCTCGAAGTATTAGACGTATAAGACGTTTCGAAAAAGAGCTCAGGACTCATTTAGCCCTCAATTAAAATTAAAGTCGAGTTATTAGGTGTGTTTTATTGGGAATCTATCCATTGTACCGTAAGTAATTCCCAAAAAAACGCATCGACCGTAGCATGGACCGTAGCTTTTTTGTTTTTGTAAAAATGGTACCCCTGCGCAGTAGTCACACGTAATGAAAGAGTCTTTTGCAAAGTAAAATTAAGAAAATATCAAAATTATGAACAATAATTAGCTTTTATTCATATAAAATAGAAAGTAGAAAAACGTACCAATATTTAATTTATGTACAAACCTATTTCTTGTTTTCATTTTTACTGCATTTGCAATTTTAAATTCTAACACTCATTTTGCATCAATAGAAGGGAAATGGGGGCGTTCGGTGTCGCACAGCTTTCTGATACATTGCTGAAATATATATTGTGCGTTTGTGAACGTATAAAACCCAATAGGTAACCATTTCTGTCAAAATTCAAAACAGAAAAAAAAACTAATTGCTTACGATTACGCTTCGGCTCAAAGTGAATTAAACATACATTTGTTGGATAAAATATAAATTTAAAATGAATCGGGAAGTAAGAACCACAAATGTTTCAACCGATTCAGAAGAAGAAGATGATGTATTAGGCACGTTATTAAAGTTCACAAGCAACAATTGAAAGGACAGGTGATTTCGTAGTCAGCTTTGCACTACGATACCTAAGTATACCAGAAATTTAGCGCTAGCTTGGGTTCGATTTGGAAATCATATGTTTTGTTCGTTGGTATGGTCGTCGGCTGTTAATTGACAGATATTTAACACGTATTACAACAATAACGAACGTATTGCACAGCAAAGATGTGCGCTACCGAACGACCCCAATGATAAGTGAATGGGTTTGTTCATAGACTATGATCAAGTCCCTTTTTACACAGGGAAATCTTTGTATTGCTTTAAAAATCGTCTATGCCTTTCACACGAGGAAATAAAATTGCCGGAGATTTGCTTGATGCCTTTATGTTTCTTGGTTTTGATCGCACACTACAACGTAGTTTAAATTATTTACTCCCCTTACATTTCAACTCTATATTTCATGCTTTTATTTATTTTCTGTGTAGATCGATAGATAGAGTTTTATTTTTCAAGGCAATTTACAATTTATTTTCTGAGTATGTTTTGCTTTCAATTCAATATTCACTCATCAGACTGCAATTAACATACGCGGAGTAAGGAACAAATAGTTAACATTTGGTTTGCCATTTCCATGCACATGTCCAGAAAAACAAACAATGGGATGACAAAAATGTACGCCCAGTCTATGTCCATGTAGTGAAGCAAATACAGTCCATGGCCAACGTCCATTAAACAGTGAAGAAAAAGCACATTTTGTGAAGTTCAGTTGCTGCTTTGTGCGTATAGGCTAGGCGCTCACATGAAATTTTTCCGAAACGAAATAATTTAATCACTAGTTGAACGATGATCGCGCACATAAGCAACTTAAAATCAATCAACGAGATTAACCAACACACATACAATATTTTGATTTAATGTGCGCGCGTTCATTATAGTTCGGTGAGATACAAACTGAAGAACTTATTTGGGGCGATCGCTCGATTTGTGATAAAACACAAATTTTAAAGTTGCTAGAATCGCGGACTGAATAGTTTTTGCATGTGCCGGCATGGTATTCACTTTCACAACTAAACTGTTGCAAAACTAAAAGTTGCATATGTGCGCGCCTAAGCCTAATAGCTCATAGAATTTCATACGAATAAATATTTTGCGGCGCATTGTCGAGCAGTTCATCTATAGCGCAGTTCAACCCAATGCGGTCTGTCTTCTCAAATTGCTTTTTTGTAGATATAAATAAAAAGATGATTGTTTTGCACCAAACTCCGTTTATTTATAATATTCAATAAAAATTGAACACAAAACGAATATTGGTCTTAACTTAGGGGCCAGTTAGAGCGAACAGAAAAACGCATCAGGAAAAGTTGAAACAATATGAAAGTGAATATTTTTTCCTGATGGTCGTTTATAGCAAACACGAAAATTACGTCAGTTGGCAAGCCTCACTTCTTGTCTGGCATCAAGTTTTCCTGATTGAAACACACACGAAAAAGTTTTTCGTCCACAATTCTGTCAGTGTAACGAGAGAAATTGGGACCCAAATCATTGGAATGATTTGTTCCATTTTGTGTCAAATGGCAATCAGCTCTCACGGAAAATGAATTTTCATCAGGAAAATAATTAAATACATTTGTCACAAAAAATAATTGTTCTATTGCAAATATTTTTCCAAAAAAAAAAATTCTGAGTTATTCGTCATCGATTAGTGTAGCATTTGTATTTTAAAACCCGTGAAATTATCATAAATTATCCATTAGAACTTTTTTCCTGATTCGTTTTAATGATCGCTATAACTGGCCCCTTAGTCAAAAATAAAAGTAAAACGGAATTCATTCAATAGATATTGATTTTTTTTTCAAAATGGAAATCAAAATTTGTTAAACAGCTTATAATTTATTAAAAATGGAGTTATCTAAGATTTTAGAAATAAAAACTGGCTAACTATAAAAAAAAAAGAATCAAAAAGATCGATTTGTCTTTGGAATGAAATAAATAATTATAACACTCCATGAACACATCCATCGAGATTCAATCCAATTATCAATCGTACCAACAAAGCTAACAAAATCAAATTCGAGACTCGAGTAAACGTCAACCAGCCATCCACCGTAACTTCTACTTTAGCTTTTTATGGATCGTAGCGAATTGTATGTAAAATGATAAACTTACGGTGGATATATTTCCCAATAAAACACGGCTATTATTTCCACTCAGAGCAACTATGCAGTAGAAAGATATGGATAAGAATATAAGTGAGAAATTAAGTACTTTTTGTCTGTTTTATGTAAAATTAACATAAAATTGGTGAAAATTGAAACAATTTATTGAATAAAAGAACATTATAACTTTTCTCTTAACTTAAAATTTGATTAGCCTTTTAATCTAGTAAGCTAAATAGTATTCAATATTAAAACTTGTATTAGTTTATAAGATATTGTATCTTAAAATGCAAGTATGCAAAAAAAAAAACAAATAAATAAAATAATATAAAGGAGAAGTTGTAAATTCGCTATACATAATATTATATATTAGACATTACGACTTACTCGACGACAGGATAAGATTTAGGGATATTGGCTAAAGCGAAATAATAACAAAACCAGTGAAGCCATTAGCGAAATATTCGGAAAAGGCTAGAAATGAAATTAAGAATATAAACACTACAATAAAAAACTGCAATAGGTAATTAAAAAAAATAAAAACGGAGTCAGCATTCCAAAAGGGACAATATGAAATTCCAAAAATATAACTGAAAGGATTGAAACAAATTTTTTTCTGGAACAGGAAAGATGTGTATAATGGGCGGAACCGGGATTAGTCGAGCCATTTAAAAAGAGATTACAAGTAAAAACTACATTGCTTCAACTAAATAACCCCGCAGAATTATAACGTAAATGAAACCGCATAGTTTTGGAAAATGTTACCAAAAAAACTAAAAAAAAAATCATACGAATGCCTGGGTGGCAAAATATGTTTTGAAAAATTAGTTTCTTAACAGTTTTGTTCCTCAAGTAAAGAACAAAAATCTTGTTATCGATAATGCTCCTTCTCATCCAACAGAAGAAGAATTAACGTCTGAAAATGGAAACACAATGTTCTTGTCACTACACGTTACAGCTTTGATACAATCAATGGATCTAAATGGAATAAGAATAACAAAACTACATTATAAATCAAACTTGCTCATTATTATGGAAAATGACGACATTGCTTTTGCACTGAAAAATTTCAATTAACGTCAAGCTATAAATTTGATCTCAAAATTCTGGGATAAGCTGTCTTCCACATTCTTGAGGTGTATTGCATCTGAAAAGAGTAGTTAACCAGGAACCAGGTAAAAATTACCTACCTTTTTGAACTTAATTTGTTTTTGAACAATAATTGGTAACATACAATTTTTTCCATTCGGAAATGAGTTCACAGAATTTGATATCAGTGAGTGGTTACTTGATGAACATGTTCCGGATTTACTAGAAGACATTGATGCTTTAACAACAGAAGATAGAATTGAGTTTTTGAAGCATTAAATTCTTCGCGGATTTTTATATCCCATTGGACAATACTGCTAAGATTAGAATTTAATGAGCTTATCATACGCTACCGTTGCAGTTCCACATCCAAAGAACAAAGAGGTAAATTTGAAAATAAATATGAAAACCTGAAAGTCAACTAAACTTATTATGTTAATCTAAGTATGCGCGTTAATCTAAGTACGTGCGCCATAAGCAGCGTTACCACTTAAAAAAAAACCGTAGCCGAAGTAGATTCAAGAAAAGGGTAGTAGATTTCAAAATCATAATTTTAATAATATATATATTTAATTCGAAATTAGTTATGTATTTATCAACAGCAACACAGCATATGAAAAGCGAATGAAAATAGTAATAAGAACAACCTTGCCGAAATTATGTGCATCTTCTTCTTCATTGTCTATGTCTATACAAAAGTCACCACAGACGCTTCATTTTCTTCTACTTTTGGAAAATCTTGATTATATATATGCATTTGTTTGATTTGGTATGTTGCTTAAATAAGTTTGTATATTTTTATCCCGCCAAAAAATGCAGTTATTCTATTGTTTTATGGTTGTAAAGACACAAACAGATCTCGACCGATCGAGCGACAAGCGCTTATCTCAGATATATACTCTCACCGCGAATGTGGAAGATGGAAAACACTACGGGAGACTTATTCGAGATACTTTGGTGGTAATATTTTCACCCATTTAATCATCAAACGTTCAAATTCACAAGAAATTAAAGGAAAAAAAAAGAAGAAAACAAACAGAGGAAGCCATGGCGCGTCAGATACTACAAATGAACCGACTTCTAAGATATTACTCGTATACCATCTACTTTTGGCTGATGCTGTTGCTTCATGCTTCAAAGTCAAACAGAGTGATGAAGCGATGTTGTTGTGTTGTTCCGTACTGTTTTTTTTTTTTGTAGGTTTTTTGTTTGTTTCCATTTCCTTTTGACTCAATGGAGTTCAATACTGGAAAGAAAAGAGAATTATTGTTTTGTTTGTTTTAATAATTGTTTTTGTTATTTCATCTCCGCAATATTGTATAATGAAGGGAACAAGACCGTTTGCAATAAAACGTGCATAGTGTAATGATCATTCGGGCGCAAGTTGAAGCTATTAACGTCTTTTCTTTTCTGGTCTATCAAAGTGTGTTCACACCAAAGAAACATTTATCTAAGGAAACATTGTTTAAAAAACGTTTAAATCGGGTAGGTAGATCTCCAATACAAGGATGTTTTTTTTTCCAATTTATTAAATCTCGTATCTGTAAAATTTAGGACAGTTTGCCATTCTTTATAGATTTCTCACTAAAAGCTAAAGTTATTTTTAGAAAGTTAAGTTATTGGGTACGTGTGCATATATGTAGGTATCCAACGACACCCTTAACGGGTCCTGAACCCTTCTGCTGAATGCGTTTTTCTTTCAGAGGAGAGCACTGAACAGAGTGCGAAGACATAGATTATGCACTTAGCTTGTTCCAAACAGAGCGAGCTCTGAATACTGATATGTTTTGTAAGCACACTTGAACCAGACAAATGAGAATACATTTTCATTTTAACCATAAAAAGCAATATAACACAAAACTACTTTTTTTGTAGACAGATAGATACAGAAAATCAACAAGCAATCAACTTCTTTCGCAACCTAATTGAATCTGATTATTTTTACTTGCGATTATAGGTACTATAAGGCAAGTTACGTATTCGTAAAAAAAATTCTAACGATCAAACATGACATTACGATCATAGAGAAGCCTAAAAATGTGATCGACAAAAAATGTCTGTCTGTCAGTCTGTCCGTCTGTCCGTCTGTATGTATAACGAGCTGCAGCCTAAACGGTGTAAGGGATTTCCTTCAAATTTGGTACGTGTGATTATTTTGGCATTCCTCAGAGGGAAAATTGAAATTTTATTTTAAGCCCAAAAATAACGGTACCTGCCATATGATCTTGAAGGAAAATCTTATTTTTCCCGAAAACGGCTCCAACGATTTTGATCAAAATTTTTGAGAATTTTTTTGTTGGTAATAGCTATCATTCGATATGAACCAAGTTTACGGGAAAAGTCTAGTAACGGTACTTTTAATATAACGGTTTTTTAAAATTTTTGGCTTTCTCGGTTACTGTACATTGGATTTCTGTCAAATTTTATATCTGAGAACATCTAGATAGTCAAACAAATTCTGCATATTAAAATTTTAAATAACTTTGTTTTTATAATTAAAATTAGTTTTTGAATCTTTTATTTTGAAAAATCAATATTTTTAAAACTAATCAAAAAAAAATAATTTTAAATTTTATAGTCACGTGTATATTAATAAACTCTAAAAAACTGCATACCAAAATTTAAAAAACATTTGTTTTCAAGAAACTAAAAATAAAAAACCGGATTTCATCAAAATCCGTTCTACAATTTTCGAGATACTTTTTTATAAAATTTTCATTGATCGGTGGCATCTAATGGTTTTCATGTCGAGAAACCGATTAAAGTGATGGTTTTGGCAGTTTTTATAAGTTTAAAAAACGATTTTAACCCACCTATACAGCATTCACTTTCATTTATACATATGTATGTACACATCTATATACCTAGGTTCTCTATATACAGGTAGGTACATATTACCCTCCTAATTTTTATAATTCAAGCCCATTAAAATATACATTTGTAGGTAGGTATCTATGTAACCATTCCTTGAATTATATATGTATATTCCACAATTCATTATATTAAAAATCAGGGTTATCTTACCTACATACATCGGCTTTAATCATGCAAAGGATAACTAGACAATCTATACCTACTAACAGCGTCAGTAGTTAGCTACACTAAAGTTGTTAGTTACAAGAGTAAGTTCGTACGATCCGTCGTGCATTTTATTTTCTTCTCATTTTCCTTCTTGACACACATGGCATGTAATGCGTTCAGCAATTTACTCAAATGATCATTCTATTATGTCCAGCACATCGAGCGCGATCTGCACATGTTCAGAACGAAAAAAGAAACACACATTTGGAGCTCTGAATGCTCAGAGTTAAAATGAAACACACAAACTGTTTGACAACCCAGGCTCTATTCTGAACTAAAAAAGAAAACCAACTGGAATAGGAGAGGATGTGATTAGAAATAAAATCAAAAAAGAATAGGAGACCCGAAAATCAAGGAACTCCTAAGTTAAGGCAAGCAAAACTGTTGATTGGTGAATACAACTAAAAATGGTTCATGGACGGCATCAGTTTAGCTATAAATAAACTAAGGATTCTTCACGGGGTCCCTTACCGGTCACTGTAGGCTCAGAAGACATCTAAGTATTCCTTGCCTAGTAGATAGTGCCACGTGTAGACTCTGCCAGGACGAGGACGAAACTCCAGACCACATCCTAGGTTTATGCGGTACACTAACAAACCACAAAAAAAAACATCTAGGTTAGGTAGATGAGAGAGAGCTATCCTCTATAAATGCACTCCAGTCACGCAAATTTCTAAGAGGAATAAATTAGGAGGGAGAACTGTAATGCGAAAAACTCATACAGTTTTAGCCAGGGGGCACAATAGATCTTAATGTCACAGTACACAACACCCCAATTTATATATTTATTCAAACTTTGTCTTTGCTTTCTTTGAGACGAATTTATTAAGACTAGGTTTCTTTAAAAATGAACGCATTGAAGCAAAGGCCTTCTTTTTTCGGAATATTCCTTCAATGATCTTTTAACTAAAAATTTTTTTTCTGAATAGTTGAGGTATTAGTAAAATCTTTTAAGCCATTTTATTTTTTTTTTTTTTGTTTTTTTTTTTTAATAATTGTTAGGTATAGAATATACATATGTACATACATACAATTACGAAAAAACGGCCCCGACATATAATGCTGAGGGTGTGCTTTAGAAGCGCCCCTGATCGATAGAAACAAACGAGCAACGACCGACGCACGCAATGAAATAAAATACTAATTTTTTTTATTTTATTTTCCTGTGTTTAAGATTATAGGAACAATCGATTGAATTGTTTGCCTTTCACCAATAAAAAAAATAGAACCTTAAAAGGGAAAAGAGTCACAATTATTCACAACTGTGATTGTTGAAACCACAATGACTTGATTATCTTTTTATTCATTATTATCTGGGACCAATACGCCATCCGAACGATAGAAGTGCACGGTAGCAGACAAAAAAAATATACAAAGATCTTTCAGAGATCATTGGGATTTTGAAGAACTGATTTCGTGGAACACTTAAACTGAGGTAATACTCCCTCCCTCTCGCGGCAATAAATTGAGTTCCAATGCAGTCTGTGCGGTATGATATTTTATTTGTGGTGTTTGGATGTTGTTATTTACGTACGTACATATTTTAATATGTTCAGTTTCCTTTGCATTGGGACCATCGACCATGCGATGAATGAAAATAGAACTATTAAATTTGTTTCTATATAGGCATAGCCAGCATCCATGTACTACATATTCATGGTTTAGATACAATTCCCAGAATACAAATTAAAACAAACAAACAAAAATGTCAGAAAAACAAAACAGGCATCATAAGAACCCACTGAATGATGGTGATGCATTCATCATCGGTACAATCATGTAGCGGAATGGATGTATGTATATGTATATGTATGAAGCTTAACTAACGCCCAACTGTTATACTTGTTTAAGTTTTTAAACAAGTTCCACCACAATATAAGAAAAACAAACAGCTAAGTACAAGCAACGAAAAACACGTCAACAGGTAAATAGAAACAGGTAACTCAACCAAATTAGGCTATCGAAACAGGTAGTTTTGTATGTTATTTTATTACATTATGCGGCAACATATTAAAGCCTATTAGATTTATATGTATTTAAAGAAAATAAGAACACATACTCGACTGGTAGACATTTTGACGTTTGCTGATTGAAAAATGTAATTCAAAAAATAATATAAATTATAATTCGTAGATAACTGTTTGTTCTGATTGGCTAGATGTAAAAAAAACGAGTTAGTTTCAACTTTGTAATTGACAACACTGACCAATCATAGGACCTTTGTAGTGGATACCTAATTAATTATTAGAATGAGACGTCGCAACTCAGCCAAGTGAATGACTTAAAGGTGGTGGGTTCACCAGCGAACAATTATTAAAACCAATTTTCTGCATAGTTAAAATTGACTTATCATGAACGTAGATACGAGATGCCTCTGACTCTGAACTTGTGGTTTACACGCATGCATTTCTTGTGAATCTTTACCAATTTATTTTTACTTTTCAATATTGATTCAAACTTGGTTTCCACGGTCCACTAATCGTAGATATATTTAAAGTTAAGGCAAACTTTCAAATCCATTTACATTAAGCTCATAAGGTTAAAAAAACAATTTATAAGGAGTCTGGGGCCAATTTCACAGAACATACATACATCAAATACATCACATACAACATACAATATTTCTCGATCATACATCCATACAATTTTCTGTTTCACAGATTCGATTGGAAGGATTGTATGAGGTTAATAATAATTGTTGTATGTGATGTATGATTTGACATATCTTAAATTGAATTGAACGAGATTGAAAGAGAATTGGAATGTGAAAGAGAAGCTCATTGGAAATATTCCAGTCGATGTTATAATGTTTGACAGACGATCATACAACAATTCTATATGAAACCGAAGTGATGTATTAGAGCTGTCAAAATCATACAATGCATGATGTGTATAATCTGTGAAATTGGCCCCTGGTTGCATTTCAATTTTGACTATTTATTTTTGTTGTATATTGATGAAGTACATAGTTATGGTCATGAAAGAAATCTTAGCCTATGTAATTCACAAGTTAGTATAATGTTAATTAGTAATAGATTAGAATTGTTCATACATATCTCAACCAAATGTCAAACCCTCACGTGGTTCTAATTTGATATAACCTCATTCTTGACTTAACCTTGGCCATTGACTGTCCACTTTCTAGTTTGCTTCATTTATTTTAGAATTAAGCACATTGTAAATTTATATTAAAATAAAGATAAATTACAGTCTACCGAAGTTGTTTAAGTACATTACAGTGGCGACGAGGACTTAAAAAGAAATTATTGCGTGTGCTAAAAAAGAAAATCGAAAAATTAGATCGAACAATTTAATAAGACATCTCATCGTGCGTAACTAAAATTAACATGTCAGTTGGTACAATTCCTTCTTTCAATTTTGCGCAAAATGACTGGGAGGTGTTCAAAACTAGACTGGAGCAATATTTTATAGTCAATGGCTTGGTAATCGAAAAAGATATGGAGGTTAAGCGCGCAATACTGATTACTGCGTTAACCGAATCATCATATAAGCTGCTGAAAAGTCTGTTTTCTCCTAGAAGTCTAGATAATACGACATACACCGACCTCATGGCAGCTCTGAATAAGCATTTCAAGAAAACCACATCAGGATTTGCAGAAAGACTGAAGTTCTACGAGGCCGTCAAGCAAAAAGACGAATCAGTGCAGTGCTGGGCGGCAAGAATTCGTACTTTAGCTGCAAACTGTGAATTTGGAAGCAATCTGGACGAAATGCTAAGAGATCGATTCATAATGGGTTTGGAGAAAAGTCCAGAAAAGGACAAACTGTTTCAAGAAGACGTATCCAAACTAACGCTTGAAAAAGCCATCGAAATAACGCGAACGATATCCTGCATTAAACAGCAGTACGAGGTGGAAGCGTTGAAACAAGAGCAATCTGAGTCATGTGGATCAGGGCTATATAGATTGGCAGCTCGTCATCAACAACAAAATCGCCGAAAATCAACACCAGCTAAAAAAAACTACTCGGATAAAAAATGTCTCACATGTGGATATACCAACCACACAGAAGCTCAATGCCGATTTCAGAACTACAAGTGCAGCCTTTGTAAACAACGTGGTCATTTGAAGAAGATGTGCAGCAAGCGGGGTCAACGATCATCACATACAGATAATAAGAATTATAATAGTATAAAATATATCTACGAAACCGATATGTCTCTTTTCCATTTCAGAAGGGTGCCTAGTTCAAATAACTGTTCCCAGCCAATTTTTGCCAAAGTCACCCTCAATCGGATTCCAACGGAGATGGAGATCGAGATCGATAGTGGAGCATCGATGTCAGCGATATCATTGGATTTTTATAAAAAAACATTTCGCGGATTGTCCATTGAAGGAAACAACGCTTCTTATAAAAAGTTACAATGGCGATCACATCGCACCAACTGGGATATGTAAATTAAATTTTGTTTATAATTAAAAGTGTCGACTGCTGGTTATATTCGTAATCGAGAACGGAGGTCCACCGTTACTAGGAAGAGATTGGATGAGCGCGTTCAATATAGGTTTGCAAGAAATTAAATTTCTCGATGGCATAGACCGCGACGTCTCGGTAAGGTTTTAGATAGGTACGCGGAAGTTTTTGAAGGTACTTTAGGAACTTTCAATAAAAAAGTCGTTTCGCTTACCTTAAAGCCCGGTGCAACACCAAAATTTTGCAAGCCTAAGCAGGTACCCCTGCCTATGAAAGAAAAAGTTAACGCGGAGATTTCATGAAAATAGGAGTATTGGTTCCCGTTGCTTACAGCAATTGGGCCACACCAATAGTACCAGTCCTAAAAAAGTCAGGTGATATATGAATTTGTGGCGACTATAAAATAACGCTTAATCCGCAACTCGAGGTCACACAACATCCTTTACCTAGAATAAAAGAATTATTTGCCAAACTTGAGGGTGGTCAAGAGTTCACCAAGCTAGATCTATCCATGGCCTACCAACAACTACTGCTAGAGGAAAAATCTCAAGATTACACGACAATTTCGACGGAACTAGGTCTTTTCAAATACACGAGATTAGTTTACGGAATCGCGTCGGCGGCAGCCGAGTTTCAAAAGGCAATTGAGAATTTATTTTTAGGTATGGACGGGGTCATCACATTTATTGCCGATTTACTCATTACAGCTAGGTCAAAAGAAATTCATCTCGAGCGGTTAGCCAAGGTGTTATCAATTTAAGAAAACGCGGCCGGGTTTGAAACTCGCAAAATCAAAATGTGAATTTTTGCTAAATCGGTAAATTATCTCGGACATACAATCGATCGCGACGGTCTTCACACATGTCCACAAAAAATAGAAGCAATTAAAAACGTAAAAGGCCAGGCAACGTTAAAGAACTACAATCGTTTCTTGGGCTTTTTAATTATTATAGAAAATTCTTTCCTAACGTCGTCGGTCGCCACGATTTGTTCCCCTCTGCATGATTTATTAAAAAAAGACACCACCTATAAGTGGGAAGCAAGAGAAAAAGAAGCCTTCGAGAATATTAAGAGCTTGCTTTCGTCAAATAAAATACTTGCCCACTACGATCCAGTAGTGCCAATAAAAGTAACTCTTGACGCTAGCCAACTAGGGTTAGGTGGAGTATTGTCTCATGTTTATGCGAACGGTACTGAAAGACCAATTTGCTTTGTCTCTCGAAAGCTTTCTGATAGAGAGAGGAAATATTCTCAAGCAGAACGAGAAGCACTAGGAATTGTTTTTGCAATAAAAAAATTCCATCATTACATTTTCGGTCGCAGATTCATTCTGTCAATGGACAACAAGCCTCTCGTATCCATTTTTGGACCAAATAAGGGCATTCCAACGATGACGGCTAACCGGTTAGAGATATGCATTGTTGTTATCAGGTTGTAGTTTCGACATTGAGTATGTCAATACCAATTCCAATGTTGCCGATTTTTTATCGCGCAAGCCAATTCATTGCTGGGAAGAACAAGATTCGGATCAAGCCAGTGATATACATTTTAATTATCTGTGTCAGATAAGTAATTTTCCTCTCGACTTTAAAACTATGTTCAATGAAGTTAACAAAGATCATGAATTACAATTAGTTAAACGCCATATTTTAAAGGGATGGCCTACAAAGGGTGCAGAGCATTTACGTCCATATTTTTTAAAAAGGCATGAGTTAAGTTTTTTTTTTTTTTTTTTTTTTTTTTGGTTTATTTTGTACTTCTTTGTAACAATTATAAGAATAAAGATTTAACAAATTTAAAAATAAATATAACAAAATCAATTATAATATAAGTTAACAGAGAGAAAAAAATATAAAAAGCAAGTGTATGATTTAATTATATTATATTTAAATGTTTTCCAATTCATGATAAGAAGAAGGTACATTCTGTTGCCTAAAGACAAGAATCGAAAGTACCGAGAAATCAAATTTAAAGATAACGATTTAACATAAATATTTTATATAAAAAAACAGTGTGGGGTAAACACTTGAAGAGAATCAAAATATACTTATAAAAATTAATAGAAAAATTTTTTTTTTAAGGGAAATGATGAGTAAATTCGAAGTTAGATAAGAATCCTAATAATATTATAGATTTCATTGAGATCAAAGTTAAAGAGCCATTTTTTAATGTTTTTGATGAATAAATGAGTAGAGCGAATGCTACGTACGTCAGAGGGTAAAGCGTTAAAAAGTCTAGGTGCTGTTGCAGTAAGAAAACTTAAAAAATGATTAGTATTGTGAACTGGAATGAAGGCAAGGTTACTACTATTACTGCGCAATGAGTAAGTTGGTATATTGTGACTTCAAAGATAGCCACATCTCAAAAAATATATTTTTAAAACTTTATAGAAATAAAGATGTTGCAGAGGCAAAATACGAGAGCTGACAAACAATGGAAAGCTATGTTCATATTTCCTTTTTTTCCATATGGTCCTTAAAATATTCTTTTGAGTTACTAGAAGAGGCTGTAATAGGTTTTTGCAGCAACCACCCCAACAAATTATACCGTATTGTAATTTCGATTGAACTAAACCATAATAAAAAGTTTCCATAAGTTTTCTACAACAAAGTTTTTTTAAATGAAACATAATATAATTGGTTGAAGCTAAATATTTCTTTAATGCTTTAGTGTGAAATTTCCAGTCCATTTTGTTGTCAATATGTATTCCAAGATATTTATATTCAGAAACTGTTTCAATATAGAAACATTTTGGTGTACAATTATTAACTAAAACCTTATCTTGAACTTCTATGGAAGTACAACATGAGTTACTACTAAGTGGGATTTTTTTGCAGTCATAACTATGCTGAATAAGGAGAGGAAGATTAAGATCTACTATCAGAGGTTTGAAAAACATAATTCTAGTTTTCTCACTAATGACGAGTTTATGAATGCCAAACCAATGTCTAAATAACTCTAAGTCGTGATTAATATCAGAAACCATATCAAGTAAACTGGGGCTAGAATAAACACAAGTTAAATCATCAGCAAATCCCACTAATTTACCTTTTAAATTCAGACTGAATATATTGTTAATATATATAAGAAATAAAAGTGGACCTAAGACGGAACCTTGTGGAACACCTATATTAATATTTTTTACTTCACTGAATTTATCACCTATTTTGACCATTTGTTTTCTGTTTTTAAGGTAAGAACAAAACCAATTTAACATAAAGTCTCTGAAACCGGCTTTTTCTAATTTTCTAACTAATATGTCATGGTCCACTGTATCAAATGCTTTTAAATGTCGATATATAAAGCTGCTGTAAATTTCTTATGGTTCAAACTATCATAAACTAAGCTGCAGTGAGCTTCCCCTTCTTGCTTTTTAATTAAAATAGTTCCATTTTTAATCCAGAGATATTGATATTCTTTTTCAATTATAATTCTTTTAGTTTTATTAAATAGTAGTCTGTTATATGGAGTAAGTGATTCATTAATAAAAACAGTTTTGGAATAAGTTTGAATCTTTTTCTTATTCGAAATAATTTTTTGCTTACTCTCCATATTTTTGAATTTAATACAAATGATTTCCCTTGGCTTTGTCGTTGTTGAAGCGGCATTTGTGTTGTTGTTGTTGCGGTCATTGGTTTCGGTTTTGCTAGTTATTGTTCTTACATAACAAAAGTTTATGTCTTCAGCTGTTCAGCTGCAATTTGTTTTTTTCAGAGTCAGAGTGAAAGTGTTGATGAAAGACATTAAATCAAAGGTTTCTAACAAGCAGTGGCAACAAAAAAAAACAATTTTAAAGGAAAAGCAAAACGGATATTTAATATCAATGATCATGTCTTAGCAAAAGATTACTCCGTTGCGGGGAGGGTGTCTTGGCAGAAAGCGGTTGTACAGAAAGTATTAGGTAAACAATATTTTTTATTAAAACCTGACGGAAAACCAAATCTGTTGTGGAAAAGACACATAAATCAATTACTTAAAAGAGGTGTCATGGACCCTGTTAATAAAATGTGCGAGGAATACGTTCCAATTCAAATCACTGATCCGAAGCATAAAATTAAGCATAATACTGTGCCAGAAATCAACGTTGAAAGAAGTACACCAAAGAAACGTTGGATAAGGAGCAAAATATTGAAATAGATAATAAAATCGGAGGTGAAATAGAACGTAATCCTAAATTTCCTCAGAAAATTAAACTTAATAATATACCTCTCAAGAACCACAATTTGCGCAGTGTAACTAAGAGCTTGAAAGAGGCAAATACTTAATAACAATTATGAACTATGTATATTGAATTGTAAAAGATATAAACAAGCAGTCTCAATTAAGTTGTAAGATCATGAATCATGAATTTATTTTTGAATTGTAGTTAAACTAAAAGCGAACTAGGGGGGTATTGTTGTATATTGAAGTACATAGTTATGATCATGCAAGAAATCTTAGCCTATGTAATCCACAAGTTATTATAATGTTAATTAGTAATAGATTAGAATTGTTCATACATATATTAACCAAATGTCAAACTCTCACGCGGTTCTAATTTGATATAACCTCATTCTTGACTTAACCTTGGCCATCGACTGTCCACTTTCTAGTTCGCTTCATTTATTTTAGAATTAAGTACATTGTAAATTTATATTTAAATAAAGATAAATTAAAGTCTACCGAAGTTGTTTAAGTACATCACAATTTTGATTTTAGGGTTTTGGCGTTTCTTTTTTTTACTTGCGATTATAGGTACTATAAGGCAAGTTTTTTTTCGTAAAAAAAAAATCTAACAATCAAACATGCCTAAAAAAGTGATCGCCAAGAAATGTCTGCCTGTCGGTCAGTCTGTATGTTTAACGAGCTACAGACTAAAAGCCTTAAGCGATTACATACCTTCAAATTTGGTAAGTGTGATTATTTTGGCATTCCTCAGAGGGGAAATTGAAATTTTATTTTTAGGCTTAAAAATAACGGTACCTGCCATATGACCTTAAAGGAAAATCTTATTTTTCTCTAAAACGGCTTCAACGATTTTGATAAAAAATTTTGAGAAGGTTTTTTGTTGGTAATAGCTATCATTTCATATGAGCCAAGTTTACCCGAAAAGTCTATTAACGGTACCTTTCATATAACGGTTTTTCCAATTTTGGCTTTCTCGGTGAGGGTACATTGGATTTCTGTCAAGTCTTATAATCTGAGAAGATCTAAGTAGCTAAATTAATTTTCCATATTAAAATGTTCAATAACTTTTTTTTTAAAATTAAATTCAATTATTGAAATTTTTTTGAAAAATCAATATTTTTAAAACTAATCAAAAAAAATAATTTTAAATTTTATATTATAATAATAAAATAATTATTATATAATAGTCTCTAAAAATTTGCATACCAAAATTTTAAAAGAATTTTGTTTTCAAAAAACGGAAAATAAAAAACAGGATTTTATCAAAACCCGTCATACAATTTTCGAGATACTTTTTTATAAAATTTTCATTGATCCGTGGCATCTAATGGCGTTCTTCGATTTTTCGAAAAACTGATTAAAGTGATGGTTTTGGCAGTTTAAATAAGTTTAAAAAACGATTTTTTGCCTTCTATACACCATTTACTTTCATTATATATATGTATGTACTTGTACATATTTACAGTATTAGCCTCCTAATTTACATAATTAAAATCCATTTAAATATACATTTGTAGGTAGGTACCTATGTAACTATTACTTGAATCATGCATTCAACAATTCACTATACTAAGAATCAAGGTAATATTACCTACATGGGCTTTAAATCTGCATAGGATAACTATATAGGCTAGCTAATTACCAACAGCGTCGAGTGAGTCAGTGAGCTACAAGAGCAAGTTTGTACGATCCAGTCGTGCATTTTATTTTTATTTAACGCGCGCTGAAGGGATTTTAACTACCCTTAGTATGATCAAGCACAGTATGAGCGTTAAGAAAATAGAGTAAGATTTTAAAGTAGAAATAAACCGATGGATATTAGTTTTGAAGTTCAGAATATAAATACAGGGGGGAAAAAATAGAGCCTGATAAAGCATTCCACATTCGTGTTGTACCTACGATTAAAAAAAAAAATTTCGGTATGTGTTCTTAGAATCACGATTATTACGGAAATATCTCCATTGATATCAAAATTTAAATTTTTTTTTATTTTTCTGTATTAATATTTGGATCAAAAAAGCGTAATTTTTTTACGAAAACCAAATATGACCGCAAAATCTTATCTAGCCTCTTAAATGCATAGTGACAGAGATAAACAATTCGCCGAAAGTTTAAGTCAGATTAAAAAAAAACTAAATAAATATGCTTTAGGAGTTTTAATTGAAAATCTCGAAATTTCATCGGCCCCGGGTCAAAAGCTTAAATCTTTCTTCAAAGCAAAGATGTTTCGTTTAAATAGAGAGTATACCTCTAGACTCCTATGAGTGGATATGTGTATTATATCCTTAAACCATGTGTATAGAGGCAGAGAGAGAGAAAGGGAGGGATCGAGATACATCTGCACTTGAGTTTTTTTTTGTTTGCCTTTTCAACATAAGAAAGATGTGTCCGCAATTGGAAATAAGAGTAGCTTTTAGAAGCTTTATTAAAGCACCTGTATGCGCTATAAAATAAAATGCACGACTGGATCGTACGAACTTGCTCTTGTAGCTGACAACTTTTGTAACCACTGACGCTGTTAGTAGGTATAGATAGTCAAGTTACCCTGTGCAGGCTTAAAGCCGATGTAGGTAAGACAAGGAATGGTTACATAGACACTTACCTATAAATGTATATTTAAATGGATTTGAATTATGTAAATTAGGAGGGTAATATGTACCTACCTACATATAGTGAACCTAGGTAAGTGAATGGTGTATAGGTGGATAAAAATCGTTTTTTCAACTTATAAAAACTGCCAAAATTATTACTTTAATCAGTTTCTCGAAAAAACGAAGAACGCCATTAGATGCCACTGATCAATGAAAATTTTATAAAAAAGTACCTCGAAAATTGTAGGACGGATTTTGATGAAATCCTGTTTTTTATATTTATTTTTTTTTTATTTTTTTATGAATACCCTTTAAATGTTTCAACACAGCGCGGGCGGGAGGGTGAGGTTAAGGAAGAGAAAGAATGATAGGAAAGATGTGTGGCGCGATATTCGGAGACTGTAGGTGATTGTTGTCTCAGATTTTATCTCCAGGGATGGCGGCTGAACTAATGCGGAGAAATTTATCGATGTCCCTTATAATTCGCATTAATTTTTTTGTTCCTTTTTGTCATATTTTATCGGTATACTGGTTTTACTCAATCACATGTTGTTAGTTCTATGCCTAAACAGCATGTAATGGGTAAACCAGCAACTCGTTTTATGACATTTATTGTTAGAATTGGTTTTTAATGGAAAAATAAGAAGACAGACTACGGCAGGGATCGAACCTGTGACCATGAGGTTGACAGGCGAACACACAACTATCGCGCCACGGCCACATTGAACACAATTGGTTTTTGAAATGTTGGTATGCAGATTTTAGAGTTTATTAATATACATGTGATTGTAAAATTTTAAATTATTTTTTTTGATTAGTTTTAAAAATATTGATTTTGGAAAAAAAAGTTTTAAAACTTAATTTTTATTACAAAAAAAAGTTATTCAAAATTTTGATATGCAGAATTAGCTTAGCTATTTAGATCTTCTCAGATATAATTTTACAGAAATCTAATGTACCGTTACAGAGATAGCCAAAAATTAAAAAAAAACCGTTATATGAAAGGTACCGTTTTTAGACTTTTCCCGTAAACTTGGTTCAGATTAAATGTTAGATATTACCAACAAAAAAATTCTCAAACATTTTTATCAAAATCGTTGGAGCCGTTTTAGAGAAAAAATAAGATTTTCCTTCAAGGTCATATGGCAGGTACCGTTAATTTTAGGCCTAAAAATAAAATTTCAATTTCCGATCTGAGGAATGCCAAGATAATCACATAAAACAAATTTGAAGGCAATCGCTTAAGCCGTTTAGGCTGTAGCTCGTTATACATACAGACTGACAGACAAACCGACAGATAGACATTTTTTGGCGATCACTTTTTTAGGCTTCTCTATGATCGTAATGTCACGTTTGATTGTTAGAATTTTTTTTTTTTACGAATGCATAACTTGCTTTATAGTACCCATAATCACAAGTAAAAGTAAAAATGCGCGGATTTTTCTACTGATACAGGGTGAAACAACCAATGCATTTTTGCATGCTCTGATTTATATAATCAAGGCCCTCCTTAACTTTGTTATAACCATTTCACCTTTCTTGCGCGACAATTTTTTCCAGAGCTTTCACCTTGTTCTGTAAAAGCAGAACAAAATTAAAACCCTTTACGAACGACATTTAACCGCAACGGAAGCACGAATAACAAGCATTACGCTATACAGGGTGTCCCACAGTCACCGCCGCAGATGAAAAACATGGGTTCCTGAGGTCATTCTAAGTCGAAAAACTTATGAGGTAATTTTCTCGTTTTCGCTCCATTTTGGAATTGTAACAGTTTTAATGACTTTGGCTCTCTTTTCCTTAAACTGGCAATATCTCTACTAAGTGGCGTCCGATTCGTAAGATCTTTTTTTTATCCAATCCAGAATCTATACATCTTACAATTTGTCTTACAATTTGTTTTTATGGGAATAACAGTTTTCCCGCAAATTTCAATCAAACCCAATTTTTATTGTTTTCTTAAGTTGTTTTCTCATTTTGATATGTTTTTATTCAAAAAAAACGTTAATAAGCAGTTATTTTGTTTACTTATTATGAAAGCCCAGTTTATTTTCTTAAAACAACATAAGCTTTGTTGCAAAAAAAATTATCAATATTAATAATTATCAATTTTAATTTTAAATAAAACATTTTTAAAATTGAATAAAAACTACTTCTTATCTAAGTGGTTAAGAAAGAGACAAAAAAACAAATAAAATTGGTAAAACCGTTACAAAAAATGTAAGCAGTAAGGATTAACATATGACTTGAAGATTGTCAATGCCTGTCTCTGACTTCTGAAACGTTAATTTTTCACTCGTACTCCCTTGCATTTGTAATTAAAGTTGGAGTGCGTTTTTAATTAATTAATTTAATTTTCCTACAATGTATTACACCAATCAAGAAAATCTTGAAATGTTATTGATATAAGGTGAAATGGGACGATCTGCTCGGAGGGCAGCCCGGGAATAGACCCGACGTTTTCAAAATCGACTTCATTGTGATGACCATATCCTATGAAATCGTGTCCACACAGAAGGAGCTCTTCATCCACATCGAGTGGATAACGGACAAAATGAGTTGCTAGTAAATGAAAGTGTTTTGAAGTTCTTTCGCGATAATTTCTTTCGCGAGCACTCGAGGAACAGCATGTAACATAGGGATCTATTTCTTGTGGGGACATAAACACGATTCAAGACTTAAATGCGCGTCTCCATGTGAATTATCAAATGGTATCATCGCGCGTATTATTAGGCGACAGCAATTGTGGCATTAAGCAGAATGGGGGAACATTTGAACAACTTCTCTAACTTACACAAACAAAACTTTTGGTTTAATCTTTTTTTATTTCTCTCAATTTGTTTACTTTTTAATTACGCACTTTAAATATCCTTTTTTTCAATAAAATTTAAGTTGGATAAAGAAAATAAACTGGGCTTTCATAATAAGCAAACAAAATTATACTTATTAAGGTGCTTTTTTGAACAAAATGATATCAAAGTGAGAAAAGGACTTAAAAAAAAACAATAAAAACTGGGTTTGATTGAAATTTACGGGAAAATGGTTATTCCCACAAAAACAAATTTTAAGACAAATTATAAGATATATAAATTCTGGATTGGATAAAAGAAAGTTCTTAAGAATCCGACGCCATTTAGTAAAGATACCTAATGCCAGTTTAAGGGAAAGAGAGCCAAAATCATAAAAACCGGCTTAACTCCAAAACGAAGCGAAAACGAGTAAATTACCTCATAAGTTTCTCGACTTAGAATGACCTCAGGAACATATAGTTTTCATTTGCGGCGGCGACTGTGGGACACCCTGTATATTTACGTACATATATTATAGATAAGCACAATTGAATCTTAATTTACAAGATTTGCCTAGCTTATCGGTCATTCTTGTCTCTTGCGGAAGAGGACCAAAATCGCCACGCCATTCGACCGAAATACCGAAATAAAATAAAATTTGTATTCTATAACAACCCTGTCTGATGGTGGATTTAAATGTTTTTCTTGTTGCATGGTTGAGCTGCTAAGGCTGGCCTGGCTGGTGTAGAAGCTAAGGTGCTGCATGTAATGTAAGGCGCATGTATAGAGAGTTTGCCTTGTATTTTGATTTTCCAGTTTCTGCCATTAGGCAACTACACCACCAAGCATAATATGCACCGTCATCACCGTCATTCAGTTTGTTTCGAGTCTTGGTTTTAGTCAAGCAGCAGGTCGATGCGTGTCACTCTGTATAGGAAGTGTGTGTAAGCTGCGTGCTTTGCAAATTCAGGAGGGGGTATCAAATAAGAAAATGAGCAAAAACTAACGAAATGATACGAGAAACTCTAGAAGAAAAAACACCTTGCAAAACGTAACGATAAAAACACTATGCATTTGACAGACGACGGACGCGACGCGACGGACGGACAACGCCAGGACACAGGACTGACAAACGAATGGATTACGATATATGTAGATTTGTCTATACATACCTCTATGTTGCGTCGAATGGGACTAGTGTTTTTCTTTGCTTCCTTGTCGCAGGTTGTTTAATCGGTGGACGACCAAATTGTTGATTCGCAGCATGGTGCAGAAGAGCGATGAGACACGATGGATGGTGGACGACCAACAGAAAAGCTACACAAGCACATTGGGGTAATTTATATGGAAAACAAACCAAAAGTAATTCCGATCTTTAAATCCTGCAGACAATATGGGAAATAAATACACCTACAAAATTTTATTAAAATAAAGCAATTTTTGAACATTATTTTTAGACAATTTTTGTATTTTAAATATTATCAAATAAGTGGAACATATTTTTTTATCAATTAAATTCATTAATTAAGATATTTTAAAAATTTGGGAAAAAGTCCACGCACATAATTACTAATTGTCAACTTTCACAATTTAGAATTTACAAATCGTACGTTCTCGAAGTCTTCTGGAAAATTTAGAATTTTTGACTAATAATAATTTTTTCTAAAACCTTAAAAAATTGGGGATTCCAAAATTCCAAACCGAATTTAAGATATGTGTAAAAGAAGGTAGGGTTTAATTTCTCATAGTGTGTTAGGCAACAATTTAGGTACAGAAAATTAAATTATGTTTGATTTTGAAAATCAAAATTTTGACGGCTTATTTGGCTGAATTATCCTTTAGGGGAGCACGAATTTTAATACACAAATAATTTTATGCGGTAGATTTATGGTTAAGAGTAATAAATATAGCAGTTCTATAGTGAGGAGGAAAGTTTTATTTCTTTTTGTAATTAATTCTTAAAATTTTCATTTTTCATACAAAATGCATAAATACACAATGTATGCCTACAAGCAACTGCGTTTATTTATTTTGACAGTTCTTTACCAATACATACGAGTGTATATACTATTTTGGTATAGTAAGTGTGGATTTTTTTGGGGAAACGGGAAAAAATAAAAAAAAAACAATCCATTAGGTAAACTTAAGTATGAAAAAAAATTACAAAAAATTAATTTTCAACTATGTACTCAAAACATTTTCGCGAAGGGTTAACAATTGACACTTACTGAATAATTGTCTTAAGAAATTTAATAAATAGAGAGCATGGCCCCCTTATGCGACGAGCTTTTTGTACACTGTGAATTTAATTGCAAAAAACATTTCACACAAGTATCATAAAAAAACCTAATATGTCTCATAACACTATGCATAGAGAAATATTAGTAAGTTGCCTTTTTCTCGTGAAAATTTTAATGTACAATCCCGTCTCGGTTTCTTTCGTGTTTTTTGATAGTAAAAAGATGTAAGATAAGTCGAGTGTTCAGATTAAGAAGATAGATTACGGTATGGAGTCTAAAGGTCTAAAATCTACACTTCGAATTTTCTGAAGTAAAATTTTAATTTTGTAGAGGTTTTTCAATCCATTTAAATTTAAGCCATCCCTTAATCGATTTTGAAAGTTCAAGACTTCACAGGTAGGCAAAAAACTATATTTTGACGTTTTGATAATATTTTTTTCAAGTATCACCTAAAAAGTTTTAAAACTACTTTTTTCCAACGACATGGATACATAAATCGTACGTATTCTCCTCTAAATTTTCACGGTGCGCCTATCTGAGTATTACTTACTATGAGTGGTTTGATATTTTAACTCATAATATTTTGCAAAAGAAAAACCTATGAATATTATATAAATTGAACGTGATTACTAAGAAATAATTAAATTAAAAAATATTTATTCTAGCGAAAACCAAAACCAAACCACCGGGACCAGCGAGATCAAGAATACAAAAATACGGTCTCGTCTCGGGTGCTTTTAAAGTAGACTCGCCTTGGTCTCGGAGACAATTAATATTGTCAGCCCTAATTTTTATATAGAGTTGAAAACTTTAAAAATATGCTAAAAATAGAAAAAAATATTTTTACATTAAAACTGCTATATTGAATACTTGCAACGATAAATCTACCAAATAAAAGTATTCGTGTGCTACAATTCGTGATATTTTGAAGAAGAAATGAGTCAAAGAACGAAAAACTAAATTAAACATTTTGTTAATCACATTTAACAGTGTTTGTCCTCACCGTAATATTTTAAAGCTTTCTACAGATAACCCCTAGCTAACTAAAAAAATCAATTCCCACTAATGTTTTATGATTTGGCTATAAGAATTTTGACTTTACACACACTTTCGAACGTAGATTTAAATTTTGCTAATATTTTTGTTCAAAATACTCCAATGTTCGTGCATGGTGTGTTTTTTTTTTTATTTCTCTCCTTTTGTTTTGTTTGTACTATTGCGAAATGAAAACGCAAATTATAGTTTTTTTTTTTAAATTTTTTTTACGCAATCGTTGTTATAAGGAGAATATCCTGACTTTTAAGATCTGCTTCTTTTTTTATGGTTTTGTTCGATGTTGTGCTGACTGCTTTTATATTTAATTTTTGCACATGCGGAATATACTCGTACCTAAGCTTAAGCGTTAGTATGGTGTAAGGTGGATGGAAAAACAGGTTGTCTGGTTTTTATGTTAAATATATTACTGGGCACATAATGCATTTGATGTTGAAGTTAATTGATGAGAATATATATAGAGAAAAATAAAAGTAAAAAAAAAAATAAAATTAAATCTTAATTCTTTTCCTTTAGCTTGGCAAAAAAAATTATATTTACATACATACGAATAGCGAACCTATTTTTTTTCATATTACGTCTAGGTGGGTTCATATTTGTGTTGGGATTTTTTCTCTAGAAAAGCAGAGCGACAGCGCCACCAGCACCTGAATCATGATTATGACCATTATAGCCAGTTCGAATGTGCGTTTAGGTGAGCTTTATATATTTTTCTGAGTTCAATGATCAGTGAGAAATGTATTTTATCTTTGGAGCTAACTCAACCTCAAGAAATGTAGAAATCTTATATTTACACCATAATATTCATATTTCATTATTCATTTAATCAAAAAATTATTTGTTATGTGCATCATAAAGCTAGCATTACCAGCCTAAATAGATATAACGGGTGATTTTTTTGCTACTTGGTTTTTGACGTTTATATTTTTGTCAGATCACATATGAAAAATTCCACGAACATTTGACATTTCGATTCAGTATTGTTTGCCATTTCATCATGAATAGACTTACGCCTGAACAACGTTTGCAAATTATTGAAATTTATTATCAAAATTCGTGATCTGTGAAAAATGTGTTTCGCAAGCTTTTATCGCAAAATTGTCTTCAGCGACGAGGCTCATTTTTGGCTAAATGGATACGTGAATAAGCAGAATTGCCGTATTTGGAGTGAAGAGCAGCCAGAGGCAATTCAGCAGCTACCAATGCATCGCGAAAAATGCACTGTTTGTTGCGGTTTATGGGCAGGCGGCATCATTGGGCCGTACTTCTTCAAGGACGATGAAGGCCGCAGGGTTACGGTCAATGGAGAAAGGTAGCGTTCGATGATAACAGATTTTTTTTTTGCCGAAAATGCAAGAATTGAACTCGGTCGACATGTGGTTCCAACAGGACGGTGCCACATGCCACACTGCACGCGAAACCATGCATCAATTGAGAGGCGAATTTGGTGAGCAGTTGATCTCACGTTTTGGCGCAGTCAATTGGCCACCAAGATCATGTGATTTGACCCCGTTAGACTATTTTTTGTGGGGCTATGTTAAGTCTATTGTCTATGGGGACAAGCCAAACACGTTTGCTGCCTTGGAAGCCAACATTGAACGCGTCATTGGTGAGATTCCGGCCGAAATATGTGAAAAAGTTTGCCAAAATTGGACCTTCAGAATGGACCACCTGAAGCATAGCCGCGGGCAACATTTAAGTGAAATTATTTTTAAAAAGTAAATGGCAGAAATTGATTTATCGATCCAAATAAAAATTTCATTCACTTTTTACAAGTTTCTGTGTTTTTTTGAATTTTCAAAAACCAAGCTCTTAAAAAATCACCGTTTATATATATATTTGATTTAAATTAGGTGATTTTATTTTCTATTCTTTGATCTTCAGTAAAGCAATATATAAATATGAAAACAACACTAGATTTATCAATTATTTTAGTTTTAGATTTAAATTTGTTTAATATAAATATAGATGTTTTATGTCCGTTAGTCGATCTTATGTTTATATTTGACATCACTGCTAAGTTTCAAGGACAGCTACAATAGGTCATTTTATTTTAAGTCCTTAGCCAAGAAGCCCTATGTTATGCATCACGGATGTCAAAGCATTGAAGCAAATAGATTTGTGGTTAAATAGGTTATTCATTCAATTTGAAAATATAGTCAACTCCCTTTAAGTCAATTTTTCACGGACTCTTTTATGACAAAAAAATGGACTTAAAGGGATTTATATTTTTTTGCTGAAAGGGTTTTTATTGAATGCAAAGATTACAAATTTTTTAAATAATTTTAAAATTTGAATTTTGTAGAGGTTTCTTAATCCATTTAAATCAGAGCTATCCTTCAATGGATTTTGACAGCTCATGGTTTGATAGGTAGGCAACAATCTATATTTTGACGTTTCGGAAATATTCTTTCTAAGTGTCACCTAAAATTGTTAGTCAACTTCCAACGTCTGAAAAATGACCGAATTCTATTCCAACGACATGATACATACATAAGTCCTACGTGTTCTTTTCTGTATTTTCGCAGTGCGCCTAACTTAGTATAACTATGTACGTATGTAATTTGATATTTTAATGCGCATATTTCGCAAAGGAAAAAACTTGTCAATATTATAAAATTATGAGTACTAAAAATTAATTAAATAAAAAATTTTTCTTCTAGTGAAAACTAAATCACCGAAGAATTTCGGTACCAAAAATACGATCTTGTGTCGATCTCGGTGCCAGCCATAATGGTACCTGCCTAATAATTCGAAAACAGCTCTAACGATTTTGATACACGACAATCTGTGGCCTACTAAAAGTATAGACTAAATTTGGTTCAATTTTGTTTTAATGTTTTGTTATTAACGGTACCTGCCATATAACTTTTTTTTTTTAATTTTCGACTTTCTCATAAACGACTCGACAGATTTCGATAAGAAATTTTATATACCTAGGTGGTCCTTTGATTTATGAATACAACTGCGACGATCGCACGTACTTGCTATCTGATGTTCACATCGTATGTATAAGATTCTTAGTGGAAACAAGGAAATATATTTTTAAAGTCGGTTTTTGCGAAATTTTTTATATAGGTATACAACATTTCTTAATTTTTTTTTCTAAAAACCAATTTGGTATGAAAATATTATCCATTTAATAATATAAGCTTAAAAATATAATTTCGAAAAACAAATCATCACCCGATTTCGAAATATTGAATTTTCAACATTTTTTTTTTCAAAAAAAAAGAGACAATTTTGTTATGCAGTATTATTTATAATTTGGAGAACCTCCTATATAAATTTTTTTATCGAAATGTGTCGAGTCGTTTATTTAATGTCGAGTATGTATTTATCCATACACAAATGGACTCTCGCATAGATAAGACAACAGCTCCTCTGCCTTGCCGGCTATTCTATTCTAATTCCAAGGATTTTAACTCCCTATTTTTCGAATCATTTGTGATGTAATGCTCCGGCTCCGTCGCTCTTACAAGGATAAACAGTGTTTTTTTTTTAGGGAATTTTGTTTTTATTGTATAAACAAAATTGTTGGGGATCAAACATTCTAGGGTCAGAATATATGCGAGAAAAAGTGGCAAAATATGTTCGCCACAATTAAATTTAGACTTTTATAATTCGAAAGCTTCCTTAAAAAAACAGAGTGATCTCAAGTACAAAAATGTTATCTTAAAACGGAAGTGACAAAAATTCCTATAAGGAATCAAGTAGAGCAACCACATTATAAGACAGAAATCTCAATGTTCCAGTTATAAGCTAGCTGATATGATACTGAGCGGCATTATATTCTGCCTCATCCCATACCGGTCGACCGACGACGCACGCGACGTAACGACCGACGATGTGTCTTTAGAAATATATTCTGATTACACACCATAGATCTGAGCACATCGTTGAATCGTTGAAGAACATGGAATCGTAGGCTAAAGCAAAAAAAAAATGCATAAGACACTTTTGTTTTTCTTTGTCTATTGCTCTGGTTTGGTTGTGTTATGAGGATTTTTCCCATAAGAATTGCACCTTGCCATAGTTGTTATATGTAAGTAGTTGCTATAGATGAACCCAACAATTGACTTAAATCACAACCAGGAATTTCCTGCTCTGCATCGATTCTTCTTTTTCTTTTACTGCTGGCCGCATAGTGCATACATCAGTTATGCACCTATTTTGCCTATTCGCATTATTATTGAATGCCTGCCCACTGCAGCGATGTGTGTATATGTGTATTAAGTTCATATAGCCATGCTAAAGCCGATACTGCGGACTGGCTGAAAGAAATGATGCAGCTGTAGTTCGCAGTAGAGTCATATTTGGTAGGTATACGAAAACATTAGATAGCACTTCAATTGAAGTTAGCTGTGCAGCAAGAAATGTGTATGCAGTTTTGCTAACTTCAACTTACTGCTAGAGCTACATAGCCACAGCCAGTAAAAAGTAAAGTCGAATGAAGTCGATCGGCTACAACTCGGTCGGTCGGGTTGTATACTTTGTCGTTTATCCGTGCGCCGACGAGCCGACCGAACGCGACGCGACGACTCGAGAATACGGTGCGGTGGGCGACGTCCGGAGCGTGCTTATATGCGTCTATTCCAGAGTTTATAGTTTTGTTACTTAGCTATTGCAGTTGCATTGTGGCTTAAGACTTTTAAGTAACGAAGAGCCACTCTTTGGCGTGTATACCTACTCGGATCATAAAGAAAAGAAAGGCACTTGTAAAGCTGCATAGCAAGTCTACAAGTGATTACATCGCATAAAGAGGAGAATGACAGGTTTTCATCCAGTTTTTAAAGATAATTCTTGATTTTAGTAGAGCTATTATTAGTTAATACTAGTAGGTACTGGTACATACATATACAAATATAGTGGCACTTTAAATAATAAAGTTATAACAAATACAACAAAAATGAATTGATGCAGAAAAACTACATTGTGTATTCCCCTTTTAAGGATTATAGACTTTTATGATCAATTTCATAAACAAACAACTTAATCACTTTTATCTAAAGTCTTCTTAGTTTTTTATCAGGCCCTTAAGTCTATAGTTAGTTAGTTTAGTTTCAACCAAAACCTAGGGAAATTTCACGAAATTTTTTTATTAAAATTGAGTTATTTGCACATCCCTGGTAAAATAAAAATAAATGTTTTTTTTTCTAATAACCAAAGTGTATGAGAACAAAACGTTCGATTACATCGTATGAACAAGATTCTTAGTAGAAACGGCAATTTTCTACCTATACAAAACTTCTTTAAATTTTTTTTCAAAAACAAATTTGGTGGGTATGACAATTTTATGTATTTAATAATAAAACTTACAAATATAATCTCAAAAAAAAAAATCGTCATCCGTTTTCAAAATATTTGCAAAAATCAAAAAAATATTTTGTGGTTGTATGGATATGCGGGAACCAAACATTTTACATGGATAAAAAGTAATCCTATGTGCTATTCCTATCTATGTGCCAAACTTCATCCAGATCCAGATCCGTTCAGCCGTTCTGGTGTGATTGAGTAACACACATCTATCCATCCAAATTTCGCATTTATAATAAAGGGTCCGCGAAATTACTTTTTTTTTTTGAAAATACTATAAAAAAAACTACTGAATATTGTCTCAAATTTCTTTTTTTATTTGAAAGCACAATTCTTCCGGTTAATAATGGCAAATAATTTCATTCAAATGGCTGCCTCGACTGGCCATGCACTAGCCTACACGATCGGTCCAATTTTTAAGCACATTATCGATTGTGTGCAGCTGTATTTCACAAATGGCTTCACGAATATTGTCCTTTAAAGCGTCAATTGTCTCTGGCTTGTCGGATTCACACTTATGTTTTACGGCACCCCACAAATAATAGTCCAACGGTGTCAAATCGCAGCTCCGAGGTGGCTGAACGACATCAGCTCTGCGGCTGATAATGCGATCTTCAAAAACAGGGCGCAAAACATCGAGTGTAGCTTCGGCTGTGTGGCACGTAGCGCCGTCCTGGTGAAACTAAATATTGCCAATATCCTCCTCTTCAATTTTTGTGTACAAAAATTCGTTCAACGTGGCCCGATAACGATCGCCATTGACTGGAACGGCCACTCCTTGCTCATTTTCGAAGAAAAATGGCCCAATTATGCCTCTGGACCAAAATCCGCACCAAACAGCGACTCGTTTTGGGTATCGGCTTTTCAATGTTTGCGTGCGGGTTTTCTGTGTCCCAAATGCGACAATTTTGCTTGTTTACATACCCGCCAAGATCAAAATGAGCTTCATCTGAAAAGATGATTTTTTTGGCAAAATCGGCATCTTCTCTAAGTCGATCGCAGGCCCACTTAGCGAAGCAAAAACGCATTGGATGGTCAGTTGGCTTCAACTCCTGAACCAATTGGACTTTGTATGGCGGCATAACAAGGTCTTTATGCAAAATTCGTCTCAATGATGTCTCCGAAATGTTCAATTGTTGAGAACGACGGTGAATTGATGTTGATGGCGCTTCACGCACACTTTCTGCCACAGCAGCAATATTCTCTGGTGAATGAACTATTTTTGGCTTTTCACGCTTTGGTTTATCGATGAGGATGCCAGTTTCTTTCACTTTTTTCACAAGATAACGAAAATACGGAGCTGACACATTCTGCAACATTACCATGATTTTCAAAGTAATGTCGCAATATTTCCCAGCGTTGCTCAAGCGTATACACAACCATATTCGTTCAGCGGAAGGATAAAACTAATAATCTGTTAAATCAGACATGAGCTAAGTGTTACCATTCACGAAATAAGCACTAGTTGAAAAAAAAGTTAGATGGCGGACCCTTTATTAGTACGATGCTAAAGATAGGTCTCTGTTTGAATTAGCTATTTATGCTTTTTACAAATCATCGTAACATATTGTCAAATCTATCAATGTTCAACAACAAGAGCATTGTAAGCGAATTTCCTCACTTACAATGTTCTTAATTATCATAATTGACGCACGACCAATAGATTTTGTCCGACACCGAATGTCACACAGATATATTTTTTAACGAAAATTATGGGTTTGGCAATTAAAATATTTTTATTCTTGTTTACCACAAATAGGTAGGTAGGTTAAATGATGGTCAGAACGAACTCGTATCTTAGACCCAGGTAGCGCTGGAAAGCGCCGCCGTTTTGATACCAAATAACTCGTATACGGACCTGGGCCCCTGTTCTGCAACTCAGGCATTAACTTTTCGCATCGTTAAAAAATGAAACGCTCCATTCCCCACCTATCGCCTCATAAGAAAAATGTGTTTCTGCAAGTTGAGGCGATAACATAAATATTTCATTTTGATTGGCTGGAATTTTCCAATGGAAGGCGATAAATTGAAATGTCATTTTGGCATCTCAAAAACAAAACAAACAATTTTTCTATCATTTGTTTTGTTTGTTTATTGTTTAATGTTCTTAAAATTGTGTGGTTTCGTAGTTAATCTGCGATTTAATATTTTAATTTGTTTGGAAATAAACACAAAATATTTTTTCAAGGAAAATTTAGCCACTCTAGTTTACCTCTTGTTGATTGTTTTCGCTCCTAGCTATTCAAAAAATGGATTAAGATTTCAAAGAACAAAAACTATTCAGCGTAAGTAAACTACGAAATAATTTGAAAGTTTCAAAAACAAAAAAATATGAAGAAGAAAATCAGTCAGACGTCCACGAAATTCAACAAGAAAATGGAAAGTTGGCGAAGAACTGTGATTTTAAAATCTTTTCAAAATGTTATTCGGCAGAATCATGAAATCGAAGGGGTAGTTGTTGCAATATGCAATGTCTTTTCACAACATTGATGTGCGATCCAGAATCTGTAACAGAAAACATTATTAAGATCCCCAATTTCTTGATTTGTATGTAACTCAGAGTTGCTTTAGATATGCCTTAATTCTTGAATAAGCGTTTGGAATTTATTGTGATCACCATTCAGAGTTGCTTGAATTTCATGCAATATCAGACAATCCAAGTATTATAGCTAATGAAATTATATTCATGGAATTGCCACCTTGTAGGGGTGGTAGAAATCCAGACATGGAGCCTCGCAATAATATTGTTTAGATCTTCTCACTTTCTAGGAATTATTTAATTATTTTTTTGCAGAAGTCTTTTATACTGAGCACAACTAAAATTCTTTATTTTCGCACTAATATTCTTTAGTTTCTCATTTGTTTAGTGTACAATTTAAAATTTATTGTGAAATAAAAAACACTTCTCTACATCACAGATTTACAATTATGTAAATAAACAATGCAAACAAATATACAGACAATGGCAATTAAATAATTATAACATAAATATAATAATAAACAAAATTAAAAAATTATGAAACGTATCTTGAGTTACAACAAGTCTTACTTTGAGCAGATCAAATTTTGCTTCTTTTTATTTTTTATCTCACTGGCTATTTTGCTAGTGATTAAATTTGACGTTTAAATCGATTTTCAAAGAAAGAAATACATTTTATGGCATTTTTCCAGTATTTCAGTTCCGTTTGTTTCAGTCGATAAAGTTAACAATTGTCAAACGATACAGAAACACGATGATGCGATAAATTGATTTTTGTTCCAATTTTAACCGTTTCTCGACTATTTTCTATCGATTCGAAAGTTTGCAGAACAAGGGTACTGGATAAAAAAAAACAGATTTTTAGCAGACAATGAGAGGGAACCCACTCAAGCGCAGCTTTGCGAGCGCTGGCTGGCGCTGTTTCGACCCGTTGAGGAAAGAGATGAAGTTTTTGACAGTTATCTTAGATCGGAAAAGAAAACCCTTACAAAGGATTGCATTGTTACCCTGGCCAAAGCAGGACACTTCAAAGTAAGCACTGTTTCTATTTACTTGTACGGCAGTTGGTGTTTTGGGGATTTTTTTTTGTTTATATATAATTTAAACGCGCTGAAGGGATTATACTACCCTTTTAAATGTTTTAACACAGCGCGGGCGTGAGGTTAAAGAAGAGAAAGAAGGATATGAAAGATGTCAGCTTTGCTTCGTACTCACACAAGGGCCAGTGCCCAGTGCAAGTAGCGACTACCCTTGCTATGTCCCGCCTCGTCTGCCTGTTCATTACCCTCGATGCCACTGTGTCCTGAAACCCAGATTTAAGTAATTCTATGATTGATGTCCAGGTTATCAAGCTCATTTCCGCATTTCTGAGCCAGATTTGAAGATATTTATGTCAAATTTACAGCGTTGATAGCCGCCTGGCTCTCGGTGATTATTGCCGAATTTAGGTTTTGATTTGGATTTAATTTAAGAATTTTGCATGCTTCTATTATAGCTAGTATACTACAGCTTGAAAGACTGTAGCAAGGTCAGAAGGTCGGAAAGATGTAGAAATGCCTGCTCCTACACCGCCCTCCATTTTAGATCCATCGGTAAAAAAAAATTACGAAATTATTCGACACTACTTCGTCATCTTCCCAATTCTTCCTAGGATGGGAAGATCACTATAATACTTTTACTGAGGCTCAGGGGAGTAATGCAGTAGTCAGTGTTTGTCGACAGAATATGTGGTGGAATCAATATTGAGTACCGATTAGCATCCCACCGGCTGGACATCGGTGTGCGAAAGTGCTTTTAAAAGTCGAACAAATAAAAATTGTTTTGTGTTGTGCTGCCTGTGTAAAAAATCTTTTAAGTCCCACTATTCTAAAATAAATTTTAAATAGAACCCAACTTCGTTCACGACAAAATCAAAAAATAATTATTACCGTCCCCCAATTAAATTAATTAACCTAAAGTAAAATAAATACACAAAAAAACACACCGCGATTTACCTTACTTAATTCAGTGTTCAGTTCATCATACAAAAAAAAGAAAAAAAACCAAGCTGTAAAGCCTAGTACGCTGCTGATGCGAAACGAAAAATCCCATGCAAAAATGACACGACGAAATCATGAACGAAAAATTTCGCTTTACTTTTCGTTTTCCAGTACGCTGCTGAACGACGAAATGTGTAATTTTAGTGGATAGCTGTACTAGATTTCTTAGTACAATTCTCCACTCTTTTCGTTCTCAATTTAATTGACCTGCACATTAATTGCTTGGGAAATTTTGACATTTCATTTTTTATATAAAAAAAAAAATTCAAGCTCTTGTATTGTTTATTTGATTTTTCTTTGGGTTTTCTCTAGTGTCTGGTTTTTCTGTGCATTTTCTGTATTAAATTATTCGAAATAAGTTCAATTCTAATTTTTGTATCAAAACCAATTTCAAAATCGACTAAACTAAATCTGCAAAATGGAAATGGGAAGTTGGAAAGAAGCACACCCTTCACATACTTATCTTATCGGCGAACAAGATATAGCGGATATTTATTTGGAGTGCTGATTATAACCAACAATCGACTTTTCTCATACCTAGTGCTAGTGCTTAGATTAAAAATTACCTATGTTCTTTTAAAATTAATTTATTTTAAGTGACTACTAAATAAAAATATTATAAACAAGATTCAGTAGTTTGTTCTGCAATTAACTGTCCATGTCACGATTTTTAAAATACATTTGTTATTCCGACTTTTAAATTCTATGCGACCTTTGACACCATATAAATATAAAAAAACACTTACCACTTCTAACGAAATACTTTCAACACATAAATTAAGTCAATTGCCACAAAGAAAAAATCAAACTTTGTACTGTACTGGCAGTACAAATATGAATTTCCGACCTGGTCGGGACAGAATGTATCCAGGCCGGAAGCCAAAGGTAAGCGGCCTTCCGCTGCACCAACGACAATTAAGGAAATCATCTTTGCCACAATAATGTTTGGTTGTATAAAGGCCATCTTAAACGATACCCACCCCTATTCGGGAAGCCTGTTTTCGATCTCATTGATTGACGATTTTATACCATACCCCAGAACTTATTTCTCAAGCTCAGACAATCTGTTTAATGTTTACTTCGTGAAAATCGGCACGGGATGGACATTGTTATTTAGTCTACAATTTCTGGTGATGACCTCGATAGTCTTTTGTTGTAGGTAGCCATCGCTACCTTCTTTATCTTTTCTGGACGAAGTTTTTTCATGTAATTGAACCATCGTATGGCAGATGCACTGCTCCAAAAGCTATTCACTGTTCACTTTGAAATATATAATCTGAAAAATATAATCAGACTATATAATATAAATATAATGGACTATATCTTCGAACGGGTTGTCCAATAAAGGCGAGCGATATCTTTTTAGAATTAGCACTTCATACTTTCAAAGGAAGAATCAACATTTTTTGCAAAGAAGTTGTATTAAAAAAAAATAGCTCCAGGAATACGCATACATCATTCTAAATAGCGTATTTCAAGAGTGATTTTTTGCAATAATCCTTCTACTATAAACTTTTGATGCTGATTTTGAGAGCATCAAGAGTAGATTACAAAAAGGTATCAACCAAGTTTTTAGGATAACCCGTTCCAAAGATACACTTCAAAGTATTTTCAGATTATGTATTTCGAGGTGAACAGTGAATAGGTTTTGAATTATATCTTTGGAACGGGTTGTCCAATAAAGGCGAGCGATATCTTTTTTGAATCAAAACTTCATACTTTCAAAGGAAGCATTAACAAAACCAAAAGTAGTTTTGTCACCAAATTACTTTTAGATTTATTTTTCTGTCACCAAATTTCCTTTATATATAATTTTTTTGAAATAATTCTTGGACTTGAAAATGGTATCCGGAATTAGTAAGAAACCATAAATTAGAACTCATAACCGTTTACACCATTCCAATGATGGACGTAGTTTTCGAATTATAGAGTGGTTTACCTCCCTATATCATTGATTTTCTTAAAATTGATAGAAATTTCATCAAATCGGCAGATAAACCAGCTAATAAGTCCCAACGTATTTGCTTAATTTCCATCATTTAAACGGTTCTGAGTTTTATTTTAAATCCTCTATGTGTAACAAGAACAATTTTTAAATCCAAGAATTATTTCAAGAAAATTACATCTCCTAGTGGAGACCACCGAAAAATTTCGTTTCGCATCAGCAGCGTACTAGGCTTAAGAGAAAAAAAACAACGCATCAAGCATAACAAGTACAAGCGGTAAGTCTTTCCTTTTCCTTGTCACTTCTCGCAGTTGTACTAGCTTGATCAATGTAGGTAATGGTGTATAGCTTATCACCAGTGAATGCATTGATAAGGTTAGTATAACGTCAGATGGATTATTGTGTGTTTTTTTTCTATTTTGCCAGGGGCGGCCCAATGCAAATCGTCACTAAGGCATAACACTAGTGACAATTTGTTATTGAAAAGTTCAAATTGGAATTTAGATTAAACATTCATTATAGTTTGTCTGACTTGTGTTTAATTTGTTTTTGAATGTTAAAATGGTTGGTGTATTTAGGGTTGATTATACCAATATTCGCGGGCTAAGGAAAAATTTTTATGCTGCGTATGTCCACACTGTTAAAAAGAGGCCAGCTGTCTTGGCACTTAGTGAGACCCAAGTAGGCTAAAATTCGGATCATACGGAGTTTCGTCTATTTGGGTACAACTTGGTGCCATTATTCTTTAATCTTTTCCCACCATGGTCTCGCCGTATACGTAAGAAATGATGTAGCGTACCAACTCCAACCACAATATGGTCTGTGCTTAAATACAAATATTTTTAACTTCATGTGGTTAAAACTCACGGTAAATAAGCACACCTTACACACATGTTTTATTTATCGGACCGCAAATTTGGATAGAATTGCAACTTTTAACGAATTTGATGCTTTGTCCGACTCCATTCAAAGAATTGTTTCCCATTATCCTCACACCGAAATCGACATTGCCGGCGAATTCAATGTACACAATTCTAGTTGGCTCCGCTTTTCGAGCCAGACAACACCCGAAGGAAGGTATGTTGAGGTCTTTGCTGAGTTAAACCAACTGACTCAGCTAGTTGACGAGCCGACACGAATCCCTGACGTTGCAGATCAAACCGTTGCAGGTCAATCCGACCCTAATAAATACACGGTAAATGTATTATCGCCTCTAGGCACATCGCACCATTGTGTCGTATCTTCAAATTTCTCATGCCAACAACACTCAGTTAAAGAAAAACCACCTATGAGAACCGTTTGGCAATATGGGAAAGCCAACTGGGACGGTCTCAATAACTTCTTCATGAACTTTAACTGGTCATTATGCTTCCCCGATAGTGACGTAGACTCCAGCGCAGATATGATAACAATTTTAATTCTTCACGGAATGAGAAATTTTATCCCGAATAGGATAAAATCTATCAAACCGAAAGAAAACGCATGGTTTGATTCGAGCTGTAAGGAGGTTATTAGGGTTAGAGAAGTAAGTTTTCGGAATTAAAAAGTCAAATCAACTGAGGAAAACCGGAAATGGTTTCAACAAGCTAGAAAGACTTGCAACGTTCACATTCGTAGAACCAAATTTTTGCACGACCAAAAATTAAGGCAAACATTACTACAATGTCCCAAATGTAGTACGAATTGTTGGTCATTTGTAAAAATATTCGAAATTCAACTTCGTCTTCGGTTCAAACGTTCGTCCTTAATGACGCCCCTTTTGTCAGTTCTCGCGAAAAAGCCAATTTGCTTGCAGCGCAGTTCGCTGTTAATTCGACGCTGCCAAAAAGTGTTATGACGATTTTATGGGACGAATCTTCTTTCGCACTCGTGCAGTGGCTAGAGTCCTCAAAGACCTTAACATACAAAAATCCGCAGGCCCGGATAATATCCCTCCCATCGTTCTGTAGAGATGTTCTTCAACGCTGGCAAAACCACTGCGTAAGCTTTTCCATCTGTCCTACTTTACAGATCTCTTTCCGAGTGGATGGAAAACAGCATTTGTCCAGCCTGTCCCTAAAAAAGGCGCATCTTCTTCACCCTCTAACTACCGTCCCTTCTTTCCAAGGTCAAGGAAACGCTGATTAATCATCAGCTTAAGAAATATCTTAAAGAACAAAAGCTCCTTAATGAACGACAGTATGGCTTTCGTAGCAATAGGTCCACTGGTGATCTGATGGTATATCTCACCGAACAGTGTCACAAATCTTTACATCGTTTTGGACAAAGTAAGATTATTGCGCTTTATATTTCAAAAGCATTTGATAGAGTTTGGCATCAAGCTCTCTTATCGAAAATGCGTGCATTTGATATCGATGAATCAGTCTGATATTCACAAAATAAATGCTGGTGTGCCCCAGGGCTCCGTATTGTATCCGACCCTTTTTCTCATTTTTATTAATGATCTCTTATCTGGAACTTCTAATACTCTCAGCTTTTCACATTCGTTTTCATATGCACCTCCTCGTTCTTCGGATGGAACGGCAGCATATGATAAGCTCATTAAATTCTGATCTTGACAGCATTGTCCAATGGGGAATAAAAAACCGCGTAGAATTTAATGCTTCAAAAACTCAGTGCTGTCTTCTGTCGTTACAGCAGAACCCACCCCCATGCCGCTATCCATGAGTGGCACTTGCATTGAAGAAACCGATCAGCTTTCAGTCCTCGGCATGTGCATCACAGACTACCTCTTGTGGAACGAACACATATTTGATGTCGCCAAAAACGCTGCAAAGTGTTTGGGCTTTCTTCGAAGGTGCAAGAAATTCTTCTAACTCTCTGATCTGGCTGTAATCTATAAGGCCTTCATTCGTCCAAAGCTGGAGTATAACTCGCACATTTGGGCAGGAGCTCCCAAAACTCATTTGAATCTTTTGGATAGAATTCAAAATAGAGATCTAAGAATGATTGGCGATAGAACTATGGTGGAAACATTTACATCTCTAGAACACCGTCGAAATGTTATACGTCTCTCACTATTTTATCGCTATTTTTATAAACAATGTTGGAGCGAAATAGCCAGTTGCGTTCCTCCCCTTAAATTTCCCAACCGTAATACTCGCGATTCTAGGAATGCTCACCAGTTTGGCCTTGAGCCCAACTTCGGGCGAACTGTTAAGTACAGAGAATCTTTCTTTAGCCGTACAATGCGAATGTGGAATACTTTACCCGGCTCTATTTTTCCCTCCCATTTTGATATTCAGTAATTCAAAACCAATGTTCATCGGTATCTCCTCTTCCATCCTTCCCTACTTTCCTAACGCTCACACTTGTTCATTTTAAGGGTAGTCAAAACCCCTTTAGTGCGCGCATCCGTTTAAAAAAAAATTCTGTGTTGCTGTGACCGTAAGGTTTAGCAAACTAGCCTTTTGATTCTTTGAGTCTTAGCGCGATTAGAGATACCAGATGTTTAATGTGGAGATAACAAGAGTTAGAAGATATAAAATAACACTTAAGGCATTGGTTGGATGAGATCTTAGGGTTCCTTTGGAGCAACGTCAGCAGTTATTTGTATTTGTTTAAAGCGGGCCACCAGAAAATCGTACCACCGCTGGATATGTTCATTGGAATATTTTCGCTTGAAGGCCCCATTTTTTACCGAATGTTTTACTATAAGCTTAAAAAGCAATGTGCTTCTTAACCCGTTCTTCAATATTGAGTTTCCAGTTTAGTTTTGAGTCAAGGATGACTCCTTAATATCTCGCACCACAAATATGTAGATAAGTTTGAAATATTATAAGGCTAAAATAAACCTTTAGCTAAAGTGTTTCAGATTTGAATTTGAATAAACACTGATCTTAAAATGTATTTATTATAAGATATTTGTTTAAATATGTCTTTGAATTTCCCAAGTAATTTGCCGTTTTGGGACATCCTGTATTCTGCCATAAATTATTACTCCATATAGGACATACAACACACAAACTGGTAAAACGAAAATTAAATAAAAAAAATTAAAATGTTAGAAGAATAGCTCTTTTGTTCTTTTCTAAGATACATATTCGTACGTGAATTCTTTTGTGTTTTTTTTTGTTCTTATAGTTGCAGACAGAGCCGACAGTAATAAGGCTTTTCATTTACATATGTACATACATATACTACACGTAACTCGTATGTTTCGCGATCGTTTTCGTTTTGTCGTACATCGTGGACATAATTATAAGAGAAAGATATCTTTGAAAAAAAGAACATTCAAGTACATTGAATAGACAAACCCCATTGTCGTCCTAAGTCGTCGATGATATATGAAAAGACAAGACTGAATGTCTTAAAACATTGCAACGGCAATGGCGACAAAGCAAACGCAGGAATACGAGTAAGATCGGTCTTTTATTTTATAAAAATCGCGCGATAATCCCTCTGAAGATTTCATACAAACAATCACTATTGTCTTCTTTTTGAGACGGAGTTTGGTTTAAACAAAAAAAGTTATTACGATGTTTACAATACAACTTCCGCTGATAAATATATTATTTTTGTTGTATTCCTTTACAGACTCATAGAACGTACCTTATGTATGGAATTTGGAATTACTCACGATAAGGTCGGACAAAATATACTAACTCGTATATTATATCGATTAAAAAAAGCTACTTTAATTTAAATTGCGCTGTTTTTATACAAAAAAAGGGCCGGGGCAACCATATTTGCAAAATGGACAGGGCGCAAAATTCTTAGGGCGCATTACCAGGAGCAAGAAAAACTTATAGCCGAAAAACTTATTCAAATAATCCTAAAATAACATCCATAAAAACTGTTCTTTTAACACGATTTTTTTTCAAAAATGAAATTTTAATTGAATGGAAAATAAGAAGAGAGTGAAAAAGCTATATAGTCAAATAATGTACGTGTATCAGTGTGTCTATGTGTGTAAATATAAAAATGGGAAGGTGCTTTCTAGAAATATTGCACAGGGCGCAAGCTTAGCTGAGGGCGTCACTGCCTATACGTTCCAGGCCTAAAAGAATATCAGGGGCCTGCAACACAAAGCTACAAGGCTACAAGTCAAGAGCCACTTGTAGTATAATGTTAATCTTACAAGTGTAGATTATTTCTGTAACACAAACAAAAACTTTACAGTTGTAGAAAAGAAAAATTTCCCTACACGTGTAGGCATTCTGCTTACAAGAGCACATTCAAAGAAAGATAAGCCAACAGGAAAGCATCTTAATAAAAAAAATGAATAAAGAATCCGTTCAAAAATAAAATGACGCAAAAATAAAAACATTGGCGCAAAATTTTAGGCGATTTAGTAATATATCAAATCATTTTTAGATACTAGGTTAAAGTATTAGATACTAGGTTAAAAAGAGAATTTTGCGTATTTTAAATCAGTTTAGTATCGTACTATCTTCTTAACATTTTACTAAAGCTAAAATCACAAAATGGCTATTTCATTGTTTTAGTATCGTACTAAATCCATATGCCACTTTGACATTTACAAACGCCAAAAAGTTTTGTTCGCTTGCTTGTTTGCACTATTTTAGGCGTGTTTAGTTGTAGCTTATTAAGAAAATAGATTTAGTATGGTGCTAGTTAAAAAGTGTTTAAAATTAGGAAAATATTAGTAAGGTACTTTAGTAGCTAAGCCCTTAACATCAGGCTGTTTAAAATTTTGCGCCATTATTCTTGGTGCATTTTCGGATGTGTGAAATTAAATGTGAAAAATGGAAGGAAATTTGTACTTTAGGCAGAGTTTAAATTTAATTACTCAAAATAAAGAGTGGCCATCGGCGATGTGTTTTTGGGAGAATTACCGAAAAAATACCACTGTTAGATTTAATTTTATATTATCTTTTATATGCAAAACTAGACAACTCAAAGAAAACGGGTGCGGCTGAGGGTTAAGACTACAGCGCTGAGGGTTAAGACTACAGCTGACTACTTACGACAATATAGTAATGAATATAGTCGGACGAGATTCGATGACGAATGTAACTTACGCGAAAGCATTTCTGAGAGATATTCAATAACGGGTTTTGACATACGAAATTTTTCGCAAACCAAAAGTTCTTCTACTTGGAAGCTTATTCTTTCTTTATATATTTTATTTCTAGTAATTTTGGAATCATTATCACTAAGTTCATTAGAATCGAAAAAGAACATCCTTTTTTTTTGAAGACTTATACGTAGGATATTTTTTTTCAGACTCAGGATTTCACAACTTTTGTGCAAAAATACAATCCCAAGTAACCGAATAAGTCGATCCAATTTCAATTGAATTATTGTGTACAGAATATATAATTATGCATGTTACGTTCCTAGTTAATTTTGCTCAGATTTCATATGTTTTCTATTGGTACTAATTTTCTAAATCTATCAATCAATAAAAATTCAATTACTTCTAAGTAAATCTAAGAAAATTCATAGAATGCATTATTTTGTATTATGTTTAATTTTTTATTTAGTTTACTAAGATTTGAAAATGTTTAAGGTTTCAAAACTTTACAAAGTATAGGTATATTAAGACACCTATAACACTTTTCAGTTGCATTACAAATTATTACCGAAATAATTAACTATTGAAAAACGATCGCATAAACTACATATACACATAAATTTATTCACAAATTGGCATTTGATATTGTTTTTTTTTTTCGTTAAAAATATCATAACTACGAAGAAAACAACTATGGAAATGCTGACAGTTTGAAGAGATTGTTTTTTTTTGGTATATTTAATAACATCTTCTACATCATACAAGTTTTGAATAACCTATAAGATTTAGTGGATTTTACTACAAGTAAGATTTAATTTTTTTCTACACTTGTAGCTTTACATATATATAATATATAAATATATCATTAGAGATGTGACGGATATCCGGCAGGTATTCGGCCTATCCGGCTTATTTTTTAATATCCGGCCGGAGCCGAATAATCTTTTTGTATCTGGCCGAATAACGGATAGTCGTTTTTTTCAGTAAGAAAAATAACAAAATATTAAGTTTTATGATCTGATTAATTTTATTTCATATAATAAGGATAGGCTATCAGCAATTTAATATTGTACGTTTTCTACACCAACATTATGTTGAATGAAAATTAGATTTTCTTTATTCATGGGTACTTTTATTTACTTATATTTTTTATTTTATGTACTTTCATCAATTAGAGTTTATAATAATACTCAGATTAGACTTATTAAAAATACATTTAAAACAGAAAAGAAAAAACGAAATATACAATAAATTTTAATTATTAACAATAGTACATAACTAATAGTTTGTTAATTTAATTTATTAACTCGACCAATTATTTTTATCTTGAAGTTTAAAGGATTTTTCAGGCTATTTTGGTCACTTTCTTCTGTATGCAAATAAAATTACTTTACTTCATATTTTTACCCTACGTTTCGTTGGATTTTCCCAACTTCTGCAGGGCTTTTTTATTTAAACATGAAATATGAAAAGATTACATTGATTTTTTAAAAATTAATTAAATTAAACATTAATAGATAAATTGCAACGACTTGAAGTCGTTTTTCATTGTTATTCAAAACAAGTTGTTAATATTGTCTTGCAATCCATTATGTTTTATTGTAAAATTAAAAATAAATAACAGAAAATCAATGTAAACTTCTAACATTTCGTGTCAAAATAAACAATCGACCCAACATAAGCAACGCAAAGGGATTTTAATGTATAAGGATCATTTAAATCAAAAGCGTATATGGAACCTAACATGGACTTTGCTTTATTAACGCTAATAGCATTGACTTACAAGATATGGACTGCTAGGAGCCAACTTCACGTTGGATCTCTCCTCAGCTAGAAGCAAACGAACGCCACCCAGCTCCTAGCGAAAATCACGAATATTATCAAGTCATACCATGTTTAAAGGATATTTTTTTCAAGCAAATCCTTACACGAATCCAAAAAAATTCCTTTCAAATATCATTATATTTTTTTTTCTTAACTTTTTGACGAGAATTATAAAATTTAACACCACGCAGTTAAGTTTATATTACAATTGTGTTTTTGATTTAACTTTTCGACGAAATGGATAAAATTTAAAAAATTTAAGACAAGATACTGCGTAATATAAGATAAAGTGGTGAGTGTGGTAAATAGGCTGTCAAAATTTGTATGGAAAAACTTTACCAAAAAATTGTAAACTTTTCCGCATAATTTTTTGTGGGAAAGCCTACCATCTAAATTTGGTAAATGTGGAAAACTTTAAACGTTTAATTTTGACGTTTTATGAGTAACAATCTTAGTATAACCATCTCTCTTTCTCGTATTATTTTTGGCAGACATTTTAAATGAGAGTAATAACACACCGTTATTAGTTAAATTAAAATACGGACAAGTAACAAAAGAGAAACAATTTCTTTAGTAAATTTATTTAAAATAAAGGATTTATTTAATTAGAAAATTTAAATTAGAGTTTTATTCGTTCGAACGCCACTCGAAAAGCAATCTCTTTCATAAAATGAAACAAATGAATTTTTCTTATAGTTCCCCAGCACTACAGCAATTGTTGACCTTCTATAAACAATAAATGTCAGCACTTATCTTATACAAAATACCAATAGATGGCCCAAGTTTTTTTGCCTATTGACTAAATGTGGTGGACATGCCAAGAGTGGCAATAGATGGCTTTTGAAGGTAATATTTTTGTTTGATACTTTGCTCCGAGTAGCGTGAAGGTCGTTCACCCCGTTTTAAAAATCCAGAAGGTAATGAACTTCTCTTCTCAACTAGCAATCTCAATCTTCATCCAATATATTAAATGACAGAACATTAATTACAACAAATGCGCCATATATTTACAGTGTTAAAAGTAAGAATATCTTGTGGACGTGAAGGAGTAGAAAAAAAACATGTTTAAGTTGTTGTTTTACTTGTACCGGTCTGATCTGAGTATCAGACCACCAAATTATTATACTTTTCATAAGGGCAGATATCCGGCCGCCGAATATTCAGCTATCCGCCTAGTTGCGGGCCGAATATCTCGCATCCGGCCACAATCACTATTCGGTACAACTCTAGAAATCATTTCCCAGTTGTAATGTTAGCCCATTACACTTGTAGAAGGGCCAGCAACCTTGTAGCTTTATGTTACAGAAATTTATTACACTTGTATTTCAAGTACTTGGAGTTTTGTGTTACAGGTCCCTGATCCGAATTAACAAAGTAACTAATAGTGGAAGCAAAGTTAAATTTGAAGGCGAAGTTGTTTCTTTGAGTGCCGAGAAGCAAGATGGCCTTTTCATCGGAAATCCATCAACAGTGGACACAGTTTTTGGAATCACGAAACATAATTTTGCACGAATGGCCAGTTGTCTTGAAATGTGGCATAAAAGAATAGGCCATTTGAATGGTGAATATATGAGGCAGCTACAACGCATTGTGGCTGGATTCGATTGCCAAATTTTAATTCAGTGGAGCTAAAGTGCAGAACAATCGTAGGAATTAGTTATATGGTAGATATCCTTTTATAAACTACGGGACTGATTTTGAAGTAAAACTTCTTTTGTGGCCTTGGGGGTTAAAATGTTCAACACGACACGCTCTCAAAAAAATGTGTATCCACAATATTATTCTTTCTTTCTTTGTTGTATAGTTTGAGCCAATTCATTTGGCCATTCTACCTTGCAGCTCTTTTCAAGTTGATGTGATCATCTTATTAATTTTGACAGTTACACACAATCACCTTCCAGGGATTGACTTTATTTAGTATATGAGGGCTATAATCGTGGTTAATTGTGCAGCTTTCAAAAAAGTATTTCATCTCTGGCATTGTACTCATTAAATCTCTTGCGCACCATTTTTGTTCTCTTGGGTCATTTCTCTGCGGTATCAAAAAATGGCAACTTCCTTGTTTTTTGACCGGTTTCCATGGAATTGGAATATGTTGAAGCTGATTTAGAATTTGCTAAAGAATTGTTTCAAATAGGGAAGTTTTACTTCTGGCGCGTGTAGGTATACATAAGTACCTACACACACTCTTTTTTTTTCAATTATCCGAGAACAATTAAATGAAATATATTTTTCTAATTCATTTTTAATTGTGGTTTTCCTACATTGTAATATGCGTAATTTTATAAGACATTTGAAAGTACCTGGTCCTAATACGTACAGTATACGTCCATTAGAATTAAATTGAATTGAAATTAAATTTTTTTTTCAAAACTCTCAATTTGTTTTGTAATTATTATCAACAACAAATCACTACCGTTAAAATGAAATATTAATACTATTAGCAAATAAGAAAATGCAAATAAAATCAAAGTACCAAGAAATACAAAAAAAAAAAAAAAACAAGAGAATGACAACCCGCAACATGAACAAAGTTGCATCATGTAGCGCATCAACCGGTTCGCAATACCTTATGTGCAGGAGTGGAATAGCATCAATATTTAATATAGTCAGTGGCTAGTTGAGTTTGGTTTGGTTGGTGGTTTGCAGGCATAGGAATGAGTAACAAATAAACAAACTCGAACTTGTCTAATACAAATTTCTGAACTTAAAAAAATCTCAACAACATACGATACTTTCTAGTTGGTACCTATATATTTTTTCTATACCTAATACAAGAGAGTTATTATTAATGACAATAAAAGTAATAAAAATGACGAAGTAAACCAGTTGCACTCCTCGTTCGCTACTTAGTACATAGATACAGCACTTGTACCTACATATCTCTGTTTTTTTTTTCTTAAGATACAAAAAGTTCAATGATTATCAGCTTCAACGAGTTATACAGATATGATGTAATTTACTCTCGTATACACCGATGCGGTTACACTTGTTGTGTTCATTTGATTATACATACATACATACATACATATACTCGTATTGGACAAGAAAAAGTGAAAGAAAATGAAGAAGCAGAAGAAGGAAAAAGAGAGTTTCTACTGTCTACTTAATTTAACTGGTTTCTTTTTTTCCTCTACTTTATGGCTGGGTTGTCGGTTTCTTCATTTAATATTTTTTTTTAAGTATTTGCTTCTGGTAGGCTAAACAATCAAATAAAACATCTAAATAGAAAACCCATTTATAAGTGACATTTTTCATACTTTTTTGGGACCATCATTTTGTTGCTAGCTAATTTATCCGATTCTAGTAAGGAACATTAGGATTTGAAATCTTTGGATGTGACCTGGTAAAAATGTGAACAATTTTTTTTTTTTTTTACAAAATCTAACGATACAAATACATGATAGTCAATTTCTTGTTTCTTTAATCCTATTCCCAAATTTACCTATTTATGTACATATTTAATTCTAACTTTTCGGAGTAGAACTCAATTTATTTTACTTTTCCAGCCGGAAAGTTTTGAACTGGCAACACTCGCTATTATCAATAGACTGCCGAAATTGTTCATATAATTTATTTTGAAAAAAAAAAAAAAAACAATAAACAGAAACTCATCGGACATTACGTGCTAAATATTTTTTTTTGAAAATTCAATATTTCGAAAACGGGTGGACGATTTCTTCTGAAATTTTGTTTTTGAATTTATATTATTAAATATTTAAAATTTTCAATTTTACCATTTTTTTTAAGAAAAAATTTAAGAATTTAATTAATTAAAAATTGAGTAAAAAACGACTTTCAAAATGCATTTAGCCGTTTCTATGAAGAAAATTTTGCATTATATGCATTTTTTTTTCTATAAATATTTTTCGAAAATTGTGGTATGCAATATTCTTTACAATTTGAAGGACCTCCTATATAAAAATTTTGATTGCAATCCATAGAGCCGCTAATGAGAAAGTCGAAAATAAAAAAAAAAATGTTTGTGTGGCATATAATAAAAACATATCTATGGGAAAGGTGCACTGTCACTGTTAACACTTTTCCCCCAATACATTTTTCCTTGAGATTATAGGTACTATAAGGCAAGTATTCGTAAAATTTTTTTTTTCTGACAATCAAACATGACATTACGATCATGGAGAACACCAAAAAAGTGGTATTTAAAATATTTTGTTATTAACGGTACCTGCCATACAACTATTTTATTGATTTCAAACATAAACGGCCCAACAGATTTCGATAAGAATTTGTATACAGGAGCTCCTTCAAATTCTAAATAGTCTTGCATTTCAAAATTTCGAAAAATAGTTTTTTTTTGATTTTTTAAATAAAATATTTTTTTTTTTTTTGAAAATTCAATACTTCGAAAACGGGTGGACAAATTTTTCTGAAATGTTGTTTTTGAATTTATATTATTAAACATTTAAATTTTAAAATGTTCATACCAATTTTTTTTAAAAAAAAATTAAGAATTTTTATATATAAAACATTAAGTGAAAAACGACTTTAAAAATACATTTAGCCGTTTAATGTTTCATGTATTTCGCTATTTTATCGCAATTTTTATAAACAGTGTTCTAGCGAAGTAGACAGTTGCATTTATCCCCTTAAACAATTCAGCCGTAATACTCGCGCTTCTAGGAATACTCATCAGCTTACCCTTGAGCCCAATTTCGGACGTACTGTGAAGTACAGAGATTCTTTCTTTAGTCGTACAACACGTATGTGGAATGCTTTACCCGGCTCTATTTTTTCCCCCTCATTTTGATATTCTGAACTTCAAAACCAATGTACATCGATATCTCCTATTTAATCCTTCCCTATTTTCCTAAGCTCGCACTGTGTTTGTTTATTATACAAAAAAAAATATAATTTGATCGAACATAGGAGCAAGTACGTGCGATCCAGTAGGGCATTCTATTTTAGCAGTTCTCCAGATAATTAAGATAGTAGAAAAATTGCATGGCAAGTACAGTTATTTTTGGGGCTAAAACATTTATTTTAGACAATCACCTGAAACGCTTAAGTACCAAGTTTGAAGAAAATCGCTTCAGTCGTTTAGGCTATAGATCGTTCTACAAATAGATAGACAGACAGACGGAATTTCGGGATCCAGTGTTTTGGTATTCTCCATCATCGTAATGTCAAGTTTGATCAAAATCTAGAGTGCGATTTTTTTTCCAAATGCAAAATCTGCCCATATGTATATCGCAAGTAAAAATAAACTGTTCGAGTGGATCGTACGAACTTGCTCTTGTAGCTAACAACTTTAAGCATTGTAGCTAAACATTGAGTCTTGTTATCCTATGGTATAAACCCGATGTAGGCAATTGGTATTTATATTACCTTGATTCTTAGTATAATGAATTGTCGAATGGACCATTAAATGTACAGGGCCTACATAATATAGGTATATTAGGTCTGCAATGACGTGCGCAAAAATGAGGGACAGACTTTTTAGACCATATTTGTTCGTCTTCGCTATCATCGTAATGTCATGTTTGGTTGTTATCTCTAAACTTTTTTTTTCGACGAATGCCAAAAATATGGTACCTTTGTCAACATTTTGTCAACATTTTGATATTGTTTGTAAACACGTTTACATATATTGCTTCAGAAAATCTCATAAAATGAGTCTAACTGATAAATCGCCAAAAGGAGACATTAGAATGACCCGAATACGCACAAGAATACCTTATGTTTCGAACTTTGTAACGATTTGATGAATGAATGTTGAATTATTTTTAACCCTTGACCACCATGTCGGTAGTATTATTATTTTACTCTTTTCCAATACCATACAAAATCTACAAACTTGAGGTCATTGAATTCAAGCCTATCACAAATGAAAAAAAAAATAAAACACAAACTTAACTTTGTTTCATTTAGAGTCGCTCTCAAATGTCCGTAAACATAAAACAGGAACCCGACATTACGCAATCTCTTATAGTATTTATCGACCAATAGAGATTTTAAGTAGGTAGCTTAGGTGTAAGAAAAAAAAACTAGTGTGCACACATGTGTACATTTAGGTGTTTACTTATAGATTTGTTTGTTACTATACAGCTTACTTACTATACAGGGCAAGTTGTGAATTCATACAAAAAACGAAGAAGAATTTTAAAGAGTTGTCTGTACCGGGATCTGGTAGGCTAAATCCTAAATCCTATTTTCCCATTTTTGAAAAAAATATTACTATGATGGAGCAACTGCTGGTGACGCACCACGGTCTATAGTGACTTTACAGCTCACAAATTCTTTTGTGTGCGTTTTGGTATTCAGCATAGGGATGTAGGCGTAGGGGACGAGTGAGAAAGAAGATACTCTTGACACTTCCTTTAAAAGGCAGTATTTTTTCATTTTTTGCTTATCTTACATTCGAACCGCGCAGATTTCTGGCGATCGATGGCGTGACATTTCAAGGCACTTATTGAATTATTTTAGTTTCGATAATAAATTATACCAAAACTTTAAACAGCTAAAATATTATAGTCATATTAGAAATAAAATAATTTTTGTTTCTAAAAACCTGGTACCTAATCGTCCTGTTTGTTATTTTAAAAAAAAAATTATAGTATGCATTGGCGCAAGGACATACATATACATACAATATAGCTTTTAAAGTTTTCGCGGTTGTTGGACATAATTAATTACGAGTATTTCTTTTTCTTTTTTCGGATTAACCGCTTAATTAATAAAATGCACGACTGGATCGTACGAACTTGCACTTGTCTAACAACTTTAATGTAGCTAACCATTGAGGTTTAGTTAGTTAGGTGTAGTTATCCTATGCAGGTTTAAAGCCTATGTAGGTTAGATTACCTTCATTCTTAGTATAATGAATTGTCGAATGTATGATTCAAGGAATAGTTACATACGTACCTACCTACAAATTTAAATTTAAATCTAAGTTATAGATTTTAATTATGTAAGTTAAAAGAGTAAAATGTATCTACATACACTCTAAAAAAAATCGTATAATTTTACTATCATAAAGCGAGGAAACTTGTTGCCTACCATAATTGCAGTATTTTGACGCATATATTAATTCTAAATATTTAATGTGTAAATGTTAAACCTTTTGTGTGTAATTTCAAACAAAGTAAAAATAATCGTCACAAGCGAATAGCTTAGATCAAATGGTAGTTTATAAAAGCATTGATTGTTTAAATACAAACACTTTATGTGTAGTTTTTATAAGGGGTTTGAATTTAAACAATATTTGTAGTAATTATGTAGGCTCAGTGGCAACACTGATCAACCAACCGGTGCAATATTCGTTATGCTATTATTGTTATACACATATTTAATTTCCTTCATTACTATATTGTTATACCTATATATATATAATTTCCTTAGATGTAAAGTTTTCGGTACAAGCGAAGAAATGAATAACGAACGATTCATTCTGGAATCGACCTACGACCGAGCAAGTTGTGTTTTATTTCATGTCCAAAGTTTTCACAACCCAAACAGTTTAAGTTTAAACAATAAATTAGTCGACTAAGACCTCAGAAGTGGGATAGAAGCACTAAACGAGTTGCTAAAAAATCAATTATTAATTAACAATTAAAATATAAAGTATAAGTCAGGAGATTACGTGTTAGTCGAAAATTTCGATTCACATCCTGGTGCACCCAAAAAACTATTAAGAAGGTTTAAGGGACCATATCAAATAACAGAGGTACAATGTGGACAATTTTCAACAAACACGCTTACCATATCAGTAATGGTTCATTCTGGAATCGACCTCCGAACGAGCAAGTTGTGTTTTATTTCACGTCCAAACTTCGTTTTCAAACAGTTAAAGTTTGAACAGTAAATTAGTCGCTTAAATTTTGTTTTACCTATTGTCACGTGTATAAATACGCAACTTGCCTACTTTTACACTAAAAATTACATACAATTTCATGGTAAATTTACACGCAGTTCTTAGAGTGTACATATATAAATGGAAGATTGAAGCTAAGTAGTTAAACATGTACAGGAGGAAGGTGGGTAGGTAGCTATATGCATTGAATATAACTTTATAATTTAGGTGTAATTATATAAGATTCATGTGATTTCTAAGGACACCTATGTATATTAATGTATTTATACATCACTGAATACTACATTGTATGTAGTACATACGATTTTTTCGAAACTTCGTACTGAGATGTGTTTTTGACATTATCTTGAATAGTAAAAAACTGTAGTCCTAAAATAAAACCCAACGGTACCTCCCATACAAATGTTAAAAAAACGTTAAAAAAAAAATGTATTTCTGAAAAAGGCTCCAAGAATTTTTATAAAACAAATTGTGTGTTCTTACATTTGTACAGTAAACTTTCAAGTATAAAAGTATTTTATTTTGCGTACTTACTAACGGTACTTCCCATAGAACCACTTTACATATTTTTGACTTTCTCACTATTGGATAGACCGATTAAAATTATTTTTTATGCAAATGGCCCCTAAAAGTGTTAATAAGACTGCATACTCAGTCACTGATTTTTTTTTTAATTTTGGTTTTATATATATATTATTAATATCTTCGCCATGTTTCAAATTTTTTTGCTAAAAATGTTTTCAAAATTTTATACATAAAATATTAATTTTTTAAAAAAAACCGCTCCAACGATTTTTGATTTTTTTTTGGTATATTCTTATTTATCAAGGAAGTCAAATAGCATATTTGGTTTTTCCTCAAACTATAACAAGTAAGCAATATAAAAACATTTAATTACTGATGTATGTGAATTCTCAATTCTATTAATAACTATCGAGTAACTAACTCTTTCACTCTCTTATACTTACGACCTAGTATGTAAGTTAGGATTAAGATCCAACTGTATACATTTGAATAATAAAGTTTGTCTTAAGCCACAGCTCATCGTCTACTTGTCTTATCATTTTCGGACTTATCATTGCCGACGAGGTGAAAGAAAAATTAGCAAGCTGTTTGTCTATATATATATATATTTTGCTATTGTTGTATGGCATCGTCTGCTGCGACAGAGGCTGGTAAAGTTAAATCGGAAGAAGCCAGCAAGTATGAACCAACCAGCTATGACGAGTTTTATCGGCCGTATCGAATATTTCAATTTGGGTGATGATTTTATTTCATAAATTGAAAGAATGCAGCATTTGCTTAAGCTCAATACATTGGTGAAAGATGAAGAGAAGGTGTCACTTCTAATCGGCGTGGGTGGAGCAGAGCTTTATAAGATAGCTAAAACCTTAGCAGCACGTAAAAAGCAAAAAAATCAAACTTTCAATTAGCTTGTGTCAATTTTATCGTCACATTTTGAGCCTAAAAAGAACATAACGGCGGAAAGGTTTAGGTTTTTAAATAGAATCCAGAGATACGATGAAACCATTGGAGATTGTGGCACTTGGCTTAGCTGACACGTGCTCTGTACTTTTTTGAACGAGGCGTTGAAGGAGAGATTCCTAATGGGAATCCGCAATAAGAGGATTCAGTCAAAACTCATTGACACCACTCCAAAGACATTTAATGAAAGTTGTGATGCAGCTCTCAAAATGAAAATGATTGACCACGGGATTATTGCAATGGGAGAGGGAGGCAACGTCGAATCAGTTGGTGAACAAAATGCGAAATCCAAAGAATGTGGCTAAGAAGAATGAGAGGTATAGTATGGAGCAGCGAGAAAACAGAGACGAGGCAGCAGTGACAAAACCGGGGTTCAGCGGCAAACAGGAGCGTGTAGAATGAAATCAGCGAGAGGTGTTCAGAGGCCAAAGATCATTTTTTCAGCAGAATATTCAGTCCTACACATGTAGAAGGTTTGGCCATATAAGTAAGAATTGTTTTATACGTAAAAATATGTATTTAAGAAAAAAAAGCTTGATACAAAATTATGGTTCTAAAACATTAAAAATTTGAGAATGTATTGAGATTCTGAAAGTGACATAGATAAAGGTAACACAGATAACAGTTCCGAAAAATTCATTTATATAAATAATATTGTAACAAAAGAGGGCGACCTATATATTAAGCAGTTAGGTTTTAGTAATGTGCCGTTGTACATGGAAATGGTTTGTACTGAAATTTAAGATAGATACGGAGCTTGCATATCGGTAATGCATGTGGAAACGTATAAAATTATTTTAAACAGCATGTTTTAAAAAATTTTGATGAAGAATCGCATGTTATGTCTGGAAGTGTGGTGCATGTTGTGGGATATATTGTGGTCTCAGTGAAGGTCAGGCAGCGCGATTTTGAATGCAAAAGTCTGTGTATTATCCAATTTATTTTTACCTTATAATTATTCTCTTTTTAATAATTTTTGCGTATTTCACTACATAAATGTAACCCCTCATACATTTATATATACATATATGTAAATGTGTCTTTAAAAATCGCATGAATTTATGTACTCATATTGCACCTAAATTATAAGGTTGTATGCATAGAGCTACCTACCAACCTACATCCTTCATTTTCATTATTATTATGTATGTACATACATAATACAAACCTATGTTTCATCCATGTATTTAGGTACTTATTGCTCCCCAAACTTAGACAATTAAAATTCATAACCTAGATTTAAGTTTGTAGGACGCGGGAAGTCACTGATTGGCGTCAACATGGCGACGTCCAGTGATGCAACGAATACTACACGTCAATTGTGCTTATTTTACCTCCATGTGGTAGGCGTCGGGTACAGGTCTCGTTCATCGGAACTTGACTTGCTAAGCTAATAAGCGCGAGTGTTGACAGTCGATCTCGTACTGTGGAGGTGTTAACACGTTTTCGGCTTCCCAGTTTTTTCCAAATTAAATTTCGTGTGTGCGTTTAAGTATAACATTAAATCAAGATTTCTTAAGTGGTGCAGTAGCACAGAGGTAGAGTGGCCGACCGAGAATCCGAGGGTCGCCAGTTCGATTCCCAGCCGGGCATCAGAACTTTAGCAGCTTTTTTTCACAACCTTGAAGTGGAAAACTTTATTGGTTGGGAAAACGAGCAAAGGAGGAAGAGCTTAAGCACCGGGGCATCGAAAGGTGTCCTAGGGCCAATGAGGCCAGTGATGGCATCAGCTGAGGGAACATCGAAAGATGTTCCAATTACAAGCAGTGATTCTGCAGCAACAACATCAACAGCAATAACAACAACGGCAACATCATCCGATGCTAACCAAAAGCGCAGAAAGAGGATCAAGTGCGCACCAAATTTGGTAAAGAGGAGATCCACGGCCACCTCAGCAAAGCTGCCAGTTGGGGTGAATACGTCCGATATAGACGAGACGTCAGATGCAGCAAGACAAACCCAGCTAGACACTTCACTCGAAGAGGGTATTGCATATACATATGTCTGAGGAAGGAGAAGGGCACTTCACGACGGGCGATAGTACTGCCTTCGTGAACCTCTCCACATCAGAGGCGTCATCTGAGGAGGACGAGGAACAAAGAATGATCGCTAAAATTGTAACAATGGAGGCAGAAATCCAAGAGTTGAAAAGTAAAGTTAAGGCCAGCCAAGAAGCGCGCCGAGCGAAACAACTAAAAGAACTCGGCGAACAAGAACAACAACAGAAAAAAGAACAATTACAAAAACAACAGCCACAGCAGCAGCCAAAACAATAACGGCAAAAACAACAACAACAGCAACAGCAGCAGACACAAGCCCAGAAACAACCGGAAGAAAAACAGCAGCAGCAGATTCAGAAGCAGCAGAATCAACAGCAGCAGAAAAGTCAGTCTCAGCAGCAGCAGCCACAGCCGCCGATTACGAAAAAAGAAAAGGTGCCACCCATAAATGCTTATAAAATTGAGTTACAGGATACCATAAATCTATGTAAGAAGACCATAGGTCAAAATTTTACTATTAAAAGATTAATTAACGATAGGCATGCTATCCAGTGCTTCACACTGGAACAGCACAAAAAAATCAATGAGTTGCTAAAAGAAACTACTACTGAATTCTTTAGTTTCACCCCTAAAACCGAAAAATTTCAAACGGTCCTTTTGAAGGGCATAGATTACTGCATGGAACCACAGGTGCTCTTAAATGAACTCCGCCAAAAAGCGAATGACGAACTCGACTTTATCGGGGTCAAGCCGTTCGCTACAGTTAGAGCTAGGCGGGAGAAGCGGAGTCTTCCTTCTTCCTTGTTCAAATCTCACCCAGCAGCAAACTGGATAGTTTGAGGAGTATATCCATCCTCAACTACCAGGTTGTAACTTGGGACAAATTAAAAAGGCGCGGCGACATGCTTCAATGCGTGCGCTGCCATAGGTTCGGCCACGCCGCAGCAAACTGCGAAATGCAGTCACGCTGCGTTAAGTGTGGAGAGAACCACAATCCAGATGAATGCAAGTTAGGAAGGGAACGGGTCGAAGATAGGACCCAGCTTAAATGTGTACTCTGCCGAGGCGGCGGACACCCCGCTAATTATCGGGGATGCCCGACGTTTCAGCTTATAAAGAACAATAAAGCAGCAAAGCAAACAGTGGTAGAAAAGTGTCCAATAGTGCGCCCTCCTACAACAACGCCCGTCAATCCCCAAATTTCTTACGCCCAAATGGCGTCAGGAAGGGGAAGCACGGTACAGCCTACACCAAAGGTCGCCCAACAGGCCCCCGTGCCTAAGGCGCCGGCGGCACAGGCGGATATTATGGGCACTCTACTGGCCATCCAGGGTCAGTTGACTGGCCTCCAAAACCAGATCAGGGAGCAGGCGACTAGGGTGGATTATCTCTACTCTGTTTTGCCGACGCAACTTAGAGGTTAAGAGCGCGCTACCGGAGAGGCCCTTTAAGATCCTAGCTGTGAATGTAAATTCACTGATTAGGACCGAACGTAGAGCGAATTTATTCCAATTGCTTAAAGTCCAGATGTGTTTATGGCTAGCGAAACTAAGCTTAACCAGAAACATAAATTGACTAACAACAATTACAATATCGTAAGAAGAGACCGACCCAACTCCACTCAAGGAGGAGGCGTCGCAATCTTTATACGTAAAGGCATTAATCATAAGGTAATATATAATAGTGATGTGCGAAAATTTCGGACGCTAGAGGCATGCATCATATGCATTAATCTCCAACAGGGGAAGCAAATGTATGTGATCGCTGCCTATGCACCGGAAAGACCCCAGCCCACCCAGTTTATAACAGAGCTTAAAAAGCTTTTTGAATGCTTAAGACTGAGCTCGGAAGAGAACTACTTATTTTGGCGGGTCATTTAAACGCCAAGCACTCTGATTGGGGAAATCAAATACAAAATCCTCGAGGTAACCATCTATTTAATTGGATGGGTCGATACAACCTTGAGTATCGCATCGATCTTCTAGCCACAGACAGGCCATCGTTCCCAAGAAGCAGTGCTTATCTGGATCTATTGCTTAAAGACGCAAGACTAACAATTACTGACGCTGTGGGTCAACGGCCAAGAAATTGTTTACGAACGATCGAGTACGACAGTGACCACTGCGGACTCGCCGCCGTAATACAACTTCCGAACCAGCTTATGGAGTTGGAGGAGTATGTGCCTGTGCATACTTACAATTACAGTAAGGTGCGCTGGCCACGTTTCTCCAATGCCTTATTGAGTGAATTACGTTCAAATGGTATATCCCCACCAAATGACAGGAACCTAACAAATGCTGAAATCGTAGATACTTAGAACAAATTGATGAAACGATTCTACGAACAATGAACAGAACAATACCGAAATACAAAGAACGTAACGCAACTGACATGTACCGTAACGCGACAATTGACGCACTTCATAGACAAAAAAGTGGACTACTGACAAGACTAAAACGCTTGTATAGGCGGTTTACTGATACACGAGACCTGGAGATTAGGACACTGAAGTCGTCCATCAAAAACATCAACCAATTGATCAAAGAAAATTATAGATTGGCTATTAATTCGTTCTGGGACAATAAAATTCGTGCCGTTAACTCCAGCGACCCAAGTATGTTCCCAAAAATTAATAAGATTCTTAGAAGAAAGGATCAAAACGATCTTCCGTGTCTTAAGGTCCAGAGGACGACAGAGAACAGAGACGTACTTCTGACAGCAGGCATAGACGCAGAGGATGCCGTATTGGACGATGACCTCTATATAATCGAAGATCCGCAGGAGAGAGTGGAGGCTGTGGGGGCTGCTTTCCAGCAAGTGTACAAGGTGAATGCTAGCATTCGCCCGAATCATGACCTGGAGAACAGAACTCTGCTTCATCACTTATGACTCCGGAACGATATAACCGAATGGCGATCTGAGAACCTTGGTTTTACCGGGTTTAATGATGAAGATTTGGCAAACGCCATAATCGCCGACCGAAATGGGCCCAGTCCCCTGTTAATTTCGAAGAATGAGCTCCAGCTCATCTTCGATTCATTAAAGAAAAAGAAGTCTGCAGGAGTCGATGGTATATCCAACGTTGTACTACGACATTTGCCTCAAGAAGCAGTTGGCATTTATACCACACTGTTTAACAACGCGCTGAATAATGCATATTATCCAGTGCGGTGGAAGACAGCTGTGGTGCACCCTCTCCCAAAAAAGGGAAAGGACAACTCCAATCCGGCGAATCTCCGGTCGATAAGTCTTCTTTCAAGTATCAGCAAAGTATTTGAAAAGGTTATTAATAGAGCCCTGTTCAAATGGGCGGAGGACAAAAATATCATCCCGGATAATCAGTTCGGTTTTAAGGCGGGACATGACACAATTCATGCCGCGTCTAAACTAGTTTCTGATATCTAATGGAACAAAACTAAAAAGCAGTGTACGGGTGCCTGCCTGGTTGATTTGGAGAAGGCCTTCGACACCGTATGGTTAGAAGGTCTCTATCTAAAGCTAACCAGACTAGGTATAAGTAAACCTCTATAGTATATGCTTTATGACATGCTAAATGGTAGATAGTTTGTTGTCAAGAGTGGCAATGTAACTTCTACCGCAATTTTTAATATTAAAAATGGTCTTCAGCGGGACTCGCCGATTCTATTCAGCATTTACACCAGCGATCTGATAGGTAGTTTAACTCAGGCAATTGCGTACGCCGACGATCTTATTGCGTACAGAACAGCTCATACAGTTGAGGTCGTCAAAAATCTCTTGCAGAGTGACTTCGACAAGATTCAGCGATATTGTGATGACTGGAAGTTGAAAATCAACTTACTTCCAGAAATCAGAAACTATTTTGTTTAGGACTCCGTTGTCTAGCGCCTCAAGGGATACGAGAAAGAACTGGCGCAAGCTGGTGATCGTAGGGCCACATGGACATCCACTTGCGAGTAAAAGTGTAGTAAAGTACCTTGGCATCTGGTTGGACCAGTACCTGTATTTCGGCAGACATATAGGTGCTGCTTTGGCCAGGGCTAGGGGAGCCTTTGCCTTGACAAAACGACTGTTTTATAGCAGCCGTCTTGACAGCAGGGTGAAGGTGATTTGCTGCATGGCCCTCATCAGGCCGATGATTGGCTACGGATGCCTGGTGTGGTTCAACGTTGCCCCATCTCATATGGAAAAGATTCGGGTGTTTGAGAGGCAATGTCTTAGACGTTGCCTTGTATTACACAGAACACCAGAGTCCGAGTACACAAGATATTATTCCAACCAGGTTCTATACAACGGAGCCAACATAAACAGAATAGATAATTTTTTGTTCAAGCTGATTCGGGGTCACGTTGCAAGAGCGATGTCCTCAACTAACAGCTTAATTTTTGGGGCTTATTACCCCAATAACGAATATTTTGAGAGTGCGCGGTTAAGTGGTTACATCCCTCCCGAGGCATTCCTCTATTTATACAGTCGAGGGCTGATACAGGATGGAGGCGCGGTTCTGCTCATCTACCACGTCAGCCGGAAAACTGTGGATAGGCGACTCCTGTATGGTCGAGACGTCATCGCTCAAGGTGGAGAAGAGCGCCTTCGTTTCAGTAGGACTGTGTCCGATCGGGACCGGAGGGATAGGGTGAAACAGGAGAACCAGTTCTGGTGGCTCTCTGAACAGCATCATAATATTTAAAGTCGTTGAAGATAGTATATCTTGGCCAACTTACATAGATTTAGGGCATTAGGTATAGGGAACAGTCAGGGTGGCACCAAAAAAAATTAAAAATATGTATGTATGCGGGGGCATACGTGCATGTATCTGCGTGTCTGTACATGTATGTGCGTACGTATATGTATGTGCGTATGTACATGTATTAGTGGGTTGCATGTTGTTGTGTGTCTGCATGCATATAAAAAACAAACAAAAAAAAATTTTAAAAACGAAAAAAATGCTGCTGTGGCTGTTCTAGTTTTTAAGTAGTTTTAAGTATTATTAGGTATTTTAAGTATATTAAGTTATTTTTAGTTAGTATAAGTTAGTTTTTATTTAGTTTTTAAGTAGTTTTAAGTATTATTAGGTATTTTAAGTATATTAAGTTATTTTTAGTTAGTATAAGTTAGTTTTTATTTAGTTTTAATTATTTTTAATCTATATTTAGGTTTAGCTTATAAGTTAAAAAAAAAAAAAAAAAAAAATTATACGAGTAAGATACCAAGTTTCTTCTGTAAAATTTTCCTTGAAAAATAAAATAAAATTAAAAAAATTAGATTTAATTAAAATAGTTTTTAGGTCGACAGACATTAGTTCTAAGAGTTATTGTTTAGTTTACAGCGCCCGTAAAGGGCCAGTAAATTAGTTGTATGTTATTGATAATTAGGCTAGTTTTAAACATTTTTGTCTAGCTTTAAGATAGCTATAAGCGAGTGTTGAACAAAAGACAAAAATAGCAACACTCCCCGGAGTTATATTGTACGGATCTGGTCCTCCAGTCTGGAGGTCGTGCCATCGGGGTGACTTCCCGGCCACGTAAAGCAACTTTTAGTTTGGAAGCAACAACAAGCCTCGGATACGGACGGATTTACTGGCGACGAACCCAGCAAACAAAATAAGGAAAACGAACTTCGGATTTGCACATGGAATGTTCTGTCTCTCAATAGACCACGTGCAGCCGAACATTTAGCGGAGGGCCTAGCCTGCTACAAGGCAAAAATCAGCTCCATCCAAGAAGTGCGATGGGATGGGGCGGGCAAAAGAAAGTCTGCTATATCTACTACGGTGACTGTTACCGACCACAAGGACAGCGCTTTTTAATGTGGATTCGTCGTTAGAGGCAGAATTAGACAAGAAGTATTGAGTTTCAATTGTGCGAACGAGCGCCTCACGACAATTCGCATCAATGCTAAATTCGCCAACATCAGACTCATATGAGCGCATGCCCCTACAGAGGAGAAAGATGACCACATCAAGGACGAGTTCTACGAGCTCCTGGACAAGACGTAAGAGCAATGCCCTAGCTATGACATTAAACTTGTATTGGATGATTTTAATTCCTAACTGGGAAGAGAAGACGTCTTTGGTGGCACAATCGAAAATGTAGCCTGCGCGACACCACCTCAACGGACACAGGTTAACCGACTTTGCGGCGGGGCGAAACCTTTTGGTAGCTAGTATGCATTTCCCGCATCTCGATATACACAAAGGGACATGGCAAATTCCTGGCCAACCGACCGCCAACCAGATTGCCCACATTGCGATCGACGCAAGGCACTCCTCCAGTATCAAGGATGTCCGAACGTTACGAGGAGCCAGCGTGGACTCGGACCACTACCTCGTTGTAGCCAAGGTAATGCTACGGATATCCAGACCAAAGCTAAAACGGGAAAATACTGTGAGAAAATTCGACGTCGGACGCCTACAGTCGCAGGAAATCACAAGGTCCTTTTCCGATCAAGTCTCTCGGGCCCTCTTAAATTGTCCTCTGCCGCCAACTGTAAGTATCGAAGTCCAGTTGAAAAATTGCCAGGAAGCCATCAGAGGTGCCGCCTCTAACGTACTTGGCCTCGCATGACCACCACAGCGAAACTAGTTCTATGAAGAATGCCGGCAAGTACATGCAGCCAAACAACAAGCATACAAAGCGGCGCTGCATAGAAGGAGCAGGGCTGCTCGCGAGCTCTATGAGCAGAAGAGGAGAGAGGAACGCAAGCTTCTTATAAGGAAAAAGAAATAGTATGAGAAGCGCGCGATCGAGGAAATAGATGGATGACACAGCAGGAATGAATTTCCAAAAGTTTTACCAAAAAGTAAAAAGAACCTCACAGGGGTACAAGCCCCGAGCCGAATCCTGCAAGGATGATCAGGGGAATATCGTGGTAGAATCGTAGTCGGTGCTGAGGATATGGAAAAATTATTCCTGGAAATTGTATAACGGCTAAGACGAACCGAATCCCGCTATTATGCAAATTGTGCCATTCAACCTAGACGACGTAGGCCAACAATTCCGTCCACCCGATCTCGACGAAGTAAAGATAGCTATATCTAAACTTAAGTCCAACAAAGATGCTGGAGCTGATGGTCTTCTGGCGATGAATTGGTTAGGAGTATGCACCAGCTCATCTGCAAAATATGGTCGGAGGAAAGCATGCCCGATGAATGGAACTTCGGTATTGTTTGCCCGATCCTCAAGAAAGGCGATCCTCTGACCTGCACCAACTACAGAGGCATCAGTCTTCTTAATACCGCCTACAAGATCTTCTCTGCCGTACTTTGTGAGCGCCTAAAGCCTATCGTCAACAACCTGATAGGTACTTATCAGTGTGGCTTCAGGCCAGACAAGTCCACCATCGACCATATATTCTCACTACGGCAGATCTTGGAAAAAACCCAGGTATTTCAAATCGATATATACCACCTTTTCATTGATTGCAAGCCCGCATATGACAGCATCTTCAGAGACGAGCTATATAGAGCCATGTCTAGTTTTCGCATCCCTACTAAACTCGTCCGTTTGTGCAGAATGACGATGAAGAATGCACGCTACTCCAACAAGGTCGGCAAAGACCTCACCGACACTTTTGATGCCAAAAAAGGTTTTAGGCAGGCCGACGTGCTGTTATGCTACTTCTTTAACATCATTCTTGAAAGAATAGTGCAAAACTCACATCAACAGTAGATGCACAATCTTTCAAAAGTCCGTCCAATCGGACGAACAAAGCGTGATGTCAGTGGTGCTTTCGTGAGTATTGAGAAGGTAGCCAAGAATATGGGTTTAACGGTGAACGGAAGCAAAAAAAATATATGCTGTCAACGAGAAAGGACACCCAGCACCGACGCCTCGGACAGAACGTCACTCTAGACAGCTATAATTTTAAAGGAGTCAGAGACTTTATATACATAGGATCCGCTATAAACTCAGCGAATGATACCAGTGCTGAGATCAAACGTAGAATTACTCTTGCTTATCGCTGTTTCTTTGGGCTAAGAAGGCAATTGAGAAGCAAAGCCCTCTCTCGAGCAACTAAACTGTCGTTATATAAAACGCTCATCATCCCAGTCGTGATATAAGGTGCAGAGACATGGACACTGTTAACAGGGGACGAGAACGCGTTAGGGTGATTTGAGAGGAAGATTCTCCGGGTGATTTTTGGTCCCGTCTGCATAGATGGGGATTGGAGAACACGAAACAACATCGAACTCTACGGGCTGTACAGCGGCACTGACCTAGTCACAAAATTGAAAAGCCAACGACTGAGGTGGCTAGGTCATCTAGAGCGAATGGAAACCAATGCTCCGGCCCGGAAAGTCTTTGAATTTTTTGGTTTTCGATTTTCTGGGAAAAGGTTAGTTTGATTTTTTTGAATTTTTTTACGCAGAAGCTCCTGAAAAGCTTAAACACTATTTTAAAGCAAATTTTTTCAAACATTTTTTGTTTGCAAATTCTTTTTTTGTTTGAAAACTCAAAACATAAAAAATGGCTCAATCGATTTTTTCGAAACATTGTGTTTAGAATTTTTGGCATAATCTTGAATAGTTAAAAAAATTATTTTCCTAAAATAAGAAACAACGGTACCTTTCACACAAAATGCGCTTGTCAAGTCTGGTCACCTTACCAACAAGTGCACATTGCCACAATTGAGAGCATTCAACGCCATTTCGTTCGATTTGCTCTTCGAGGTCTTATTTGGAGTAATCCTTTAATATTACCTCATTATCAAGACCGAGTCAAACTTCTCAACCTGAATACACTGAAAGATCGAAGAGAAATATTTGACATTCTCTTTATTCGGTTGACCGTTGATGTGTCAAAGGTTGCAAAAGTGAAAAACGACGGCTCTTAAAAAAATATTTTATTTTCTGTATTTTATCGCGAAATAAAAATCCCTTTTATATTTTCTTTTTAGTAATAAACTTAAATTCTATAAAATTAAAAGATTCAGTAAGAGAACTAAACACCAAATTCAGTGATTTCTAATGCAACAAACACACAAAAGAAATTTGCTAGAAACATCTCCGGAGCTAGCCCGTAAAAGCAAAAAAACACATACTAACAAAATGGATGTATCATAAATGACTGTTACATTAACTTTAGAAAGCAAACTTAGTGATTTGCCAACAAAAACTGGCTTCGCATACATGTTTGCCGAAATGCAGAATCTGACATCCTCAAATGTGACCCTTGCACAAAAACTTGGGGAGTTAAAACAAAAGAAGAATGCACTCGAAAAGAAAATGGAATCGTTGGAAAAGCGTTCTAAGGAAAAAAATTTAATTTTCAATCTACCACCAACTATGTGCGATGCTATCCGCAAATCAATCAATGAGATCACAAAAAAACTTCTGGATCAAAACATTGATATAGAGGACGTAACTGCATTGCAATCTAAAGGAAGACAGCAACTTGTACTAGTAGAGACGAAGAACAAACACATTTCATCTCAGCTGCTTAAGAGCTCAGGTAAGCTCAAAGGAAGCGGTGTATACGTGAACCCTGATTACACCGGAGACGAACTAAGAAGACGATAACAAATCTTGCAAATTCGAAGAGCGATCAAGACAAACATCCATCAGCTTCTCCACAAATCCGTGGTCTAAAAATGGTTGTAAATGGAAAAACTTTTCACACACCACAAGAAGGAAAATTCTTTTCTGGCAATCGAGATGGATTTGCTACACGATGTTCTTTATTTGATCTAAAAAAATATCTAAATGGTAGTTTCAGTGAAATTAATAACCACGTTTGTTTGATTTTAAATAGTTTAAATTCAAAATTTATATCTTGCCAGCATACATTAACTGCAATTTCTGGGATGTCGAAATTTATGCTCTTTATGATCTTCTAAATAGAATAGAATCTGAAAATATTCTGCTAATCGGGGAATGCCAGGACTGGTAAAGGGCAGATAATTCCATCTGAAACGAGTTTTATTGGTATGGACATTTTAGATAAACGTATCTCAAAAGATAAAATCACGAGTAAAAATGGTAGCCTTTTTCTAGAAATGTGCTAAAACTTCAATTGGTACATATTTAATGGCTGCAGCAAAGGTGATAGACACGGGGAGTTTACTTTAGTTGAAGGTTCAGGGAAGTCGGTTATAGATAATTGTGCAGCATCGGGCGAATGGAATAAAATCCTTTCTTGCTGTCAAGAATCAACCGAAATTTTCTCAGATTACATACCAATATATGTTACGTTCGACTTCGAAATCAATACACAATACCTCGCACTAAGCTTGCCGCCAAAACTTATGTGGAAAGAGAACCAAAAAGAATCATACGCTTTAAAATTATTGACCGAGATAGAGAGTACCTGCGCAACCACCAACGTTTACCGTACCGCTACAGAAAAGATAGGTTACCTAAGCAACTCGATTAAAAAAGTTGTTAGTATAAACTCTATTTTGAGCTAGCAAAACTACCGGCAGAAGTGGTTCGACCAGGTATGTTCCACCGCACGAAAATTATCATTTAAACTACTACGGAGATTAGAAATATCAACAAGTCCGAATAAATCCCTTACAAAGCACTACATCAACGTAAATAAAACATAAAATGCTTTATAGAGACAAACGTCAGAAATATTTTAAGTCTGTAGCACTGGATATTTCGAGCCCAAAAAATAGATAATATTTCTGGGATAAAATTAAGATACTCAAAGGTATAGAATTTATCTGTGGGATTCATATTTCGGCCTCAAATTTAGCAGATTTCTTTAAACACTTACTTAATCCCACTGACATTTGTGAAAATATGCAATTTGCTGAGCCCCTTATAATCGACGAACTAATAGATGCGGAATTTGATATGAGTGAACTGATGACTAGCCTCAATAATTTAAAAAACAAAAAAGCCCCTGGACCTGATAGAATAGGAAATGAATTCAATAAAAATGCCCCACCCATTTGTTTAAGTAAAATGCTAGAAGCATTCAACTTCATTTATAGAACGGGTGAGGTAACAACCGAATTCAAGGACTCTATTGTGTATCCTATTTACTCGTATATATAGGGACGTTAATGTACCAAATAATTATAGAGGAATCTCGTTCGTGAACTCAATTGCCAAGATTTTCTGCTCTATCCTTCTAAGAATAATCAACACCTGGGTAGAAAGAAACAATTTACTGAGTGAATATCAAGCGGGTTTCCGAAAAGGATACTCCACTGTTGACAACATATTCACACTAACAATATTCGCCCAATTCTTCCTTAGACAAAAAAGAAATATAGATGACATATCGCAACATCTACCAGCCGATATCAGAATTGCTCAAGAAATCATTAAGGTTTTACTTTACGCTGATGATATTGTATTACTGGCGGAATCCCCTCACAGCTTACAACTAATGATCAATAAAACGCACAACTCCTGTAAAACTTTGAACTTGAGGGTGAATCTAGAAAAATCTAAAATCATGATCGTACGCAATAGACAAACGAAGCTGCGAGTGAATGAAAAATGATATTTCGACGATGAAGCAATAGAAGTTGTCACACAATATAATTACCTCGGCATGATTTTGGAACCCAATATGAAACTCACTCATTATTTTCAAAAAAAAAGCTATCATCACCTAAAAGCCTAATAAACGCGTCATGGAAAACCATTATCAATAAAAATGAAATTCTAATCTCAGCAAAAAACCGTGTTTTTGAAGGTGTCATGCGCTCAGTTATGTATTACAGTTGCCAAACAAGGGGATTCAAGCAATACGAAGAAGTTGAAAAATTACTTCGCTTTTTTCTTAAAAAACTTGTCCGCCTCCCTATGAACACTGGAGACAGGTCTCCCAAACCTATTTACGTTTACACTAAACTTACATTTCGATTATATAATCAAAGTGCTTAATTATCCGGCACATAAACTTCCACGCATTCTTACCAAATACACATTTGAAAATAAATTGGAAGGGTAATGATTGGATTGTTTGGGCAGAAAAATGCGATACAACCATTAATATTCAGTATGATGATTTTTTCATTTTAAAGCAGCAGTTTTATAATCTTTAGGAACTGTCTGACATTCATAGTCGCAATGACAATATAGTACAGGCAACATCCTCTATTAATAGACCAATATATTCAGAACTTAACTACGATCTGGGGAGTAAAAATTATTTTAATGATTGTCGTAGCCTTAGAGCTATATCTTTGATATGTAGAGCCAGATGTGAAGTATTGAATTTAAACGGTTCGCCACTTAATAAAAATGATTCAAACCTTTGTACAATATGTAACCTTAAGGCAAAAGAAGATACATTTCACTTCTTGGCAATATGTCCAATTTACAATGATATAAGACTTATTTATTTCGGAAATCGTTCATTGACAATGGGAAAAAAAAGAATATTCTTAACGGCGACAATTGGGATTCACTTCATAATTATATTGAAACTGCATTTACATATCGCAATAATATCATTACGGAGTTCATGTAGTACAAAAAAAAAATATCATGCTTTTAAATTAACCTTGGCTTTTTTCTTAAAAAAAAAAAAAAACAAAAACAAAAATAATATGTAAATATTGTTTGCGTTTTCTTCGAATATAATTTTTTCTTTAATAGTAAAATACTTTTTTAAAGTGTACAAAAATCAAGAACATTATACATTTTAGCGCGTCAATCAGGCAGACGGCAATACCATTGCTCACTTATTTTATTTTACTCTTGTAATAATATCATGTAAAAATTGTTTAATAACATATATACAATTATATCTATCTATCTATCTATCTATCTATCTTCTCTGCATTCACCGAATATTTTCAGTTGCCATTGACTGCGCAGCCCGTATTGGATCCATCGGTGTAAATACTAACCCTAGTAACACTCGTAAGCCTCGCCTCTTCTACCTTCCCACACATCGAACCTCTTATGGCTTCAATGAACCCATCTCCCGAATGCTGAGGAGTGTCAATTCTAACGCTTCTTGTTTTGACTTTAATATCAGTACTCACTGCCTAAGGCTTCGTCTCCTAAGCCCCCCAACCACTTAGTTTAAGTCTTAGCTATTAAGTTTCTTAGTTCTTAAGTTAGATTAAGAAAATAGCTTGTATTAAGCCAAATAAATGGGAGTTTTGCCCCCACCAAAATTAAAATTAAAAAAATTACAACCAAACGACCGGTTTCATTTCTCTGTACTGTCTTGAGAAAACGGTTTTCGCAACGTTCTTCGTCCGCTGTCATTAAGGAGGGGTTGAAGAGTTTCTAGCTGCCAAAATCGTTCTACAATTTCAGAGAGATGAGAGTCTGAAATCTGATTCTCTGCAACAACGTGGCACGATATACTGCAAATTCTTGTCGTTTTGACCCTTCCCGATACGACCTAGCCAAATGCAGTTTTTTGCAGTGTTGGATGCCCATGTCCATTATCCAACTTTACCTGCCCTACTGAAAATAAATCGAAGAATAAATCTGCCCCTATCAAGACTTCCACAGATGATGGGAGTTTGAACCAAGGATCTGCCATCTGCAAGTTTGAAGGAATTTTCCAGGTTTCTATATTGAGCGCTTCTTCAGGTTGTACACTTGTTATTTTTGATAGAATGAGAGCTTCTACTGAGATTTCAAACGAAGTCAATTTTCACTTAAGAAAGATGTTTGTGCTACTTTTAACCTCCACATTTTACTTACCCAATCCAGTAACAGTTGCGTTCACTCGAGTTTTCTTAAGATGACATTTTTGAACGACAGCTTCGGTGACAAAGTTTAACTGTGAGGCGGAATCCAACAAAGCTCTGACGTCATTAAATTGGCATCTGTTGTCCCTGATCTTTATTACTGCAGTCGCCAAAATGACTTGACTAGATTCTGTAGCCTCGGCTACCTTTACCGCCGATGAATGCAGTGAGGTGTTTACAGGGCTTACCACTTCCGGCTCTGCCAGCAAACGACCATCCTCCGTTGGCTTATTTGCGTACCGATGAAGTAGAATGTTATGTGGCCAACAACACAGTTGACATTTACTCAAGGTATACTTTTTCACTGAGTGTCCAGGATTTAAACAATTGATGCTGAGCATTCGTGTTTTTTTACTGCTGTAAACCGATCTGCGACACTCATGTCCTGTAATGCAGTACATTTAACTATACTGTGTACATTCTTGTTGCAATACTGGCAACTTGTATTTGCTGCAACCAGCCTTGTACTATTATTCACTGATTTTGGTCGGCTTTTTCGACAGTGATCTTTAAGTGCAGCTTGCGAGGTTGAGGGCAACTACGATACGTTCGATTCCCTTACTTCCAAATTTTGGCACTGCACCGTCGAGATAATACGTCTTCACAGTTTTGCTACGAATTAGGTTTGGAATAGTCAATCGATTCTTCCTATTTAACCAAAGAATCAGTGTCAAGTCTCTCACAGATAATATGAATAACCAAAGCATTGGCTACATTCTCCAGAGTTCCTATAGACTGCATTGCGGTAAAATTGCTGTCGACTGAGTCTACCAATGACCGTAACTCTGTAGCTACCTCGATGAATCTTTGGTAAATTAAACAAGGACTTAATATGCTTCTGAAGCATACGATTTTTATTGTCGAATCTTTCCTGGAGCCAATTGATAGCTTTTGGATAATTTATGCTGTTGATTTCAAATTCTCTGACGGATGCCAACGCTGCACCTTACAAACTAACCACTAGGTAGTTGAACTGCTCTAAATTGTCCAAGAGTTGTTATGAACTAATTTTTAAAAATTTCTATACAGTTTGGGTACTCGGAAAACTTTCCAGAGAACTTAAGAATCTTTTGAAATTGGAGATTTGAGCGAGGCAACACCTGTGGCACGGAAAACGACGTGTTCAAACTCTCCGTTGGAAACTCGATCTCTTTCTTTAAGATGAGCGACATCAATTCAGATTATGTTTCGACATATAAATTTTCGATTTCATTATGCGATTTTGAATAAGATTCGAAATCTGTCTCGCCGCTGAACCTTTCGATTTGTATTTGTGTGTTCAAAATTTGCTTTAAGTACGACTCTAAAATCCCAAATCTACATTCCAACTCTGAGAGTGATAGACTATCTTTTTTCGTCATTACTAATTGACGAATTCCCGTTAAACTTCCTTTCGTTGATGATCTCAATATTTTTAATTCGCCAAGAGATAACGAAACCCGACTTTCCTTGACGTCCCCAACGTCTGCGCTTGATGCCCCTGTCATTATGTCGCTGACCTTTATATGTTTTCTTTTTTTAAGAATTTTTAGTTTTATATATGATTTATATGTTTATATGAAGGTTTAATGTGTAAAACATATATGCATATAATATTTGATAATTAATATGATTATTTCTTAGTTATTATCTGTGCCACAATTCGATATTATTTGCTCAACTCCCATCAAATCAAATCTCCATCAAGTGTTCACAACGAAATTAAAGACGTTTAAAGAGGTTTGATTCGATTATTGTATTAAGTTTGGACTCAAACCTAGTTGCTTTTCAATAGAGGTGAATAAAGCTATACCTCTTCTTGTGGTGAAATTCTATTCTTGATTACGACCATCTATTAATGATTGATTAAAAGCTCTTTCTAATACGTCGACTGCAGGGGAGCACTTCATTAGTACAATTATAATGCTTGATTTCACAAAGTTTATGTAAGCACTCGACAATCTTTACCACACTGCGATCGCGATTTAATAAAGCAATTAATTTGAGTTTTTTTTTATATATAGGAGTTATTCCCGGGTTTCGGCATAAAAAATATTCCGTATTGATTTATAAGGACAACAAAAAAATAGTTATTGTCCAAAATTAGTCTTTGAGCCCAATCGGTACTATTAAAGAACTGCAATACAACTGTAATTTTATATTCTCAACTATAAATAATAGGCAATCAACTCGTTCTACTTTATATTCAGCTATATCACTTCATTTATTCAAAGTTTTTTCTATGCCTAACAATATAGCAATACAATATTGAGTGCAAGAAATTTGTTTTGATTAACAATTGGTATAAATGAGTTTATATAAATACAGGGTGACCCAAGCACTTGGTTGGTACATACTGTTTCTTCGGTAATATGCCCAAACGTTTTTTTTTTTTTTCATTTTTTTGTAAGATGACAAATAACAGTAGCTCCTATAAATTCTTTTTGTCCAAAACAAAAAATCTTATTTTTCTCAAAAACGGCTCCAACCATTTTTGTAAAAAATATCAGTTCATTAATGAAGGGAAGATTTAATTTTTGGTAATTTTTTTTTTTTTGAATGAAATTGTAAGTATTCGTACCTCTAATAGTACATTTTTTTTTTGTTTTCGATTTTTATGCAAACGCTCCTATAAATTCTAAACACTAATGTAAATAAAAATTGTTTTTGGAAATTAAAAAAAAAAAAATTTTTTTTTAAAACTCAAAATTTCGAAAACGATTGAATACATTTTTATTGAAGCTTCGTCTTTATTGGTTTTTTGACATTATTTTGAATAGTTATACAAAACTATTTTCCTAAAACAAACCGTTAAGAAAAAATGTATTTCTCAAAAACGGCTAGATTAGTACACTCGTTTTTCAAGCATAAATTTTTTTTTTGGCGTACTTATTAACGGTACTTCCCATACAACCACTTTTCATATTTTCGACTTTCTCAACATTGGATGAACCGATTAAAATAATTGTTTTTATCCAAATGCTCCCTAAGATTGTTAATAACCCTAAATACTAAAATTTTCAAAAAAAAGTTTTTCGATTTAAAAAAAAATAGATACAAATTTTTTTTTTGAATAATAGATTTTTCAAAAAACAGTAACAGAATATTTTTTGAAATTTAAATTTTCTATCTATATTAATAATATCTTCAAAATGGCGTTTCAATTTTTTTTTCTAAAAATGTTTTAAAAATTTTATACATAAAAAAATTAATTTATTAAAAAACCGCTCCAACGATTTTTGAATTTTTTTTTTTTGATATATTCTCATATATCTATGAATTCAAATTGCAATTTTATTTTCCCCCAAACTATAACGACTAAGCAAAATAAAAACATTTAATTATGTGTTTTATCAATTTAATTCTACCTTATTATTATTTCCTTTTTACGAATTTTGCTTACGTCACCGAATACTAAATACCTTGTAGGCCCTCATACATATATATATACATATGTGTCTCTAAAAATCACATGAATCTTTTGTATGCAAATTACACCTAAATTATAAAGTTATATGCATATAGCTACATACTCATCATTTTCATTATTATATGTACATGCTTACATATTAGGTTCCATCTATATGTATATGTATGCAGATACATTTTACTCTCCTAACTTACATAATTAAAATCCGTAACTTAGATTTAAATATACATTTGTAGCTAGGTACCTATGTAACTATTCCTTGAATAAAATATTCATTATAATAAGAATCAAGTTAATCTTACCTACATAGGCTTTCAACCTGCATACGATAACTACACCTAACTAACTAAACCTCAGTAGTTAGCTACATGAAAGTTGAGGGGAGAAGATGCACCACAGCTATATTCCACCGCACTGGATAATATGCATTATTCAGCGCGTTGTTAAACAGTGTAGTATAATGTCAACTGCTTCTTGAGGCAAATGTCGTAGTACAACGTTGGATATACCATCGACTCCTGCTGACTTCTTTTTCTTTAATGAATCGAAGATGAACTGGAGCTCATTCTTCAAAATTAACAGGGGACTGAGCCCATTTCGGTCGGCGATTATGGCGTTTGCCAAATCTTCATCATTAAATCCGGTAAAACCAAGGTTCTCAGATCGCCATTCGGTTATATCGTTCCGGAGCCATAAGTAATGAAGCAGAGCTCTGTTCTCCAGGTCATGATTCGGAGAACATGCCTCCACCTTCTCCTGCGGATCTTCGACTATATACAGATCATCGTCCAAGACGGCGTCCTCTGGGTATATGCCTGTTCTCAAAAGTACGTTTCTATTTTCTGTCGTACTCTGGAGCTTAAGACACTGAAGGTCGTTTTGATCTTTCCTTCTAAATATCTTATTAATTTTGGGAACATACTCGGGTCGCTACAGTTAACGGCCCGAATTTTATTGTATCAAAACCATTTAATGGATAACTTATAGTTTTGTTTGATCAATTGGTTAATGTTTTTGATCGACGACTTCAGTGTCCTAATCCCCAGATCTCGTGTGTCAGTAAACCGTCTGTACAAGCGTTTTAGTCTTGTCAGTAGTCCACTTTTTTACGGTACATGTCGGTTGCGTTACGTTCTTTTGTATTTCGGTATTGTTCTATTCATTGTTCGTAGAATCGTTTCGTCCATTTGTTCTAAGTATCTGTCGATTTCCGTATTTGTCAGATTCCTATCATTTGGTGGGGATATACTATTTTTTTTTTTTTTTTAATTATGCGCGCACTCAAGGGGCTATGAATACCCTTAAAATGTTTATACACAGTGCGAGCGATTAGGATAGGATTAGACAGGCGATAACGATGTACATTGGTTTTAAATGCCTGATTATCGCAATTGGAGGGAAAAATTCGGTCGGCTAAAGCATTCCACATTCGTGTTGTGCGGCTAAAGAAAGAATCTCTATACTTGACAGTACGTCCGATGTTGGGCTCAAGGGTAAATTGATGGGCTTTCCTAGAAGCGCGAGTGTTACGGTTGAATAGTTTAAGGGGAGGAATGCAATTGGCTATTTCACTAGAACACTGTTTATTATAATACCGATAAAATAATGAAAGGCATGAAACATTGCGACGCCGACGGTGCGAGAGAGGCTCAATTGTTTTAGTTATTGTTTCATCACCTATAATTTTTAAAGCTCTTTTTTGGATTCTGTCCAGGAGACTTAAGTGCGTTATGGGAGCACCTGCCCAAATATGACAATTGTAATCAAGCTTTGGACGAATGAAGGCTTTATAGATTGCAGCCAGATCAGAAGGGGAGAAATATTTCTTGCATCGTCTCAGAAAACCCATCTTGCAGCATTTTTGGCGACGTCGAATATGTGTTCATTCCACAAAAGGTGGTCAGTGATGCATATACCGGGAACTGAAAGTTGTTCGGTTTCCTCGATGCAAGCGCCGCTTATGGACAACGGCATTGGGGGAGGGTCCCGCTTTAACGACAAAAGACAGCATTGGGTTTTTGAAGCATTAAATTCTACCCGGTTTTTTATTCCCCATTGGACAATGCTGTCTAGATCAGAATTTAATGAGCTAATCATACGCTGCCGTTCAAGTTCCACATCCGAAGGACATGGATGAGAATCTAAAAACGAGTATGAAAAGCTGAGGGTATTGTCGTCAGCAAAATAGTATATTGGGTTAAAAGTTTCAGACAAGACATCATTGATGTAAATTAGAAAGAGAGTCGGAGACAGAATGGAGCCCTGGGGCACCCCAGCATTTATTTTATGAATATCAGACTTGAAACCGTCCAATACAACTTGTATTGAGCGATCCGAAAGGTAATTTCTAATTTAACGAAGAAGAGATTATTCGATACCAAATGCACGCATTTTAGATAAGAGAGCCTGATGCCAAACTCTATCAAATGCTTTTGAAATATCTAACGCAATAATCTTACTTTCTCCAAAACGATGTAAAGATTTGTGCTACTGTTCGGTGAGATATACCATCAGATCACCAGTGGACCTATTCCTACGGAAGCCATACTGTCGGTCATTAAGGAGCTTTCGTTCTTCAAGATATTTCTTAAGCTGATAGTTAATCAGCGTTTCCATGACCTTAGAAAGAATGGAAGTAAGTGCAATTGGACGGTAGTTAGAGGGTGAGGAAAATTCGCCTTTTTTAGGGACAGGCTGGGCAAATGCTATTTTACACGCACTCGAAAAGAGACCAGTAGAGTAGGACAGATGGAAAAGCTTACGCAGTGGTTTTGCCAGCGTAGAAGAACACCTCTGCAGAACAATAGGGGAGATACTATCTGGACCAGCGGATTTGTGTATGTCAAGATCTTTAAGAACTCTAGCAACTGCACGAGTACGAAAGAAGATACGTCCCATGAAACTGTTTATGCTCTCAAGTACAGGAGGAGTCATGACACTTTGTGGAAGCGTAGAATTAGCAGCAAACTGAGCTGCTAGCAAATTTGCTTTTTCTTGTGCGCTTACCACAGGAGTGTTATTGGAAACGAGCGTTGGAACCGACGAGCAGGTGGAATTGCGTACGTTTTTTACAAGTGACCAAAAATGTTTACTACCTTTGGAACATTGTAGTATTTTTTGCTATAATTTTTGCTCATTTAGAAATTTGGTTCTTTGAATATGACTATTACAGGTCTTTCTAGCTTGTTTGAACTTATTCCGGTTTTCCTCAGTTGGGTTGGCTTTATAATATCGCAAACTTACCTCTCTCAACCTGATAACCTCCTTACAGCTCAAATCGAACCATGAGTTTTCTTTTGGTTTGATGCTTTTGGTTTTGTTCGGTATAAAGACTTTCATCCCCTTAAGAATTATATTTGTAATCATATTAGCGCTGGAGTCAACGTCACTATCGAGGAAGCATAGTGACCAGTTAAAGATCCTGAAGAAATTATTCAGACAGTCCCAGTTGGCTTTCTCGTATTGCCATACGGTCCTCTTATGAATGCTTTCTTTAACTGAGAACTTTGAGCACGATAAATTGGCTGATATGACACAATGGTCCAATGTGCCTAGAGGCGATAACACACTAATAGTATATTTAACAGGTATAGAGGTAAAAAACAAGTCTAGGGTGTTGGTGGAGTGACCTGCAATGTCAGGTATTCTTGTTGGCTCAGTAACCAGCTGAGTCAGATTATTCACCTCAGCAAAGAGATCAACATACCTTCCTTCGGGTGTTGTCTGGCCAGAATAGCGTTAGCGTAGACACTTGGAATTGTGTACATTGAAATCGCCCGTAACAACGATTTCACTGTGCGGATATTGGGAAACAATTCTTTGGATAGAGTCGGACAGCGCATCGAATTCGTTAAGATTCGAAGTACTGTCCAAACTTGGGCTACGATAAATAAAGCATGTGTCAATGATGTGCTTATGGACGGTGAATTTGAACCACATGAAGTTAAAATTTGTATTCAAGCAATGGCCATATTGTGGTTGAAGCTGATAAGCAACATCTTTTCGCACATATACGGCGGTACCATGATGTGGAGCGTAATTCGCTCAATAAGGCGTTGGAGAAGCGTGCCCAGCGCACGATATTGCAATCGTAAGTATGCACATGCACATACTCCACCAACTCCATAAGTACGTTCGGAAGTTGTATTACGTCGGCGAGTCCGCAGTGGTTACTGTCATACTCGATCGTTCGTAAACAATTGCTTGGCCGTTGACCCACAGTGTCAGTAATTGTTAGTCTTGCGTCTTTCAGCAATAGATCCAGATAGGCACCACTTCTTGGAAACGATGGCCTTTCTGTAGCAAGAAGGTCGATGCGATACGCAATGTTGTATTGACCCATCCAATTATACAGATGGTTACCTCGATTATTTTGTATTTGATTTCCCCAATTAATGCGTTTGGCGTTTAAATCACGAGCCAATATGTAAAAGTTTTCTTCCGAGCTCAGTCTTAAGCATTCAAAAAGCTTTTCAAGCTCTGGTATAAACTGGGTGGGCTGAGGTGTTTCCGGTGCATATAAAGCAATCACATACATTCGCTTCCCCTGTTGGAGATGAATGCATATGGTGCATGCCTCTAACGTCCGAAATGTTCGCACATCACTATTATATATTACCTTATGACTAATGCCTTTTCGTATAAAGATTGCGACGCCTCCTCCTTGAGTGGAGTTGGGTCAGTCTCTTCTTACGATATTGTAACTGTTGTTAGTCAATTTATGTTTCTGGTTAAGCTTAGTTTCGCTAGCCATAAACACATCTGGACTTAGGTCTTTAAGCAATGGGAATAAATTTGCTCTCAGTTCGGTCCTAATCAGTGAATTTACATTCACAGCTAGGATCTTAAAAGGTCTCTCCAGCAGCGCGCCACTAACCTATTAGTTCAGCTCGGCAAAACAGAGTAGAGATGATCCACCCTAGTCGCCTGCTCCCTGATCTGGGTTTGGAGGCCAGTCAGCTGGCCCTGGATGGCCAGCAATGCCCATAATATCCTCCGTATATATAAATCTACGAAGTAGATACACTGAAGCACAACGAGACCATCGACTTGAACATGACACACATTAATACAACAGATAAATTCATAGAAAGAAAGAACAATATTGTGGGAACACATTTTTTTTTAAAGCATGTCGTGGTGTGTTGAAAATGCTTACCACCAACGCCGGCCGCAAAGAAGTTTTACTTCAAAAATGAAATAATTACTCGCAATATAGGTACTACTTACAGGACAAGTTTTGCATATGGAAAAAAATCGAACTCGAGACTTTAATAAAACTTGACATTACGAACACCAAAAAAGTGGGTCTAGTAATTCCGTCTGTCTGTCTGTCTGTACAACGATTTACAGCATAAACGGCTGAATGTATTTTCTTCAAACTTGGTTTTGGTGATTGTCTCAAATAGATTTTTCCACACAATTTTTTCTAACATCTTAATTATCTCGAAAACGGCTCTAATGATTTTGATAAAAAATAAAATGCACAACTGGATCGTACGAACTTGCTCTCGTAGCCCATTAAGGCTGTTTAGAAGTTTAGTTATTCTAAGCAGGTTTAAGGCCGATGTAGGTGAGATTACCTTAATTTTTAGTATAATGAGTTGTCGAATGGATGATTCAAGGAATAGTTACTTAGGTATCTACCTACCCATAAATGTATATTTAAATTTAGGTTATGGATTTTAATTATGTAAGTTAGGAGAGTAAAATGTATCTACATATATAGATGAAAACTAAGTACGTAAACATATACATATAATATTGAAAATTAAGGATGTAGGTGGGTAGGTAGCTATATGCAATTAACTTTATAATTTAGGTGCAATATGCATACATAAGATTCACGTAATTCTTAAAGACACATTTGTATATATTAATCTACTAAATACAATGTAGGCCTACACTGTATTTATTATTCAGTGACGTACTCACAAATTCGTAAGGAGGAAATATTAATAAGGTAGAAATAAATGCATAATACACATACTTTAATGTTCATTTATTGCTGTATTGCTGAATTCCTGTATAAATAAGAATATACAATGAAATCTCCCTTGCGAACACCTCCCTTAGGCGGACACCTCCCTTCTGTGGCGAACGCAGGGGTGAGCTCTATGTTCATTTCTTGGAATATAAATGTTTGCGATACGTCCTTATATAAAACAGTTCACTGCCTTAAGCAGATCGGTGCGACACTTCCGGTATCTGTGGCGTCAAGCATTCGTACTTTTTCATGCTAGTACCGAACGGTTTGATGTTGCTGAACATCTGTGTGGATATTGAGGTTGACTATGAGGACGTTATACATATAATTACCAAGGTTCCAACGCACATGGATTTTATTTTACAAAATATTGTACTTTACTAAAAATGTAATTATTTATTTTTTTTTCATATACGTGTATCTGAAAAACATATTAAACATATCTATTCATTCGAATGAACTTTGTATATTTTGACATTGGAATGAATAATATTCATTTTCAAACGATTGCGCAAAATGAACTTGAATGCATCTTATTTTGAAAGTCAGATGTTTGAAATTTACTAACAATTCTACTCAATTTGGTATGACCAAAGTGACATTTTTTTAGTAGAAAAATCAACAACTAAAAAACGTTTGTATTATAAAATACTAGATTTTTTCTGACCTTTCGTTTCACTTTAATTATGTTTTACAAATTTTAACAAAAAAAAAAACAGTTATTCAACAAACAACTTCAGTGGGTATTAAATTTACACACACCTGGTCACACTTTTTAATTGTCAAAAGTAAAGTCGCTTGCCAACACAATAAATTTTTTCTGTGAACAAAATATAAAAAATATTAAATAAGTTGAAGATAAACTATTGCAATTGTTTTGCTGCATTATTTTAATTAAAAGTTTACACATTTAACATTTATATATATATATCAATATATCTTACTTATTTATTTCGGTTAAAAACTAAACACAATAAAAAACATAAAAGAACTCTTTTAATTCACAAAATAAAACTTTTTTTTAATAAACATTTATAACGTTTTCATCTTTCTGCTCCCGTTGGTCCAATTGGAATGCGACTGCGATCTTTATTAAAAAAGCCAACAAAAGTAATTTATTTTAATTAGTTTTACGTAAAAATATCCAAACTTACATGTTTTGTGAATCTATTCGTCCGAAAAAAAACTTGAACGAGAACTAAATGACATTTAATTCGAATAATTCGAAAGTCAAAATTTGGTTAGTTTTGACGAAAAAATGAACTTTCGATTGTTTAAGTGAACTTTCGAATCGTTCGAAATTCAAAATACAAATCATTCGAATTCGACTAACTTTCGCATAAAAGTGAATTTATATTAGTCGATATATTGCGTTTTAGAAAGGTACTACAGCATCTAACTGATGAGCACATCTGTACTACCTGGGTGAAACGCATATTAATTTGGACTAAAGGTCGTAAAAAAAACTTAATTAAAATCATAATTACAGTCCACAAAATTAGGAACAAAAACAATGCCTACGTATGTAAATGCGTTTGTATTGTTTTTGTTTTTGCTGATTATTACTATTATTTAAAGAGCTAAGGCTGGCAACGAGAGTGAGATTAGTCTCGGCCTCGTCGATGAGACGAGACTTAAAAAAAAAAAACACCCGATGCGAGACCGAGACAAGACTGTTCCTTTGGTACCGAAATTTGCCGATACTCTCAGTGGCCTCGGTGGTTTAGTTTCGATTGCCACTAGAAGAAATAGTAGAAATAGTTTTTGATTTAATATAAAAAATCCAGAGAAAGATTTATGTACGCATTGTCTTGGCATAGTAATCGCTCATTTTTTAGACCTAGTTTCACCCTTCGGAAAACGGCGACTTTTAAGGCACACTTGCAAATAAATATAATCGAAACTTCAAAATATAGTTTGTTGCCTACTTGTCAAGCCGTGAACTGTGAAAGTCGATTGAGGGTTGGCTCCGATTTAAATGGATTTAAAAATCTCTACAAAATTGAAATTTAACCTAAGAAAATTCGAAATATTTCCGAATTTATTGTTTGCTCCGAAAAAAGTTGATTTTATACATTTCAGGTGACATTTAAAAAAATATTAACTTAACGTCAAAATATTGTATGTTGTATTACTTGTCAACCCATGAACTGTCAATATCAATTGCGGGATGGCTCCGATTTAAATGGATTAATGGATCCACAACCCATATTTTTCTTACCAACAAACTGCTGGGATCCTGAACTCTATCTTTTCAATCTTATCTTACATCTTTTAACGACCCAAAAACACGAAAGAAACCAAAACTAAGGATGATACCAAGACCTAAGACCAAGACCGAGGCCGACACGAGTCTACACATTAAAGTATTCTCGGCAAAAAGGCGAGACCAAGAGACTTGGTTAACCGAGACCGAAATATGCAATTACATTATAAGAATGTAAATGCATTTCTTTTGCATTTTCTTTTGGTAATTTGCTTCTGAATTTCAGTCCACTCAATTTATCGCACACCGATTAACGTAGGAACAGCAAGTAATAATATTTCAAGTCACTTTTTGGGGATAAAGTGGGTTTTACAGTTTCCGTATTCGAACAATAAAATAATTTTAATTAATTATAATTTTTACAAAGCCAAGAAATGGGCTAAGGAATTTAATAGCATGTTTTGTGCTAATGCTAAGGTAAATATTCCTTCTATAGCCGAGCCACCTGAATCTATATATTGAGAACATCTAATACACTTTTTTTCAAATGACATCTTTCAGTGCAAAAGGGTCTTAGGGGAAGTGATTTTTCTTATGGCCAACTTTATGTAGAATGTAGCCCTTTCAAAAGTGGACTCAAAAAATATTTAAAAAATAATCAGTAGTTACATCTGTGTGAAAATAATAAAGCTGCTAATTTATCCAGAAGCTTTTAAATATGCATGTTCGAACGCATGTTCGAAGGTGTACTTTTTTGAAAACTGTTTCAGTGAGAGAACATACAAATCTTTATTTGGTTACGGAAAGCATATATAAGTATGTATATATAAATTTATGTGAGGTAATAATATAGTAGAAATTGCGGTTAATCTCATTGAGTATTTGTTTTTAGTCATATTAAAAGTATATAAAAAGCTTGCAAAGCAGCGCGAGCACGGATCGACTAGTAGATAGTAAAATAAATTGTTGGTTAGTATTTAGTTAATATATAGTTAATATATTTTTTTCACTGTATCAAAAAAAATCAAAAATCGTTGGAGCGGTTTAAAAAAAAAAAATAATTTTGTATGTATAAAATTTTAAAACATTTTTAGAAAACAAATTTGAAACGCAATTTTGAAGATATTATTTTTTGTTTTGGCATTTCGGTTTAGTTTGAATGATAGCTTTTGCCAGCAAAAAAATTCTCAAAATTTTTTATCAAAATCGTTGGAGCCGTTTTCGAGAAAAATAAGATTTTTCTAAACGGTTATATGGCAGGTACAGTTATTTTTAGTCCTAAAAATAAAATTTAAATTCCCCCTCTGAGGAATGCCAAAAAAATCACGCACACCAAATTCGAAGGTAATCGCTTAATCCGTTTAGGCTGTAGCTCGTTATACATACAGACGGACAGACTGACAGACAGACAGACATTTTTTGTCGATCACTTTTTTGGGCTTCTCTATAATCGTAATGTCATGTTTGATCGTTAGATCATCATCATCATCCCTGGAGATAAAATCTAAGACAATAACTATCTACAGTCTCAGAACATCGTGCCACACATCTTTAAACATATTAGCCGTTAAAAATATATTTAGCCGTTTCTATATACTAAAAATCTAGTACATACGATATGATTCAAAATAAGAGCAAGTCCGTGCGATCCAGTCGTGCATTTTATTTTTTTCGATTTTTAATTTTTCACTTAGCCGAGGGATTTTTTTTTTGCGGTTATGCGGGTTTTTCAATTAAGCCAGTTTCACTTAAGCGAGTTTCACTTAAGCGGGTTTCACTGAATATATGAATATTATAAAACAAATTATTGGAGTTAACATATAAGTAAGTAATTAAATATATATCTACATAGTATTTATATAAGAGTTTTATAATAAAAACTAATCGAATAAGAACTAGAAAAATATATCAGTTGATTGCTTCTATGCTGATTGCGACAAATATTTATATATGTATGTTATTTTTGATAACTTTAAAACTATCACTATGAATAGATTCTTTGCTTTAATGTGGCAGGGAGTTGTATAGATTTTAACGGTGTGACGCAGACGACTGGTTATTAGGAGATTAGACCTGGGCAAAAAAGATTAAATGTGCGTTGAGACCTCTTGGCAAACCTGAGATATCTAATTATATAGATATTTTGGACAGAGGTCCAATAGCAATAGACTAAGGTAATCGAGAAAAGTCCCAAGATCGCAACGCAGTAATAATTTTTGAAAGTAGGAAACGTAATAAGAAAAAAAAATAAGTTAAACTAATAAGTAAGGCACTGCCACAGATGGGAAACATTCGTACGTTTCACCCTCCAAAACCCATTTGTTTACATTGTTGTATTTGTGAATTTGACTTTCTATGTATAGATGAATAGATGTGAAATCGAAAAAAACAGCCTCAAAAATAACGGACCCATACAATTTATTCTACCATTTTAATTATCTCGAACACGGCTTTAATGATTTTCATAATAAAAAAGTGGGTGCACAACTTCAGTCACAGTCTTCATTTTAGTCCAAATGTTTATTTTACATGGATTGTTAGTAACGCTACCTGCCATGCAACCATTTTTTTTTGTGACTTTATCATAAACGGCTTGACGAAATTCGACCAATATTTTTATAATGGAAGTCATTCGAAATTTTAGTAAAGATGCATACCTAAAAATTTTCAAAACACATTTTTTTGATTTTTGAAAAAAAAAATATATTTTTGTTTTTGTTTTTGAAAATTCAATATTTCGAAAATGGAGTTTTTTTTTGAAAGTTTTAGTATTAAAGTTTATATTAATAAATACATAAAATTGTCATACCTACTAAAAATTTTTAGAGAAAAAATTTGCGAAATTTTGTAAATAAAAAATTAATCTTATTTTACATCCCTTCGACTTTGCCTTCGTTAAAAATATCACCAGAGAACTATATTTTTTAGAGATCCATCGAACAGTGGTAGTAGTTTCATTTCAAACCTTAAATTCAAACTTAAATATTGAGCAAACTATAGTAGCAATCCACGCATATATTTCGAAATGTATATGATACCTCATGCACTTTAATATATATGTAGTGTTTTTATTAATCAGAAATTCTGAAGCAACGCAAACCCGATTATGCCGCAATACTTTTAGTTTCTTAAAACATGTCACCATAAATCTAACTTAAATCGAAAAAAGTTCAAACAAGAAATATCTCAAATACTTAAATAATTACTAAAAAAAACAAGCCAGGGCATTTCCAACCACCACCAGTTTGAGATGGAAATCAAAAATTAATAATAAAAAAATCATTTCCTCCGATGAAAAATATTTATTACAGTTTTTTTTTTTTTAATTTAATTATTTTCATTCTATTTCATCTTATTTGCAATTCGACACAAATTGAATGCACGTCGCAAAAACATGGTCGCAATTACACAACATTTACCTTTATACAAAAAAAATATAGTAAAATGTTTTTTTTTAGTTGGTAGTTAGGTGTTTGCAAAGGGGAAAGAGGGTTTGAAAAGGAGTCTCCATTCCATAATTATTTATACTTAGGTATGTTTGTGTTTGTGAGATTAAAATCAAAACAAAGCAAACACGAAATGAAACTTACGAAAAATAAATAAATTTGATTCCAGAGTCTCAACTCCACGCTCATGATCAGGGATACCATATTGCTACAATATAAAAAAGAAATTTTGACATTATACCAATTTAGGCTCATTTATTCACATTTGATTTTCTAATCGGGGGTGATATTGAACGCTACTCTTGTGTATTTTAAAAATGTGTCAACTGCTGGATTTCAGCAAACAGCTCGCACAAAGTTAAGTAGGTGATTTCTAAATGTCATTTTCGCCGAGGTTTTGCAGTCTGTGAATATACGAGAAAGTAACATTGCTTTTGAAAACTTACAGAAACTATCTTGGTCATCCATTTTATGGGGTGAAGGACAGTTAATTTTTCTTCATCCCAGCATTTATCCTATATATACATTCTTTTCTTTATAAGGGTGATTTTTTTGCTACTTGGTTTTTGACGTTTATATTTTTGACAGATCACACATGAAAAATTCCACGAACATTTGACATTTCGATTCAGTATTGTTTGCCATTTCATCATGAATAGACTTACGCCTGAACAACGTTTGCAAATTATTGAAATTTATTATCAAAATTCGTGCTCTGTGAAAAATGTGTTTCGCAAGCTACGTCCGTTTCAGCGACGAGGCTCATTTTTGGCTAAATGGATACGTGAATAAGCAGAATTGCCGTATTTGGAGTGAAGAGCAGCCAGAGGCAATTCAGCAGCTACCAATGCATTCCGAAAAATGCACTGTTTGGTGCGGTTTATGGGCAGGCGGCATCATTGGACCGTACTTCTTCAAGGACAATGAAGGCCGCAGGGTTACGGTCAATGGAGAAAGGTACCGTTCGATGATAACAGTTTTTTTTTTGCCGAAAATGCAAGAATTGAACTCGATCGACATGTGGTTCCAACAGGACGGTGCCACATGCCACACTGCACGCGAAACCATTCATCAATTGAGAGGCGAATTTGGTGAGCAGTTGATCTCACGTTTTGGCGCAGTCAATTGGCCACCAAGATCATGTGATTTGACCCCGTTAGACTATTTTTTGTGGGGCTATGTTAAGTCTATTGTCTATGGGGACAAGCCAAACACGATTGCTGCCTTGGAAGCCAACATTGAACGCGTCATTGGTGAGATTCCGGCCGAAATGTGTGAAAAAGTTTGCCAAAATTGGACCTTCAGAATGGACCACCTGAAGCGTAGCCGCGGGCAACATTTAAGTGAAATTATTTTTAAAAAGTAAATGGCAGAAATTGATTTATCGATCCAAATAAAAATTTCATTCACTTTTTACAAGTTTCTGTGTTTTTTTTTAATTTTCAAAAACCAAGCTCTTAAAAAATCACCCGTTATTCCAGCACCAATGACGTATGGTTGAATAATGAAGAATGCGTAGGGTAATTATTCTGATGTTATGCCTTTTTTGATCAGATTGATATTTTATTTGTTTATAAGCTTTGCTTTTACGAATTGATTGGCAATAATTTTACAATATCAAAAAATCAGTTATAAACATTAATTATATAATTTGCTGTTTATATAAATACAAAAGTTTTAATTTAGTACATTTTAATTCAGAAATCAAAAAAGCAGAGTCCACATGCATGCACATGCGTTTGTATTGTTTTTATATTTTTTATTAAAAAGTAATCAAAAATATATAAACTGATGGGTGGCAATTTTTTTTGGTGGTAACACTGTTCATGATGTACTTGTACATATGATTTCAAATTGAGAGAATGTGTTTTTTTTCATACCAGAGATAATAATTAATTGATAAACTTGCAAAGTAACTTTGTATTATTTCAATTTGTTCCGCATTTAATTGCTTACAAATCAAGTTTTTCTAAGTGCGTTGCTTATTAAACATGAGTGTTATCGCGTATTGAACAGCAAAAATTGACCCAGGAGCGCTAAATTAATACCTATGCCGGGATCGGGCCTTGTGATATCTTTCAATATAATTGCTTTATTATGGATGGAACAAGTATTGGTTTCAATTTGGTATGTGATACAGTCGGCGGCAGTGGTCTTTTTTTTCTTCTCACAACAAAATCCTAATCAATTAATTTAAATTGGAGTTCTATACAAAAAGGGAGTTGATGCAAGCGATGTTATTTAGCCGCCATTTTTACAAACTGGTTTTAATCAATATCTTAACTTACGCAAAAACGGTTAAAATATTTTGTATATACATACATATATTTTTAATAATTATGTTTATTTATTAGAAATAGTAATTTCTTACGGGATTTATAAATAATTTTTGCCAATTATGAATTTTATACATGCTAACTTTTAAAGGAATAAAACTGAAAGCCATTTTTCCTTCCCAATGGAAAGTTTCGAAAGTCATACCTGTACCCAAAGAAGTTTCGGCCTATATCAATTTTGTCAATCCTGCCCCAAGGTGCTGAAATACTTTTTGGGTGGATGGATGGATGTTTGTTACTCAGTCACGTCAGAACCGCTGAACGGATCTGGAATAGCACATGGACTTTTTATCCCCGTAAAATGTATGGTTCTTGTGGGATAGATTTAATTTAATTTTGCGCAGATCACATATAAAATATCTGCTCATTCTACAAATAGCCAACACAGCTTTTATTCACAAGAAGCCTTGGGTTGGCCGTGGCGCGATAGTTGTATGCCTGTCAACCTCGTGGTCGCAGGTTCGATTCCTGCCGTTGTCTATGTCGTCTTATTTTCCATTAAAAAGCTTATTCTAGAATTGTCATACAATGAGTTGCTGGTTTACTTCATTCATGCTGTTGAGGCATAACACTAACAGCATTGACTGAGTAAACTACATAGTATACCCATAAAATATGAAAACCTAACGCATAAAATAATGCGAATTATAAGAGATATAGATAAATAAGACATGGTAAATTCTCCGCATTAATACAGCCGCCACCCCTGGAGATAAATCTGAGACAACCACCAGGTCAAGTCTCAGAATATCGCGCCACACATCTTTTTTTTTTAAACATAAAAAGGGTAATCATCACAACCCCTTGAGCGCGTGTAAATTATAAAAAAACACAAGCAAACAGGACTTGGATGAAATTTGATAGGTAGATGGATGCATTCTCGCGTCAACGATTTAACGGTTTTTAATGAAATTTTGTAGATTTTATGGTGGGATTAGATTCCCGTGCGATAGAAAGTTTGTAGTATCGCACGGGTATCTTGCTAGTTAAGAGGGAAATAAGAAGTATCTAAAGTTTTCCTAGAAACAAGTAAATATTAATGTAAATATTTATGGCAGCTTATTTAAATAAAGCGAAACAACTATGGGTCCCAAGATCGGACCTTTGAGACTGGCAATAATGAGCAGACATTATTTGAAAAAGAAACGTCCAGTTTGTGGTTTAGTATTCTGTGGATTGTATATTAGGTATCTTGGGGTCAACATATTGTTGTCGTGTCATCACCGCACTAAAAAAAATATAAGTAAAACGTCTAAGAAATGTATTTGGAAATGCTAACACCCATTGTGTTTTGAATTGAATTTCTAAATTGCAAAGTCAAAGGTTTCCCGATATGCACTGTGACAAAATCAAAAAATTACAAATTATTAAAAGAATATATTGTAGGTTTAACCCTGCAAATCCTTTGTTTGCAAAGGTTTCCCGATATCCACTATGACAAAATCAAAAATTTACCAATTATTAAAAGAATCTATTGTAGGTTTCACCCTGCAAATCCTTTTTTTTGCAAATTTACATACTTATGTCGATGGGGATTATCTCTCCTATACTAATTTTTTTTAAACGCTAAGCCATGCACTTATTGAACGGCCCCTTAAATACAGCTCCTACATCTCTTGTACGCTTTATGCATTGAGTTCACGCGGATATTTTTCAAAAGACTTACTTCATAATAAGCGAAATGAAATTTAAAATGCATTATTATGTTTTTATCGAATGTTTTGAGAGGTTTGAAAGTGCATTAATAATACAGTAGGTAGACCTATTGTGACTTAGATTATATTCTATTTAATTTGTTGACATAATATTGTTTGTTATGGTGCTTGAGTGTGCTAAGTATGAATGTAGAATTAAAACACACGCTTGATGAGCGCGGATACATTATTTGTTAATCCATCGTTCTAACTAAAGAACTGATTACACTCTAGAATTTGGCACAGAAATGCTTTTATGAGTGCGTTGTATGTAGAACGATCATTTGTATTTGGATTGAGAATATTAAAAAGAATGAGCAATATTAAAATTAATAGTAAATCACTAATAACATCGCCAACTATTAAATCTGATGTAACACTGCACTGTTCCATATCGCGATCGCGATCCCATATCAAACCAATCGCTCGATCATTTTATTTTCGCTTGAATGATTTTTCTCATTCAGATTTTAACAACTGTCTGTATTTGTAAACTGTTTTTTTTTTTTTTTTTTTTTAAGAAATTACTAAGTCGGCTTTTCACTTTAGTGATTTTTAGTTAAACGGGGTCCACTGTAGTGTTAAAGTAGGCTTAACAAAATTAATAAATCTTTGTGGTTTAAACAATATTATTATATATAACAGCAATCTTCTTTCGAGTTTAAGTTGCATAGCAGCAGAACTCGTTAAAGCTTCCATTATACAGATTGCTATAAAGGGTTAGGAAGTCACACCTTGCTTTGATCTTCAGTCGAAGATACGATTTTCCGAACAAACAATTATATGATATAAAAATGGTTCTACATGGTGATTCTTTTAATATGCGACAAAAAGCTAGGGCGTGTAGTTTGGACTTAGACAAGAAAAAAATCGTATGGGACGGGGGGGGGGGTCTCTTTCCTCCCGTTTAGCCGGGACTTAAAACATAAAAAAAAATAATAAAAAACAACGGTAAAACCAATAATGATATGCTATACCTTTTTGGAAAGCCTTAGATTTTGAGAAATTAAAAAAAAAAAATAAAAGTACCTTTTTCCAAGAAAAACACTTTTTTGTTTGTTCTATCTTTGCATAAATACCATTAGTTTAGTTAGCAAGTAATAAAAAAGCCATAGTTTACTAAATATTAATATTTTCAATATCAGTTACATTTAAGACTACTCGTATTGTAATAAAAATTAATGATGTTCTAAGAAATTTTCGATATGATCCCCACTCTTCAGAAGGCAAAGGTTGTATTTTCTCCTTATGGCTGCAGATAAATTTATTTCCGCCAAATTCTCCTGCAATTTGACTCCAGCGGCTTCAATACGTTGTTTAAGTTGCTCTCAAGAAGAAATTTCAACTTCATATACAGAGTTCTTCATGAATCCCCAAGCGTAAAAATCCAAAGGAGTTAAATCTGGTGATCTAGGTGGCCATTCTGTGGGACCTCTTCTTTCTACCCAGCAGTCACCAAAATGGTGATCAAGCGAGTTCCTTACAGTGCGGCTGTAGTATGCTGGAGCTCCATCTTGTTGGTATATTAAACTGTCTATTTATTGTAACCAAAGGGACATTATCTAACAAATCTGGCAAAAGGATTCTTAGGAATTGCAGATAGGTTTCTCCATTTAAAACCGTATTCAAAAAAGGTGGCCAATTAAAGTTCGTCCAACAATGCCAAGCAGCTAAAGCAGTGGTGCGATTTATTTTGTTTTTTAACATGTGTATTGTTGTGACTCCAGTAATGCAAGTTTTGGAAATTAGTAACTCCATTTCTGGTAAACTGCGCTTCATCTGTCCAGACTATCCTTTTAAAGTAGATGTGTTCTGTCTCTTCCCTCAGCAATAGCGTTCTACAGAATTCAGTCCTCAATACCTTATCATTTGATGTTAACTCTTGCACTGGGGTAAAGTGATATGGGTGAAGTCATCGCTATGAATCACTCTTCAAACTCTACTCTGGGGCAATCCAAGCATAATTGCTTTCTTTCTGGTGCTATGGGTGGGATTACATCGTACCAAATCCAAAATCCGTTGTTCCTCTATGTGTGTAAATGCACCAGATGACCTTTCTCTCCTTCGAGTCTCCAGCACTCCATGTCCCGAAGACGAATGTGAAGTCTTGCAAAAATTGAATGGTGTGGACATCTCCTATTGGGGAAACTTTCAGCGTACAATCTCTTTGCTTCCCGACTGGAACCATCCGCTAAACCGTAGCAATAGTGCATGTCTGTCAATTCTTCCCGAGAGAAACTTGCCATCGTTTTGTGTTACCTATTTGATAGGCAAGTTAGAAATGAGTTTTAAACATAATGGGGGCGTTCGGTAGCGCACAGCTTTGCTGTGCAATACGTTCGTTGTTGTTAAATATCTGTCAATTAACATCTGACGACCATAACAACGAACAAAACTTATGATTTCCAAATCGAAGCCAAGCTAGCGCTAAATTTCTGGTATACTTGGTATCGTAGTGCAAACCTGACTACGAAATCAGCTGTCTTTTCAATTGTTGTTTGTGAACTTTAATTACGTACCTAATACATCATCTTTTTCTTCTGAATCGGTTGAAACATTTGTGGTTCTTACTTCCAAATTCATTTTTAATTTATATTTTAGCCAACAAATGTATGTTTAATTCACTTTGAGCCGAAGCGTAATCATAAGCAAATAGTTTTTTTTTCTGTTTTGACTTTTGACAGAAATGGTTACCTATTGGGTTTTATACGTTCACAAACGCACAATATATTTTTCAGCAATGTATCAGAAAGCTGTGCGACACCGAACGCACTCAATGTCTTTACATATTTATTTGTGGTTAGGTAAAACATATTTATTTATTTTTTTTTGGTATAAGTAATCCTTTTTATTAGGGTAACAGGTAGGAATGCAGGTCATTCTTTTTTAAACCAATTTTTTTTTCTTATTCGCTAAAAAACCGATTGTAGGCAATACAAAATTATTATTACAATAGCCTAAAATGTAATAGATATTAAAAATATTAATAGTTAATTAAGGCTTTTTTATCACTTGCTAACTAAACTAATGGTATTTATGCAAAGATAGAACAAACAAAAGTGTTTTTCTTGTACTTTTAATTTTGTTTTAATTTCTCAAAAACTAAGATACATTTTAGTATCCGGTTTTGTGTTTCTTATTAAAAATTAATAAGAGCATTGAATTTTGAAATTAAAAATTAAATTTAATTACATAAAATTTTGAAAAAAAATTAGTTTGAAAATTTTTTCAAAGTTTCTAGTTTGAAAATTAATATTTCAAAAACTATTGCCTAGCACAACTTAATTGAAAATGAGAATTACAGAAGAGATTTCTGGCTTTCCAAAAAGGTAGAGATATTAAATAAAATAAAATAAAATAAAAAAATATAAAATAAAATAAAATAATAAATAGAATAAAATAAAATTACATAAAATAAAAAAAAAATAAATTAAATTAAAATAAAATGATATGAAAGTTGATTTAAAAATGAAAACTTGTTCATCTTTCGATTTTTTCCTTGCCTAAGTCCAACCTACCCGCCCTAGCTTTTTGTCGCATCTTATACGAATCACACTGTATAAAAAAATATAAAATAAAATAAAATAAAATGAAATAAAATAAAATAAAATAAAAAAAAAATATAAAATAAAATAAAATAAAATAAAATAAAATAAAACAAAATAAAATAAAATAAAATAAAATAAAATAAAATGAAATAAAATTAAATTAAATTAAATTAATTTAAATTAAATTAAATTAAATTAAATTAAATTAAATTAAATTAAATTAAATTAAATTAAATTAATTTAAATTAAATTAAATTAAATTAAATTAAATTAAATTAAATTAAATTAAATTAAATTAAATTAAATTAAATTAAATTAAATTAAATTAAATTAAATTAAATTAAATTAAATTAAATTAAATTAAATTAAATTAAATTAAATTAAATTAAATTAAATTAAATTAAATTAAATTAAATTAAATTAAATTAAATTAAATTAAATTAAATTAAATTAAATTAAATTAAATTAAATTAAATTAAATTAAATTAAATTAAATTAAATTAAATTAAATTAAATTAAATTAAATTAAATTAAATTAAATTAAATTAAATTAAATTAAATTAAATTAAATTAAATTAAATTAAATTAAATTAAATTAAATTAAATTAAATTAAATTAAATTAAATTAAATTAAATTAAATTAAATTAAATTAAATTAAATTAAATTAAATTAAATTAAATTAAATTAAATTAAATTAAATTAAATTAAATTAAATTAAATTAAATTAAATTAAATTAAATTAAATTAAATTAAATTAAATTAAATTAAATTAAATTAAATTAAATTAAATTAAATTAAACTAAATTAAATTAAATTAAATTAAATTAAATTAAATTAAATTAAATTAAATTAAATTAAATTAAATTAAATTAAATTAAATTAAATTAAATTAAATTAAATTAAATTAAATTAAATTAAATTAAATTAAATTAAATTAAATTAAATTAAATTAAATTAAATTAAATTAAATTAAATTAAATTAAATTAAATTAAATTAAATTAAATTAAATTAAATTAAATTAAATTAAATTAAATTAAATAAAATTAAATAAAAAAAATAAAATAAAATTATATAAAAGTTGATTTAAAAATGAAAACTTGTTCTTTTTTCTGAAATCGCAAAGCCTTTAATAAAAATTATATACACCTATTTTTACTTGCGATTATAGGTACTATAATGCAAGTTATGTATTCGTAAAAAAAATTGTTTTTTCTAACAATCAAACCTGACATTACGATCATAGAGAACACCAAAAAAGTGTGTCCCCCTATTCCGTCTGGCTGTCCTCGAGTCTGCAGCCTAAACGGTTCGGTGGATTTGCTTCAAACTTGGTACATAATGTTTTTTCGGTAATATGCCCACACGTTTTTTTTTCATTTTTTTAAGGCGACAAATAACATTAGCTAATAGCTACCATACAGTTTTTTTTTGCCAAGAACAAAAATCTCATTTTGCTCAAAAACTGCTCCAACCACTTTTATAAAAAAAATCAGTTCATTAATGAAGGGAAAGGGTACCCTTAGATATTTTTTTTTTGTTTTTTCAAACCTTTTGAGAACGCGACACCTTTTATAGTAAACATATTTTGGCGACCCCCCACATTAGTAAAAATACTCTGTCAGTTATTTAAAAAGCCACATACACTGCCCTTTCATATACCCAGTCTAATCATATATATCTATGAGATTTTGCTTATTCGCTATGAAATTTTCCCGTGTTTCCAAAAATTAAAAACAAAAAAATGTTGCAAGCCTTGCAGTAGTTTGAATTTTTTTTATTATTATTGGCACATTAGAATTGGCATTTTTTACTTGCCATAGGTACCTAACCTACTATAAGGCAAGTTATGCATTCGTCGAAAACAAAAGTTTTGAGATAACAATCAAACATTACATTACGATGATAGCGAAGACGAAAAAAGATGGTCTAAAAATTCTGCCCGTCTGTCAGACTGTCAGTCTGTCAGTCTGTCAGTCTGTCAGTCTGTCAGTCTGTCAGTCTGTCAGTCTGTCAGTCTGTCAGTCTGTCAGTCTGTCAGTCTGTCAGTCTGTCAGTCTGTCAGTCTGTCAGTCTGTCAGTCTGTCAGTCTGTCAGTCTGTCAGTCTGTCAGTCTGTCAGTCTGTCAGTCTGTCAGTCTGTCAGTCTGTCAGTCTGTCAGTCTGTCAGTCTGTCAGTCTGTCAGTCTGTCAGTCTGTCAGTCTGTCAGTCTGTCAGTCTGTCAGTCTGTCAGTCTGTCAGTCTGTCAGTCTGTCAGTCTGTCAGTCTGTCAGTCTGTCAGTCTGTCAGTCTGTCAGTCTGTCAGTCTGTCAGTCTGTCAGTCTGTCAGTCTGTCAGTCTGTCAGTCTGTCAGTCTGTCAGTCTGTCAGTCTGTCAGTCTGTCAGTCTGTCAGTCTGTCAGTCTGTCAGTCTGTCAGTCTGTCAGTCTGTCAGTCTGTCAGTCTGTCAGTCTGTCAGTCTGTCAGTCTGTCAGTCTGTCAGTCTGTCAGTCTGTCAGTCTGTCAGTCTGTCAGTCTGTCAGTCTGTCAGTCTGTCAGTCTGTCAGTCTGTCAGTCTGTCAGTCTGTCAGTCTGTCAGTCTGTCAGTCTGTCAGTCTGTCAGTCTGTCAGTCTGTCAGTCTGTCAGTCTGTCAGTCTGTCAGTCTGTCAGTCTGTCAGTCTGTCAGTCTGTCAGTCTGTCAGTCTGTCAGTCTGTCAGTCTGTCAGTCTGTCAGTCTGTCAGTCTGTCAGTCTGTCAGTCTGTCAGTCTGTCAGTCTGTCAGTCTGTCAGTCTGTCAGTCTGTCAGTCTGTCAGTCTGTCAGTCTGTCAGTCTGTCAGTCTGTCAGTCTGTCAGTCTGTCAGTCTGTCAGTCTGTCAGTCTGTCAGTCTGTCAGTCTGTCAGTCTGTCAGTCTGTCAGTCTGTCAGTCTGTCAGTCTGTCAGTCTGTCAGTCTGTCAGTCTGTCAGTCTGTCAGTCTGTCAGTCTGTCAGTCTGTCAGTCTGTCAGTCTGTCAGTCTGTCAGTCTGTCAGTCTGTCAGTCTGTCAGTCTGTCAGTCTGTCAGTCTGTCAGTCTGTCAGTCTGTCAGTCTGTCAGTCTGTCAGTCTGTCAGTCTGTCAGTCTGTCGTCAGTCTGTCAGTCTGTCAGTCTGTCAGTCTGTCAGTCTGTCAGTCTGTCAGTCTGTCAGTCTGTCAGTCTGTCAGTCTGTCAGTCTGTCAGTCTGTCAGTCTGTCAGTCTGTCAGTCTGTCAGTCTGTCAGTCTGTCAGTCTGTCAGTCTGTCAGTCTGTCAGTCTGTCAGTCTGTCAGTCTGTCAGTCTGTCAGTCTGTCAGTCTGTCAGTCTGTCAGTCTGTCAGTCTGTCAGTCTGTCAGTCTGTCAGTCTGTCAGTCTGTCAGTCTGTCAGTCTGTCAGTCTGTCAGTCTGTCAGTCTGTCAGTCTGTCAGTCTGTCAGTCTGTCAGTCTGTCAGTCTGTCAGTCTGTCAGTCTGTCAGTCTGTCAGTCTGTCAGTCTGTCAGTCTGTCAGTCTGTCAGTCTGTCAGTCTGTCAGTCTGTCAGTCTGTCAGTCTGTCAGTCTGTCAGTCTGTCAGTCTGTCAGTCTGTCAGTCTGTCAGTCTGTCAGTCTGTCAGTCTGTCAGTCTGTCAGTCTGTCAGTCTGTCAGTCTGTCAGTCTGTCAGTCTGTCAGTCTGTCAGTCTGTCAGTCTGTCAGTCTGTCAGTCTGTCAGTCTGTCAGTCTGTCAGTCTGTCAGTCTGTCAGTCTGTCAGTCTGTCAGTCTGTCAGTCTGTCAGTCTGTCAGTCTGTCAGTCTGTCAGTCTGTCAGTCTGTCAGTCTGTCAGTCTGTCAGTCTGTCAGTCTGTCAGTCTGTCAGTCTGTCAGTCTGTCAGTCTGTCAGTCTGTCAGTCTGTCAGTCTGTCAGTCTGTCAGTCTGTCAGTCTGTCAGTCTGTCAGTCTGTCAGTCTGTCAGTCTGTCAGTCTGTCAGTCTGTCAGTCTGTCAGTCTGTCAGTAGTCTGTCAGTCTGTCAGTCTGTCTGTCAGTCTGTCAGTCTGTCAGTCTGTCAGTCTGTCAGTCTGTCAGTCTGTCAGTCTGTCAGTCTGTCAGTCTGTCAGTCTGTCAGTCTGTCAGTCTGTCAGTCTGTCAGTCTGTCAGTCTGTCAGTCTGTCAGTCTGTCAGTCTGTCAGTCTGTCAGTCTGTCAGTCTGTCAGTCTGTCAGTCTGTCAGTCTGTCAGTCTGTCAGTCTGTCAGTCTGTCAGTCTGTCAGTCTGTCAGTCTGTCAGTCTGTCAGTCTGTCAGTCTGTCAGTCTGTCAGTCTGTCAGTCTGTCAGTCTGTCAGTCTGTCAGTCTGTCAGTCTGTCAGTCTGTCAGTCTGTCAGTCTGTCAGTCTGTCAGTCTGTCAGTCTGTCAGTCTGTCAGTCTGTCAGTCTGTCAGTCTGTCAGTCTGTCAGTCTGTCAGTCTGTCAGTCTGTCAGTCTGTCAGTCTGTCAGTCTGTCAGTCTGTCAGTCTGTCAGTCTGTCAGTCTGTCAGTCTGTCAGTCTGTCAGTCTGTCAGTCTGTCAGTCTGTCAGTCTGTCAGTCTGTCAGTCTGTCAGTCTGTCAGTCTGTCAGTCTGTCAGTCTGTCAGTCTGTCAGTCTGTCAGTCTGTCAGTCTGTCAGTCTGTCAGTCTGTCAGTCTGTCAGTCTGTCAGTCTGTCAGTCTGTCAGTCTGTCAGTCTGTCAGTCTGTCAGTCTGTCAGTCTGTCAGTCTGTCAGTCTGTCAGTCTGTCAGTCTGTCAGTCTGTCAGTCTGTCAGTCTGTCAGTCTGTCAGTCTGTCAGTCTGTCAGTCTGTCAGTCTGTCAGTCTGTCAGTCTGTCAGTCTGTCAGTCTGTCAGTCTGTCAGTCTGTCAGTCTGTCAGTCTGTCAGTCTGTCAGTCTGTCAGTCTGTCAGTCTGTCAGTCTGTCAGTCTGTCAGTCTGTCAGTCTGTCAGTCTGTCAGTCTGTCAGTCTGTCAGTCTGTCAGTCTGTCAGTCTGTCAGTCTGTCAGTCTGTCAGTCTGTCAGTCTGTCAGTCTGTCAGTCTGTCAGTCTGTCAGTCTGTCAGTCTGTCAGTCTGTCAGTCTGTCAGTCTGTCAGTCTGTCAGTCTGTCAGTCTGTCAGTCTGTCAGTCTGTCAGTCTGTCAGTCTGTCAGTCTGTCAGTCTGTCAGTCTGTCAGTCTGTCAGTCTGTCAGTCTGTCAGTCTGTCAGTCTGTCAGTCTGTCAGTCTGTCAGTCTGTCAGTCTGTCAGTCTGTCAGTCTGTCAGTCTGTCAGTCTGTCAGTCTGTCAGTCTGTCAGTCTGTCAGTCTGTCAGTCTGTCAGTCTGTCAGTCTGTCAGTCTGTCAGTCTGTCAGTCTGTCAGTCTGTCAGTCTGTCAGTCTGTCAGTCTGTCAGTCTGTCAGTCTGTCAGTCTGTCAGTCTGTCAGTCTGTCAGTCTGTCAGTCTGTCAGTCTGTCAGTCTGTCAGTCTGTCAGTCTGTCAGTCTGTCAGTCTGTCAGTCTGTCAGTCTGTCAGTCTGTCAGTCTGTCAGTCTGTCAGTCTGTCAGTCTGTCAGTCTGTCAGTCTGTCAGTCTGTCAGTCTGTCAGTCTGTCAGTCTGTCAGTCTGTCAGTCTGTCAGTCTGTCAGTCTGTCAGTCTGTCAGTCTGTCAGTCTGTCAGTCTGTCAGTCTGTCAGTCTGTCAGTCTGTCAGTCTGTCAGTCTGTCAGTCTGTCAGTCTGTCAGTCTGTCAGTCTGTCAGTCTGTCAGTCTGTCAGTCTGTCAGTCTGTCAGTCTGTCAGTCTGTCAGTCTGTCAGTCTGTCAGTCTGTCAGTCTGTCAGTCTGTCAGTCTGTCAGTCTGTCAGTCTGTCAGTCTGTCAGTCTGTCAGTCTGTCAGTCTGTCAGTCTGTCAGTCTGTCAGTCTGTCAGTCTGTCAGTCTGTCAGTCTGTCAGTCTGTCAGTCTGTCAGTCTGTCAGTCTGTCAGTCTGTCAGTCTGTCAGTCTGTCAGTCTGTCAGTCTGTCAGTCTGTCAGTCTGTCAGTCTGTCAGTCTGTCAGTCTGTCAGTCTGTCAGTCTGTCAGTCTGTCAGTCTGTCAGTCTGTCAGTCTGTCAGTCTGTCAGTCTGTCAGTCTGTCAGTCTGTCAGTCTGTCAGTCTGTCAGTCTGTCAGTCTGTCAGTCTGTCAGTCTGTCAGTCTGTCAGTCTGTCAGTCTGTCAGTCTGTCAGTCTGTCAGTCTGTCAGTCTGTCAGTCTGTCAGTCTGTCAGTCTGTCAGTCTGTCAGTCTGTCAGTCTGTCAGTCTGTCAGTCTGTCAGTCTGTCAGTCTGTCAGTCTGTCAGTCTGTCAGTCTGTCAGTCTGTCAGTCTGTCAGTCTGTCAGTCTGTCAGTCTGTCAGTCTGTCAGTCTGTCAGTCTGTCAGTCTGTCAGTCTGTCAGTCTGTCAGTCTGTCAGTCTGTCAGTCTGTCAGTCTGTCAGTCTGTCAGTCTGTCAGTCTGTCAGTCTGTCAGTCTGTCAGTCTGTCAGTCTGTCAGTCTGTCAGTCTGTCAGTCTGTCAGTCTGTCAGTCTGTCAGTCTGTCAGTCTGTCAGTCTGTCAGTCTGTCAGTCTGTCAGTCTGTCAGTCTGTCAGTCTGTCAGTCTGTCAGTCTGTCAGTCTGTCAGTCTGTCAGTCTGTCAGTCTGTCAGTCTGTCAGTCTGTCAGTCTGTCAGTCTGTCAGTCTGTCAGTCTGTCAGTCTGTCAGTCTGTCAGTCTGTCAGTCTGTCAGTCTGTCAGTCTGTCAGTCTGTCAGTCTGTCAGTCTGTCAGTCTGTCAGTCTGTCAGTCTGTCAGTCTGTCAGTCTGTCAGTCTGTCAGTCTGTCAGTCTGTCAGTCTGTCAGTCTGTCAGTCTGTCAGTCTGTCAGTCTGTCAGTCTGTCAGTCTGTCAGTCTGTCAGTCTGTCAGTCTGTCAGTCTGTCAGTCTGTCAGTCTGTCAGTCTGTCTCAGTCTGTCAGGCTGTCAGTCTGTCAGTCTGTCAGTCTGTCAGTCTGTCAGTCTGTCAGTCTGTCAGTCTGTCAGTCTGTCAGTCTGTCAGTCTGTCAGTCTGTCAGTCTGTCAGTCTGTCAGTCTGTCAGTCTGTCAGTCTGTCAGTCTGTCAGTCTGTCAGTCTGTCAGTCTGTCAGTCTGTCAGTCTGTCAGTCTGTCAGTCTGTCAGTCTGTCAGTCTGTCAGTCTGTCAGTCTGTCAGTCTGTCAGTCTGTCAGTCTGTCAGTCTGTCAGTCTGTCAGTCTGTCAGTCTGTCAGTCTGTCAGTCTGTCAGTCTGTCAGTCTGTCAGTCTGTCAGTCTGTCAGTCTGTCAGTCTGTCAGTCTGTCAGTCTGTCAGTCTGTCAGTCTGTCAGTCTGTCAGTCTGTCAGTCTGTCAGTCTGTCAGTCTGTCAGTCTGTCAGTCTGTCAGTCTGTCAGTCTGTCAGTCTGTCAGTCTGTCAGTCTGTCAGTCTGTCAGTCTGTCAGTCTGTCAGTGCATAAAACATGCGTTCAATATTAAATAAATTAGATACATTCAATAAATATATACAAAAAAATACAATATAATAAGTTTAAATAAATTAACAGTACAAATTTAAATTAACATACAAAAACATGAATAAATAAAGAAATAAATAAATTAATAGTAGATAAATAAATAAATTAACAAAACGGAAGAAATAAATAAGTAAATTAATTAAATAATAAATAAATACATAAATATATAAATAAATAAATAAATAAATAAATAAATAAATAAATAAATAAAGAAAAAATAAATTAATTAATTAATTAAATAATGAAACAATAATATCAATAAATAAATAAACAAAGAAATAAATAAATTAATAAATGAATAAATACAAAACATGAATACAGAATTTAATAAATAAATAATCACAAAGTTAGATAGTATTTGAACAAATGTAATTAACAGTAAATAAAAAAAAAAATTCATCATGAATCAATATAAAATAATTTTTATGATCATATTAAGATCGATTAGCTAGTTGGCTTACGAGAATATTCTCAGCAAAATCAAGGCGATTTAAAAATGAAATATTTAATTTTTGAATTCTTTCCGAAATCAATTCAACATTCGCTCTCGCGTGGAGATCAGAAGTCGAGTGATGCCAAGGAAGATCTAGCATCATTTTAAGGATTCTATTTTGAGAAACTTGCAACTTTTGCATGTGACATTTAGCCACATTATTCCAAACGGGACAGCCATACAACAGAATTGCCTGAAAAACAACTTTATGAATAAGTATTTTGTTTTCGTTTGATAGTAATGATTTTCTATTGTTGAAAGGAAAAAGCATTTTTATAGCAATGTTGACTTTTCTTATAGTTTGTGTTATATGGTAGTTGAATGTTAATTTGGAGTCAAGGTGAATTCCAAGATATTTAACTTGACGGGTAGGCCGAATTGCATCAAACTTGGTATATACAGTTTTTTATGTATTCTACAGAGGGGAAATTGAAATTTTTTTTAGCTCAAAAAATAACGGTACCTGCCATATAACCGTTACGTTTAAGCCTATTTTTCTCGAAAACGATTTTGATTTAATAAAATTGGTGCAGCTTTTTAGGTACGACCGATCATAGGGTTGAAAAAAAATTTAAAAATTGTCTAAAAACGGAATTTTTTGCTTTCGACTATCTCGAAAATGGCTTAACCAATTCTTTCGAAATTTCACACATATGTATGTAGGTTTAGGTTGCCCAATTTATGCTGCATACCAATATTTTTAATTAATATTTTTTTGTATTTTTAAAATTATACTTTGAAAACAGCTCATTACATTTTTTCCAAAAATTATAGTTATATGTATTTGCTAAATACCTATGAATTGGAGTTTATGAATTTTTTTTGAAAATGCTTTCAAAAAGTTAAAAAAAAAAACTTTTTTTTCTCAAAAACCGCTCCACAGATTTTTAATTTTTTTTTTCTCATAAATATAAATTTATCCTTTATTTATGAGATCAAATTAGTTTAAGTATTAATTTCAGATCTTTGAATTATTTTTTTTTTTAAGAATAAAGCCGATTAATCTATTGTTTTTAAGTTTATATTATTAAATATTTAAAATTCTCGTACCAATTTCTTTTAGAAATAAATTAAAGAAATTATGTATATATAAAAAATTAAGTAAATAACTTTAAAAATATATTTAGATGTTTAATAGAAATCTTTTCCATACGATGTGATCGAACATATGAGCACGTTCGTACGATCCAGTCGTACATTTTATTTTTCAAGTCAGAGTAATTTTTGATCAAAAGAAAGATTAATTTTGTATTTGGCAATCCGGAATCGCTCTCCGATCCGGGATAACAACTGAATACTTTTTTTCGGTTGTGACGACTCTGAATTTTAATGTGATTGAAAATGTGACCATAATTGCGTACATACGTGAAATTAGTTAAAACAAAAATAATGTTTGTTGCACAATTTAATACAAAAAATAACAACGATCGAGTTTGACGTTCAAGTATATGAGTGTATATAAGTGCTAACTTTCAGAAGACTTCAGAAGGCTTCCAGATTGCCAATAAGAACGACATAAGTGTTGTGCTGTGTTTTTGCTAATGAGCAATGACGATAACTGATAAATTTCTCAAAAAAAAAGAGTGTGTGTACTTATGTACACGCGCTAGAAGTGAAACTTATTTATGAATATATTTATAATAAAAATTAAAAAAAGAAAAAAACAGGTTCCGCTTTTCACATTTTTAATATTTTTTTAAATGCAGAAAATGAAGCTCCTTCCACGAGTAGTTTTTTCAGTTGAAATCAAAAATGATTGATATACATTGATTGTAGATACTTGTAGCATTTTCTAGAAAGGTTTACACGATTTCAATCAAGCTAGTAGCTCAGAAGTGACCGGCCACAAGTAGTTTGGTTTTTCGCATTCTCGCAAAAAAAAAATGGAAAATATGTATGCGAAAAATAAAATTGAAATATTAATTTACTTTTTCTGTACGCAGTGTACACAATACACAATATAAAAATTAATTGACAACACAACTATTGAGAAACTTCAAACAAACATTGTTGAAAAAATGGTTTGCGCATTGCTCTAGATGGCGCTCTTGACGACGGGAAGAATGTTTAAGTTCGGTACAAATTATTAATGGGGGGTTGGAGTTAAGTGTCAACCCAGTTTAATAAACCAAGTTAACTCGATAAAAGAACAGAACCAGAAAAACCAGTAATTGAATGAATGCAAAAGCAAGCCGACATGATCATATTCCAAACTACCCCCCATTTGTTTAGGTTTGTACCAAACACAATTCACTAAGCCATATAAAGGTGATAGTCGATTTAGTAGTTATTTAACCTGCTTGTGGCTCGGTTTCTCCCATAGCTTGTTGTTGTAGTTATTTTTTTCAGATGTAAGTGTTGTTTGTTTTGTGTATGAGGTATTTTGAGGCCGTATATATGAAGCATCAAACCAAAGTGAATCGGAGCGCAAGCACACACATGCATCTGTTATAAGGATAGACGGTAGCTAACATAATACTGTGTTCTCACCGAAGCGAAACATCGAATTACGTAGAATTCAGTCCAAATCTTCGGGTTTCACCATTTTAGTTTTGGGATTTCGAATTCCGAGATTTCGTTGAAATCACAATGAAATCTCATTACCGATGCGGGCCATTCATAGTGAACAGAAAAGATTCTTGTGTGCGTTTTTATCAATGTGTCTATTTGAAGATGAACGGCAAAGTTACTTGTGTACGCAAATGCGAATGACAGCAGGGTTTTTCGGGCCTTCATCTTATTAGTTTATGCTGTCAAACATCACTTTTAATGGTTCCGTAAGTTAACTGAGCTTCACTGACGGTTCAAGCATGAAATTTGCTATTTCAAATCAATTAAACCTGGGACCTAATTCGTTGATTTACGTTTGTAGAAGGGCCATTTGCACAAACGTCACCGTCAGTGGAACTTTGATTTGCGGTTCAGCAATTTTATTCGCCGATTTCGACGAGTTAAGTCACGTTCAACGTTGTTAAAAATTATGATCCGTGGGTTATCAACTTAAGCTCACGAATTTTAACCTAACGATTTAATCTCACCGATTTACATTAGCAGCCCTTAATATTTAATACTTATTTCATATCTAATCCATGAGTTTACTGATGGCTACTTTTATAAACGTGGCTTAAATATTTGAACCGTGATTCAGCAATTTAAATTCACTATTTCGGAGGAAAAACTGGACTTCAACGATAATTCAAGTTGCAAGAATGTAATAGAAGTCTCATACATTTTAACCAATCGTTGAACCGCAGTTCATCCACCAAAATATGCAGGTACTTTCTGAACCACAAATCAAATTCACCGAATTCAACGAGTTAAGTGAGGTTTAACGGTGGTTAAAATTGTGTTCAGTTGACACTCACGAATTTTAACCACACGAATTAATCTCACCGATTTACCTTAGTAGCCCTATTAGTAAATAAAAGATGCTTATTCCATGTCTAATACATGAGTTTACTGAGGGCCAGCTGTACACATGTGGTTTAAATATCTGAACAGTGATTCTGGAATTTTAACTCTTGATTTCCGCGGATCAATTGAGTTAAACCATAATTCAAGATGCAAGTATGAACCACTGATGAAATATTTGAACCACGTTTGTAAGTGGGACTGCCACAAAAATTTATTAGTTATATAATCGTTACACAAGTGACAATTGACCGAAAATTTTATCGGAGATTTGGCAAAAGAAATTATTCACAATGCCCAAGAAAATAAGACAAGATTAACTGTAACCATTTCACAATTCAATGGGATGAATCTTTTCACAACGAGCTTTAAGAAAATAATATTGATGCCAATTGATTTTCAATTACTTTATCTATTAATTAGACATAACGTGACGACATGAATTGTGTATACTCCTCATAGTTTGACAACATGAATAATAAAAAACAAGATTACGACACTTTTTTTGTCTTATTTTATTGGCGTCACCCGAGAAGAATATCTATTAATCCACATCGTAGAAACAACAACAATTTTTACCCCCGGTAAAGAAGTTTCACTTCAAAAATCGCAGCGTGGTACATCCGCAATTTCGAGACAAAGAAAAAAGGAGAACATCCAGAGCTGGTAAAAGAGTCTTTAATATTGTTATAGTGCCACTCGCCATTTCATACCTACATATGTAAACTCACGCTCTCTTTAATGGTAGATGTAAAAACTAAGAAAAAAACTAACAACTTAAAGATAAAACCAAGTTTAAACATTTCTTTAAAAATACCAGACTCACTAAAAAAAATCTGTGTTTTATTTGCCTTGCGGAAAATATGCTATACAAACTGTCCCTAAACGCAAACATAAAAATCCTTGCAGTGAAAACTGTCTCAAAACACAGTGTATTCTCTTTGCTTGCGCCAAATCTAGTAGATACATTTGTGACAGTTTTTAAGTTATGTTGCGCAATTCACTTGTTATTCAATTTTAATCGGGTTCATGCATTTGCTTAGCATGAGACTTGCCTTGCAAACCTTGCGTTTAACTATTGTTTTTTAATCTTTCACATTTGCGACCGCGACCCCCGAGTAATTCTTCTCAACCACGTAGTGGGCCGACACTTTGAAAAACACTGCTCTAGTCGAACAATTTTTTTGGTTTTTGATTTTCTTGGAAACAGTTAATTTGATTTTTTGAAATTTTTTACGCAGAAACTCCTAGAAAGTTTAAACACTATTGAAAATCAAAATTTAAAAAAATATTTTTTTTTTGGAAATTAATTTTTTTTGTTTTTGAAAACTCAAAATTTCAAATAATACTTACTAGATTTTTTCGAAACTTCGTATTTTGTGTTTTTTGACATTATCTTAAACAGGTAAGACAACTATTTTTCTTTAATAAAAAACAACGGTGCCTCCCATACGAATGTTAAAAAAACCGTTAAGAAAAAAACGTATTTCTCAAAAACGGCTCCCTTTTTATGAAAAAATGTGTATGTTCTTAAGTTAGTACACTCCACTTTCAAGTTAAAAATATTTTTTTTTCGGTACTTATTAATGGTATACTTGCCATACACTTTTCATATTTTCGACTTTTTCAACATTAGATAAAAAATTAAAATAATTTTTTTTATCCAAATGCTCCCTGAAATTGTTAATAAAACTGAATACTAAGATTTTCAAAAAAAAAAAAATTCGATTTTTAAAAAATAAATATTTTTTTTTTTTTTGAATAATCGATTTTTCAAAAACAAGTCACAGAATTTTTTGGAAATTGAATTTTCTATGTACATATATTAACAATATATTCAAAATGGCGTTTCAATTTTTTTTTCTAAAAATATTTTCAAAATTGTATACATACAAAATTATTTTTTTTAAAAACCGCTCCAACGATTTTAACATTTTTTTTTGATATATTCTTATTTATCTATGAATTCAAATTGCATCTTTTTTTCACTCAAACTATAACGACTAAGCAATATAAAAACATATATTATTTTTCCTTTTTTAATAATTTTTGCGTACGTCACTGAATTCTAAATACATTGTATAATGTGTCTCTCAAAATCACATGAATCTTTTGTATGCATATTACACCTACATTAAAAATTTATATGCATAGCTACAAACTCATCAACACTCTTCATTGTCGTTATTATATGTACATGCTTACCAGCGCCGGACCCACCATATGTGCAGGATGTGCAAATGCACAGGGCGCCAAGCTTTGGGGGTGCAAATACAAAAACAATTATAGATACACATAGTTTCATTCTTCAAATTTAAGTTCGTCTAACCAGCTACCTATGCCTATGCATTTCTAAAAGTTATTTGAACGCAATAATTATGTTCCAATAAGTAATTCAAATGAAGTCATTTCATCTGCTCACACGAAAGACCATTCATATAATTACATGAGAAACAACATTGTGTGAATTGTGAAAAAATAAAAAAATCCCATCAAGATTACGTTGGTCCAGACTTGCAAGGTAAATTCATCCACAAAAACCCAAGACCGAACAAAAATCCATACAAACCAGCTTATTAACAAGAAAAAAGTTCATATGAGGAAGAACAAATAAATAAAATAAAATGCACGACTGGATCGTATGAAATTGCTCTTGTAGCTAACAACAGGTGTAAAGCCTATGTAGGTAAGATTACCTTGATTCCTAGCATAATAAATTGTCGAATGGATGATTCAAGGGATAGTTACATAGGTACCTACCTACAAATGTATATTTAAATGTATTTTAACTATGTGAGTTAAGAGAGTAAAATGTATCTACATACATATGTAGATGAAAACTAAGTATGTAAACATGTACATATAATAATGAAAATGAGGGATGTAGGTGGGTAGGCAGCTATATGCATATAACTTTATAATTTAGGTGCACTATGCAGACATAAGATTCATGTGATTTTTAGACACATATGTATATATAAATATATGAGGGACAACATTGTATTCAGTAATCAGTGATGTAGGCAAAAATTCTTAAAACGGGAATAATCATAAGGTAGAAATAAATGGATAGTCCACATACTTAAATGTTTTTATATTGCTTAGTCGTTATAGTTTGAGAAAAAACAAAGATGCGAGTTGAATTCATGGATAAATAAGAATATATCAACAAAAAATTCAAAAATCGTTGGAGCGGTTTTTTAATAAATTAATATTTTATGTGCAAAATTTTGAAAACATTTTTAGAAAAGGAACTTGAAACGCCATTTTGAAGATATTATTAATATACCTACACATAAAATTAAAATTTCAAAAAAGTTCTCTGACTGGTTTTTGAAAAATCGATTTTTCAAAAAAAAAATTATTTATTTTTTAAAAATCCAAAAACTTTTTTTGGAAAATTTTCGTATGCAGTTTTATTAACAATTTTAGGCACCACTTATATAAAAAAAATATTTTAATCGGTTCATCCAATGTTGAGAAAGTGACAAATATGAAAAGTGGTTCTATGGGAAGTATCGTTTATAAGTACGCAAAAAAATATTTTTGTACTTAAAAGTCAACTGTACCAATTTAGGAACACACCCTTTTTTTAAAAAAAAATTCTTGGAGCCGTTTTCGAGAAATAACTTTTTTCTTAACGGTTTTTTTTGTTAACATTTGTATTGGAGGTACCATTGATTTATATCTTAGCATTATTGTTTTTTTAAATGTTCAAGATAATGTCAAAAAACTACCAAATACGAAGTTTCGCAAAAATCCATTAAGTCGTTTTCGAAGTTTTGAGTTTTCAACAGAAAAAAGAGTTTATTTTTTCTTAATTTTCAAAAAAAAAAATTTTTTTTGAAAAATTGTGGATTACAATAGTAGTGTTTAAGCTTTTCATGAGCTTCTGCGCAAAAAATTTCAAAAAAATGAAATTAACCGTTTTCCAGAAAATCGAAACCAAAAAAATGGTACTAATAGAGGTTCAAAAGTAACAATTTTTTTCCAAAACAAAAATTACTAAAATGTTCCCTTTTGCTTCATTAATGAACTGATTTTTTTCTTATAAAAATCATTCGAGCCGTTTTCGAGAAAAATAAGTTTTTTATTTTTGGCCAGAAAAAAATGTATGGGAGCTACTGTTATTTGTCGTCTTAAAAAAAATAAAAAAAAAACGTGTGGGCATATTACCGGACAAACAATATATACCAAGTTTGAAGCAAATCCATCCAACCGTTTGTGCTGCAGACTCGCGCACAGACAGACAGACAGACGGAATTTTGTTGGTGTTCTCTATGATCGTAATGTCATGTTTGATTGTTAGATTTTTTTTTGCACGAATCCATAACTTGCCTTATAGTGCCTATTATCGCAGGTAAAAATCGCACCTACAAATTTAGATAAGAAACAAGTTTGTATGTGCCAATCGCACCGAGGCAGTGCAAAATTAATATCTTGCACAAGCACTCAAAAATTTTCATAGGATCAAATCTGAAAATAATAAACTCAATCGACAATTCCTTTGGAACCATTTGAGTGAAACGTGCAGATTTCACGTATGGGATATTCGACTCAGAATTAGTTTGAATAGAATATTGTGAGTTTAATACATGTTCCTTGCTAGAAAAGCACAAAAAAAAGAACTTTTATAGATGTTTGGATGAATAGGGAAATAAGACGCACGACTGAATCGAACGAACTTGCTCCTGTTTCTTACAACTTTAATGTAGTTAAACATTGAGGCTGTTAGTAGGTAGGTAATTTGTCTATCTTATGTAGGCTTAAATCCGATGTGGACAAGATTACCGTGATTCTTAGTACAATGAATAATTGTTGAATGAATGATTCAAGGAATAGTACATATAGGTGCCTACTTACAAATGAATATTTTAATCTAGATTACGGATTTTAATTATGTAAGTAAGGAGGGTAATATGCAGCTACATACATAGATGGAATTTAGGTATGTAAATATGTACATATAATAATGAAAATAAAGGATAGGTGTGTAGTTATGCATATAATTTATAATTTAGGTGCAATATACATACATATGATTAATGTGATTTTTAAAGCTATATTGTCTATATATAAATAAGTATGAGGGCCTACATTGTGTGTAGTATTTTGTGATGTACGCGAAAATTCGTACAAATGAAATATAATAAGGTAGAAATAAATGGATAATGCACATAATAAAATGTTTTTATATTGCTTAGTTTTATAGTTTAGGGGAAAACAAAGATGCCATTTGGATTCATAGATAAATAAGAATATACTCGTATCAAAAAATAAATTCAAAAATCGTTGGAGCGGTTTCTTAAAAAAAATTTTATGTTTTCAATTATAAAAACATTTTAAAAAAATTGAATCGCCATTTTAAAGATATTTTTAATGTACATTATAAAATTCAAATTTCAAAAAAATTCAGTCACTGGTTTTTGAAAAATTTTCAAAACAAAACTTTTATTTATTTTTTTAAAAATCGATTTTTTTTTTTTTGAAAACTTGAGTAATTATGCAATTTTCTTAATACTTTAAGGGAGCATTAGCGTAAACAAAAATATTTTTAATCGGTTCATCCAATGTGAAAAAGGCGAAAATATGAAAAGTGGTTACATGGGAAGTACTGTTAAATAAATAATGTACTAATTTAAGAACATAGGTACGCATTTTTTTTATATAAATTTTTGGAGCCGTTTTTGAGAAATAATTCTTTTTCTTAACGCTTTTTTAACATTTGTATGGGAGGTACCGTTGTTTTCTATTTTAGGGAAATTGTTTTTTTTTTAACTATTCAAGATAATATTAAAAAAACTGCCAAATACAAGGTTTCGAAAAAATCTATTGAGTCGAAATTTTTTTCCAAATGAAAAAATCGAATTAACCGTTTAATAGAAAATCGAAAACAAAACTACTACCGTAACCAAAAATAACAATTTTTGTCAAAAAATCATTCAATAATGAACTGATTTGTTCTTATAAAAATCGTTGGAGCCGTTTTTGAGAAAAATAAGTTTTTTTTTGTTTTTGGCACGAAAAAATGTATGGGAGCTACTGTTATTTGTCGTCCGAAAAAACAATACGTACCAAGTGTAAAGCATATCCATCTAACCGTTTAGACTGCCGACTCGAGGAGAGACGGAATTGCGTTACCCACTTTTTGGTGTTCTCCATGATCGTAATGTCATGTTTGATTGTTAGAATTTTTTTTTACGAATGGATAACTTGCCTTAAAGTACCTACCTATGTTAGCAAGTAAAAATAGCGTCGGTGCATTATTGTATTGTCCTTCTGCAGTTGTTTTTGTTTTTGAGTTCGTCTGTAAATTCGAAGTTCAGTTTCTGTTTAATAGAGAATACGCTTTTGTGTTTTTTAATACATAAATTTTATGTTTTTAAAGTCGCGGTTTATTTTTTTAGGAAAGTAAAGTGAAAGGTGGAAAATAAAAAGTGTGTGTTGTGAAAAGTGTTATTAATTTGAATATATAAATTAAAGAATGGGGCGCTTAACGTAGAACTTGCAAGGGGCGCTAATTTAGCTCGGACCGGCCTTGATGCTTACATACTTAGGTTCCATCTATATGTGTATGTATGTAGATACATTTTACTCTCCTAATTTACATAATTAAAATCCATAACTTAGATTTAAATATACATTTGTAGGTTGGTAGACCTATGTAACTATTCTTTGAATACAATTCATTATACTAAGAATCAAGTTAATCTTACCTACAGAAGCTTTTAACCTGCATAGGATAACTACACCTAACTAACTTAACCTCAGTGATTAGCTACATTAAAGTTGTTAGATACAAGAGCAAGTTCGTAACCCAGTCGTGTATTTTTGATAATTTTTATAGTCTAATGAAATACATTTTTTACTAGTATAGAGGAAGGTATTAGTCAGCGACACCAAGGCGCAGCAGAAGCAAAAAAACGAGTCTATTTGCAAACCCCTCAAGCAAAAATAAAGTAATGCATTCCTATAGTCTGAAGAAAATGTGAAGCCCTCAACTTGATAAGATTGATATGCAACATATAGCTGTGACCTGTGCAACCATTTTAAGCTGGAAAAATGACGTAAGATGTTCTAAACAAAATACTGATGATCCAGTGTCTGACATAACAATATAACTGAGAAACTTATAAGCGTAGATGCAGTACAATGATAAGATCAAAGATTAAGATTGCTGATGGGGGACACACTGGATTCAAAGAGATTCAGAAAACTTAATTAAGCTCGAAAATTGGACAAAGGACACTTTTTGTAACGACAGATTTGTAAATTAAAACAAAATCAATCAATTGAAAAAAAAAAAAAACAAAAGAAAACAAAATACGGAACCATAAGATCACCCATAACCCGTTTGAACTTAAAACAAAAGCCGAAAAGATATGTGGACGAGGAGGCAGATGCATACAATTCATCTTTCTTCTCGGTAGATATATACATCTCACGTTCCACAGCGCATCATCGTCATCATCATAGTCATCAAATCACTATTTATCTAGCTGTGGATTTCCCGTCTCGGTATCGGTCTCGGTGGTTGTCTATTGATCATTTGATGTGTGTTTTCTGGCCCCTGTTGACTATCTATTTGTTGTGTTTCCATACTTGTTATTGTTGTATTCGATGCCTGTTTGTCTGTTTTTCTGTCCAAGTGGTGGATGCTTTGAAATTGCACTGAACTGCCTGACAATACGCCAACGTCATTGTCATCATGCCTTTATACAGACGACAAAGTGAATCTGCCCAAAAGAGTACTCAAGCCCAGTAAACATTATCTGCTCTCTTTCTCTCTCGCTCTATCTCTTCAACTTTTTTTCTGTCGCGACTGCACCTACTTCTACTCTTATATATACTTAACATCACGGCCGGCGGCGCGCACAGGCTAAAATCAATTTAAACACTATAACTGCCCCGCAACGACAGCGGAAAAGTCTCGTGCATTGCATTGCAGGATTAATTCAAAGGAAACGATCAACTCTTATACTATAGGTACTATGTACCTTCAAATAGCCTGCAGAGAGGTTATGGCTTATGTTTCAATTGTTGACAGATGGACACATGTTAAAATGGACAATGACTGGACGGGCTACCTCAAACAATGGAACATCAAGATTTGCTCAGGAACATGTTGACATATGGACAGACGCAGAAACCAATGACTTAAAGGTAGGCACCTACCTATACATACGTTTATGTAGGTGCACATACGTGCAAAAAAGTTTGGAGGTACGAAAAACATACTAAAAATGCATATGAAGACTCAAAAATCTTGAATGCAATTGCGTTTCATTGTGTAATAGTTATAATTATGATGTTCGAGGAATAAATTTAATGACATTACCTTTACAATGTCTGCAGGATTCCAGAGTGTGGGTGTTCCATTAAAAAGGGCACAACTATAATTTTGGAACAATACCTAAAGCTGTAGATCTATGTGACCTTGAAGTAAAGTGACTTTGTCTTTATCGGCTAAAAGTCCTTAAACCTCCAGATTGACTTCACATTCTCAAAAGTTAACTTCAATCTTCGAAATTTAATAAATCTAAATTCTTTGACTTCAAGTCTTTATACCTGTCAAATATTTTATACAATCAGTATTGATTTCAAAATTATGTAACTATAAGCCCCTTGACGAATGTTATTATAAGTTCATAGTTTAACATTGGAACTATTAATTGGAAATTGAGATGGCGATGATAGCTTTCTTGACGCCACTTCAGGAAAAAAAATTAACTACTTTAAATTTTGACATAGAAGCAAGCGACATCTGTTATAGAAAAAATCAGAAAATTGCATTTGCCAATAAGAAATAACCGACATTTTTAAATTTCATACATAGAGTTGTGCGACATCTATGATATATTGGCTCTTATTTATTTTCAGTCAGCTTAGTCCGGTATTGCACGGTGCGTGTTTAGCCTTGAGTGTGTGAAGTGCAAGAGAGAAATAAAGAACGAAAAAACAAAACAGAAATAGTTCTACCTGAATTCTTCCGCCAGAGTAATGAATTTTTAGGAGATGGACGCGTAGTGTGCGGAACGAAACAGAATAAAATGTCTACCAAGTTTTGAGTGGAATAACGAGATGGAACGCTAATACACACAAAACTTTCTGCTTTTGAGAATCAGGTCAGAAATGGTACATTGAAAACCAAGCATTTGTAGTAAACCTTCTCTTTCGTCGGCAAAATAAAAATGAAAATGTCTGTCAAAAGGAGAAAGTTTTATAATGAAATATTACTCGTACTTGTAACGCAATAATCAAATCTGAAAGTGAAGAAACTTGGATTATTTTCCATCCCTTTCTTTTATTCTAAAAATCATTAGGTCTCTTTCTTAAATTGATTAATGATTATCTACTTTTTATGACGCTCGTAAAACCAAGCACTAAGTATTATTATTTTTTATTATTTTTCGAAAATGTTGTTATGCAGTATTATTTAAAATTCGAAGGATCGAAATGTGTCGACACATTAATTATGAGAAAGTTGAAAATAAAAAAAAAAATGGTTGACAGGTAACGTTAATAACAAAATATTGAAAAAAGTGATTTAGGTTGTAGATCGTTCTACAGATAGGCAGACAGACAGAAATGCGGAATTGCGAGTTCTCTATCACCTTGGTCGAGTTCGAGTTTTTTTCCAAATGCAAAACTTGCCCTTAAGTACCAAGTAAAAAGGCGCTTCGTGCTTTCAACAATGGAGGAGAAAATAATTGCGATTGCACAGCGCAAATTTTGTGCGCTTATGAAAACACCCTATTTTAAATTTTGAAATAGTTAGACAAGTGGTCGGATATAAACGACTATAACAACGTTAATCATCTCTTAGCGTTCCAACGATTAATGTTGGAAAATTTTGCGCCATTGAAATGTTTAAGATCAAAAGGTTTTGTTTGATTTCAAATTTCTTATGACAGTTAATTTTTAGGATTAGCCGCGTTATAAATATTTAATATGTATAATATATTCAATCCGGCTCGAAGGACCAATGGTATGTGGACGCGTTAATAAATTCAATGACCCCACTGGTGGGGGAAGTCAATAAAAACAAAGCGTGTGAGTTACTATCTTAACAGCAAATGATTTATTTATTAAATCTTTACAGTTTATATACAAAATTAATTAGATTGCAATAACAAAAATAATAAGTCTATTGAAACATTAGTGGTTTCATTTTCATTCTCAGTGCTTTTGTTTTTATTTGTTGCTGATGTTTGCAACTATTGTTGTTTGCTATTGCTATTATTGTTGTTACAAAAAATTTCTTAACATTACGGGTGGCAATACCGCAGTATATATTAGTGCTTGACTGCTAACTTAGAAATCTGGGTTCGAGCCCCAGGCGAAGCTTATCGTTTTTTATAGCTCCAAATTTAATTGTTTCTTGGATGCCCCCTGTGGGTTATAATGAGATAGTAAAGACCTAATTCTCAAATCCAATTTGCCAACAAAAATTCGTTTCTATCTTTCTATTCCTTTTAATTAGTGGTGTGCAATTCAGGTTGCATTTAAAAAACCTTAGGACTTACAGGCATATACAGTTAAATTATTACATAATCCAATTTACTTGAAGTTTTTCGTATTATAAATTTTTGAGCTCAAAACTTTAATTTAAATCTTTTTTGTTTTTAACCTAAGATCTTCCGTGAAAAAACATAAGGATTCAATATGGGTGATATCCTCACACTGTCTGGAGGTTAGTAATTATTGAACAAGCTTAACTCTGCAACTTAAACAGCTTACAAAACAAAAAGTACCTTAACCTATTATGACTTTCAAAAATGCGCCTGATTGAAACAGATACATAGATAAGACTGGTTTCTCACTAAGAAAAAAAAGAGAAAACACAAAACAGAACTTCTCAGATGAAACAAAGTGATGAATGGGATCAGATGGACATCTCATGTTCAATTGGAATTTATTACATTCAAATATTTTACATTATTGCACGCATGCTCACATGACTCTTTTTTGCGAAAGGATAGAAACGATGACCAACGATGCGATGACGTGAACACCGGCACAATTCAGTGATTCAATATACTTTTTCTCTGAACTTCTTCAAGACTGCGAGATTCAGAAGAGACGAAGATGATGCTGATGATGACGCTGACGATGGCAAATTACGATGAGAGGAGGGGAGGGCTATGAGGTGAGGTCGAATGCAATGCAATAAAAACGAAGATATGATGATATTCATAGTGGTGCCTGGTCATAGAGTAAGTATATGTGTAATCATACTGGGGTTGGGAGTAAAAGGCGAGAGATGTAAGCGCAGTTAAACAAAGACTTGAACTGGAGAGTGTTACCTGCTAAGAGGTTGCCTTACAGGATAATTCGCTATTTATCGTTCTTTTTATAGGGTTTATTTATAATTTTCCAGTTTCGTTTGCATATTTTTATAGTATCTGTGCTTTTTTTCAAATTTTGTTTCTGTCTTGTTTTCTGTTTCTTGCTACTCATGCTGTTTCGACAAGCAAAGAAAAAGCTTCTATTAATCAGTATAATAAGTTTTCACACAAGATTTTCAAACCATTATTCCCCAAAAGCTAACAGCTAGTTGTTATCACAAAGTATTGTGGTGCCAAAAGCCAAGTGCTACGCGGCTAAGAGACCATCATGGATACTTGTGCCAAAGGCAGAATGAATCTTTCGAAAAACAAACAAGACCATAATGATGTAGACTAACCAACAAGGAAGCAGCTCTAACTGACACTTACATAAATGAAGAATTGTCATAAAAGGTTGTAGGTACAATATCTAATAAGAACTTGTAACATAATATACGTGTATAAACTCAATGAGCGAAACCGGAAGCGAGATTATATCTGTATTTATAGATTTTTTACAGTCTTTCAACTTTGCTGAAATTTTTTTTGTATTTTTCATTCAAATATATCGATTCCACAAAAAAAATAACTCCCTGAAAAATTGATTCCCATTTTATATGTACATATTGTTTACCCATTGTCTATACATTCATTGACATTGAGCGTCAACATAAAATTTCCTAATTGATTTATCCCATTTGAATGCTCTAAATCTAAATTTTCAAAAAAAGAAAATATTTTTCGAATTAAAAAAAAAACATATTTTATTATTATTTACTGTTTCACTAAATTGAATCGGAGAGAAGAAAAAGGAAAACATTCCACAAATGATAGTTCTTTGAAAATCGAAAAAAAAACTGTTTATTGTCGAAACTAAGAGTTACTTCTGAAAACTTACTAGGAAACATGTGTAAAGCTAGCATTGCTTAGTAACGTGCTAAAAACTTGGGTTCAAATCATTGAAAATTTCCTTTTTCCACTTATTTTGAAAAAAATTAAAACTATTTGTTTTAAATTCCATTTTTTATTCAAATAATACAAAAAAATTAATACAAACACTTCATTTTATTATAATTATTATTAAAAAAATTTGAAAAAATAACGAACAAACAAAAAAAAACCTTAAAATATTATTGTAGTAGGTATTATAAAAAAAACTTTAAGCATCGCCTTTGGCTATTGAAGGACACCATCGTAAAATGTTTTGTGCTCATCGGGAATATATTTTACAATTTTGTAAATATCTTCCAACTTCTTTTGTTGATGGGAACCTTTTGTTGATAAGCCTTTATGAAGGGGGGCTCGTCTACATCCTTCTTTTTGAGTCTAAAAGCTCCATCCACTAGTCCATCTATGAAAGTTGAAGACGTCACAACTCCTTTTTGTTATTCGGCATAAATCAGGTGCTTATATTTACCTAATTTACCTAATGCGAAAGTTTCCTATTTGGAAAGATCTTTGGTGGTTTAAAAATAATGGGCCACCAATCCTTGAAGTTAAGTATTTGTTCATTTTTAGTGATTGCACTTCGAAGGGAGGATTGCGCTTTTTCGCAGTACGAAACACTGAGACACTTGTGAATAAAAACTAAGAATTTATTCATTCATTAGGAAAGTTCTCATGGAGACCAAGCCAACCAAGATTTTAAAATAGATTTAAAAATAATAACCGTCAGCATTTGAAGATTTAAACAGAAAATTTCAAACATTGAGTGGAAAAAGGAAAATATTCCTGGAATGTTTTCTTTCCATCCATGAATTTTTTTTAAATTTCCTACTGGGCTGGAAAGCAAATCTCACAATAATGTAAAAGTGTGCGATAAAAATAAGTAATGAGACACATTGTAATTAATTAACACTTGTGCATATACTTATGAGACTCTGGACATTATAATCTCTAATAAATGATATTTTTTTATTATTGTTTTGATTTTTATTTTCCATAACTTAAAAAAATCTATTAGAAAGTTGTATCACCTATGTTGTTTTTGTTCCACGTGGTAAGTTAAATTAGATCCACGACCAAATTACCGCATCAGTTTCCGAGTAATACGTGACTGAATTATGCGAGTTTGGCATTACCGCTCACGTTATCACGCCATCATCCCATATTATTTACTCGTTCATTGTATCACTGCTGATGGTACTCACTCATTCGGTCACTGAAGAGGTAACTTTCGGCCCCTCAGATTCGTATTCATATGGATATATTACACACCAACGGCTAGTGCTTTTAAAATGAAAAATACTATCGATAGTATCGTGAACTATCGATGTTTAAGCAACCCTAGTGTGGATTAAATTGCGTTTGCTGTGGCCTGTAGCTGCTGCTGCTATTCAACTCCCATTAAATATTGATGTCGTTTATTTCCCTTAGGTTTCTGTTGAGGTGCTTTTGATTTGAAAGTTTTAAAAAAAGTTTTGGATGATAACTGTTATCGTGGATTATTTTCATTTTTTGCACCACATTGTTTGCGTAGATTTTCGTAGCGCGCGGTTAATTAATGTGAAATGAAGTAAAAATGACATCGGTGTGTCCGACACATCGGCCAGGTGTTTGGGCCGAAAATGTGGGAAATCGACGTTTTTTTGGAACGCTCTGTAGAAAATCTTGTTATATAAATTTAGGTGAAGATAGCGGCAGGATCAGCAGCAGCACAACCTCTTTTTTTGAATAAAATATTTTGTAAATATAGGTATTTAAAATTTATTTTTGTTATTTAATTTATAATTAATCCTAATGAATAAATGTTTTATTTTTACTTGTTTTTTATTTAAAATATATAAGGCCTACTGGCACCTTTTATCTTAATTCATGGTGGTGTGGAAAAAGATAAATTTTGTATAAGCAAAACGATTAAATAAAAAAAAAATTCCTATCTAAAAAAAGGGCGCTATTATTCTTTTATATCTGAGTCTATTTAAAATACACACTACGAAAGCCCTGTTCATTGGGTGACAGATTTATGCAATTCACTGTAGCGAGAATGAGAGACAAAAGTCCTATCTTGCCTGTACTGCCTATATGCATTTAAATTTCAATTTCACCAAATTGTGGAATGTTTCCATTTTTCTTCTCACCGATTCAATTCTTTGAAATTAAAATTTTATATGTATGTTAATAACTGCATAAAAGTGGCGTTTCAATTTTTTCTTCTAAAAATGTTTACAAAATAATTTTTTTTTTAAAACCGTTCCAAAGATTTTTGATTTTTTTTATGCATCTATTCACATTTAGTCAACAATTCAAGGTAATATTAAAAACATCGGCTTCAAACATGCATATGGTAACTAGTCGTGCATTCTGTTTGTGAAAAATTGGATCACTAAACCGATTTTTATATAAATATTGAACAGCACAGGTTAATCCGCTGATGGAGCGGGAACGGGGCTAATGCAATTACTTAGTATCCAGCACTGCTCAGCGCCACAGGGCAGCGCCGCACCGGCCGGCCGTTTCATGCTTTTCGTTCCTTATTATTTTTTGTTGCGTTTTCCTCTGTGTTATTGCTGATGCTCCTGGTGCTGCAGCAACATTTTAAACATAACGTCATCGAAACAAAAGAACAAGTACAATGAACAAGCTCGACATACAACACCATTACACATCTTTCGTAATCATTTCGTTGTACACGCGCCTGATGATAGCCCGGTCCTCCCCACAACTCTTCGATGAGGGTTTTTTTATATGTGTGACTTCTTTTATTTCAAAGCCATCCGTCGGTGTCGGGGTCGATGACGATCGCGAAAGCATTTTCCAGCCCATCTCTTTAAAGATGGTGGGGTTGGTTGTTGCTATGGATGGCTCACAAGTTCAGGAACATCACATTTTGTAGATTTGCATTTCTGTTTGTCCGGTTTTTGTTTTTTTTTCCGTTTTTTTTTTTTTTTAAACTTTATTTCATTTTATTGTATTGTTTGTTTCATCACCATTACGATAACTTTTGTTCTTCCTTTTTTGTTCTTAGTTGTTTCTCTTTCTTAAGTATTCTCATAATTTAAGAAGAGTGTTCCAATCGTTCTCTAGCGTTAGCGCCCTATGTGACGATGATGAGGAGGAGAATGACTCCTCGTTTGGTTACAGTCATTTTAGTTTTAGTTTTTTTTTTGTCGTCTTACATCTCGATATTTTTGCAGGGCCATGATAAGAATGAGGTCACAGAGGAACTTGTTAGGGCGCCGCGCTATGCCACCACACCAAGAAATTATATATAGGTACCTAATGGGATATATAGTTAAGTTCTGTTTTTTTTTTCTGCGATCATTCAAGATTCAAATTTTCAAAATCTACGATAAAAAATGTACCTATATCAATTTTTAGAACCACAAATTCTAAAATCGTTAGAGCAGTTTTCTTAAAAATATGTTTGTAAGTACAGTGAAGCCCGCTTAAGTGATACTCGCTTAAGTGAACAACCAGCTTAACCCAAAAAGCAAAAACATTCATATACCCCCGTGTATATTTAAATACAAACTACCTCGCTTAACTAAAACTCGCTTTAGTTAAAAACCCGCTTACCTAACTGAAAACAAAATTTCTTCAAGTTTTCTCTTTTTCTATATAGAAAACAACTCGGCTAAGTGAAAAATTATATATCGAACAAAACAAATTAAGCGGATGCTGAATTGCTTCATTTTTTATATGTTCACCTCCCTCACTTCTTTTCATATGACATATGTAAATGCTAAGTCTTATAACTGTAAGGAAATTACATTGATCACAGGTTGTTTTTCAGCTGCTTAAGCTAGTTATATGAAGTAATTGTTTCGTTACACCAAGACCGCTTAACTGAAATTTTTGTTCAGTTATCCGAGGTCTCTTAAGTGAAAAAGCCAATTAACTGAAAACAAACGAATATATATATATATATATATATATATATATATATTTTAAATGAATATAAAATAAAAATTTGACGAAAATAAATTCTTCGTAATGTTATGAAAATCGTTGCATTGACTACCTAACTTGAATCAAACACAAAACGAGCGATAGGAAAGTATAGGGAATGATTTGAAATGGGAGGAGAAAATAGACTCATTGTATAAAGATCATTCGTGATAACGATCATTTTCCAACGAACCATTCATTACTCAACAAAATTTATTTTAAATAATTCTAATTACCTACTCCTCATTTCACTAATCTAAATATTTTTAGCGGATAAATTACTATAAATTTAGAAGGAGAACCTGAAGCACCCGGAAAAAACTGAATCTACCTATGGTCAACTAAATAGAGACTATGAACAAAACTATACCTAGGAATTAATAAAGTACAGGAATGATATTCCTGCGATGCGGATATGGTTGCGCCAGTTTTTGTTCGTTTTGGATTGAGAAGGCGTGTGTGTCTCTTCTGTGACCAGTTAAGAGTGTACAGAAACAAAAGCATAAACAAATTAAGTAAAACTTTTTTATTGTTCTTCGTTTTGCCAATCTGTGCTGCAACCTGCAACCTGAAAAACAACCTGCAAGCCGGAGAAGAATTTTGTTTTTTTTTTTTTATTTTTAAACACATATTTTATCCATTATACTTCTGATGATTTTTAAACTTTTTGTGTGTTAGTTTTTTTTTTTTTTTAATTTCTCTTTAATTGAACGGTCTGCGACTTGTATTTACTTTACAACTCCAACCAAAAGAATCCATGTCGTTTAAGTTGCTGGTTGTTGTTGCAATTCCTCACCCTGCTATCCGACTTAGAGCTTGCAAATGCATTTCTGCACAAGAAACACATTCAAATCTGAATCTGTAGTTTTGTGTCTACCAGCTTAAGACTGCGAGAAATATCTTTTTCTCTGTTTCTGTTTTTTTTATTTTTTTTTATCATTCGAGGGTTCATTTGTGAGAAAGATATTTTTATAAAACTTAGCGTCTTTCGTCCAGGATACTGAACTTGATTTTTTTTTCTTCGATTAAAAAGGAAAAGACACCAGAGTATTATCATTGAATATATAGATATGTGATTAGACTTTTTTTTATAAAAGTAATAGAGTAGGTATTTGTTAAGAATCTTGAAAAAAAGGATTTTTAATAAATGGTATAGACCTATACTGATTGATTTTTAAATCAGCCATTTGGACTTTTCCCATAATCACAGAAAGAAAAGGATTTCAGGTCTTAATACTTTGAACTTCCCCCAATACAATTAAGGTGTTTGAGAATATATTACATCAATTCATCCATCCACATTGAACTTGATTATCTGTGGTTTTAGTGAGATACAAGTTCAACGCTACTTTTTACTAAGAAAAAAGGGGACAGCTTCAGGCTTCAATACGATCAAATAGTGTAGGTATATGCCACATTTGGAACCAATAAGGTTATGCCAAACTAAATATCGAAGGCAACATGAACATTACATTGGGATTTTTAACTTCAATTGGTCTATAGTTTTAATAAGCATATGTATACTATACAAAATGCAAAGTTTAGATATAGAGCGGTGAATTCCCAACAAATTATTGGAATAAATCCGCAGTAACAATGGCCTCTCGAATATTCGTGAGACATTTTAGAGTCACGACTTAAGACCTATCTTTATCTCTTCTTAAACTAGCGTGAGTATATATATAAAGAATGAAACTGTCAAAGTTTTGAAACAGTAGAACAATAATTTAATTAATTCTTATTATAAGCTTGTACTCTAAGTTAACGATAAAAATAATAGTGGTATTCATGCAACGTGTGCACCGTAAAATACTAGAAATTGTTAAATTTTGTATGGGAAATGATTTACGAAAATCGGATTGCTCAAACTTATACAACTTTATTTCGGAAATAAGATTATACTATATATCTCTGAGTTTAGAGAACTTAGAAAAACTGTCCCGAGTTCTATAAATATTGAACCGATATTATTTGGGAATGCCATTTTAGCACCGCTATTTTTTGCTTATTGAAATTTCCTCCAGACATAAGCAAAGAAACACGATTATTTCATTTATATTTACATTTTTTATCGTTTCGAATGTCTCGTTCCAATTTTGCATTGGTTTGTCGGGAAATTTTTTCATTTAAAAATAACTCCAAAATCTGAACGCGCCCGTCTGACACAAACTTATACAGCTGCGGTTAAAAAAAGCACCATTACGAAAACCAGCAAAATTAGAATTTCGTTGAGTAGCCTTTGTTGTCTATTACTGCTTCACAACGTCTGGTCATTGAATTTACCAAATTTTGGGCCTTTCTACCAGAATATTCTCCCAGGAGACCTTTACTGCAGCCCATAGTTCTGTGTTACTAGTCGGTTTTGTTTCAGAGACTGCTTTCTTCACGTCAGCCCACAGATTTTCAATCGGATTTAGGTCGGGCGATTGCGCTGGACACTCGATCACATTAATTGAATGATCTCCAAACCATTTTTTAGCCTTCTTACTGGTGTCATTGTCTTGTTGGAAGACCCACAAAAGGTGTATAATTTCCTCTACATAAGGGAGCATGACGTTTTCGAGTATATTAACGTAAACGTGTTGATAAATGATGGGTTTAAGCTAATATATAGGCCCAACTCCATAGTAGGAAAAACAAGCCCACACCATTATGCTTGAATCTCTGTGCTTAAATAGTTTATTTGTGTATTTGGGATTATATTCCGCTTTCGGAGGTCTTCTCACGTAGGAGCGAGATCATTTACCGCCAAACAATTCGATTTTACTTTTATCGGTCCATAGAACGTTGCCCCATTTCTCTAGAATTTAAATTTAAATGCTGTCTTGCAAATATTAAACACTTTAGCATGTTTTGCAGTTAAAAGAGGGACTTTTTTTGGACTATAAACAGTTATATTGTATTCCCTCAATCGGTGGCGAACGGTTTCCACGCAAGCTGTAACATTCAGCTCTTTTTTTTAAGCTCAGTTGCAGCCTTAAAGGGATTTTTATGGCTTTATCGGACTAGGCAGAAGATGAGAGTTGTCTTCATAATAGGTTTTCGTCCACTAGATTTCGAATCATTTTGTCGAAACAGCCAACAAACCGTCGAACTTCTCCATACGTTTTACCTTCCGAGATCATTTTTTTTAATAATTTCCCGTTTTCGTTGGTACAATGCTTTCCACGGCCCATTGTCTTTGAAAAAAGTGTTAGTTTTGTGTTTTAAATGAAGAGACCAATTAAATATAAGCAAATTGTAACACTTGACCGCTTTACCTTTAAATATGAACAAAAAAAAAATATGTTTTTGTAACGAAAACTGCGATCAGTGCTATTATTTTTACCGCACAAAAAATGGGATTTTCGCCATTATGACCTCGTAAGAAAAGAAGCGTTACTATTTTAACGCCAGAGATATACAATAGAGAGAGGTGATAGTCCAAGCAATAACATAATAATAGTAGAAGCTGTAAGTATTTTTCTATTCACTCATTTAAATAAGTTAAAATGAAACTTCTACCAGTGGTGCTATTTGTTTTTACCGACACTGTATGTCCCATATGTGACGTTTGCTGAACAGCTGATTCAATTAACCAACAAAAAAATGGCGTTCATGCAAACTTTTGCGTTAAACTTATCTCGTTGCATGAATACCCTTAATTAAAATTCTTTTCAGCTATCAATCAAACTTTTTTACCGGTTGAAGAGCGCATTGTACTAATTTAACAAATTATGTTCATACAAATTCAGCAGACCATATACCAATTCATAAAACTATAAGTCAATTCAGCCCAATATATATATGTATGTATATTCCGATTTAGCAGGAAAAAATTTTGGGGCTTTGAGGTCATTTTTTTTTTAATTTAATGACAAAAAATTTAAGAAAAATGTTAAAAAATTATATCTCTGCTGTTCTAGTTAATAATTTCTATTTTACAGCAAGCATTTTATTTATCTTTGTTTTTTATCTTTGTATTAAATTATAAATGTTACCTTAAATCCAAGCCCGTTTCCACAAGATACAACATAAAAAATAATTTTTTCTCCTTAAAACGATTTGTTGTTTTCTTTTTTGCCTTTGGTTTTTAACACTGACTTGTCACTTGTTATTTTATATGTCTTGACATTTAACACGATACATTCTTTTCTTTTTAACTATCATTTAAATTTTTATTTTAGGAAATTAGTATTATAGTATTATTCTTTTTTATTAAATATATAATATTATTTTTTTCAGTTAAATGCACTGGTCTGACTAGTTGAGTTATTTACTCCGACTGTACGAAAATGGCACATTATAGTCACACTTAATTTATTATTAAATATTGTTGCTTGTTTTATTTTATTTTCTATTTATACATAAGTACAGCTCCATTAAAAAATATGAACGCCAACTCTGAAATGATAAGACGAAAAGAAAACGTTTTAACTAAAATAAAATATGGCGATAAATATTAGTTTTCTTAGTAGTCTCTAATTATTGCAAACACGATCAAATCAGCCACAATTTTGAAGATTCATACCTAATTTAGTGCATTCGGTTTTTTATAAATGCAAAACAAAAATACAAAACAGATTTGACAAATAAATATGTTTTTCCCCCACTCATTCATAGTGCAGCTGCAAAATGTTTCTCTTCCACACCCTCATTTTGCAAGCAAAAAAAGAGAATTTTAAATAACGGGTGATTTTTTTGAGGTTAGGATTTTCATGCATTAGTATTTGACAGATCACGCGGGATTTCAGACATGGTGTCAAAGAGAAAGATGCTCAGTATGCTTTGACATTTCATCATGAATAGACTTACTAACGAGCAACGCTTGCAAATCATTGAATTTTATTACCAAAATCAGTGTTCGGTTCGAAATGTGTTTCCGCTTTTTTATCGACAAATTTTGTTCAGCGATGAGGCTCATTTCTGGTTGAATGGCTACGTAAATAAGCAAAATTGCCGCATTTGGAGTGAAGAGCAACCAGAAGCCGTTCAAGAACTGCCCATGCATCCCGAAAAATGCACTGTTTGGTGTGGTTTGTACGCTGGTGGAATCATTGGACCGTATTTTTTCAAAGATGCTGTTGGACGCAACGTTACGGTGAATGGCGATCGCTATCGTTCAATGCTAACAAACTTTTTGTTGCCAAAAATGGAAGAACTGAACTTGGTTGACATGTGGTTTCAACAAGATGGCGCTACATGCCACACAGCTCGCGATTCTATGGCCATTTTGAGGGAAAACTTCGGAGAACAATTCATCTCAAGGAATGGACCGGTAAGTTGGCCACCAAGATCATGCGATTTGACGCCTTTAGACTATTTTTTGTGGGGCTACGTCAAGTCTAAAGTCTACACAAATAAGCCAGCAACTATTCCAGCTTTGGAAGACAACATTTCCGAAGAAATTCGGGCTATTCCGGCCGAAATGCTCGAAAAAGTTACCCAAAATTGGACTTTCCGAATGGACCACCTAAGACGCAGCCGCGGTCAACATTTAAATGAAATTATCTTCAAAAAGTAAATGTCATGGACCAATCTAACGTTTCAAATAAAGAATCGATGAGATTTTGCAAATTTTATGCGTTTTTTTTTTAAAAAAAGTTCTCAAGCTCTTAAAAAATCACCCATTATATACATAATTTTTTCTTTTACTCATTCAATAGATTAAAAGTGAGGCATTTTTTATATCAAATTATTCATTTATTGAATTTATAAATTAAGAACTAAATGATGAACAATATTTCTCGTTAATCTGTCTTTAGTTTTGATGATTTTCCAACGCGTGATCATGTAACATACAGCTGCCCATGGGAGTAACACGGATTCTCCAAGTCAAAGCCACAAATTGCCATTGTTGCCATTTACCCAATAGTAGGTACCCTATATCGCAAGTAAAAAGTATGCATGCAGTTGACAGTACGTCCGTAGATTGACATTATGGTAAACAAAGCGTGAGTATTACGGTTGAATAGTTCAAGGAAAGGAATTTTTATGTCTTTTTCGTCAATTAAATTATTTAGTTAATTAAATAAAATCTTTAATTTATTAAAATAAAAAACACGTTAAAAATCTCCACTATCAAGTTATTTCAAAAATAGCTGTAAAATAATTAAAATATTGCGGCGTATATAGTTATTTTACCTATCATTCTCGAGCTCTATTTCTAATTTTATCTTTAAAAGATTCAAATCAGCTATAGGAGCAGAATATATGTGCAGAGTTATACTCTACAGCTGTAAATCAGAAGGAAGGTATGAAGGTAAGGAAAATTTACGAATTTTCATTTCCAATCCAGCTATGATACTTCCAAAATTCCATAATTATCTCCATCTGAATCGTAAAAAAACGTACATATGTAAATCACTAAAAACACTCCAATAAACTGACATTATTTGTAAATTGGTAGTGAGATCGCTTAAAACTAAAGGGTTTCTATGCATGTAAAAATTCTCATGTTAAAAAAAAACATCTTTCCCAATAGGCAGGTTTTAAAATCAGGGTTCTAGTGGTAAATTGATACCCTTGACATTTTTGTGTGTTTAGTGTATATCTATTGTGCATCCTTAAATGTGCACATCTTCATATATGTACATATGTATGTGATTAAACGAGGCACTCAAAGATATACACTTAGAAAACACCATGTTTCGCGCATGTGTTTTTTTCTATGAGTTTTTCGGTTAAAATCGTGTTTTTAAGAATTTATGCGTACCTACTATGCCGATTCCATGCATCAATAAATCAGTTCAATTTTAAGCCAGCAGCGTGTAAAGTATTTATCTCTAGAGGTACACAACACACAGAGAGAGCGAAAGAAAAATCCCTTGACTTTTTTTTTTGTTTTGGAAATCACAACAAAATGCTGCCTCTGCTTGCGCCTATGCACCGCCGGCGCGTAATGTCCTGTGATGTGCTCTTTTCTTGGCGAGGCTTAAAATAAACTAAAAATACCCCTGTATGTTGTATAGTCGTCGTCGTATTCCGGATATCCGGATTCAAATTCAAATTTGACAGAACAGATGAATGGAAAATTATGTACCTATTACATATATATAAAGGCGCAGTGATTTTCATAACCGATTATGTCAAGCTTTTCATAATAGATTAGTTGTGATTAGGTTATTATGTTATTTGCTGCGTGGACGTGGATACGGTTCTTAAAATTATATAAATCCCGCCGCGCCGACCGCCTCCCGGCTTTGGAATTATTTCTGTATATTTAATCAAAATCCCTTCAATACTTTTTTTTTTTTTTTTTTTGTTAAACGAATTCATAGTCTTTTCATCTTATTGTCTATTGTGTTCTGGGTATCTTAGCTTTAGCCTTAGCATTAGAGCACAAGCAGATAACATAACAATTTTAGCGAATAATAAAAGAAAACGTGAAGAGGATGTTAGATGATGTCAATTGTGAAACATTTGCAACACACCTTTTATAATCTTAACACAGGAAAGCTCTCTACCTATAGCTCATAAACAAAAAAATATAGGTAAACAAGTATATATGTATACACTAGGAATCAATTGATTTGGAATTTTAAAATATTGATTCTTTTTTTTTTAATTTCTAAATTGCCGGCGAAATCTCTATCACACCAAAAACATAAATGTTAAAAAAGTAGCCAAGATCTTCTATATACAAAAACCTTCGCCTACCAAGTCAGCCATGAATAGTAGTGAGATCTAAACGTACGCCAAGTTCAAATTTTATTAATGTTAAATATCAAATATTTTAAGTAAGTCGAATAATATGGAACAACCTAAAAATTAACAGAGAAATCTGTTATTTAATGATTACTGGCTTTAATTGTGTTGGTTTGCTTGGCAAGTTTTCTTTTTGTACCTAATTGTTAGTACTCAATTTTAAAATAAAGTCCTACAAGATCTACGCTCTACCAATTTTCATAAGTCAGAAGTGGTCCATTGAAATGATAATCCTGCACCAATCGGAAGTACTCTCAATATATTTAATATTAATTATGTGAAAATGGGTAGTTTACACGGCCACTGAATGTAAGATCTCAAAATTTTAATTTTCCCTTTGCATGTCAAGTCCTATCGCTCTACCAAATTTCATCATTCTACGACAATCAGAAGTTCTCTACATAGTTCATATCAATTCTTTGCAAATGAGCGGGTGCCACGTCCCTGAATGTAAAATCTCAAATTTTAAAATTTTGCCTTTTAATGCAATTTAAGCCCACGTACAAAATTTCATTATTCCACGACAATCAGCAAAATCTTAAATTTTCGATTTTTTCCTTTGTATACACCATAAGGCCTACCGTTGTTGTGCGAAATTACAAGATTCTACGATGTCGGTTAGTGCTCCATAATTTTATGATCTGTCAGTGAATCAGTCAGTCAGTTACGGTTCTTGCGATTTTTTTAGTCTTATATCCCGGGAACCACTAATACTAAAGAATTGAAATTTGGTGAGTTGCAAATGTTGCGACTTTGAAGTTTCTGAGACTTTATTGGTACTGAAGTTAGAGGGGGGTCGAAATTCGCCTGAGTTTGATCCTGTATAAAGGGTGTATAGTGGCAGAACTTGGCTGGGTACTACCGTGCATCTTGGGGTTTACTTTTTTCATATAAAGACTAACAAATAAAACTGACATCAATCTACTGACATGTAATGTTTTATGTGAATTCTATGGGACTTTATTTCTTGTATAAGTCTCAAGGACAAATGGCAACCAGAACGACAACGATGATGATGATAATGTGGCAAACGAATCCTTATACAATACATCCTAATACGTGAACAATGGTGTAAATGAGGTCTTCTATGCGAAATGACGACGAACAATTGATGAATATGGGGGTGTTGAGACACAAGAACAGAAACAGAGACCGAGAGCTTTTTCATTATATTATTATAAATAATTATTGGTTGTATTGTCTGTTGGATCACGTAGTAAAATTTAGGTGAGGCTTAGATTTATTTTATATGAAAAGATTTCCGAGATGAATGTAATGGGGATTGGGGTAGTTTATTCTTTTTTGCTTTGGTAAAATGCTTAGCAACTTATTTGAAGCAATAAAAGATAGACGAAGTAGATGATATTAATATAGATATGTATGTACCTGCTAGGCATACCTTAACTATGCATTCTTTTTATATTAAGGCATTCTTTTTTGAATCAGAAACATAACAGAAGGTTATCTCAGTTAGTTTAGATTTCTTCTTGGATTGTCTAGTTTCCTTGTCAGTGTGTTATGCTTCCGTGTGCTATTATTGCCGATTTAACAAAATGTCAATTCAGTTTTTTTTTAATGGCAACCTGCGTGAAAATAGCTTATTTCAAGAAACGAAATGTCACTTTGTCTTTCCGTTACAGCCAAAAATAATATCTAAACATACATCTTCAGCTGAAACTTGTCTAAACAAAAACATATTGGCCCAAAATATTGAACGATTTAGTAATGTGTTAAATCATTTTTTAGTATGATACTAGGCTAACAGGTTTTTGCTTAGTTTAAAGGAATCTAAATTTAAAATCACCAAAATGCTACTTTATTTTTTAATTTCGTACTAAATCCATAATGGCATCTGATAGTAATATCACCGATGGACCAGAGGGACCAAGGTTCGAGTCCTGCTGGTGCACAACCATTTTTTTTTGTAAATAAAACATCTAATACTTATTTAGAGCACATGTTTTGTTTCTTTCAACATATAATTAATTTACAACGCATTAAAACAATAATTATGTTCATCAAACTTCAAACCCTACATGTTCTGCTATCTGCTTAATTAGAACTTTACACATCTTTCCTATTATTCTTTCTCTTCCTTAACCTCACGCTGTGCTGAAACATTTAAAGGGTAGTATAATCCCTTGAGCGCGTATAGATTATAAAAAAAAAAACTAGTTAACAAAAGGTTTAAAAAAATTTATGAAAAGTTAGTAGACTACTATGTATATAGCAAATTGTTGATCGTGATTAGGCGTTAGGCCTTAATAATAGGTTGTTTAAAATTTTGGGCCATTTTTTTTACCAGAAATTTGGGCCACTATGAATGTCAACTATGATCAAAAATTTTATTCCCCCATATAAGAATTTCGTAAGAAACTAATATTTGTAATTACTTTCGTTTCTTTTTACTTTTTTTTTCGCATATTTTAAGATGCGCCACTAAACTGAGTTTATTGCGACAATAAATAAGTTCTTTGTGCCAATTAACTGAATTTATTCCTAATTATTACGGAGTTTTAATATAAATATCATTTGGTTTTTTTTTTTAATCTATACACTTCTTCAAGGAAACAAAAACGACTTTTTAATTTTTTTCTTTACAATCTTACATTTGTCAATTTCTCATCCAATATGTCTCTTTTAAAGCCAGCTATCGAGTTCAAATTTGGTCAAGGAATTTCTATTTATTCAAATATTGTTCTGTCTCAATAACAGAAAAATCGGTGTGAATTTTCGAAAAAAAAAATGAACCAATGAAAATTGGTGAAGTCATTTCTGAGATTACACGGAACTACGCACTGATGGATTTACACACTTTTAAAATTGTCCTTTTTTACTTGCGATTATAAAGGACTATATGGCAAGTTATGGATTCGTGCAAAAAAAAATTCTAACAATCGAACATGACATTACGATCATAGAGAATACCAAAAAAGTGGGTCCCCCAATTCCGTCTGTCTGTCAGTCTGTCAGTCTGTCAGTCTGTCAGTCTGCCAGTCTGTCAGTCTGTCAGTCTGTCAGTCTGTCAGTCTGTCAGTCTGTCAGTCTGTCAGTCTGTCAGTCTGTCAGTCTGTCAGTCTGTCAGTCTGTCAGTCTGTCAGTCTGTCAGTCTGTCAGTCTGTCAGTCTGTCAGTCTGTCAGTCTGTCAGTCTGTCAGTCTGTCAGTCTGTCAGTCTGTCAGTCTGTCAGTCTGTCAGTCTGTCAGTCTGTCAGTCTGTCAGTCTGTCAGTCTGTCAGTCTGTCAGTCTGTCAGTCTGTCAGTCTGTCAGTCTGTCAGTCTGTCAGTCTGTCAGTCTGTCAGTCTGTCAGTCTGTCAGTCTGTCAGTCTGTCAGTCTGTCAGTCTGTCAGTCTGTCAGTCTGTCAGTCTGTCAGTCTGTCAGTCTGTCAGTCTGTCAGTCTGTCAGTCTGTCAGTCTGTCAGTCTGTCAGTCTGTCAGTCTGTCAGTCTGTCAGTCTGTCAGTCTGTCAGTCTGTCAGTCTGTCAGTCTGTCAGTCTGTCAGTCTGTCAGTCTGTCAGTCTGTCAGTCTGTCAGTCTGTCAGTCTGTCAGTCTGTCAGTCTGTCATTCTGTCAGTCTGTCAGTCTGTCAGTCTGTCAGTCTGTCAGTCTGTCAGTCTGTCAGTCTGTCAGTCTGTCAGTCTGTCAGTCTGTCAGTCTGTCAGTCTGTCAGTCTGTCAGTCTGTCAGTCTGTCAGTCTGTCAGTCTGTCAGTCTGTCAGTCTGTCAGTCTGTCAGTCTGTCAGTCTGTCAGTCTGTCAGTCTGTCAGTCTGTCAGTCTGTCAGTCTGTCAGTCTGTCAGTCTGTCAGTCTGTCAGTCTGTCAGTCTGTCAGTCTGTCAGTCTGTCAGTCTGTCAGTCTGTCAGTCTGTCAGTCTGTCAGTCTGTCAGTCTGTCAGTCTGTCAGTCTGTCAGTCTGTCAGTCTGTCAGTCTGTCAGTCTGTCAGTCTGTCAGTCTGTCAGTCTGTCAGCCTGTCAGTCTGTCAGTCTGTCAGTCTGTCAGTCTGTCAGTCTGTCAGTCTGTCAGTCTGTCAGTCTGTCAGTCTGTCAGTCTGTCAGTCTGTCAGTCTGTCAGTCTGTCAGTCTGTCAGTCTGTCAGTCTGTCAGTCTGTCAGTCTGTCAGTCTGTCAGTATGTCAGTCTGTCAGTCTGTCAGTCAGTCAGTCTGTCAGTCTGTCAGTCTGTCAGTCTGTCAGTCAGTCAGTCTGTCAGTCTGTCTGTCTGTCCTCGAGTCTACAGCCTAAACGGTTGGATAGATTTGCTTCAAACTTAGTAGGTATTGTTTTTTCGGTAATATGCCCACACGTTTTAAGACGGCAAATAACAGTAGCTCCCATGCATTTTTTTTGCGCCAAAAACAAAAATCTTATTTTTCTCAAAAACGGCTCTAACGATTTTTATAAAAAAAAAAAAATAAGTGCATTAATATAAGGAAAACGAACATTTTGGTATTTTTTTTTTTTGAAAAAATTTCTCCTAAAAAGTTTAAACACTAATGTAATCCAAAATTTTTCAAGAAAATATTTAAAAAATAAATACATTTTTTTTGAAAAATCGATTTTCCAAACACCTGTCACGAATTTTTTTTGAAGTTTAAGTTTTATATGTATATTAATAATATCTTCAAAATGGCGTTAGAAATTTTTTTCTTAAAATGTATTTAAAGTTTTATACATAAAACATTAATTTATTAAAAAACCACTCCAACGATTTTTGAAATCTTTTTTTGATATATTCTTATTTTATCCATGAATTCAAATGGCATCTTTGTTTTCCCTCAAACTATAACAATATAAAAACATTTTATAATGTGTACTCGTATTATCCATTTATTTCTATCTTATTATTATTTCATTTTTACGAATTTTTGCGTACGCCACTGAATCCTAAATACAATGTAGGCCGTATACATATGTATATATATACATAATATGTGTCTTGACAGATCACATGAATCTTATGTATGCATATTGCATCTAAATCTAAAGTTATATGTATATAGCACTACACTACACTTCTACTCCTACACCTTCATTTTCAATATTATATGTACATGTTTACGTACTTAGTTTTCATCTATATATGTAGATACATTTTACTCTTCTAACTTACATAATTAAAATCCATAACTAAGATTTAAATATACATTTGTAGGGTAGGTACCTATGTAACTATTCCGTGAATCATCCATTCGACAATTCATTAAACTAAGAATCAAGGTAATCTTATCTACATAGGCTTTAAACCTGCATAGGATAACTACACCTAACTAACTAAACCTCAATGGTTAGCTACATTAAAATTGTTGGCTACAAGAGGAAGATCGTACGATCCAGTCGCGCATTTTTTTGTTTTTATTTTCTTGCGATATATATGTAAGTAGGTACGAGTACTATATGGCAAGTTATAGATTTGTAACAAAAATCGAATTCGTGATTTTGATCAAACTTCACATTACGATGATAGCGAAGACCAATAACTTATGGATCAGAATTGTGAGACCTGTCTTTCTGTTTCCGAATCTACAGCCTAACTAAACTGTTGGATAGATTTCCTTTAAACTTGGTACACACATTTTTTTTCCATTTTTTTAAGACGAAAAATAATACCTGCCACATTTTTTTTGTATGTCCAAAAAGAAAAATCTTATTTTTCTCAAAAACATCTACAACGATTTTTATTTAAAAAAATCTTTTCATTTATAGGCGTGTTTCTTTTTTAGCTCTAAGCAGAGAACTGAGCAGAGAACTGAGCAGAGTTTGAACATGTGAAGTACGCTCTGAGCAGAATTTAATCAGAGCTCTACGATTTATTTATGAAACACACTGGAGAACTGAATTAGGAAAAGTTTTAGAATTTGACAGGCTGTCAAATGTTGGAATTGTTGCGGAGTTTTCATTAGAAAAAAGCAAAGAGTAAATGCGTTCTTCTTTACCCCTGTGTTTAGCCTTATTTCGTTCTTTTATGAGGCTAATTAAAAATAGGGACATTGATTTGGTCTAGTTAATATCTTCTGTAAAAATGAAAACAAAAAACAATAACTTGTTCTAATAAATAATAAATTTTTATTACCTACGTCAATATATATTTTTTTTCATCTGCCTCTGTCATATCACACAAAAAAAGTAAAGTTATACTAAGCTCTTAGAGGGCGCTCGCAGCTAGCAATGAAAAAAAGAAACACTACTTGAGAACTCTGATGTGTCTGAGCTAAAAAAGAAAAACATATCTTTTTTTAGCAGCTCAGGGAACTGATCTGAGCTCAAAAAGAAAATGCCTAAAAAAAAAAGGGAAATATACTTTTTTTGAAAAAAGTTATTTTTGGTATACAGTGGAACCATTTTTTTGGTTTTCGTTTTTCTTGAAAGCGGTTTATTTGATTTTTGAATTTTTTTATGCAGAAGCTCCTAAACACACATGTTTAATGTAAAACAATGGCATAATATATAATTGAAGATTGGAGTTGGCTCAACACTTGTTGACTTCGTATCTTTCATATGTGTTATACGACCATTGTATTAGGTCGAACAAAGTAACCAATAAATAAAAACGTTTTCGAACATCTAAGACGCCGCCGGAAAGTTTACGACTTTGTTAATGAACTTTCAAAACATGAGTACCTATATGTATGTATGAAAAATCTTTCCAAACAAATCGTAAACTTTCCGACATGAATTCGTGTGTTATAAACTTCGTAAACTTAGGAAAATCGGAAAAAAGTCAATAGGATTTAGAAAATGTTAGTATGTGATGAATGCTGGTATGTAGAAAAACAGAATCGGCGTTTCTGAAGCTTTAGTCAGAAACTTTACAATAAATGAAGTTTGAATGAGTTTTTAAAACAATCATCTATCTATATAAAAACAGGACCAAAAACAGATTGAAACTTCGAATCAATTTTTATTTCAGCATATCTATCATGTGTAGTATTCAGATGTCATTAACGTAATTCCTGATTGATTTTGATTTAACATAAAAACACTAGTCCTCATAAAAAAATATATATGTAAGTACATAGGTATATTGAAACAAATAAAATGAAACAGGTTTTTTAATGTTGCAGTTCTCTTTACGCATATCTATAGAAATTGAGAAAGTTCATAAATATTTGGCATGAATCTCGTTGCGGTAATTAAAAAATCAAATCAATCTAGTCCTACCAGCGATCGCGATTGCAAGAAAAATATATTTTTTTATTTCAACTGGTTTTAACCGTTTACCAGTAGATGGACATTTAAGTTTCAAACCAGAACACAAACATACCTACTGGAATATAGCAAACAAGCACTGGAATAATTTCTTCTTTTTTTAGAATAAAATTAAGCATAAAATAATTCAAAATAAATAAAAGAACTATTTTGGCGGCGCTTTTGGAGATACACAGACACCGACTCGACGACACGATGATCCAGCCGATCTGTCATATCTTTTTAGAACTGAACCATATTTGCAAAATATGAAGTAGACGAATATCAAAAGAAGCAATTTAATTTTGACATTTTACATTGACACACAACGGTCAAAAAAAAAATACAAAAAAATAAATACAATATACTTTCACATTTGTGCTATTGGTACATTTTTTCGATTATTTTGCGATTTCGGCCAGTTGGAATCTTATAAAATTTTTCCTTAGACTCATGTGTAGATTATTGCTCAAAAAATCATATAAAAATCGATTACAATCTTATAAAGAAAAGTCAATGTCTGACTTAACGAACCTTGGGTACTTCTTGGTTAAAGGTAGGCATAAAGCAACGAACATGCTCGCCGAACTTGCGTTAGTAAATACAAGTAGAACAGATTTGCCCAACATTCATTTCTTGCTAATTCTTTAAAAGTGTTATAACATGTGCGATAAACAAGAGCACGTGGTTGCATTTATGGTGATTTACTTATGTAAAAGAAAGCAAAACAAAACAAATAAAATAAAATGCACGACTGGGATCGCACGTATTTGCTCCTATGTTCGATTACATCGTATACCTAAGATTCCTAGTAGAAACGGCTAAATATATTTGCAAGTCGTTTTTTTACTAAATTTTGTATATGTATACAGAATTTTTTATTTTTTTTTCTAAAATACAATTTTTTATGGCAATTTTATATATTACATAATATAAGCTTAAAAATAAAATTTCGAATTTTCATACAATTTCAATACTATATATACGTATATTAGTGCACGGATTTTTTAAAAATCAAAATCGTTAGATCCGTTTTCGAGATAATTGTAGAAAAAATTGTATGGCAGGTACTGTTTTGAGGCTAAAAATTAATAAAAAAAAAATTATGAGACAATCACCTTAAATGCTTAAATACCAAGTTGGAACAAAATCGCTTTAGCCGTTTAGGCTGTAGATCGAACTACAGACAGACAGACCGAATTGGTGACCAAATTTTTGGTTTTAATAATACTCGTAATGTTGAACGGACAGTATCTACTGAGGTTGTGGCGACAGTTGCTACGTATGTAGTAAACAAACAATACACGTTGCTGCAACACGTTGACGGTTGCCTCATGTGTATCTAGTTTTTCAAGAACAGCGAGCGCACCAATTTTGCCGAACATGTTCGTCGTTTATGCCTTCGTTTATACTAGATACACACGAGGCAACCGTTGTAGCAGCACAGCCATGTTGAAGCAACTGTTTCCTCGTATGTATCATTGTTTGTTGCATTTAATCGTTCAGTCTTCAGGGGCATATTTCAGCGCTACTACAGCAGCTACATCAACTACATCATATAATTGATTCAAAATAGTTTTAACGGCCTTTAATCCCACAAAAATTGACGTTTCGGCCCGGCGATTTCACATGGACTCATCAGTTGATTAGTGAGGACCTTTGTCATCAATACGCAATTATTGCCAAGTTCAGTTCATCTTACATAGATTTCGTTTTTTTTTTTAATTTGTATTATTAAAAAAACCTTCTTATATAAATAATTCCAAGCCACGGGCAAAAAACAAAATTTTCCAATTTAAAGATTAGGAATTCTAGTCTTGTTGGATATAGTTCACACTAGATGTTCTTCACGAAATTTATGTAAGATAAACTGACCTTGGCAAAAGCGCAATAATCTTACTTTCTCCAACACTATGTAAAGATTTGTGCCACTGTTCGGTGAGATATACCATCAGATCACCAGTGTACTTATTGCTACGAAAGCCATACTGCCAATCATTAAGGAGCTTTCCTTCTTCAAGATATATCTTAAGCTGCTAATTTATCAGAGTCTCCATTTCCTAAAAAAATATGAAAATTAAACTTTATGACATTATGACTTGTTATGTTAGCACACAAAAATTACCAACACTGCTATATTTTTTCGTTGCTATATCAACATTTTTTATTGTAAGATTGTAGTAAGAATTTACCCTAAATTGTACTACAATGTAGCATAAAAAGGTGTGAAACGGAATCATACATTTTTCCAATAATTTTAGTACATTCTCCATATCTACATTTGTGTACTACAACTAAAAACCGAACGCATTTTTGAAACAATACTGATGTAATACAACAGTCAAAATGCTATATTGTACTTGATGTAGTAGAGCTGAAATAGGCCAGAGGCCTTCGGAAACAAATGAGTTTGAAGCATGAAGGTACGTGCGCAGTAAAATTAACACTTTACTGCAACACTTTGCTTCTAGGTTGCTTCGTGTATATTTAGCTTTAGGTAGGTTTCAAAACTCCACACGAGCTTTGCCTACGTTTTTATCATACCGAAAAAGCTCCTTGACGCGACGTGACCTGGCATGTCGGGAAATAGCTAAACCTCAAGCCAAAAATAAAGAAAACAAAACTTGGTGGTATAGCACATTCAAGTTATTGTTGATGTTCATTCAAAACATTCAAAGAAATGAAAGCTCCCAAGAATTGGTTGAAATAAACGAAATCGCATTGTCAACTAAGAAGACGATAGAGTTAAATTGTGCGCAGTAAATTGCGAAATTTTAATGTCAGTGGGAATTTTTAAAATATCGTTTTCTAAACACTTACTTCACTAGCCGAATCATAAACCCAGATTTCGCCACCAATATTGTGTGTTAAATTTGTTCACACACCAGCAGAATTTGATTAGACGGTTCAAAATAATCTCAGTGTTAATAGGAACTTTCAACAAAACAACCATTCAAATTAGCTAAACGTTTCACGTTACATATATTGTTGTTGTTGGAAAATCCATACAAATTGAATGAGTCTCCGCAAACAAAATTCGGTAGGTAGGTACAATATACAATCACATACAAATAGGAAGTGACCGAACCAATGCCAATTTATAACATATACAAAAATGTTTATTTTGGGAGCACAGTGTTTTTTTTTATTATTTTAAGTCACAAGAAACGCGTTGAATATTTTTTTTTAAAGAAATTGCCGCGATGTAGGTTCATTTCTCTAGTAGATCCCGTAGGGTCATTATTTAAATGGACAAGGCCAAGGATAAGCTATAATTTCTAACAATTAGGTACAACAGTCATTTTTCGCCATTAAAAAGACAATATAAAATATTCAAAGACAATTTGCGCGGACCGAAAGAAACTAGATTTGGTATGTGTGAATAGGTACTCCGTTACGCATGGTATTCTCTCTGTCATACCGGCGGCGCGGCGACGCGACGGCAGGTCCTGTTATAATTTTCTTGTATAAAGTATGCACCTGTATATTTGGCTAGTTAAGACAGAAGTGATCCAAGTAACATTAGGGTATTCACGATCTGGTGTAACTGGTCTTGTATCATTGTAAAAGTGTAAATGTAGCATTTTTTTCCACTACAACAACAAAATATACTGAATGTCAAAGTCTTACACTTTTACACTTTTACAATACCCGAACCCTATTGTAACAGAAAAATACAAGAGTGTAAGATTTTCTTAACACAAGCTAAGCCTTCTTCAGAACAACTGTGAAACAGCTTTTAACATTTGCTTCAGTGTTGCTACAGATTAGTAAAAGTGTGTTCACAGTCAGTTGTAAAAAAATAAAATTTTACAATTTTACAAGACTTGGTACACCATATCGTGAATACCCCTATTTTGTTTTGAAAAACCAAGCTTAGTATGTTATTGGGCTTCTAAAACATTAATTCAGTTCATGTAAAATAGATCCAAGTGCTATCAAACATTTCTTCTATTAAACTCCACTTTTTGACGTTTCTGTATTACGTTAAATATATAAATTATTAGTGCAAATGTGATCTAAGTTACTTGAATGTTACTTAGATAATTTCACTGTTGATATTATAAGCAAGTTCAGAATAAATCCAAGTCGGTTGTTGTCACTTGGATCATTTATTATTTAAGAAAAAGGATTAGAGAAAATCATGAACAAAAAAGTCCAATGTGCTAACGGGAATCGGATCTTAATTTTAAAAATAAGGAAGATAAAATTTTGTAAAGGATATAGCAGAATCTATTTCAATGAAGATTACTCGGAAGATTACAATTTTATTGATCTGGACAAAGGTGGAAATAGACCCCTATATTTTTAAATACCCTTATATCTCTTACCGCAACAGAAAAAACGTCTATAAAGACTTAAAGAAAATGCTGCACTATGTGCCAACATGCCATCAGCCATTTTATTTAAACTTACCACACCTAAATAGTTAGAAGGAACAATGCGGCAGAAAATGAGGTGGATGTGCTACGAAACGAAGAGGGCGATGAAAGTGACTAATAACGGCATTGTTATTTTTATTAATAAAAATATTTTCTTATAAAAGCTCGTTTTCTTCATTTCTGTGTATAATTTTTTATTAAAAGCAGAAGTAATCCAAATTCATAAAAGTGTCAAAAACTTTGTCAATATTGAATGTGCCAAAAACTAAGTTACATTAATATCTATCATAAAAATAATAAATATTAAGAAACATATTAGCCACATTTGTGACAATAAAGCAAACGCGTTTGGCTCATTATCTCAATAATCTCAAAATGTTAGTTGGATCACTTCTGTTCTTAACTAGCCATTTACTTAGTTCACTCAGTTATGCAGCGTTACCACTTCAAAAAAAAAAAAATAAAGTAGATTTTACACAAAATAAAAAAATGAAAGAAAAGGCAAATAGATTTTAAAATAATAATTATAACAATATATTCAATTCCAAAGGCGAAAGAAAATAGTATTAAGAACAACCTTGTCGAAATTATTTACATCCTCTTATGCAATGTCTAGGTCTACAAAAGTTACCACTTCATTTTTATTACTTTTGGGAAATCTTGATGGTCTGGACAATCTTTGGAAAAAAATATAAATGGGGCACAGCGATAATTTAAAAAAAATATATTTTTGCCTAAGAATCTTTATCCACATTATTGATTACTTCAACATATCTTTTCATCGCATATTTGACTATTAATCACATTCAATTTTCAGCACAGACAGACAGGAATGAAGTTAAGACCAAACGCATTTGGCATTACATGTTAGAATAATAAACGTCTGAAAACTGTAATATGTACTTACATTTTTTTGTTAAGGGAAGATAGATGCAATTTATTCTTTTGAAATTTGAATCTGAGCTTACATGAAAGAGTGTAAAACATGTTTTATATTTTTTTTGCAGAAGATTCAAGTTTTTTTGTTTAAATTGAAGTGGATTAAAAAGAGATTTCCCAAATGAATTTAACAATAGTACGAAGTAGCGAGCAGATTTTAATTTTGTTTTCTAAAATTGAATTATGAATCTACTTCAATTGAAGTAAATTGGTAAAGTGCGACAAAACTGTTCCACTGAATATTGAAGATATGTAGTAATTTGTAGACGTAGATAATAAATATATAGAAATAAAATCAATGTGATGTTTTGGATTTCCTAAAGTGAAGTCCCCGTCCCCGACGGAATTCCCACAGAAAGTCAAAGTGAGCGCCCAAACATTCCCGCAATTGCTGTTAAACATGTATAACTGCCTTTTCGAGGAAGGCATCTTTCTCAAGAGCTTGAAGAAACAACGCTTGGTACTTATCAGCAAAGGCAAAAGATACGTATGTCATGGTTTATAATGGCATTACAAACGTTAGGTGATCTGTCAGTTAGGAAGCGGTTTCCGGAGAGACCGCTCTAGGATTGAAGCCGTCAATGAACTAGTAAATGCCGCCACCCAAATCGCCCATCAGGAAAACCACTTCTCTAGAAAGATAGTCTGGCTGCCAAGGTTGCTAAATGCCTTCAAGGCTTCAACTCAGCCAGGTGGAGCGATATGTTGGACGCGTTCGAACGGAGGTTCGACAGTCCAGCATATCTCCCGCGGATGGTGAAGCACTATTGACGAAAGAGCACGGACTCAGCCTAGCTACGGAGAAAACTGAGAAAGTCATTCTGACGAAGCAGAGGATCCCCACACAAATCGACTTCCAAATGAAAGTAGAAGATCGGGAAGGCGAAAACGCACTCCATCCTTCTGCACGGCAGAGACATTTGGGAAGACTCATAAGAGAAGTGCAAAGATGTGAAACTCTACGTGTAGCTAGCTCTTACCGAACGGTTTCGGAACCACCAGGCGTCCTTGTATCGCAGGTGTCTCCTATCGATGTCCTAGCTGCAGAAAGGAAGTACGCTTACGACAATAAGGCGGAAATAAAAATGGAAGCGGCTACCGAACAGACAAAGGAGCATTAGAGCTCGCAAAGGAGAGGACGCTGGACAGCGAATCTGATCAGGGCAGTGAGCAAATGGAATAACCGGAAACACGGAGAGAACTATTACGTAACCCAGTTCGTAACCGAACACGGATATTTCAAACCATATTCCTAACTAGTCCAGCCTGCTAATACCGTGACTCTGAAACAAACAATGCAAATCGCACTTTCTTCACATGTAGCAGATGGGAAGCCCAAACGTGCAGAAATAGAAAGAGATATTGGAGTCCTAAGCCCGGATAACATATAGATCTATGTTATAGATAAGATTTTTATCAACGACCTGACGTTGCACAAAATATGCATATATACATATAACACATTCTCAGGATAAACAAGAAAGGAAAAAATGGTATAATTGAGCCCGTAAGATTAAAATTGTAGTAAAGAGTAAAGCTGTAAGGTTTAAGAGGGATTTTAGCCGGTATGTAGAAAACGTAACAAGAGTCCCGCACACGTGGATAGTCATGGAACAACGCCAACGAGACGTCCTTAAAAAATATTTTAATAATTTAATTATTATTATTATTATAATTATTATTACTATTATTAGATTTTATTTTTATTATTACATAGGTTACTCAAGTTTTTTAAAGAATTATACCTATTTGGAAGACGAGCTCTATGACAAAGAATCTCCAATACACAACCACAAATATTTTCTTGAATTTCTTTGTCTTAGATCTCAAAACATGAAGTTTACATTGTAGCCAATAAATACATATACAGGATTTTTTTGTATATAAATACTTTTGTTAAGCGGCTTAGAATGTCTAAAAATGTCTATGACATTTATGTTGACTTTGACATTATATCTAAATGTGCAGTGCACACAAAACTAACATACTAAAATCAAATCATTTCTAGCGACGAACTTTAGTTGAACGAATCATCCTTTAAGAATTGGGAATGCCAAATTGCCACATAGATATATGTATGAGGTTTGCATAGCCCATTTCATATTGAGCTAAGTGATAGTTACAGTATTTTTTCTACTCCTATGAAGTTAGATGTCAAACAAATTAAAATAAAACCGCCATTTAAAATTTTTTAAAAACATGTATTCCGTCTTAGACTTTAATTATCTGAATTTTACAACTTTAGACCCTGGTTTATCTTTCTTTATTTTGTAGTTTTTTTTTTTACTCAAAAAGCAAATTTGTTGACATATGACAGGACAGTTCCTTTTATACATTCGATTTCACCCCATAATATTTTAGCTCGTAGAAAATAATTAAAAGTTAATAAAACTTATTTAGAGAAAATACTACATAAAACCAAAACGCCGAAAAATAAAACACATGTGATAAAAAGATAATTTCTTTAGACTTATGCCGAATGGTACGTATAACTATAAAATCTGTAACTATTTTGGTGCCTAATAGGTAATAGGCATAAATATTTTATTTCGGCATATTGTACGTGTACCTATATACTTATATTACTCTGTTAAAAAGTGTCAAACATTTCAATCAAATTGCCCTTATTCTAATTTTATTAAAAACTAACAGCGAGTTTGATTCAAATTTCTAAGATCTGCTCTTAAAATCGAGTTTCGATATTTCCAATGAAATTAGTTTCCATCAGATATAATAATATGTACTATTAGTGAATAGCTGACACACATTTCTGAAAAAAAAAAAAAACACATCTTCGTGATCAGATGACAAGGAAAATGAAGAGGAAGCATTCAAAAACTTCATTACATTTAGAAAATCTAAATTGTTAATTTGTTCGTCTATTTTTTTTATTTTGAAACACGGACTGCCACAACAGTTTAGTTCAGTTCACAACAAATGAATAACAATTTTGTTTCAATTTGTGGTTTGTATGGGTGCATTCAGATAAAATCAGCAACTACATCTGAGATCAAATCTTTCGGGTTGAGATTTGATCTAGATTTGCTCATTTTTGTTGAAAAGAAACTCTTAAAATTAAAAAAAAATTAAAAGATCAAATCGTTTGATAGAAAAAGCAAATATTTTGTTTTGAATAAAACTCGGTAGGTATATACGAGTAATTATCGACTTATGCAGTTCCTTCTAAAGTCAAGACTTTGTAGCAAAAAAGAAATCTACTGAAATAAGTAGGTACCTACTTTTAAAAATATTAAACGTTGACAATCGATGTCATTATTTGTTGTTGATGATATTCCATCCGCATAATTTATGGAAATATTAAAATGGGAAGTATTTACATAGGTATATGTATTCAGCATCTTCCGATAAAAAAAACACACACACAAAGCAAACGTAAACACGACACACGCGATTTTTTCCTTTTATATACATAATTTTATACATAATTTGCAAGGAATCACACTTTGAATTTTGATTAAATAAATATTTTTCTTTTATTAAGGGACATTTTTATTTTGTGCTTTAGATTGTTGAGCAAACTTTTTGACAATACAGATGTACACTCTTTTTTATTTAGTTTTTTTTTTTTGTATATTTATATTGCAGAAAACTTTACGCATAAGTATACCTATTTGAAGTTTCAAGATTTTTAAAAAATTTGTTTGTTTGTCATTTTTTTTTTATTTAATTTAATTTAGCTATGGTTATATTTTAATAGGTAGGTACGAGTATTTTCAAAGAAAAAATGAACTATAAAATTAAGTCATCACTTTGAGGGAATTTTTGTATGGAAATATATTATTTTTTTTTTTTTAAATGCACTTTTTTGTAGAAGTCACATAACACAACATAGTAACACACTTCGATCTCTGATTGTTTCTTTAGGTACATATATTATTTTTTTTTTATACGTTCACGAACCCGACGACACGACGACGTTCTCGGCGGTTCTCCTCATCCGCGAATGAAATCTCATGAATGTGTTATTACCACTCTTTGACAGCATCGCTCATCCGGTAGTGTTGTTGTTATTACAACAACAACAATAATAACGACACCAGAAACAATAATTAAGTAGGTACGTACAAAACCAACACTAGTAACGAGAACAGCGATAAAAAAGGAATTACTGTTATGATGAGTGTGATGTAATGTAATCTTGACTTTATTGATATTGATAGTTATTATTGATATGGTTATTAACACGATCTGCCACTTGTTTTTTTTATTGGCTTATTGGATCGTACTTGCCACGGCGGGCGGCGCGCGAAGATATTTAAACACACACCCACATATAAAACAAACACAACATTTTGTACACGTAAAACTGCCGTTAGCCGAACAAAAAGCCAAAAAATTGGAAAACAAACATCAAATAATGTGTAACAGTTTTAATAACCTTTGCGCAACGCGGTCCAAGTGCTACTATTCGACAATGACAATGACGATATGACGACGATGATCACATATCGAAAAGGCAATGCCTTCATAGTAGTAATGCCATGCTGACTGCGAGCTCAATGGGAGATAAATAAAATACGCCGGCAGATGAACTCCCATTGCTATATCAACTTCATCACAATTCTAAAATCTCAATAAAATCACAAATCTTTCTCAACTCCTCAATTCAACTTATCAAACTCTCATCTCTCAAAGTACCTACCTAACTAAAGCAACAGAGTCACAATTACAATGACAGACTAACAGTTGTACAGTATATGATGCTGCATGCTGATGATGGTGGTGCTGCCGCTGCCGCTGCCTCAGCTTCAAACCAAGTTGCTTCATTCAGTAAATGATGCTTCTGCTGCGTGCCGTTGCCGTGATAATGCTGAAGATTAATCTTCACTCTCGCGTGCAAAAATTCAAATCGAAATGAGAGCGAGAGATTTTCTTTTTTTTTTTTTGGTATTTTGTTGTTGTATGAAGGTCGGTTTGGCTCTGCATTTGACATGCGTCTGTTTTTGTTGGTTGGTTGGTTGGCTGTTGCCGTTGGCCTGTTGGTTGGTTCGGCACTTGCCGTTTGTCACATGGTTGAAGGACAGAGGAGGGAGGGATAACCCATTCTTGTTGATTTGTTTTGATTTTTTGTTTGGGTTTTGTGCTTGTGCACTGGCGGCAGCAGCACTACTATGATGGAATTTTGCTCGAAATCGTGGAACTGAAATAAAAAGGGGGTACCCAGAAGAAGAACAGGACCGTAGGTACATGAAATTTTAAGAGCAGTGTAGGTAATAAGAGTTATGCGCCACTCCCTAGGTGATTTTTGCCTTCTGGTAAGAAAATATTAACTGGAATATACTTAAATAAGTACCGCGTATACATTTATGTTCATACCTACGTAATGTGATCACAAGTATTATTTATCTATTAATTGTAGAAAGTAAAACAATTTATTCCATTTTTTTTAAATGAGTTCCGAAAATATTTCTATTTGCTAGGTACCTAACTATGTACCTGTGTATAAATAGGTATCTATGTATGTCAAACGTAGTCGTTATATATGTATAAAGGTAGGTATAGGTACTACAGTCATGACCTGATGATGACGAAACTTTTTGCCTCCAAAAGTTTTCAATTAATAAGAAACTAATTTTAAATTAAGGAAAAACAAATGTTTTATTACAGATATGCATCTTTTTTTAAAATGTAATGTCTTCTAATTTTCGATTGTAAGTAAATATTAAAAGTAGTTCAAAAAGCTAATCTAAAATATTAGATCAAAAAATAAAATAAAGCTTGTACAGCATCACATACAATGATTCGAGTTGCAGCACTTTATTTTATTTAGCCAGTATTAAGGTTCAGTTATAGTAATCAGCAAAAAACTTGTAGATGTTTTAACGCTTTAAAAATTCAAATGCTACACTAATCGATGTCGCGTACTCGTGTTTTTTGTTTAGTTATCCCTTATGTTCAAATTTGGTGCAGGGTCCTTATTGTCAGGGGCGTATTTACCGTAGGTACAAGAGGCCCATGGCCCGGGCAGCAGGCTAAAAGGATCGGCGGAAGCGGCGAAACATGCCGACCCTACTTTTAATATACATATTTGTCGTATTTGATAGGCAAAAACCCTTGTTTTCTTATTGCAATTTCGTTTCAATAAAAACATCGATTTGCAGTCGGTCCGCTGTCAATTATTTTCTGAAAAACTGATTCGTTTCAAATTAAAACCATTTTTTTTCTGCAAAAACTGATCCGTATTGAATCTGTTTTTCGGGACGGATTTAAAAGGGATTTGTACACGGATTCTTACACACACTACAATAGATGTTTTGAAGATTTTTCAATTGTGTTGACAATCAAGGTTTTACTTTTTTGCATGTTTTTATTATTAAAAAATATTTGATGTAAGGCAATAGAATCGAGGTAGGATAAGTTGGCGAGTTCTGCTTGAGTTACTAAAATTTAATTTGTTGAAAAGATAACTAGGTTGATTTGTTTGGATCACATTTGCAAGGAGGATAAATGACTTATAATTCAGATAAGGATCAAATGACATATTATATAGTGTCCATGCAATATTCTGTCGAAACGTCTTACGTTAAATACATATTGTGCAATATTATTAAATACGACATTATATTGATATTATATAATATTATATATATATAATTTTTTCTCCTAATAGAAAAATCACAGTTGCAGAAAGTCTCACATCCGTAAAAAAGTTGCTTATATTTGCAAAAGTGACCCATGAAATAAGGCACCCATGCACGTATAAGTATATGTAAAGTAAAAAAAACATCCCTGTTTTCGACCAACATCCGTTTCTATCTAAGTTTTGTTATACATTCATTATTCCTAAATTTCAACGAAATCTGCAAAATTATTGCAATCCTTTTTGACTAAAACCATATAATATTACTGCAAGAAATATATCAAATACTCGATGGTCTGCGAGGAACGATTTCTGTTCCATCCTTTATAAAGATTGGAATCAGGTACATAATAGCTACTGGACTTTTAGCTGAACTCAAGTCCTTGGAAAAAGAAATATTATAGGAATTTTGCGGATCTATACTTAAAAATTTTAACACAGTTTCCAAAACTTTACAGGGAGTTGAAACTGACGTAGAAGTAGTTTTTTAGTTCTGCGAGTCACTCATCACTTTTGTAGAAAACAAGCGCGGCTCTTTTGATGCATTTGAAGAGGTACTTAATGCTAGACTACAGAAGCGACCAAAAAAGAATAATCAGGAGGAAGAAACCTAATTATGAGTGTCTCAACTCTCAAGGGAGAAATTTTTGTACGAGGACGTGACCATTTGGATGTTAATGCCTTCCTACCGAAATGCGACCAGTTGCTTAGCAACTGAGGAGGCGAAAATCTGCATATGACGCAGTAACCACCAATTTCGCAATCTTATGTAAGCTGAATTTGATGTCTGAAGCTGAAATCAATTAGGACCACAGAATCTAAAAAGTTATACACAATCGATCTTGCGGTGATCTTTTAAAAAATGTCTTATACCAACATGAGCTTAAGACAGCTTAACCTCATTTTTTTTACTTTAACTATATGCCTGTACGACTTAAGGTCTTTTAAATGCAACCTGAATTGCACGGCAGTAGTTTTTTAAACAAAAAAGATTTAAAGGAAGCTTTTCCATATACAGAAATAGCATTGCGTATGTTCCTTTGCACTGCAATCACAAATTGTAGTGCAGAACGTTCATGTTCCCTTCTAAAAAGAATAAAAAATTAACTCCGTTCCGGACTAAGCGAAGAACGATTTTTTTTAATTTGCCTATAGGGCGGTAAAACTTAATAGCCCTGGGCGCCAAATCTTTAAATCCAACACTGCTTATTGTATTATTATATTATATTTGTATTATTTTCACTTTCTATTTAGAAAATAGGTTTGTATTGAAATTCAAAAAAAATCTAAAAATTAATATTTATACATTCTGAACTATGATGAGGTAGTTGATAAAATTTAAATTAACCTAGACATTATAATCAGTCTGTTCAGATCTGTTTATTTTTCATTAATCAATGATAATTTCAACTATTGGGTGCCTAATGATTGAATAATAAACACATGTATCATTTTTTTTATATTCAGAAAAACTGCAACATATTCGAAATTGCCGCGCACCATATCGCGGTAAGTCTGTTAAGTTTTTAATTAAAAAGTATTAACATTTAATCAAAAGAAAAAAAAATAGGTAGGTTCCACCACGCTATGTTATGTTCCTTATTAAAATTGGTAATCATCTTTAATTTTGAAAAAATAAATCAATTTTAATATTTAAAGAAAAATATTGATTAGTTTTTTTTTTTATATAATTGAAATAAATATTGGTTAAAAACCGCACAACAGGAGACAAATCACATATAGAATGCCTTATTTTCGTTTACAAACGTTTAGCTTTCAAATTTTATTATCAAATTACATAATCAATGCAAAAAATTAAATAAATGATTATTCGTGTAAGCAATCATTTTAAAACCACCTTTATCACCGTAGCACCCACTTTAGAGTACGACCCTGTCTTTACAACAAGGCGCCGATGAGCTAAACACTAGATCAAAAACACAGGTGCACCAGAATGAACTCTAACTTCATTTTATTAACTGTCTTCACTCTGGAAAATTCATTATCTTTGTCCGTATATTTCGATACACAGTCACCATCATCACACAACCATGGACGGAAGACACAGAATATTGGAGTTCACTCAGTTGATTGTTTGATTGTAACAAAGAGACACACTCTCTCTGCGCGAAGATTTGTATTGTATGGTATTTTCTTACTCACCATTTTCACCAATGGGATGTTTTTGTGTGGAAGGGATAAACAGTGTGCCTCTAGTTGAATTTTCTTGGAACGCCTCCAAATTTGTGTTTCCACTCCCACTTTAAATGTTTTTTTTTTTTATCCTTAGATTATTTTATGTGGATGGATGTTAGATGGATAAGCAAATAATATTTGGTGGCGCCTTTCTATTCTTAAATTTGTTCCAAAATAATAAAGGTAAATATTATGAGAAAAAGAGAGAGTAAGGAAGGGATGACAAGCCAAAGGAACAATTTTCTCATATCTTACATTTGAACATTATACCTATACCTACATACTTATTAGCAAATACTATTTTCAATAACACAATACACATCAAAACAAAAATACTTGCACTTAGATGAGGAAGGTAGGTATCCCTATATGTATTAACTTTCGTTTCATGGACTCAGTGTGCTTAATCAAATTGTTATAATCTCCCCCCTTCCCCTGACAACACGAGTTAGAATTGAACTAAACGAAACAATAGGTACCAAGGTACCTACCTATATAAGTATAAAAATTTACCGGAACCGAATCGAACTGCACCACAATTCAGTTGTGAAATTTCAAAAGTAACAATTAGCACACAAAAAACTATTTAAAAAATCTTCACCACCCCCACTTTACCCGAAAATAATGAGAACTACAATGATTGGCGGTTGAGATGGTGTGTGGATAAAATTCTAGTTCAAAATCTCATATAATGCAACACAATGAATTACGTTGTTGTTGGTTTTTGCTCTTCTTCTGCTTAGACGGTTTTATTGTTTGTTCTTCTGGTTCTCTGGTATCATGTTGGGGAAGACTTTTCATTATGCAGAAAGCTCTACGGCTGTTGTTTGCCTGAGTACCTATATATCTCTCTCTCTGCCTGTAAGATTTTTATTTTAAGAATGAAAATAATATTCTTCTGTGAGAAAAGAGGAAAAGAGTGAGATGAGAGACATGGGGAGAGAATGAATAGAGTGTGAGAAAGAGAGTACTGGCCATAGTGTGTAAGTGTATATTATTTTTGTGTGTACGGATTGGCCGTTGCCATTCGGTTGTACGCGAGTAACGATTAATGGCAGCGAGTGAGTATAACAATATTAATTGCATTGTTATTTGCTGGGTAAACGGTTCTCATTTTTTTTATGTTTATTTATTTTTTTTTTTGTCATTGCAGAACCGAATTATGGGCAAAATTGGGGGCGGTAGTTGGCACCAGTTATCTACTGTTTTAGGTATATATTCAGCCAGTGTGGTTTAAGCTTTCTTTTGTTTTTGTTTGTTCTCTTGTGTTCTTTTGATATTTTTTAGTTTGTGGGTGCTTTATATTTGTTTGAGAATTTTAAAGTGCGAATTTAACGAATCAGAATTCAGGAATCTTAAACAATGTAGGTATGTAGTTGCCATTCGCATTGGTATTTTGTGCCCTATACCTACCAACCTCTTCTTGTTGTTTTGATTGTTTGTACCTACAGTTGTAGATAGGTTTTATTGTAGTTAGATAGGGTGGTAGGTAGGTAGATATAATAAAGGCTTAATTTTGTCTAACTTTGATTGTTATGTATAACTTTTCTAAATTTAATATTAGATACAGAGACACAAGGTTTCGATAAGTAGGTAGGTAGGTATACCTAAATTTGTTATGTACATAAGTTACTGCAAACCTACATAGAGTTAAATGAGACTGTGAGTGCAAAAGGAGCGTACATATAGCCAATTTTTTTAATTGATTTTAAAATAGAAGTGTAACATCTGTTTGGTAAGGTTAGATATTCAAGAGTCTAAAACTATATGGGTATGCAAGGGTAACTACCTATACCTTTATACCCACGCCTACGTACGTGTACTATGATCATCTCCCTAAAATGCAAACAAAAAAATAAGCGTCAAAGCAAGCGAATTTTCCGAAAAAAAACACTCACGGCCTCAAATAAAGGCTTGCAGACATATTAGTATATCTAACTATACTGCATAATAATTTTTGTATAGTTTCGAAAAGTTATCACCCAAAAAGATGACATTACGCCAAAAAATCGACACAGGGGTGGATCCAGGATTTCAGTTTGAAGGGGGGTCATGTTGATCGAAGACAGAATACGAAAAAAGATTAATTTATTAGATACAGGTACCTGTACCTAATATAATCATATACCTAATATTCTAGCAGGCCAGGCTGCGCGTTGCTGCGACTTTATTGTATTGTGTTCAATTATTAGATATGTATTAAAATTGACGTTGCTAAGTGATTGCTAAGTATTCTAATTAGTAAACATCAGTTCTTTCCCTTAATTAAGAACTAAATGATGAACGTTATTACTCGTTAATCTTTCTTTCATTAAAACAAATAAATTTGATGGTTTTCCAAGGCGTGGGCATGCAATATACAGCTGCCCATTCATTCATGGGAGAAACACAGTTTCTCCAAGTCCAAGCCACGAATTGTCATTGTCTCCCTAGCACACTTGCAGCTTATTTATCGTTTTGTTGATTCTACTGTTGAATCATAGGTATTCGATGTAAGCGAGGACTTTTTCTTCAAACTTTCCAGTCAATATGGGGTGGCAATGGCGCAGTGGATAAAATGGTTGATTGCTAACTTGGACGTGTGGGTTCGATCCCCACGCTAGTTGCATTGTTTTTTATACATCCAATTTAATTGGATGCCGCCCATGGGTTAAAATGAGACCGTCAATACCTGGTTTTCAAATACACTGTGCCAAACTAGTGCCGTGCAATCCAGGTTGTATTTAAAAGACCTTAGGTCTTACAGGCATATAGTTAAATTACCAACAAATATATATATATATATATCGTTGATTCAGGTACGTCGTACACCGTTGCGTAATTTTTCATGGATTTAACTTAGACAAAAGAATGACCGGTGAACACATTTGTAAACAGAGCTTGTGTGGCGGCATTCCTTCCAGAGAATTTAAAATTTCAGTGGGAAAATTGACGGTCTCATTTTCATCAATAATAGTGTCAATTGACTTATTTCGAAAAGAATAAATCTAATGTCTCAAATTTACATATATTTTTTTCTAAAAAATTAAATTAAGAATTCAAAAATATTTTTCTTAAATTTTGGTATGCAGTTTTCTTGTATAAAAAAATACATATACTTATTTGTAAGTTTTAAATATTTAAAACTATCCTATCGGTTGTTTCGGAGTTCATCGAACACATCAAAAGACTTGGAAATAGTTGGTAAAAAAAAAAAGATTTATTGAACCCCTATCCAAAATAAATTGACAAAGAGCTTAATGCACAGAATTTTCTCTTAAGAATGTAGTACACACTTCCCTTATACTTGAATGTAGGTATCCTTAATAAATGTATATTATTAAGTCTAGTCTTCTTTGTTTTTTTCTCGATGAAGCGATGAACGTTCATGAATTCAATAACGAAAAGTCGATCATTTTCCACATTTGCCCGCAACCAAATTTTAACGCGCCTAAGCATGGAAATTTGTTTGGGTATAAATAATGTCCTTAACAAGTGTCTGACATTTCTGATGGTAGAGACACTGGTACATTACCCCCCTCTTCAATTATTTTATCCATTTTTGTATTCCTAGCTTAATTTCTTAGATAACCATAGAAACAAGTTTATTATTTTAAAGTTGTTTGTATGGTTTTGGCCATTTCGCGCACAAGTACTCCTAGCTGAAATATTGCCAGTACATCTGAAGAAAGACGATCTTTCAAGTCTCTCGCGACAGAATCTAGTTGGGGGAATATAAACGGCACTTCGAAAATACTTCTCGTCAGGCAGACTGTCAACGCTGAATACGAAAACAACACGTCCTATTTTAAGGATCTAAAATTTATTTTTTCAGTCAGTATATAATTTCCGTGTGAGGGTGTATTTGTATGTCTATGATGAATATCTAAAAAGAGATGAGCATAAAACACGGTACTATTTTATTGGGGGTTATCGTGAGTAAAAATTTCCCTGGAAATTTTTCTCAAATTCGAACCTTGAGAATGTGAGTGATGCTCAGAAGGTTTAACGGAATGTATTGGTATCGGGAATAGACTTTGCCAGGGAATTTCATAGGATTTTTTGTTCGGGGACAATTTATTCACTATTCACGATCACAGGAAAAATTTCGAGGGAATAAAATATTCCGTGGGAAGCGAAATTATCTGGGATATTCCCGATAGGGCCCATTAGCTTAGTCTCGTTAAATAAAATTTCAGTGAGCATACAATGTCAGATTCCCAGCCTGGGGCTCAATTCCGCAAGCGTAAGTTTCACCTTTGTACACAGAAAGTCATGTACACATAAAAGGGTGCGATTCACTTTTTTCACAGATAACGCGTATACAGATAGGCAAATTTATTCACCCATATTTTGACCTTGAATAATTTATGTTTACGAAAATTCATTCATACTTGCGGAATTCGGCCCTTAGATCCCTTAATGGCACAATATTTCTCGCAAAATTAAGAAAAACACATATTTTATAATTATATAAATTATTCAAAATAATTTCTAGAAATAAAATTACAACTTCGCTAAAATATTTAATTGCTTAAGAATGAAACTTATACGATTGAAACAAAAACAACAAGAATTTTTTTTTCGTATAGATTTTTTCGTACAAATTTTTTGAGACAAGCCTATTTTCATCAGATGATCTAGATATAAAAATCAGGAGCAATAACAGAAAAGCATTAAAAATACTTCAAAAATCTGAATTCAAAAGCATTATCTTATTTATTTCTGTCACGAGCATTTGGCACAGATGTTCCACCTTCGATCGGTAATTAGTAGCTTGCAAGCTTAAGAAAGTTACTCACTTTTTTTTTAAATAAGATACATTAATATACATACATCCAGAATGAAGAAAATCATCTACGCTCTACCGACGAAATACAAACAAATCCCCCTTTCTAAGGTTCTTAAAAATTCCAGTCACTTTGTGTGATATTGTCAACAAAAAGTAGAAATTTAGTAAAAAAAAAAAAAAAAAAACAAAAGATCTTGATTTACGACCAGAAAATACCAAATTAATTCCACCACGCTACAAAACAAATATTGCAAATCGGAATTTGCGATTAGTTTATTTTGCAATCGAGAATAATAAAATAATGCCAATATCATCATTTATGTAAGGCATACGTAAAAAATACGTAAAGCTAAGGCAGAAAACTGTATTCGTTTTTCGTGATTTCGCTTTATCCGCTCCAAAAATTGTTTTCGTGATGCGCACTATTTTTTTTTTGTTGCTAACTGTATACAATTTTAATATCAATATCACAATTGCTATTATTGAGCTTAAAGTATAGTATTTAAATATGTAATACTATTTAAATACTATGGGGTGGCCGTGGCTCGATAGTTGTGTGTTCGCCTGTCAACCTCATGGTCACAGGTTCGATTCCTGCCGTAGTCTATGTCTTCTTATTTTTCCATTAAAAACCAATTCTAAAAATAAATGTCATACAATGATTTGCTGGTTTACTCATTACATGCTGTTTAGGCATAGAACTAACAACATGTGATTGAGTAAAACTAGTATACCGATAAAAAATATGACAAAAAGAATTAAATAAATTAATGAGAATTATATAAGGGACGTCTATAAATAAGACACGGAAATTTCTCCGCATTAGTTCAGCCGCCATCCCTGGAGATAAAATCTGAGACAACAACCACCTACTAGGGCTGGCAACGAGACCGAGACTAGTCTCGGTCTCGTCTCGGTCTCGGTTTCGTCAACGAGACGAGACTCCTCTAAAAGTACCGAAGACGAGACCGAGACGAGAGCGAGACGAGACCGTATTTTTGGTACCGAAATTCGACGAGAGTCTCGCTGGTCTCGGGGATCTCGGTGGTTTGATTTCGGTTTTCGCTATAAGAAAATTTTGTTTTAATTTCATTATTTTTTAGTATCTAATCATGTTCAATTTTTATAATATTCACAAGTTTTTTTTTTTTGCGAAATATTATATGCGCGTTAACATACCAAACCATATATGTATGTACATAGTTATACAGAGATAGGCGCATTGCGAAAATCCAGAGAAGAATACGTACGATTTATGTATGCATGGCGTTGCTTCCTTTTGGGTGACATTTGGTAAAAAATATTGTCAAAACGTCAAAATATAGTTCGTTGCCTAACTGTCAAGCCATGAGCTGTCAAAATCCAATGAAGGATGGCTCCGATTTAAAAGGATTAAAAAACCTCTATAAAAGTCAAATTTTACCTCAGAAAATTAGAAATTTTTCGATTTAATTTATTGCTCCGGAAAAAGTTGATTTTAGACTTTTTGGGTGACATTTGGGAAAAAAATAGTATGCAAATGTCAAGGTAAAGTAAGTTACATATCTGTCAAGTCATGAACTGTTAAAATCCATCGAACGATCGCTCCGATTTAAGCGTATTAAAAGAACCTCACCCTCTATAAAATTCAAATTTTGCCTCCACAAAATTTTGCTCCGGAAGAAGTTGATTTTAAGCCTCTTGTATGGCATTTGGAAAAAACTATTATGAAAACGTCAAATTATAGTTCGTTGCCTACCTGTCAAGCCAAGAGCTGTCAAAATCCATTGAAGGATGGCCTTCAATGTCTTCGATTTTTTTTTAGGTAAAATTTGAGTTTTGTAGAGGTTTTTTTGAATTCATTTAAATCAGAAACATCCTTAAATGGTTTTTGACAGGTCGTGGCTTGACAAAACTGGTCAATTTATTTTTAAAAAAATCGAGTGTTGTATGTAGGTACTCCTTTTTTTAAATATTTTTCTTACTCTATATTTGCAATCCGAACAATGCGTCTTATCTTTATCTTACATCTTTTTACTACCAAAAAAACACGAAAGAAACCAAGACTAAGGATGGTACCAAGACCGAGACCGAGACGAGACCGCACATTAAAATTTTCTCGAGAAAAAGGCGAGACCAAGGCCGAGACGAGACTTGGTTAGGCGAGACCTGGACCGAAACCGAGACGAGACTGGAATTTTTCGATTTTGACGAGACCGAGACGAGATTAACAAAAGTCTCGCCTGATCTCGTCTCGTTGCCAGCCCTACCACCTACAGTCTCCGAATATCGCGCCACACATCTTTCCTATCATTCTTTCTCTTCCTTAACCTCTCCCCCACGCCCGCGCTGTGTTGAAAAATTTAAAGGGTATTCATAATCCCTTGAGCGCGCGTAGATTATAAAAAAAAAAAAAAAATGTAGGTTCTTTTCAACAAAAAACCTAACGCTTCTAACATAATATGAGGTAATTAAAAAAGTGGGTGTCGGCTTGAATTTATTCCAACCTACCAAACATTAACCAAAACCTTTCTTCATGTTTCTCCTTTTTTGGTTATAAGAAAAGATTGTTCACCATAGCCTTGGGGTTCTGTGGGGTTTATAACAGACATGACTCTCGCCCTGCATCCGCCAATGGATCAACATTACGACAGCATACATTTTTGAATCTCGTGGTTGAGTTAAATAAATTACGTCGCAATAAATAAACACGGAAAAACGAATAATGTCCACTTTTATATACATACACTGGTCGATCAACGGCAACTTGACTCTGAATTAAAAATGACGTGAAATCGTTAAATTCTGGTTTGATGCGAAATGTAAAGTCATGTTGATTATCTACGCCATCGACATCCGTCAATAAAATTTGACATTTTCTAACTAGGCAATAAACTATACCTACATATTTTGAAATATTTACAATGTACCTAATTCTTGCTCTATTTTACTGAAAGCTCTAAAATTTTACAATTTTCCGGGGAAGAAATTAAATCTGAATTTCCAATTTTTGGTATAAAAAAATTAATATTTTTAGAAAGAATCTTAATAATCTTTCAATGGAATTCGACCGTTTATAACTTGCACCTGCACGTCTTATAAGTGCTTTATCGATCACACACACTCACGTGCTGCTACTAATGAGTGCTAATTTATTACTAAATACAATGTTCGGAAAAAGTATTTTGACAGAAATCAAATCGCACATTTTAATTTACATTTTTTTTTTATTGATAGAAAAAAAAATTAAAAATTACGTAATAAAGGTATAGCTATGGGATTTCAAAAAAAAAAATTGGTTGAACTCAACATTATACTTCTTAAACTAAAAATTATTTTTCAAAAAATCTTAGCGGAAAAAAGTATTTTTACGAAACATTATTAATAAAAAAAAATGACGTGACAGTAAATTTATACAACAATTTAAGCAAAACTTAATAGAGAGTGAAATTTCCTTTACCGTTGATGACTTTTTGTAACCGGCCGGGTATGGATTTTATCAAATTTTGCAGAGTTTGCAGAAAAACTTCTTTCAACAGGCCTTCGACCTGAGCAATTGTCTCTTCGCGGGTTCTTGTCAAACATGGACTTCTCTTTCGCTTTATATACATTCTCTATTACATTTAGATCAGGGCTCTGAGGTGTCCAACCTAATATATTTACATCCACTACCTTCAGAAAATTGGTTATCAGTTTTGCTTTGTGACAAGGTGCGTTATCTTGTTGCAAGATAAATGACTGTCCAATTAATTTTTCACCTGAACTAAAAGCGTGGTTATTTAAAATATCCAAATATTTACACTTGTTCATCGTTCCTTCAATCGGTACCAAGTCTCCGGTGCCGTTAACACAAACACATCCCCAAAACATTAGGGAACATCTACCATGGGGCACTAGTTCACAAACAGGTGTCACTTTTTTACGCATTTTTTTCGGAACTCTGCAGAAAGTTTTCTTTTTTGAGGCATGGTACTGAAATGAGCTTTCATCAGTCCACAATATTTTTTCCCAAAATGATGAAGGCTTACGTAAAATTTTGTTGGCGAATTCCAAACCTTTAAGTTTGTTTTTATGTGATATTTGTGGTATTGTTCTGGCTATGTAATTGGCAAAGTCAGCCTCTTTTAAACGATTTCTTACAGTTTTTTCACAAATTTCAATATCATACTGATTTTTCATTTATATTGCTGCGGACTTTGGCGTTTTAGCACGTTTTCTTTAAATTTTCCGACGATTAAACGGTCTTTTTTTTTTGGTTGTCTTGCGTGGGCGTCCTGAACGTGGTAGGTTTCGCGTTGATTTGTGATATTTTTGTTTATTTATTTGGTAATACACGGTTTGACGATGCACTTTGTATATTTTGCTTAAGTATTCAACCGAAATAACAGCATCATACTTGATCACCATCATATTTCTTAAAACTTCGCGTATTTCCGCCGTTTTCCCCATTATAATCAATTAAATTGAAAAAAAATTTAATGTAATAAAATTTCTGTATTTAAATGTGCTTAATTTTAACAAATATTAACTTTGATCGCACGCACGAAACGAAATGAACTAAAAAGAATATGATGTCAAAATACTTTTTTCCAGTTAATTTCAACTCACTCCATACATTGAACATGATTAAGAACGAATGTGTAAGGAAAAAAAAAACATTTTGTGATTTACAGTTACAATCATGTAGATATTTTGTTTCGAGCATCACACGAATTCCGTTATATATCTCAGATCTTTAAAACAAGCAATATAACAAGGAAAATAGTTTTGTCAAAATACTTTTTCCAACAATTGTACATAATATGCGCACTGCTTCTTAAACGCTTGTTGCTATTCTTATTGTAGAGCTTTGGTAGGGGCGTGAAAGAGCGCCCCCACTTATACTTCGGGCACCACAATGGATTAAGTAAGTATAGAAACAACAACTCCATTGGCGAGATTTAGCTACTTCAGCGAGTTAAGTGAGATGACTAGAATTACTTGTCGACTCACCTCATTTTACTCACAAACGTTGCTTAGGGGCGTTTGTGCAACACGTGGTTCAGCATTTGATCCGTGGTTCCCGAATTTTAATTCAACGATTTCAGTGGATTATCTGAGGTTCAACGATTGGTTAAGAATGTATCAAATATTTGAACCATCGTTGAACCACAGTTAACCCGCCAAAAACTGGCTATTAAAGTGAAATGAGTAAGCTCGAATTTAGTTTCAATCACTTAATTGTCATAAAGATGAAGCCATAACAAAATATAGGTAGCTATAGCTACAATGGTACCTAAATATTTAAGCAAAGAAAATATACACAAAAAATATAAACAAGAAAATCAAAACAAGAAAATGTTCAATCCAAATGATGTATTTTCTACTAATGCACATATTATTGTATAATAACATTGTTATTTTATTAATAAGACTTATAAAGCAACAAAAATAAAAAAAGGTATTCTTTGCTAGTTCATTGGGTTAGTAATTTTGCCTGTGTAGGTGAATATGTGTGAAGTTTAAAAAAAAAAAAAAACACCAGCTTAAGCAAAAATTATTGATTTTTGACTGCTTTCCGAATCGTTCACAAATATATTCGGATAGGTTGGTATCCGATATAGGTACCTTATATCTAATAAATGGGTGTACGTGGCCATTGACAGAAACAAGGAGAAATACTTCTAAATTCATGAAAGTCATCGGAACTACTAACTTAACAACATAATATCATTCGATATCTACTAATTTCACAAATCTATCCAAAGCTGAATTTTGTTTTTACTTTTATTGCATAATGGTTCTTGTATATTTGTAATGTACCCAAGGCCCGATCCAGCCTTTTCGCCGCCCTAGGCAAACATTTAATTTGCCGTCCTTTGCAATTAAAACATAAGCTATAAAATTGTTTTTACAGAGATGGTGCAATTTTTGATCGACTTTTGAAAAATAGAGGTTATCATTCCGAGCCGTATGAATGTAATATTATTGGAATTATAGTATATTCCCATCCATATTTTAGTCTGATACTGATAGTGGTTTATAGCGAGTATCAAATTACATGAGCGTATGTGTCATGTATGTAGTAACTACCTTTGTGCACGCACGTACATATTTGACTACAAATTTCTCAGAAGCTGCTGATAGAATTTAAATAATTCTTTTGATTTACGTTTAAATCCATCAAAATCGATTGAGTAGTTTAAAAGATATACACTAAAGGGTTTTCTGAAGCTTTTATAAGTTTTATATAAGTGAAGAAGAATTGTGTAAATGTGAAGAAAATTTTATACAATTTCTCTTCGTTTCATTTGTTTTGTTTTTGTATTTTTGACTGTTGGAAAATATCTGCCTGTGCCTGTCTAGTTTAGCAAGAAAATACGAAGTAGATAATATGCAAATATTGTAGCACACAGTGAAAAAAAAATACAACAAACATATTTATTTTAGTTTTATTTAATATCCAATTTTCAATAAGGTATTCATTTATACAGTCATTGTCAAATACATATAATAGTGTCTCAAATTCATTCCTAAAGTCTCCTTATAATGCCACCTAACTCGCAAATCTCATTTATAAAACTTATGCAACGTTTAATAGATCCATTATAAGCTAAACGCGCTTATAGGTTGAATAGTGCCCACATAAGGAAATTATAGTATCGAAATGTCATTTTGAGTTTGGACATAAAACAAAAAAAAAAAAAAAAAAATGCCTTTAAATTTTGTATCCTTTTTAAATGATTTCAATAATTTAAATGCAAAACTTCCAACGCCAAGAAGAAGAAAACTGTATAAAAAACGATTCAATCCAGAATCATAGAAATGGAAACTTAACAAAATATACAGGTTTTCCAAAACAAATATGCTTAAATTATTGAAATTGGTCGCTTAGAATTTTTTTTGGTTGTGTGACGGCGAAAGCCGGTAGCCAATTCTAGTTGCGTTTTCTGACAAACAGCTGATTTGATCAAATGGAATAGATTAATCGTTTTTTGGTACTTTTTGGACATAAAACCCTGCATAACTTTAATTTATGGGAAAATGTTTTATAAATAGGAATATATGGAAGGGCTACATAGACTTTATTCACTGTATAACTATTCATCTGTTTAGACCATTCTATTAAATAAGACTAACACATACAAAAATTCTTATAATAATAAATATGTATACTATTTACATCTTTACAAACACAAATATACATTTAAGGATTAATTTTTTTTATAATGATTTGCATTGTGGTAATTGAATTTGTTTGCAAAATCTATTAATTTTGCGGGGGCTAGAAAATTCCCTCTTCGTCTGTCAAGAGTACTTTTGATTGCATAATTGCATCAACAGTTGAAATATTCAAATTATTTCTTAAATCAGCCTTTATTATAACGGGTTATCCATTTTGCGGTTTTGAAAGTAAACGTAAATAAAACACATAAAATAGTTTTTTTCATGGCATTTCTTTTTTATTATAAAGTTTGAACGTTGACAGTATGTGTGAAACACTACATCATTTAAATGACCACCAAGCGAATTCTTTTGAGGTAGTTTTCAACCACTTTTTGACACATATTGGGCGGTGTCTCAGCCATTACTTGACGAATGTTGGTTTTCAAGTGCTCAAGAGTTAAAGGTTTATCTGCATAAAAACGGTCTTTCGCGTAGTCCCACAAAAAAAATTCCAGCGGTATCAAATCGCATGATCTTGGTGACTAGTTGATAACTCCACGCCGAGAAATTACGCGTCCAGAAAATGTCTCTTGCAATAAAGCCATATTCGCTCCAGTTGTGTGGCATGTGGCACCGTCCTGTTGAAACTATATATTCTCTAAGTCCTATTCTTCAATAGCAGGCAAAAAAGTCGGTTTTCATATGACCATAACGCTCCGAATTGACGGTGACAGTCGTTCCATCGTCGTTTTCGAAGAACTAAGGTCCAATCACACCTCCGGAACAAAGAGCGCCCCAAACAGTGACTTTTTGTGGATGTAATGGCCTCTCTTCAATTACTTGAGGATTCTCAGAACCCCAAATACAACAATCGGGGTAGCCATGGCGCGATAGTTGTGTGTTCGTCTGTCAACCTCATGGTCACAGGTTCGATCCCTGCCGTAGGCTATGTCTTCTTATTTTTCCATTAAAAACCAATTCTAAAAATAAATGTCATACAATGAGTTGCTGGTTTACTCATTACATGCTGTTTAGGCATAGAACTAACAACATGTGATTGATTAAAACTAGTATACCGATAAAATATGACAAAAGAATAAAAAAAATTAATGCGAATTATAAGGGACATCGATAAATAAGACACGGACATTTCTCCGCATTAGTTCAGCTGCCATCCCTGGAGATAAAATCTGAGACAACAACCACCTACATTCTCCGAATATCGCGCCACACATCTTTCCTATCATTCTTTCTCTTCCTTAACCTCACACTCACGCCCGCGCTGTGTTGAAACATTTAAGGGGTATTCATAATCCCTTGAGCGCGTATAGATTATAAAAAAAAAAAAAATTTTGTTTATTAACATACCCGCCGAGTGTGCTTCGTCGCTGAATAATTTTTTTTTCGAAAAATCGCCGTCCACCGCCTGTTGTTCAAGCACCCATTCGACGTATGTACGACGTTGTGAATGGTCAGCTGGCTTCAGTTTTTGTGTGAGCTGGACTTTATATGGATGTGCAAAATACGGCATAATGTGAGGTAAGACAGTCCTAATTCTTGAAAACGACGAGGAATCGACACATTCGGGTCTTCGGCAACACTTTCACTTACAGCAGCGATATTTTCAGTGGTACGAGAGAAACGATGATGCACCAGGCCTTACAATACCTGTTACCAATCCAGTCTCTTCAAATTTCTTCACAATTTTGCCAATTGCTTGCTTAGTTGGAAGATTATGTAAACCATAATCTCCTCTTAAACCACGATCATGTGTGGCTGTGGCAGAATTTTTGTAGTAGGTTTTAACAATTTTTATACGTTGTGCAATAGTTAAGCGACCCATTTTCGTAAATGTGAGACTTTCAACTGAAAAAAAAATTGGTTTAACAACTTAGTTTGACAGATGTCGAATTTCAGCCCTATACTTTTGAAACCGCAAAATGGATAGCCCTTTATTTAAACTTGAGAAAAACCTCTCTGCAGTTGCAGTTGCTATGGGGCAAGCGATACAAAGTAAGCATATAACTGCATACATTTTCAAAAGCTGGCTTTTCAAGAAAATTGTTGGCCTCATTAAATTAACCCATCATTTAACATGCCTTCATTTTCTTGAATATGAATATGAAATGGAAAATTTTTCAAAAGGGGTATTAAAGTCGGAATGTCTTCTTTTGAAATTTACATAGGGTCAAGAAGAGTTAAATACTTGTTTTGTCATTATCAATTAAATGAAGTTTTTCTTAAATTTGTTCACATAAAGCTACATAAAATTGACGTGACTTCGTTTTAACCTCTTCTAAATTATTATTTTGAATGTCGTGTCTACAGCAAAAATTTGAATTTAAATCCAAAATACATAGACGTATACGCAAGGTGATTAGCTTTGTGTTTGAAATCTAAATTGATTGATATAAGATCGAGTTTGCAAAAAATTTTCATAACATCAAACAAAAACTGTTTTGTAAATTTGTATATCAAATGTACTTTGGTGTTTTCGCTTTGAAAATGAAATTGAAGAACATACATTTATTTTAGAAAGAGAAAACCAATATGATCTGTCAAACTGTCGATGTTGTGTTCTGGGCTTAGGCAAAATGTATTGGTTAAGATTTAAAACTACAAACACACTATTCATTTTTAGGAGTAAAAAAATTGCTGATGTAAAAAAAGTGTAATGATCGGAGGAGCGTGCGTAGAGCGTGGTTGTGACAAGAAAGTGTAGTAAAAACACAACAATTGTAGTATTTTTCGTCTTGGAAATGCAACGAACAAAAGTATGTACCTATATCATGATGTGTAAACATCTATACTCGGGGTAGATTGATTGAAAAACGTGACGTACGCCGTGTAGCACAGTACGTAGATACGTTCCATGTAGCACGTTCCACGTAGCACAGTACGTAGATACATTCCATACAGCCCCTCAGTGTTAGAGGTTAACGATACTTGCATTAAAGACCTTGCTTACATTGGCAATATTGGGTACTTACTACATTGGAAACTTTGGAGGGCATTAAACACGGTTCGCCTATGGTGTCGATCACAGAAACTTCGGCAGCTATTTTGATTTACCTACAAGCTAGTACCGCTGTGAAAGTGGTATTTTTGTATCTGGGTGTAGGATTAAACCACTGATCTCCATAATACACTGTGTTGTGTATTCTCTATAAGTATAACAGTTTTGTTGAGGCAATTTGATGATGAGATAAGGTGCGTTGGTACCATCGCTTTTGTCTATCCGAGTAAAAAAGTAAGTTGAAATTATATTCTGTACAAACAAAGTAAGAAATATTTTTGTATTTTATACAAATAAAATTTCTTCACTGATGACCCAATATGTCAAAAAGATGAAAGACAAGACAACTGGTATCAAATTTTATTGCATGTTCATTTAAATTTGCATTTTATTTTATGCTCCGAAAAAATGCATATTCAGAATTGAATATTTTTAAAAAATCGAAAAATGTAATTTAATTTTACAATTTTCTACAAGAGGGAAATTATATCAATCGGTTTATAAATTTCTGACAGAGGGAAAGAGATAAAGTACAGATACGTAAAAAACTCCTAGGATTTAGTTCAGTGTGAATATTGTACAGTAGCTAAAGAAAAAGATATCAAGAGTCTGATTAGCGTAAGGTGTAGCGGAAAGAAGCTACGTTTCTACACAGCTCACCCAAGCTGTCAAGTAGATGAAAGGCGAAACTAACGAAAAAAAGAATATTGTTATCAGACTCCAAGAGTCAAACTGAAGTGTCATAATTTTTCTATTTAAGCTCAATTCTAAAAGTTGCTTGCAACTCATTTACCCTTGTGTGAAAGGGGACTTAGCCTAGGCTCGCAAATGCAACTTTCAGTTTTGTAACAGTTTGGTTACTAAAGTGAATACCATGGACTTATATGAGAATGCGCGCACATGCAAAAACTATTCAGTCCGCAATTCGAACAACTTAAAAGTTTGTGTTTTGGCACAAATCGAACGATCGCCCCAAATAAGCTCTTCAGTTTGTATCACACCGAACTATATGTAACTGCGCGCGCATTAAATCAAAATATTGTCTGTGTGTTGGTTTATCTCGTTGATTGATTTTTAAGTTGCTTATGTGCTTATGATCATCGTGGAAATTACGGTACCCGTTATCATCACATCGTGCTTCGTAATGTCAAGTTTGATAACTCCAAATCATTGTGTCAAACAAAATTAGTCCCTAAATAAGAATAAGATTGCGGTTTAGTAAATTTAATTGTGAACAATTATGTATGGGTTTATGGACTTACTCGTACTTAATCTGTCAAAAAATATAGGTACGGATAATAAGACCAACGGGCATAAATGTCACTTTGATATTTCTAAATATTGAAAAGCGGTGATATAGTACGATAGGTAGGTACTAGTTAAATTTGTTTAAAATTGAGAGTCTTTTAAGATTTATAATGCCCAAACAACTGACTTGGGACTCCGCAAATACCTCCTTATAAAAGGAAATCATTTGTTAAGCCTTACATGTACTAATATCCTATTATGATGGCTTTTCGAGTATACTGAGCTGCAGCACTTTCCATTATATTCTAATGGAAAGCTTTCTCAAAAAACTCCTCCTGAAGAGCCCCACACAAAATATTGGAATGAGTGTTTTTTCTCACTTATAAATCTATTGGGGAATGGGGATTCTTTAGAAGGGCCTGTATCAGGGGCGGATCAAGGATTTCAGTTTGGGGGAGGTCAAGTTGATCGAAGACAGAATATCGAAAAATATTATTTTATTATATACAGGTACCTACTTAATATAATCATATAATATATATCAGTAATATGAAAAAACAAAAAAAATAAACAGTTTTGGCAATAGTTTGTAAAAAAAAGTTTTATTGAGCCCATCCACAAAATAAATTGACAAAGAGCTTAATAAAAAAAACATTATGTGCAGAATGTACACTTCCTTTAATGTATTTCGTCAAATTATATTATTACGTCTGGTCTTCTTTATTTTTTTTTTTTTCAGCAAATCTTGTTACAATTCCATCAAGATCGATTGTGATATCGCGATGAACGTTCACCATGCAATACCGGTGAGGGGATCTTCTCTTATATTTGCCCGCAACTAATTTAACGCGCCTAAGCATGGAGAATTGGGTATAAATGTGCTTTACAAACGTCTAACATTTCTTTTCCCATTTTTATGGCTATACCTCAATTTCTTGGACAACCATAGAAACAGGTTAATTATTTAAAAGTTGGCTGTCAAGTCAGCTTCTGTGCATGTAATTTTTTGGCAAAAATGCTCCTGGCTAAAATATTGCCAGTACATCTGAAGAAAGACGAGTTTTCTAGTAGGTCACGACAAAATCCAGTTGGATGGTTTGTATTTAGGCTTACCATCCATCAGGATTTTGCCTGACGCGTCAGGCTTTAAACATCTCAAACAGGCTTCCGCCAGGCTTCGTGATTTGTCAGGCTTTTCTATGTCAATCACAAAACATATCAACTTAACTAATTGAAAAAAGAAAAACGTTTCAAAAATCTTTCGCGAGAGCTTACAAAGCACGGTACACGCATTCATTTTTTTTGTTTTAGTTAATACTTTTTAGAAAGAGACAAACAGTTTTGAAAAATGAATGTCTGAATCTGAATGTTGATTCAATTGCATATCAAGGGTTAGGCGTTATAGTTAAAGCTTTCACCAAAACTCATAATTGAAAACTTTGACTATCAAGTCTGAGGCACTTAAGCAAATAACACTGATGTCGTTTTGTACCAAAATGATGGTAATAAGATAAATAATATTTCTTGCCAAAAAAATATTTTATTTGTCTACCACTTTCCTGTAACTTCACTTTTGATTTTTCAATGATGGAAAGCGTTTTCAATGATCATTCAATGATCATTGAAAAATCAAAAGTGAATTTACAAGAAAGTGGTAGAGCAAATAAAATATTTTTTTGACAAAAAATATTATATATTTTATTACCTTCATTTTATCACCAAACTGACATCAGTAGTATTTGTTAAAGTGCCTCAGAATTGACAGTCAAAGTTGGTATCCATTTATAATCCTGAACAACAAAAAACGGATAGACTAAATTTGTATGGGTTTGCGCATGGATGCCAAAGTTTTTCGGATAGCTTGAGATTTATTTTCTTGGTAGTAGCTGTTTTGTCATCAGCTGTCTTCTTACTGAACATTACAACAACACCAACCAATCCGGATAACTATGGTTCGATTTTTGAATGCGGCCAATGTAGTACTTTCATTTTATCACAGATATCTATGTACTACATGGTGGATTGGCTTCAGTTTATTTGTAAAGAAAAGTATACGAATTCACTATCTAGGTATATATAAATGTCTACGACCGCTTGCTGGATTAGATACTTATGTGTTTTTTTGTCATTATTTTTTTCTTTAAATTGTGGAAAAGAACAAAATTTATTTCGTCAGGCTTTTTTTTCGTAAATCCGGCTTTTTTATTTCTACCTTTAGGCTTTTTAATTTTAAGTGCTGGTAGCCCTATTTGTATGTCTATGATAATAACTAAAAAGAGATGAACATATAACACAGTATTATTTTATTGGGAGTTATCGTGAATAAAAATTTCCCTGGAATTTTTTTCCAATTCGAATCTTGGGAACGTGAATGATGCAAAAGTTTCCTTCTGAATTTATTGGGACCGGCAATAAACTTTCCCAGGGAATTTGGCTGTCATTTCATACCATATTTTTTTTCGAAGGAAATTTATTCCGTGGGAGATGCACGATCACAGGAATATTCCCCAGAACGCGAAATTCCCTAAAATAAAATCTCAGTGAGCATGCAGTGTCAGATTCACAGCCTGGGTTCAATTCAGCAAGCGTGAGTTTTATCTGTTTACACAGAAAGTCGTGTACACATATATATTTGCGATTCGGTATTTTGACAGATAGTCAAATTTATTCACACATATTTTAATCGTGAATTATTTTTTTTTCACAAAAAATTTTTAAAAAATTAGATTTCTCGCTGAATTGTAAAAAACACATACATATTTTATGTGATAAAGTATTAAATTGCTAAAGAATGAAACTTATTCAATTGAATCAAAAAGAACAACAATTTTATTTTTTTATAGATTTTTTTAAGTGAGACAAGCCTATTTTTATGAAATGATCTTCTTATAAAGAATCATGAGCAATAATTAAACACGGCTAAGCTTTCAGTAGCAGTTCAGAAACATTATTAACATTAGAAGTGTAAATCTAAAATTCCAAAGTATCATCTTATTTATTTGGCACAGAACTCAGGTTGCGCCTTCGATCGGTATGCAGTAGCTTGCAAGTTCAAGTAACTCTTCAGTTTTTTTTAAACAAGATACATTTATAGACATTCACAATAGAGAAAATCAGCTACGATATAACGACGAAATGCAAACAAATCCCCCTTTCCAAAGTTCTTAAAAATTGCAGTCACTTTGTGTGATATTGTAAAAAAAAGTAGCAATTTAGTAAAAAAAAAAAGTATAAATTTACGAAAAAAAATACCAAATTAATTCCACCGCTCGTTCAAATCCACAAATCCGATATTATTTATTGCTAATCGGTAATTTTTATGCAATTTGCAATCGAGAATAATATAAAATTGGTAAATATTTCGATGAAATTGCGATTCGTTGAAGGCAATGTTGTTTTATTTCGTTCAAATTATTGATATAAGAAGTGATACATTTTTAAGTATCAATATCATCATTTAAGACATTCTTGCAGATTCGCTATCAAAAAGTCTTAAATACGTAAATTCTGGGCGATCTAAAAATTGTTTCAGTGATGCTCCCTATTCTTTTTTTGTTGCTAACTGTATACAATTTCGTTGAACTGCCTACACGTTTATCAATAAAAATGGTGCCGTGAAATAAGGTAGATGGTAGTAAGGTCGATTGGGACCTTAGGACCGAGTGGAAATAAGACCGATTTTAAATTTTCTGCATTATTGCCTAAATCGAAGAAAATAATGTCGAATGAAAAAGTAGGCAATAAAAGCGACTGAGATTTTTGCAAATCATTATTTTGGGTGTGGTACAATTCTGCATGCAAGCAAATGGAAATTGGTGTTGTTATCTGGTCATACATAACGGTTCACTCAAAAATTTTGAATTAAAAACTAACAACAAATTCGCCTCTATTTCACCAAAAAAGTGGGTTCCCCAATTCCGTCTGTCTGTCTGTCTGTCCTCGAGTCTGCAGCCTGAACGGTTAGATGGATATGCTTCAAACTTGGTACATATCGGTTTTTCGGTAATATGCCCACACGTGCTTTTCATTCTTCTTAAGACAACAAATAACAGTAACTCCCATACATTTTTTGTTTGGCCAAAAACAAAAATCGTATTTTTCTCAAAAACAGCTCCTACGATTTTTATAAAAAAAACAGTTCATTAATGAAGGGAAAGGGTACCTTTTTGGAAAAAAATTGTTATTTTTGGTACCTCTAGTACAACCTTTTTTTTGGTTTTCGATTTTCTAGGAAACGGTTAATTTGATTTTTTTGAATTTTTTTGTGAAGAAGCTCCTAGAAAGCTTAAACACTATTGTAAACCAAAATTGTTGAAACATTTTTCTTTTCGAAATTAATTTTTTTTTTGAAAACTCAAAATTTTAAAAACGACTCAATAGATTTTTTCGAAACTTCGTATTTGGTAGTTTTCTGATACTATCTTGAACATTTAAAAAAATTATTTTCGTAAAATAAAAAATAAGGGTACCTCCCATACAAATTTTAAAAAAAACCGTTAAGAAAAAATGTATTTCTCAAAAACGCCTCCAAGAATTTTTATAAAAAAATGTGTGTGTTCTTAAACACACCACTTTAAATTATAAAAATATGTTGTTTTGCGTACTTATTAACGGTACTTCCCATAGAACCACTTTTCATATTTTCGACTTTCTCAATATTGGATGAACTGATTAAAATATTTTTTTTTATACAAATGCTCCCTAAAATTGTTAATAAAACTGCATACGAAAATTTTCAATAAAAAAGTTTTTCGATTTTTTAAAAATACAATAAAAATTGTTTTTAAAAAATCGATTTTTCAAAAAGCCAGTCACAGAATTTTTTTTTAAACTTGAATTTTATATATATATTAATAATATCTTCAAAATGTTTTCAAAATTTTATGCATAAAAAATAAATTTATTAAAAAACCGCTCCAACGATTTTTGACATTTTTTTTTGATATATTCATATTTATCCATGAATTCAAATTGCATCTTTGTTTTCCCTCAAACTATAACGACTAAGCAATATAAAAACATTTAATTATGTGTATTATCCATTTATTTCTATCTTATTATTATTCCCTTTTTACGAATTTTTGCTTATGTCACTGAATACTAAGCACAATTTAGGCACTCATACATTTATTTATCTTACATATGTATCTTTAAAAATCACATGAATCTTATGTATGCACAATATTTTATATTGCACCTAAATTATTAAGTTATATGCATATACATAGCTATATACCTACCCTAATACATTCGTCATTTTCATTTCATTTCATTTCATTTCATTTCAAAAATTTATCAAAACATTTCTTTCTGTTCTACTTTTTATAAATGAAGATTTTTACTTACGATTATAGGTACTCTAAGGCAAGTTATTCGTAAAAAAAAATTCTAACAATCAAATATGACAACACGATCATAGAGAACACCAAAAAAGTGGATCCCCCAATTCCCTCTACCTGTCACTCTGTCAGTCTATCTGTCTGTCCTCGAGTATACAGCCTAAAAGGTTGGATAGATTTGCGTCAAACTTGGTACATATTGTTTTTTCGGTAATATTATGCCTACACGTTTTTTTTCATTTTTTTAAGACGACAAATAACTGTAGCTTCCATAATTTGTGTGTTCCTAAATTAATACAGTTCACTTTTAAGTTTAAAAATATTTCTTTTTGCGTACTTGTTAACGTTACTTCCCATAGAACCACTTTTTATATTTTCGACTTTCTCAATATTGGATCGATCGATTAAAATAATTTTTTTTATACAAATGCTCTCTAAAATTGTTAATAAGACTGCATACTCAAATTTTCAAAAAAAAGTTTTTCCATTTTTAAAAAATAAATTAATTTTGTTTTTCTTTGAAAAATCGATTTTTCAAAAACCAGTCCCAGATTTTTTTTTTAAATTTAAATTTTATATGTATATCAATAATATCTTCAAAATGGCGTTTCAAATTTTTTTTCTAAAAGTTTTTTCAAAATTTTATAAGTAAAAAATTAATTTATTAAAAAAACGCTCCAACGATTTTTGAATTATTTTTTGATACATTCGTATTAATCAACGAATTCAAATGGAAATCTTTGTTTTCCCTCAAACTATAACGACTAAGCAATTTAAAAACTTTTAAGTATGTGTATTATCCATTTACTTCTAATTTATTATTATTCCCTTTTTACGAATTGTTGCCTACATCACTGAATACTAAATACAATGTAGGCCCTCATGCATTTATGTATACATACATATATGTGCCTAAGAATCTAATGAATGGTATGTATGCATAATGCACCTAAATTATAAAGCTATATACATATAGCTACCTACCCACCTACATCCTTCATTTTTCATTCATTATTATGTACATGTTTACATACTTACAGCCCTATTAATAAAAAAAAACGCTTAGTCCACCTTTAGTCCATGGAATTACAAACCATGGAATAAGAGTTAGACCATGGACTAAAATTTCCTATTAATAAAAAATCTAACAAAATCTACTAAAATAAGTATCAACTCTACATCTTTTTATTGTATGGCCCTGGAAATTTTGTTCGTAAATGTCAATTCTTAGTCCATCGTTAGACCACCGTCTTCGATAGTCTAGCGAAGAAATAAGTTGATAAACGTCAAATACCAGAAATTGTGTTTTATTAATAGTATTTCGCACTTAGTGCACGGAATTAGTCCTTAACCTTCCTTATTCCAAGTTTATTAATTTGCATGTTAGGTTCCATCAATATGTCTATATATGTAGATATATTTTACTCTTCTAGATTACATAATTAAAATCCATAACTTAGATTTAAATATACATTTGTAGGTAGGTACAATTCACTAGTAAGTAACTATTCATTTAATCATTAATTCGACAATTCATTACCCCCAAGATCCCCTCTCTGGATCCGCCAATGACCTGTACTATGAGGGAGAACAAGTGCATGAGAAGTCGGGTTCTGGCCCCGGTTGAAGTTCCCAAACGATGGTAAATAAAATAAACTCTCTTAGTGTCTATTCTTCACAATTGATACACACCCTAAAAATGCTTTAAATTTCAATTAGGTATGCTATGTGTGAAACAATGTAAAACTTTTTTCAATATCTTATCATATACCTATATGTTCCATTAATTAATTCATTGTTTTGTTTGCCGCTGTCGCGATATCTCATCATATGCATTGGATTTGTTGTTGAAACCAGCTCCAGCGACCGCAAGTCGACTGTTTAGCTAACGTGATCATGTTTTCCAGGAAGCAGATATATACGACAACCAAACAGGAAAATCACGACTAATTTACGCAAAAAGTATGATGGCATATACAGTATGGGGGTTGGGAGAGGAGTGCATCAATCGGAGATAATGAAGCTCCGTGTCTTTGGTCTAACTTGCACCTTGCTGAGAGATACTGTATAGTATATCTATACCTACTTATAGCATTGAGCATCATTCTGTATAAGGGCTACCTTGATGTGATAACAAAATATTCAAAACAAATAAGAAATGTGTTAATTTATAAAAAAAGATTATAAATGAATGTTGTATTTATATCTTTAAATAATTCCATAAGACTTACATCAATCAAAGGTATCAAAGTTAGAATAGTGGTATTTATCACAAGAAAAAGCTAATAATTGCAACTTTTGTATACCTATACTTAATATAAATAGACGAAAATATTATTGAATGAGACAAACATCAACAAGCAACAAAGAAAAATTTTGACATTTCCGCCATTAAATCCGTTTTCTCTGCACTTACATAGCTAAGTTCAATGAGCATTTTTTGGTTTTCCATTTGGAAATTCAGCACCGAGTCCGGGATTCAGCTCTTTCGAAACCCCAGGGAGTGAGTGAAATGAGTCACTTTTCATTGAAAATCGATTCAAGAATGAGTGAGTGAAATGAAATATATGTCAGATTACTCGCCCGCCAGAGATTTCCGCAGTAGCAGTGACTTGGTTTATGGGTTGATGAACTTACATTTTTGGTTAAGTACTTGTAGGTACCTATGTGATTTTTTGAAATAGTTTCACGTGCAGAAAATAAAAATTACTAACACAACGAACCAGGCTAAAAGAACCATTTTTTTTTTTTGTTAATTATAAAACAAGCTTAAGAACTGTAAGAATTTTGTCATATAACGTAGTAAGACTTAATAATAAGTCCGTTTTTATAGATTTTTATAGTTTTATTAACCAATTTGAAATATTTTTTTTATATAAAACCTATCTAACCGATAAAAACTTTGAAAACCACGAAATCAGATTCAACAACTACATTATTAGAACAATACCTGCAATATGAAACTATGCTAAAGGAAGAGCGCGCGGAGGGTGTATTTTCGACTGCAGAAAAGATATGGATACCATCAAATGCGAATTTAAACATCATGGAGAAATTATTTGTTTGAGTTTTCGTATTCTACCAGTATATATGAATTGTAGCCATCTGTATCCTAGAAATTTCGAAAAAATCAATGGCGCAAAATTTTCAACGATTTAGTAACATGTTAAATCATTTTTAGTATTATACTAGGTTAACAAGAGGATTTTGCTAATTTTAATCTTATAAACATTTTACTAAAGTTAAAATCACCGAATGGCTGCTTTAAATTTTTAGTATTGTACTAAATCCACATCCCATTCTGATAGTATATCGGCCGGCTTTGCACGTGGGAGTCCCAGGTTCGAGTCCTGCTGGTGTCAATTTTAGTTTTATTTTTATAAATAATGAAGTTAAAATGATGAAAATGTAAACATCGAATGCTTATTTAGAGCACGTGTTGGGACGTTTCTATCAACATATAATCAATTTACAACGAATAAGCACAATAATTGTGTTCATCAAAATTCAAAACCTACAAGTTTTGCTATCTGCTTAATTAGCATTTTACTAGTTAACAAAAGGTTTAAAATTTATGAAAAGTTAGTAGACTACTATTTATATAGTAAATTGCTAACTAGTATCGTGTTAAGGCCTTAATAATAGGTTGTTTTGCGCCAATAAGTTTATACATTGGGGAGATGTAGGAAATGTCCTGGTCATCGGAGATATGAATGCGAGAATAGGAATCGAAAGAGGTACTGAAATCGAACGATTTGGGCGTAATAGGCGTGCTAAGCTGATTGATCTTAGCAACTCATTTGGATTTAGAATACAAAATGGTACGAGCGACAGAGATAAACTCGGCAAATTCACATTTGTGGGAAAACAAGGGAGTTCCGTCATAGATTATAGCTTTGAAAGTGGGGAATGGTTTTCAGTTATAAAAGATTTTGAAGCACAAAAGAAACCTTTCTCCGACCATATGTCTATTGCTGTGTCCTTCGAATGTGAAAAAAGAGTAAATGAAGCAAGTTTAAATATAGGACTTCTGCCTAAGCTACAATGGAGAAACTCAAAAGCTTCCACCTATAGAAGACAGCTAGATGCGCTTCTACAAGCCGATGAAAACGTTTGTAGTTTAAACACAATTGAAACATGTATAAAGGAAGAGAAGCATATCGTGGATCAAACAGGCCCTCTCAACGAAAAAAGGTCTTTCGCGAACCATGGTTTGATAAAGCATGTTTGCAAGCTAGAAACCTTTGATACACTTGACTTAATGAGTTTAGACGGTTTAATGAGTGCTTTGAAAGAAACTTGTACAAGAGCTTTGCAAAGAGAAAAAGAAGAGCTATTATGAAGCCCAGGCTAACCAATTAGCTAGGTGTAATAATTCGTCAGAATCTTGGAAGTTGACCCGGAAGCGAAACGCACAAAATTCATCATCAGCAACGGACTAGATTCTAAAAGACTGCAAGCTCACTTTAGTAAATTGCTCAACCAAACTTCGATAAGACAAAACATGCTACAATATGTACAGCCTGGCTTCCATGACGGCATTTTGGACTCTCCAATATCCCAAGAATAAGTTATTCTCTCAGCAAATTAATTATCAGATGGAAAGGCAGCTGGTTCTGACAGAATACCAGGAGATTTTATTTTGTTCTTTTGTGACCTTTGTGTTGGGCTCATCAGTTACATGCTATAGTACCCTTCTAAAACGCAAAATATTATTCGAGGCTACCGACATAAATAAAATGTACAGCTTTCAAACACTGTGAATTATATTTTTCTAGGAGAGTTCGGTCGAATTCAGACACCTAGAAAATAATGCCCGTGGTCTAGCTTATTTAATTTTAAGAAGAAATGTAAAAACAAATTAAAATTAAAAGCAGAGTACAAAAAAAGAACATACCTACGTATGCACATGCGTTTGTGTTGTTTTTACATTTCTTCTTAGAAGATAACCAGGAGAGTTCTATAGATATGGTACAGTTAACTATATATGAATCCTGAAAGAACATTTAATCAAACCTTTGATGGATATGGAACCATACCACAGCAGTTTAAGGAAGCCTTAATTTTTCCGACCCACAAAAAATGTAGTATAGAAGAACCATCAAATTATTGAAGGATTTCGTTTTTAAATGCTTCTTATAAAATATTTGCATCTATTCTATTGAAACGGTTCAATGCATGTATAAACGTAAACCATCATCTTGATCTAAGTGAATTTCAGGCTGGGTTCAAAGCAGAATACTTAACCGTAGACCACATCTTTTTGCTTAGAAGTATTGTAGACTCGTTCCTTATAAGAAATAAAAAATTATACACATTTTTTGTAGCTTTCCAAGCTGCTTTCGATACAATTGACCGAAATGCTATATACAAATTGTTTGGAATAAGAATGTTGCTAAAGTTTGGCAGATTATTGAAGAATCTGTATATGGATACCAGGGCATCCATCAGTCTAGGATGGTAAAAATATATCGGAGTGGTTCCAGACGAAGACAGGAGTTAAACAGGGTTGTGCACTAAGCCCAAGTTTATTCGCACAATTCATCGATTACATTACTAGAGCATTGCCAGGATGTGTAGATTATGCAGGAGTTACAATCAAATCACTGCTTTTTGCAGACGACATTGTACTGTTTGCATATACTCCGACAGCGCTGCACCTGATGATAAACAAGTTGTGTGAATACTGCACGAGATGGAACCTGGTAGTTAACTTGAATAAGTCGAAGGTGATGGTATCTAAAAAAGTTGGAGGAAGGTCGAGCCTAAACGAGAAATGGTGTTTCAATAATGAACGGGGTAGAAGTTGGTAGTGAGGAGTCCTTTTCACGTCCTTTTCACAAAGAATCTGAGGATGGATAAACATCTCAACGAAAAGCTGTTAAAGGCTACGCCCGCCATTAATATGACTTGGAGAGAATGCTTTAATAAAACCAACATATAACACAGCAGTTACAGCAGTATCTGAATCCATTCAATTTTTTGCAGCTTAAGTGTGGGGAGCAAAGAAGTATGAGGCCATGGAAAAACTGCCAAGGTTCTATACATTAAGCTTCCTCCAAGCACCCAGGATTAGCTACATGGTAATGTTAGAAACATGTATATCACCATTATTATTCAAAACCTTGAAACTACAAGTGGACTACATTTTAAAAGTTCTAAGTATGTCGAATGACCGCCTCCTGAAAAAAGCAGCGCTTCAGGCTATTCAAAGTAAGACAGGATGGTCCAAAGACTGGATGGAACTAGGGCAGGAAATTGGCCTTGAACTTGACAGCAACGAATTGAGTCATGGAAGCCGATTCTGTATGAGTTCAGTCGTTTAGATGAAAAATATAGAAATATGTAATAGGATGAGGCCTCAAGCTTCTACATCTCTTGGCTTATAGCAGACTAAATCATGACCTCAATGAAAAAAAATTATTTTCAAAATGATTTTACCTGTCCAAATATCAAATGTGTTTCGATTAAGAGGAGAGCCTCTCAACTTAAATTTTATACCTACCAATACTTTGACAAATGTGTAATGTTCCAGAACGAGAAGATATTTTCCACTTTGTTGAAAGGTACATGGTACTAAAAGAAACGAGAAGATACATATTAGGGCGTGATTATCTAGCAGATGAAGAAATAATAACCCTTCTTAAGGATTTACCAAAGGTTTTCAAATTTTGTAAAACAGCACTAAGTTATAGAAGAAGAATATTAGGAGAGTATTTCTAGTTAATATCTGCAACTTAATTTATTTACGAGTAATCTATCAGCATTTTTTAATTTGTCAATCAGGCAGACGGCAATGCCATCTCAATTGATTTTTTAATTATTGTATATATGAATTTTTAAATAAAAAAGAAAATAAAATCAATCTAAAATCTAAGAAAATAAAATGCACGACTAGATCGTACGAACTTGCTCTTGTAGCTAACAACTTTTATGTAGCTATTTATGCTTTTAAGTAACTATTGAGGTTTAGTTAGTTAGGTGTAGTTATCCTATGCAGGTGTAAAGCATATGTAGGTAAGATTACCTCGATTATTAGTATAATGAATTGTCGAATTTATGATTAAATAAATAGTTACATAGGAACCTACATACAAATGTATATTTAAATCTAAGTTATGGATTTTATTATGTAAGTTAGGAGAGCCAAATATATCTACATATATAGACATATTGATGGAACATAAGTATGTAAACATGTACATAATAATGAAAATGAAGGATGTAGGTGGGTAGGTAGCTTTATGCATATAATTTTATAATTTAGGTGCACTAGGCATACATAAGATTCATGTGATTCTTAGACACATATATGTATGTATACATAAATGGATGAGGGCCTACATTGTATTTAGTATTCAGTGATGTAGGCAAAAATTCGTAAAAAGCGAATAATAATAAGGTATAGAAATAAATGGATAATACACATATTTAAATGTTATTATGTTGCTTAGTCGTTATGTTTTCAGGAAAAATAAAGATGCAGTTTGAATTTGTTGATTAAAAAGAATATATAAAAAAAAATCAAAAATCGTTGGAGCAGTTTTTTAATAAATTAATTTTTTATGAATAAAACTTTGAAAACATTTTTTAAAAAAAATTGAAACGCTATTTTGAAGATATTATTATTATACATACAAAATTTAAATTTAAAAAAAATTCTGTGACTGGTTTTTGAAAAATGGATTTTTCAAAAAAAATTTTAATTTATTTTTTAAAAATCGAAAAACTTTTTTTTTTTTGAAAATTTGAGTATGCAGTTTTATTAACAATTAAAAAATTATTTTAATCGGCTCATCCAATATTGATAAATTCGAAAATATGAAAAGTTGTTCTATGGGAAGTATCGTTAATAAGTACGCAAAAAGAAATATTTGTATACTTAAAAGTGAACTGTACTAATTTAAGAAAACACAAATTTTTTTATAAAAATTTTTGGAGCCGTTTTCGAGAAATACATTTTTTTCTTAACGGTTTTTTAACTTTTGTATGGGATGAACCGTTGTTTTTTATTTTGGAAAAATATTTTTTTTTCACTAGTCAAACAGACTATTGAAAAATACTGTAAAATCATTAACAAATGTAGGTATACTTTTGCATTTGTACTCGATGTACAAAATAGATGTAATGGTATATACCCTTGAATCAAAGAAAACAAGATCACGACACTTCTTTTTTGTCTTTTTGCTGACTGCACGCGAGACTAAAAAATCTGAGCAAAAGAAATTGTTTTGTGGGTGCAATGTGGATTAATGGATTTTTCGTGTGCGAATAATATAAACATACAATTTGTTTAAATAATTAAATATTTGTCATATTTAGTTTTTAGGATAAGCCGCGTTATAACTATTTAGTATTTAGCGAGTTCAATTCTGTACTCACCCCGAACGTCATCACAGGGACCACGCTCGATGTAATTCGTAGCGAAACGTTCGGGGTGAGTACAGAATTGAACTCGCTAAATACTAACAGCCTTATTTATAATTGCTTTATAGCGACTATATCGCGCTATGAACTCCTTATAATGCTTCTGAACTCGAAAATCTCATTAATAAAACTTATGCACCGTTAAATAAAGCCCTTATAAGCTAAGAGCGCTTATAGGTTGGATAGAGCCTACAGAAGGAAATTATAGCGTCGAAATGTCATTGATGTTTGGACATAAAACAAAACAAAAAACAAAATTCCTTTAAATTTTGAATCCTTTTTAAATGATTTCAATAATTTAAATGCAATACTTTCAACGCCAAGAAGAACGATTCAATCCATTAAATCATAGAAATGAAAACTTAAAAAATAATTACAGGTTTTCCAAAGCAAATATGCTTAAATTATTGAAATTAGTCGCTTGGACCTTTTTTAGTTCTACCGGTAGCCAACCTGCTTAAATTAAACTTAAAACTAAAATTGTTGTGCCTAAAAAACAAATACATAACTTCTGGAATAAATACAAAAACCAAAAAAGTGCGTTTGCTACTCAGTACCTGACCGTGAGAGAAGTGAAACCACCGACCGTCGCGTCTCCTACTCATCCACATAATACTTGACATGTGACATAGTGGGGACTACCAATCTAAACAGGATCTTAGGGATGAAAAACTACGATCCAATATTTAGTATTATTTTGTACCATTATTTATTTTGTTTGCATTAAATCACAATCATAACACGAACAAAAGTTCTAGTTGAGTTTTCTGACAAACAGCTGATTTTACCATGACAGCCAAATGGAATAGATTACCCGTTCTTGGTACTTTTTGGACATAAAGCCCTGCATAACTATAATTTATTGGAAAATGTTTTATAAATAGGAATTTATGGAAGGGCTACATAAGACCTTTTTCACTGTATAACTATTCATCTGTTTAGAGAATTCTATTAAATAACACTGTAAATAGTTATAACGCAGCTTATCCTAAAAACTAAATATTTCATATGTAAACAACCACGAAAACCTTAAAAGTTACATAATTAAATATTGTTGAATTAAATTTACTTTAATTGAATTTAAAATAATTGCGATAAAATCAAGAATAAAAGAAGGTCGGAGTGCTAAATGGATATCGAAGATTTAACTTAAATTAGGCAAAACACAACAATTTGTGTAGATATTTGTGGATTAAATAAATGGAAAATGTTTTTTTGCATATTGATAAGTCTGCAATGGTTCGGTTAAGTGTCCTAGCTTGGAAAAAAAGTTTTTTTATTTCCACGTCGCAGTCAATGTCTTTGGCCAATTTAAGTAGATTTGTTTGGTAGCCTGGACAAATTACTAAGTCTTCTCCGTTGAAGATTTGAAGATTTTGTCCAAGTCCATCAAGTCATTCAACACCTTGGTGATGGATGGCTTTGACAAGCCGCCTTAACTTAGGTGGAACACCTATGAATACGATGCGACATTTTCTTCAGGTGGAATTTTGTGTATGAGTTTATTGCATATGTATCCGGCCATATTTTCTAGGCGATCTAAAGTTGCCAAATCTTCATCGTCTTTGTTGCCATCAGCGTTAACCTCTTCTGGTTCCCAAGCAATGCTTTGAAATATAGTACCTAAAAAGATATTCCAGATTATTTGTTTGTATAAGCAAAAGCAATGTCTGCAAACCGGTCAATGGCACTTCCAAATCTGGAGTATCGTCAAAGCTTACATTTGCTGCGTCCGAAATAACACCCTCATTGTGTCCTAACATGTGGGACCTTAACCTCAAGCGGAATTCCTTTCGATCAAAATGATCATGGAGGCCTCCTACTACTTAAATAAATTAACCAAATTCATGCAAAATTAAAAAAAAAACTTACATTTCAAGGCCATTTGTGCCTTAAAATAAACACAATTTTCGCAACCGTATTAATCAAAAGATTCTGTGGCATCTTCTTGCATAAGTATTTGCGTCCAACAGGGTTACTACTATTTTTGTATTGTCCCTGGCCAGAACCCTAGTTGACCGCCCAACTAAATCAACGTTTCCCGTTGCTTTGTAGACTGTTGGTATGGAACCCGGCTTAAGGCGAGGGTTTTTTATCCGTGCAACCTATGAAGATAGAATATAAAGGGTAATCCATTTTGCGGTTTCAAAAGTATAGGGCTGGAGTTCGACATCTGTCAAACTAAGTTGTTAAACCAATTTTTGTTTTCAGTTGAAAGTCTGAAATTTACGAAAATGGATCGCTTAACCATCGCACAACGCATAAAAATTGTTAAAACATACTACAAAAATGGTGATTCTGCCACAGCCACATATCGTGCCTTAAGGGGAGATTATGGTTTATATAATCGTCCAACTACAGAAGCAATTTGCAAAATTGTATCAATGAAAATATCGCTGCTGTAAGTGAAAGTGTTGCCGAAGACCCGAATGTGTCGATTCCTCGTCGTTCTCAGGAATTAGGACTGTCTTACGGCACATTATGGCGTATTTTGCATTTGGATCTACTCCTACATCCATATAAAGTCCAGCTCACAAAACAACTGAAGCCAGCTGACCATTCACAACGCCGTAGATACGTCGAATGGGTGCTTGAACAACAGGCGGTGGACGTCGATTTTTCGAACAAAATTTTCTTCAGTGACGAAGCACATTTCTCACTCGCTGGGTAAGTTAATAAACAAAATTGTCATATTTGGGGTTCTGAAAATCCTCAAATAATTGAAAAGAGACGATTACATCCACAAAAAGTCAATAACCGACTTTTTTTGCCTGCTATTGAAGAATACGACTTGGAGAATATGTGGTTTCAACAGGACGGTGCCATATGCCACACAACTGGAGCGAATATGGCTTTATTGCAAGAGACATTTCCTGGCCGCGTAATTTCTCGTCGTGGCGATATCAACTGGCCACCAAGATCATGCGATTCGATACCCCTGGAATTTTTTTTGTGGGGCTACGCGAAAGACCGTATTTATGAAGATAAACCTTTAACTCTTGAACGTGGTGGTCCTTTAAATGATGTAGTGTTTCACACATAATGTCAACGTTCAAACTTTCTAATAAAAAAGAAATATCATGAAAAAAAATATTTAATATGTGATTTATTTACGTTTACTTTTGAAACCGCAAAATGGATAACCCATTATTTTTAATTTATTTATTATAAAGCAATTCAAATGCACTTACCCAATTCAAATTGGAAGTTATCGGTTCTATGTCATCTGCAGTAAAGTGGTCACTAGATTCTAGCTGTTTTTGCATTAAAGATTAAAACCATCCTTTCTTTTACAAATACGAATCCAAATTTTCAACAGCACTGGAACTTTTGGGAAAGTGTAGTATGACACATCATCTCTCCTTAATGTCTTGTTCTTATTGTTTTTATTGTTGTTGGTATTACACCTACAAACATCACACCACATTTTTAAGCTATTTCACAAAAAAAAAAAAAAATATAAAATTTCAAAAACAAAATCCAAACTTTTCAATTTCAAACTGTTTCGCTTTTCTCGTTGTCATTTTAAATCTCGTGTGACGTCGCAAAATTACAACAAAGCGAAAAAATAGAAGTGTCGTAATCTTGTATTTATTCATCCATGGAATATACCTATATGTGAATCTCAATACAGTTTAAATACGTCTTTAGCATATAATTTATTAAACACTTTCTTGGCTTGATATTTTTGTTTATGAATGTATGTATCATTGTAGCTTAGCTACCTACATTTTGTTGTTGCTTCATGACATTTAATATTTAAATGTTCGAAATTAAATTCGAACTTACAGCCTACTACGCTGCTGGTGCGAAACGAAAAATCCCATACAAAAATGACAGAACAAAATTATAAACGAAAAATTTCGTACTGCATATAAACTGTTCCATGACGAAATTTAAAAATTCTCCTCTCACTTTTCGAAGACAATTTTTTACCCAGACCAATTAATTGTGTGCGGAAAATAAAAATTATATTTTTAATTTTTTGTCGTGTTTTTTGTTGTTTCTTTCATCATAGTTTGTTTATTTGTGATTTTTTTGGAATTGGGTTTGTTTTTTTCACCTTGAAAATTTGTATTTGCAAAAGTGGCATTTCGCTCTCTAAGTGAAGACCACCGAACATTTTAGTTTCGCATCAGCAGCGTGTCTAGTAGGCTTAAATAGCTGAATCAATTTTTGGAGGAAAGTGAGATGAGTCGGAGAGTAAGGTGAAAGAGCTGATTCTTATCACAGGATTCAATCTAGATTTTGAATTAAATAAATCAATTTATATAGCCCAATGGAACGCTAAAAGGGAAAAACTCGGTATTATAAAGGATCTAGATCAAAAATAAATGTATATTGCCAATGGAAAACCACATAAGTTGTTCTGGCATTTAACATATATAATTTTTTTTAGACTACTGGAAACGAGATTGAGCTCAAAAATCCAGATTCGTCGACATGATCGAAATTAGGATCAATTAACAATTTTTTTATTTCTGTCATGTACCTACGCATATCCCTTAATCTAATCATTCATGATTATAGCGTCATCTTAGCTCTGTTGTATAATCGCAGAGGACTTCAGAATTTCCTCTACTTCCCTCTAAAATGCAAAAAAAAAAATATGGATATTTAGTATAGATTTCAAAATTTCTGGGTGGTAGCCCTGGTACCGTTATGACGATAATTCGTTTTGTGTTTATACATCGAGAACTTTAAGTTGAACCGGGCAACCGGAAATCCAGAAAACAGGTGCTTACTGCAAATGATATGCATCAGAGCCTGGCAAATGGTGTTTTCAGAACTTGTTGCACGTGTTTACAATTTAGCTAAGGATCTTGCTTGCAGCCCCCCATCTTAGATGTTTGCTGTCTATTTGGTTTTTGTGTTGATTATGAAGTGGCATATACATACGTATGCATAGGAGGCGAGGACCGTGGCCTCTCGGAGTAGAGCTGATCAGAACATAGCGTAGCACTTCAATGGCCTGGTTTATTTTTGATGCAAAATTGAAGAAATGCAAAATGCGGATGCAAGCAAAATCTCCCAGATATTGGTCGTAAAGTTGTCTTCTTTGTTCTTGACTCTACCGACGAGCGACGCGACGGACGTCTACGCCTTGAAAAATATAATCGGCCCGCGACGCGGCGCGGCGTCATTGGAGTGATAGCACAAAACGTTTACCTACGCACCTAGATATAGTATGTGCATATTAAATTTTAGCGGCCTTTGAACAGCTTATGATGATAAATCTAATGGTTTGGTGAGGGGTGTTAGAGGGGTGAGGGAAATAAGTTGAAGATTATGATGATGAGGAAGAGGACTCGCTAGTAATAATCGCGAGTTTTCTACAGTTGAATATAATGTGTATAAAGTGTAAAATGTGAAAAACAAAAATAATGCAGATTTTTTTTGTGTACTCTGAATTTTGCAACTTGCAAGTAGGTATAATCTTTCCGCTGAGCTATGATCTTGAGGTAGCTGCCTATGATCGTGTTTAAGTGTATGTTTCCATCATTTTATTGGACAAAAAATCTAGCTTTATTTTTAGGAAGATTTGCGTAGGCACCTATTTACTATTAAATCCAGACCAGATTGACGAGGTCTTGAAAATCAATAAGTTAGAATATATAGGAGTTATTGATAAATATATTCAGCAGTTTTATAATGTGGGATTTGAATAATTTAGTCAGGTGCACATAATAGCCCGTATGTCAATATTGCCTTATAATGTAGTTTTAAGATAGTTCTTAATACTGTTACAAGTTCCCACTAAAGCGAAATCTCAGATGTCAGCAGGAACGTTTCAATATTTTGAATTGCTGTTCACACTGCCAAATCCACGACTTTATCTCTCAAAAGCACACACAATAACCATTTTTAACGCTAAACATAAATATCACAGAAGTTTCTGTTAAATTTTACCAAAATAGCCCGATTCTAAATATAAAAATAAACAAATCAATGATTTTTTTTTGTAATTCATCAACCCAAAACCACGCGCTCATGTCTGCTTGTATTTCTCCAAGTTCAAATATCAAATAAATATTCATAGGTTCTCTCTCTTTTTATATCCTTATCGTTAAAGTGAAATATCGTCAATTGCACATAAAAAGCTTTTTATCTATCTATGGTAAAGTTTAAAATGGACTCGTTCACTATGATGAATGGCCCACATCGGTAATGTGTCTTCATTGAGATTTTAACCAAATCTTCCGTTTTAAAATCCCAAAACTATATGGTGAAATGCGAAGATTTGCACTGAAATCTACGAAATATTATTTTGCGCTTTGGTGGGAACATAGTATTAAGTTAATTTTTACCATTTTAGTTCTTGCATATTACATGTATGAATGTTCAACTCATAAGTGTAAGAACTAGATATCAAACGAGGGAGCATAAGTTGAATGATCTGATCCATGTTATATATTTTGATAAGTTAAGTCAATGTGTAACAAAGTCGAAAAACAATTTTTTTTTATATTGTCGAGTTGTTGGTGAGGTTAAAGTGGCACGTGGCAGCTTTTAACTTTAAAATGGCACCATTAGTCGGTAACATCGAACCATTTTTACCTGCTGGTAATCTTAAAGCCTATACGAGGACAGGCTTCGTCAATTTTTGAAAGTAAATGATATCCAGGATGAAGGTGAAACCCCATTACTCATCACTGTGATTGGTTCAGAGATATACGAGATTCTCATGTCCCTAACGGTCCCAGATCTACCAAGTACCAAAGACTTCGAGACTCTCATAAGACATCTTCATTTTGCTCCTGCAGAAAAGAAAAGAGCAAAGAGGTACAAATTTTATAAATCATGCCAAGATGAAGGGGAACCAATCGTTGATTATATAGTCCGCCTGAAGTCGCTCCTCCATTCATGTCGCTTTTGAGATTTTTTGGACAAATAACGAGACGAAAAAAGCGCCACAACCAACACCACATTGTCCGTGAGCTAGGAAAATATAAGTCGTATATTTTAGATGGTGTGTTAATTGATCGCTTTATCATGGGGTGGCCGTGGCGCGATAGTTGTGTGCTCGCCTGTCAACCTCGTAGTTGCAGGTGCGATTCCTGCCGTTGTCTATGTCTTCTTATATTCCATTAAAAACCAATTCTAAAAATTGTCATAAAATAAGTTGCTGCTTTGCTCATTACATGCTGTTTAGGCATAACACTAACAACATGTGATTGAGTAAAAAAAAAGCATACCCATAAAATATGACAACGAAATAAATAAAATAATGCGAATTATAAGGGACATAAATAAATAAGACATGGTAGTTCTCTCCGCATTAGTTCAGCCGCCATCCCTGGAGATAAATCTGAGACATCAACCAGATCTAGTCTCAGAACATCGCGCCACACATCTTTCCTATCCTTCTTTCTCTTCTTCCACCGGATGCCCGCGCTGTGTTAAGAAAAAAACATATAAAGGATATTCATAATCCCTTGAGCGCGTGCAAAGTTATAAAAAAAAAAAAAAAATCATTGGTCTACAGCAAGTCAATTAAAGTCGTCCATAGTATTCAAGAAGAGCAGTAGAAGCAGTCGGCGGTTAGCATCGTTAATATTAATGGAGTCAGTGTCGAAATGGAGGTTGATACGGCGGTGGCAGAGTCAGTCATGAGTCAAGTGGAGTTCAGAAAAAAAAAATGTATTTAAATTTAGTAAGGTGTCCAAATAAACTTTGTACGGTTACAGGTAGTCTCATAAAAGAAAACGGCGCGGTGAAGGTTCAGGTGTCGTTCGGAGCTAGAGAGCAACAATTACAGCTGATAATTATTCAAGGTGATAAACCATTAAAGTGCAGTATGAGTCGTTCTTGGATTGATAATTTGTATCCGGATTGGAGTAGCGGTTTTGGTATGGTTCCAGTTAATCAAGTAAGCTGCATACAAAAGAGAGTTAAAGAGATAGAACATTCTTTTCCGGGTATAACTAGTACAAATTTAAATACACCCTATTGAAGCCGATATCGTGCTTAAAGAGGATCAGACACCAATATTTCACTCTGACTGTACGCAGGTTAAGGGAAATTGTTGATAAGGTACTGGATAGGTTGGTGGATGAAGGGATGTTAGTGTCAGTAAAACAAAAATCGTTGGGCAAGCCCAATTGTTATAGTTCCCAAACCAAACGATCAATAAATGTATTGAGACAGTCCACTACAATTTTCCCAAAATCGAAGACACTTTCGCTCAACTCGGCTATTATAAAAATTTTTGTGTAGTAGATTTAACGGAGGCGTATCAGCAGTTGCCAGTTTCGGATTACTCTCGTAAACTTCTTGTTATCAACACTTTGAAGGGGCTTTTTGCTTACACAAGATAAATTCTTGGAGTTATTTCGGCTCCAGCTATTTTTCAGTCGGTTATGGATAGGATTTTAACAGGTTTAAAGTATTAATTTTGCTATCTAGACGACATAATTATTGGTGGCGTTGATGAAAAAGATTGTCGTGCAAAGTTGTTTGAAGTTCTTGGTCGTCTCAGTCGTCTCAGTCGTCATAATGTTAGAATAAATTTAGAATAGTTAAAATTTTTACAAAATTGTGTGAAATATCTGGGTCATTCGATTTCAGAAAAAGGAGTTTGTCCAAATGATGAAAAAGTGAAAGCAAAGTGGAAGCTCCGGCTCCCTAGTATGTTGCGGAGTTGCAACCCTATCTCGGGCTTCGAAATTATTATGGTAGGGTTTTGCCGAATTTAGCAACTGCTCTGTCACCCTTGAATATTCTTCTTAACAAAAATGCAGTCTTTGTTTGGTCTAAGTCATGCGCAGCTTTTATACAAAGTAAAGAACTTTTGCTTAATAATAATATTCTCGCTTTATATGATCCGCATAAGCCAATTATAGTCGCAACAGATACCAGTCCCTACGGTGCGGTGTAGGGGCAGTATTGTCACACGAAGTTGAAGGCGTAGAAAAACCCGTGCTTTTCGCTTCAAGTAGTTTGAGTCCGGCAGAACGCAATTACAGTAGTGGCCCAGTATAACGAATGCCGATATAACGAATGATCGATATTACGAACACTTTTTTCAAGTCCATTAGGTATTCTATATAACGAACAAATAACGAATTTCGGAAAATAAAACAAACATTTTTTACAAGCAACAAATTTGAAAGAAACTCTTGACTTGTAAATGTTTTAATATCTATACTTATATGTATATTTATAATAATATTGAATGAACATACACAATTTTCCATAACTCAATTGTTTCTTGTCGCTTGATTTGTTGGGTCCTGCGCAAGCCTGAACCAAATCACTTGACCAACGGTCAATGGAACATAGAGAGGATTCAAGAGAACAAAAATGGTGCGCAAGCGATTTAATGAGTACAGTACCAGAGATGAAATACTTTTTTGAAAACTACACAAATGTTACACCCTTAATTCAACCCATGGATCAAAATGCCATTCGTATTACTAAGTTTCTTATAGTCACAGCTTGCTTAGCAAAATTGTGAATTCGCAAAAGTGCATAATCAATGCTCTAAAAGATCTTAATCTTTACGATGCTGTATCACTCATTACCTTGTCATGGGAAAGTATCCGCGGTTGTGCTTCACAAAGTGGTGGAAGAACATTTTATCTCTAAGCTCGGATGAGGTGTTTGATGAGGAGGATGACATTTCTCTGTCAGCTTTCTTTGTATTATCTATGTACATAATTTGAACAAAATTAATAAGTCTATTCCTAACAATGTATATTGTATAACTATATGTGTAAATGAAGTTAAATATGTTTTTTTTTTGTTCTTTTAAGAGAAGAATGATATAAAATAATGAAAAATTCAATTGTACTTTCTATTCACCTAAGGATTTGTATCAAAGAAACGTATGCGATTTAACGAATTTTCGAAATAACGAATTGACTCTGGACATTATATCATTCGTTGTACTGGACCACCACTGTATTCGCAATTGCACAAAAAAACTCTTGCTATAGGCTTTGCTTTTCAAAAATTCCATAACTATATTTATGGTCAAGAGTTTTGGTTATATACTGACCATCAAACTTTGAAGGAGATTTGTATTCCTAAAAATGGCAAAGCTTCAGTAGCCGCAGCCCTACTCCAAAGATGGTCAATATTAATTTCCATGTATAAATATAAGATTTCATGTCATCGTAGTATCCAAATGGGCCACGCAGACGCTTTTTCACGTCTTCCTGTTCCCGAAGCTTCAGATATAGAGGAGTCCCCTATTATTATTTTTCAGTCTGAAGAACAATTGATAGATTTCAAAAAAGTTTTGGAACATTATAAACACGATACCTTCTTACAGTCAGTTCATGAATCTTTACTAAAACCGTGGCCGAGTCCTGTGAGGCAAGAGTTATTGCCTTTTTATCTAAAAAGAAATAGTTGGTCTACGGATAGTAGAGGTGTATTTTATGCGAACCATATTGTTATTCCCACATGTCTCGGGATAAAGTTTTGAGTGTTCTTCATGATAATCATGCTGGTATAGTTAATATGAAGTGGTTGGCCAGATCTTACGTTTGGTGGCCATTATGTGACACTGATCGTGAGAACAAAGTAAAGGGTTAGGAAGTTTGTGATCAAAGTCAGCATGTCAAAAAAGAAGTTGTGACAACAAAGTAGCCGGAAAATTCATATCCTTTTGAGAGAATTCACATTGATTTTTTTATTTTAAAGGCAAAATGTTTTTAATCTTAATAGATTCGTTCAGTAAAAATTGTGAACAAAGGGTTTTGATAAGTAAGGGTTTTTAATGACATTTTTTCGTCGTATGTTCTTCCCGATAAAATATTTTCTGATAATGGTCCACCATTCACATCTTTTGTCTTAAAAAAATATTGCCAGTGTAGAGGCATTTAGTTGGTGCATTCTCCTCCCTATTACCCTGCGTCTAATGGGTTAGCAGAACGAGTTGTACAAATCGTCATAAAGGTTTTGAAGCGCTTGTGGCTAGATCAAGGTAACAAATTGCCAACTCAAGAACAAATTTTAAAGTATTTACAGTACAGTCGGAACACTAAATGCTCTTCTACCTTAAAAACGCCATCGGGAATGCTCTTCTCATATAAACCGAAAACCATTTTAGATAGGATTAAGAATAATAATTTGAATTTGTATCCTAATACTGCAAATTCTGAAGTAAATATTAAACAAAATTCTAAAATTGATAAACAAATGGAAAATAATTTAGTTTTTAAGGAAGGAGAAGATATAATGTATCATTTTCACTTTAAACTGATAGATACCTGCTAAAATCGTAAAAATTATAAGTAAGCTAAATTATTTGGCAAAAATTAACGATGGGATACGCTTGGTTCGCTCGTTTTATTATGCTCAATGACCCATATAGTTCACCCCGTGAAAATAAAACGATATGGGTTATGGAAATTTTTTACTTTGGATTATTGGCAGCTGTGATTACCTTTTGACATTCCATTTTATACGTTAAATAAATTTAGCTTACTGTGGTGCTCGGAAGTCGGAAAGTGTCCTTTCTTGTTTTATTTTAGTTAAATAAATATAAAATAATAAACTATAACAAATAAATAAAGTACACTACTAGGTATCTGGACATGTTTTTTTGAGCAAAACAAAAAAATAAAAATCATTAGTTTTATCATTAGTCCTATTGTTTTGATTGTGAAAAAGTAAACAACGAAATATTTTATTTCAATTCAATCAGAAAATAATATATTGAACATGATCTTCTCAGCTTTGGATTTATCAAGGTATTTGGTAACATATCTAATAAAGGTAAGAAAAATATAGTACATATTTGCGAGAAAAATTTACACGCCACGAACACGACAGTTTCTCATTTTTTTACTCGGATAGACGTCAATGATGGTACCAGCGCACGTTATCTCATCTTTAAATTGCCTAAAAAAAACAATTATAAAACACACACTGTCCAGTGTGTTATAGAGATATGAGTATATTATCCGTGTTGAGGAACCAAATTAAAATAAAATTTTATACGTTGTTGATCTTGTTTCATAATACCTAATTTATACACTTGCACTTGATATATTAATCATGTACATAAGAGGACCTTTGGAAAGAGATCAACCAGAATGGTCAATGCGGATTGTTGGTGACGAGTGCAAAATACTGGGAGAGCGAATGTGGCTTATTACAAATTTTTGGGTTAAGCTTCCTTCTTGTAGCAACCACCAAACCAAACGGTAGATATAGGGTTACCTATTTTGTAAGGTAATATAAATTTAGCATAGTCTTGATTTTTTTGAATTGATTAAACTCTTAATAAATTTATTATAACGTTTTGGAAATTGGAGTTTTTGTTGAAACTTGAATTCATTCTTTATCAAAGTTGGTCCTTCTACGCCTTAGATATTTGAATCGTTTTTTTTTTTGTTTTCTGGTTGGTGGTGTGCTAGAATTGGATTCCTACACTTAGATAAGTATACCTACGCAGAAAATCTTAATTTTGCTAGTGCTCCTCTGTGCCTTTGATGGATGATTTTTGTTGGCTCGATTTGCTGCTGCTGTTGTTGGACTTGTCTGTTGATCGTTGTTGGGAATCGTTGAGGAATCTTTTTGGCTGAAAACATTAATTCTGCGTATTGTGTTAGACTTTGAGACTTCAAAAACTCGTGGTTGGTAACTGAATTGAACATTGAACGGTTATTACGGTGATAACGGAAGCCCTTGAAGCATGCTCGTGGACACTACAAATGTTCTATATTTATTTATTTTTTTTATTTATTTATTTATTCAAGTATCTTTTACAACAGACTTAAGTCTTAAAAAAGCAAAAGTTAAACCAATTTATAAATTATTTTAACAATACAACAAACTAATTATTATTTTACAATTTTACAATAATACAATTTATATGACAGAGAAAAAAAATACTTTTTTATTTTATTTTATTTTAATTTTATTTAAGAATTATCAGGATTGTTAGCCAAATACCTAAAGAGCATTTTATCAAAATTTAAAGTACCTCGTAGTTTTCTAATGTCTAGTGGTAGAGAATTCCATAGTCTAACAGCACACACAAAGAATTGTCGTTTAGTTGCTAAACATGTATGTGTTGGTTGAATAAAAGTAAACGATCTATTTGAATTTGAAAAAATTAACTTGTTGTATAAGTAAAGTGGATCTTTTTTAGTGACAACATTATTCAGAGTTTTTAAAGTTATGTAATTCAAGTATGCGTTTAAAGTACATCCTAGTAAATTTTTTTTATATTCAGAAACATGGTCAAAACGTTTGAGATTGTAAACGTAACGCATGATGTTATTAAAAGCGACATTTAAGTTCCTTTTCTTTTCTGAGCTTAGGCAACAGAAAATTTGAGCACCGTATGTGATTATTGGAATAATCAGAGTTCTTGCTAGCCGGAATCGTATATTTTGCGGAGTGAATTGTTTCGAATAAGACAAACTCCGGAGGCTACCGTAGATTTTTCCAATTATACTTTGGATATGGTAGTCCCAGCTTAAAGTGGAATTGAACCAGATTCCCAAGTTTTTAATTCTATCAACATACTCAATATTTGTATTACCTATGCGAATTGAAGGGAAATAACTTAAATCAATCTCGTTTTTATAAATAATTATACATTTAGATTTTAACGGGTTTAATTTTAAACAGTTTTTTTCTGACCAAGACATGATTTTATTTAGATCGCTGTTCAGTAATACGGCACCATTTTCAATTAATCCTAACTTGCAACTTAACCGAATCTGTACATCATCAGCATATAGGTCAATAGAACTATGCTCGACTTGAGAAGGCAAATCGTTAATGTACATCGAAAATAGCAACGGGCCAAGAATTGATCCTTGAGGAACGCCCGTGAAAAGGTTCACAAAACTTGATACACGATTGCCAACAACAACAGATTGTCGCCTTTCAGAGAGGTATGAAAGTATGAGCTTAGCTGAAGAGTCTGAAAAGTTAAAATAATGTTTTAGTTTAGAAATTAATATTTTGTGGTTCACTGTATCGAAGGCTTTTGAAAAATCTAATAATCCCAAGAAAGACACATGGTCATTATCAATAGCGCAACGTAGATCATCAGTAACTTTGAGTAAAGCAGATACACAGCTGTGATTGTTTCTATACCCAGATTGGTTAATACATAGAAGATTATTTTGTTTAAGGAAAGCTAAGATTTGTGCATGAAGTATTTTTTCTAAAACTTTAGATAAAAAAGGAAGGATGGAAATAGGCCTATATTCAGGTGGAGATCGAGAATTTTGTTTTTTAGGGACAGGAATTACCTTGGCGTCTTTCCATTTATTAGGAAAAGTGGATGTCATTATGATGGTGTTGAAAATGTGTGTTAAATAGGGTAGTATATGTGGCAAAATTATTTTAATAAACACAGGATGCATTTCATCAAAACCAGTAGCTTTTGACTTTATTTTAAGGATATTTAAAACTACGTCCGCTTGATCTATACCTTGGAAATGAAAACTATGGTTTAAGTTATTTAACCGAGGGATATCTTCAGGTCTTTCAACGGGATTCTGCGACGCAGTTTGAATTTTGGCGAAATTAGTGTTAAGATCATCTGGGTTTGTTTCAACAGGGCACATAATTTGTTGACGTCCAATACCAAGTTCCCGAATATTTTTCCAGAGAGCTTTCGATGGAAGATCTGTACTTAGTAGCTTAGAGTAAGTTTGTATTTTTGCTTGTCGAATTTTTGAAGTAACTTCATTACGAAGGATTCGAAAAGTATTACGCAGTTCGAAAATTCTAAAGCGCTTCCATTGCTTATAAGCAATATCTCTTTTTCTAATCAATTCCAGAATTTCTGCTGTAAACCACGAACTGTTTTGATTTTTTGAAACCATTTTTTTGAGTGGTACATGTTTGTCAAACAAATTTTGAATCGAGTTTTGCAAAAAGACCCTATAACTAGGGTGTTTTCTTACACGCAGAATATTCCCGAAAATGTTACGGTTTTAGAATTGAATGTGCGGCCTGAGCGATTAGAGAAAGCGTTTAAAGATATTTGCGATTCTCAATCGGCTCTTTTTAAGTTTCATGCAGAAGAGGTATACGTTGATCCCGAATCCGAGTTTGAGATCCTAGAATCAAAATACATTACGTCCAAATGTGCTCTCCCAAGTAACATTTTTCCTCTCATAATATTCTCCAATAACTTAATGAGACTAATTAAAGGGAGCCAAAATAATCTTGAAGAATTGTTCTAGATTATTATAATACTGTTAAAAGCGTTAAATGGTCTAGTTGTGCGATCCTCTCTATACTCCCTAACAGAGTTGAATTCTTCTTATGAGATGACAGATATAAAATAATGAAAAAAGTCCTCTTATATGACTCTAATAAAGCTCGGATAAATCTTGTTGTGAGAAAGCGTTTCTTGCAATGCGAGTTGCTAAAAGAGAATAGAGAATATGAGAAGAGAAAAGAGAATAAACCTTAACAAAATTATATCTTTCTCATCAATGTTTTTTTTTTGAAAGAAGCAAACTCTTTTAATGTTTTTGCGTGTATATGTCATGGCTAAAAACTGATGGGCTTGATATATATTTGCGATAGTATTTATTTTGTAAGTCAACTATTCATTATTTTATAATGGCGATACATTATTTTATTTCATTGTGTGTTCATATATGGGAGCTAAAAATTAATGCGGTTGAAATTATATCTACTAATTCTTAGATTTTACCTCGATCAATAACAAAGCACCTTCAAAATAATGCATATTTAAGTAATTTAAATTATACTTTTTATCAAGGATAAGGTTACCTTGGATACTTTTGGAAATCAAATAATTTTTGAAATTATAGTGAATAATATGCCATCCTAAATGCATAAAAATTAACTTGTGAGTCAATTTAAATCTGTAAAGCAATCCACATGACAGACTAAGAGCCTTAATGCTGCATTTACACAAATGACAAAATGTAATTGTTGGTAAATATTTTAATGTCACATAACAGACAAGTAACATTTTTCATCTCACAAAAGGTTTCAATAGAGAAACGTCGAAAAGTTAGAGTGCTACCCATTTCGATTGTTAAATAGCTTGTATCGAGATTAGAAAGAATGTTTTACATGCTATTGTTTTGCCATTTATGTTTGTGAAATTTATAATGCACATAAATTTTAAAAAAAGGTTTTTAAAATAAATAATTATTAGAATTAGTTTCAACATATCCACATTTGGTAAGTTTGGTAACCCTCAAAATACTTAGAGAATATTTTCTGCGTACTTAAATATGGCTGCTGTTGAGATGAGAGAATCCTTTAATAATTACAATAAGGCCATTATAAGAGTTTGGTTTCCTCTACTTTTACTCACTCTCACTCTCATTTGCTAAGTTTATGTTAAGTCTTCTTATGGGAATATCCATTATATTATGGGATTATTTAAAAAAAGCGAGCGAGATAACAAGTTACATATATGTTGAACTATTAATCACGGTTGTAGTAAGGGAAGGGGCCTCAGCTACAAAAGTAAAACATGAATTTGTTTCTATCATAGCACGACACTAGAAGAATGCCAATTTATTACAGTTGTTTGCCATTGAAAGTGTGAAATATTCAATTATTATTCAAAATATCGAGCCCAATATAGACACCAATCATACATTTTTTTGTAAATTTGATTTACGAAATTATAAGAATGTTTCTTTTTTGATGACACGTTTTAGTCGACGGCGACGATTAATCTTCTAATAAAATCCACAGCCCTTTAACAACAAATGTTGAATGCTTCGCTATTTGATATGTGTTAATTTTTGGTCGCGAAACACTTGCATTTTCAAATATTTAAAAAAAACCTTTAGAACAATAAACACTTTTCGCAAAATTAAAACAGACAATTCACATCCATTTAATGATCTCGAATAGGTCCCTGACTTGGCGTGTGAAGAGTTAGTATGTGATTCCATGTGCCAATTCGAAAATGCAACTCCTACTAGAATCCTGTAATAAAATGTTGTATACCTTAAATTCTATAAGGTTCGTTATAGAATTATAAAATAGCTTAGACTCCGATAAGTCAGTTGTTATGGGATTAAAGATATATAGGCGTTTAAATTTCATAACAAGATTTTTTTTATAAAACTTGTTAAAGGAGGCAAATTTGTTTCAAGTATAAGATTTTAATTATTTGAAAATTGTAGAGCGCTAAATTCTTATAAAAAAAACGTTATGACAATAATCTAAGTTTCGTAACAAGATTTTAACTCTAAAGATAGTCTTTTGACCTAAAAGTGGCTTACAAGATTGTTTTTCAGATTTTGGGAGCTTAACTCTGGAGAGTATGTTAGTTCGGCTGTTAAGTCGTATTAAAGACATTACTCCGGTTGGCGATGAATATAAAGATATTTCGCTGAGGGAATTAGTTGCTTCTCAGACCGAACTTTTAGAAACGTTAGGGCAGTCGGATTCTTCTGACAATTGTGATGAAAACGCATCAAATATCAAACTGCAACCCATGTATATTTCGCCATTTTCCGGTGACTATCGTGAATGGCCGGGTTTTCGTGATGTGTTTTTACAAACCGTGGATTGTAACACAAAACTTTCTGATGCTCAAAAGTTTAGGTATTTAAAATCTGTCTTGCGCGAAGAAGCATTTTAAATGGTTAAGTGTATCTGATGCAAACTATAAATTGGCTTGGGATAAGCTAGAACGACGGTATAATAAACCTCTTTATATTATAAACGCGTTTATTGAACAATTTATTAAGTTGCCCAGCGTCAGTCCAGGAGACGGTGGCCACTTGCGTAAGCTGGTTGACAAAGCCGATAATGTTGTGCGTGGCCTCGAAGCGGTTAAGTCTGTAGGCAGGGATACGTGGCTCGTGTACCTGCTGATAAATAAAGCAGACTCGGAAACTCAAAAGGCTTAGGCATTATAAAACAAAAATTCTGAATATTCTACAATTCAAGAACTTTTAGAATTTTTAGAAGAGCGTTCTTGTGCTTTGGTAGCTAGTGACCCAAAGATTACACGCGTAAAGAACTCTCGTTCGTCAAACGCCACAAATATTAAGAGCTAATCTGTGGTAAATTCTTCGTGCCCAGAATGCAAGAGTGAACATTATCTTCCAAGGAGATAACATAAATCCATTATCTGCTTCAACTAGTTTTTCAAGTTCACCACCGGTCGTGGGCAACCATATGAAAAATAATTTGCGCTCTTCTGTCATATTACCTACAGCTGTCGTCAAAGTGTTTGATCCCTTGCAAAGATTTTTGATCCCTTGGGATTTTTGGCTTCTTTCACTATTTCTTTGAAAATACTGTTTCTGGAGCTTTGGATTTCAAGGACAAAAATAGACTGACGATCCTTTTCCCTTTGAAATTACAGAAAAATGGAAGCTGTATCGGGACAATTTGACCTACTTCGAAAACTTTAGAATTTCTCGAAGGTTTACCCTAAATTCAAAGAGCTTGGAATTAATAGGATTCTCGGATGCTTCTGAAAGGGCTTATTCTGCTGTAGTTTATTGTCGTAGTGGTTCAGGTGATGGTGCTGTTGAGGTCCAGTTAGTCACAACAAAAACTCGTGTTGCTCCGGTGAAACAACTGTCTATTCCACGCCCGGAACTCTGTGGAGCTCTACACTTGTGTCCGTTAGTTGAGCACATTCGATCTTCGTTAGATGTAAAACAAGTTCGAGTATCTGCGTTTTGTGACTCCCAAATTGTTTTGTCCTGGCTTTCCTCTTCTCCCCAAAAATGAAGTACATTTCAGGCGAATCGTACGTCGGAAATACTGTTCTTTCCCTCGGTTGTCTTGGAATCATGTGCGTTCTTCTGAAAATCCAGCTGATTGTGCTTCTCCGGGTCTTGAACCTAAGGATCTAATGAAATACAAGATGTGGTGGAATGGTCCAGAATGGTTGACTCAGGATTTTGATAACTGGCCGAAAGATCATGAAGTTTGTATTGAAGAGATTCCTGAGGAGAGATAGAAAGGCTTTACCTTTCATGTTTCCGTTACAGCTGAGCATTTTTTGAAAACTTTTTGCTCAAAATATCTGATTGGAGAAAACTTATTAGAATAGTTGGCTACATTCGTCGTTTCATATAATTTTGTCATTTACCAAAAGGAGATAGGAAATGTGAATATCTTTCGCTATCAGAGCTTACCCTACCTAAAAGGGCCTGTCTCAAGTTGTGTCAAAATGAATTCATTGATGAAATGAATTCTCTTAACCCTGATGGCTGTGTTGCTAAGATGTCCAAATTATCTTCGCTTTCAGTTTTCATTGATGACGTCGGTTTGTTGCGTATCGGTGGTAGAATTTCGAACCCCAAAAATATTCCCTTCAGTATAAAACACCCAGTTATTCTGGCCAAAAATTTCCCCATAACTCAACTGATTCTGGCCTCTTTTCATTAATTCGTCAATAGTATTGGATTCTTGCTAGCCGAAATCTTATTCGAAAACTGGTTCACGATTGTGTTACGTGTTTTCGTCCTCGAAAGACTACCTCTACGCAATTAATGGGAAACTTGCCGTCTTCTCGTGTGACTATGCTGGCCCCATTACTCTTCGTTCATTTAAAGGAATGAAGCGAATATTGATGAAGGGGTATATTTCGTTATTTGTATGCATGACTACTAAGGCACTTCACCTTGAATTAGTGTCGGACCTGACCACGGAGGCCTTTTTGGCTGCCCTGAAAAGATTCATCGCCACGCGAGGTAAATACAGCGTAATGTACTCTGATAATGGTACTAACTTTCAAGGAGCAGCTCGTGTTCTATCGGAAATGTACAAGTTACTGCAATCTCCAACTCACAACAATAAGGAGGTTGCTGAAATGTTGGCTGGTGAAAACATTGACTGGAAGTTTATACCTCCGCACAGCCCTCACTTTGGTGGGCTTTGGGAAGCGGGGGTAAGATTGGTAAAACAACATCTTCGGCGAGCCGTTGGTGATAGTGTTCTAACCTTCGAACAAATGTGTTCCCTGTTAGCCCAAATCGAAGCCCTCTTAAATTCTAGGCTCCTTTGTGATCTTTCCGATTTAGATCTTAGCTCTTGACCAATTAACGCGTTCTCATTTCCTTATAGGTAGATCCTACACGGCCATTCCTGAGCGCAGCTATTTGGAGACTCCTATCAATCGCTTGGGACGATGGTAACAACTACAAAAAATGTTGCAAGTTTTTTGGAGAAGGTGACAAACTGATTACCTCACATCCTTGCAGCACCGTCCGAAATGGAAAGAAGCTACCAGAGATTTTGAAGTCGGTGACATGGTTATTCTCAAGGAACCCAACTTGCCACCGTCACAATGGTCATTGGGAAGAATCACTGCTGTCCACCCAGGCCAAGATGGACACGTACGAGTGGCCACATTGCGCACCAAACGTGGAACTTTAATTCGCATCATCACTAAACTTTCTGTTTTGCCATGTCCCGAAATTCCTTCAGCGGGGGCAGCATGTTGAGGAACCAAAGAAAAATTTAATTTTATACTTTGTTGATCTTGTTTCATAATACCTAATTAAGACACTTGCAGTTGATATATTAATCATCTACATAAGAGGACCGTTGGAAAGAGAACAACCGCAATGGTCAATGCGGATTGTTGGTGACGAGTGCAAAATACTGGGATAGCGAATGTGGCTTATTACAAATGTTTGTTTTAAGCTTCCATCTTGTAGCAACCACCAAACAAGACGGTCGATATAGGGTTACATATTTTGTAAAGTAATATAAATTTTGCATAGTCTTGATTTTTTTTGAATTGATTAAACTCTTAATAAATTTATTATAACGTTTTGGAAATTGGAGTTTTTGTTGAAACTTGAATTCATTCTTAATTAATCCGCATAAGTGTTTTTCTGAGTGTTTGAATGCAATTGCAGCGCGTAGTAGCGGATTTCGAATGGTGGTGGTGGGGGTAAGTAAAATTACTGAGTTATCGCTCTTTCTTCGTTGTGAGTGAGTGAGTGTGAGTGCTGAGAGATGATTCTGTTTTAATTGAACAAAAGTAAATTTTACTTTCCACTTCCATTGCTAAATATAGAGTTTAATGGAATGCGATTTGAATTGATTTTATTTTCGATATGTTATTCTATTGTATTCGTGTATATTAAACTACTAGTTGTCAAAGTAAATGCATTCAATTGTACTAGTGCTTAGTGGTGTTAGGAAAAAATAGAGGCTGGTCCACAGAAAAATACGGATCTGCAAAATTGGTTCAGAAACAAAAATTATTTACCGAATGGAAGGATTTAACTTGGTAAAATTGATATCTTTTACTTATGGGAAACCACATAAAAATTGCACTAGTGTAGAAGCAGACTTAAATAATAAATTAAAAGTAGTTGTTTTGGTAATTTGGCAGCACCGTGGTTTTCAAAAAAAAAAAAAATTCAAGTACCAACTTGTACAAGTTAAAATGCTAACCGTGTTGGTGAGATATGTAAATAAATTCTGGGTCAGGAAAATTGAACTGGATAAATATCAAGATCTTGTAGTGTTGTTGTAATGCATGCAAAGCTCTGATTTATATAATTCTCCGTACATAATAAAACTCGACTATAATGTTGCTTTCTAAACATCCCGATTTCCCCGTTATCATACGGTTTGAATTTAAAAAAAAAATAATGAAAAATCACATACAATAACAACAGCCTGATGTTAAGTGCTTAGCATGATACTACTTAACAGTTTTCTAATACTAAAGCACTTTACTAATATGTGCCTAATTTTAGACGCTTTTTAACTAACACCATAATAAATCTATTTTCTTAATAAACTACAACTAAACACGCCTAAAAAAAATCAAAAAAGAAGGCGAATATAACTTTTTGACATTTGTAAGTGTCAGAGGTGGCATATGGATTTAGTACGATACTAAAAAAATAAAGTAGCCATTTTGTGATTTTAACTTTAGTAAAATGTTAAGAAAATATAACGGTATTAAACTGGTTTAAAATTAGCAAAATCCTCTTTTTAGCCTAATATCATCCAAAAAATGATTTAACATATTACTAAATCGACTAAAATTTTGGGCCAGTGTTTTTTACAGTAGTACTTTTCTAAATAAAAATAGTTTTGATTATCAATGGATTGTCATTCTGTATAAAACAACACAGTTCGCTTCAATATATCTTAACAGATTCGTTTTAATGGTCCCGAAGACTGGCCCCTATATTAATGTCAATAATTACGTAAAAAATTGATTTTCATTTCTAAAACTTTGAAAACCTTTCTAGAAAAAAATAACCACCATTTTGACGTAATTATTAATATGTATGTAACATAAAAAAAAATTTCCAAGAAATTCAGTAGGCAACTGATTTTTGAAAAATTGATTTAAAAAAAAATATTTAAAGAAAAATCAAAAAAAAAACATTTTTTTGAAAATTTGAGTATGCAGTTTTATTAACAATTCTAGGGAGCATTTTCATAAACAAAATAATTTTAATCGGTTCATCTAATAGTGAAAAAGTCGAAAATATGACAAGTGGTTCTATGGGAAGGGCCATTAATAAATACGCAAACTAAAATATTTTTTCAACTTGAAATTGTACTGCACTAATTTAAGAACACACACATTTTTTAAGCAAAATTCTTGGAGCCGTTCTTGAGATATACATTTTTTTTACCGTTTTTACTGGCGATTATAGCTACTTTTTTTTTTAATTCATTTTTATTTAATATTAACTTATAACTATCTTAAAGCTAGACAAAAATGTTTAAGACTAGCCTAATTATCAATAACTTACAACTAATTTACTGGCCCTTTACGGGCGCTCTAAACTAAAGAATATCTCTTAGAACTAATGTCTTTCGACCTAAAAAACTATTTTAATTAAATCTAATTATTTTATTTGTATTTAACCAAGAAAACTTACTAACAAAAAACTCGGTATCTTATCATAGCGATTATAGGTACTCGTACTATAAGGGAATTTATGCATTCGTAAAAAAAAAAAATTCTAACAATCAAACATGACATTACGATCATAGAGAAGCCTAAAAAAGTGATCGCCAAAAAATGTCTGTCTGTCATTCTGTCTGTCAGTCTGTCCGTCTGTATGTATAACGAGCTACATCCTAAACGGCTTAAGCGATTGCCTTCAAATTTGGTATGTGTGTTTATTTTGGGATTCCTCAGAGGGCAAATTGACATTTTATTTTTAGGCCTAAAAATAACGGTACCTGCCTATGACCTTGAAGGAAAATCTTATATTTCTCTAAAACGGCTCCAACGATTTTGATAGAAATTTTTGAGAATTTTTTTGTTGGTAATAGCTATCATTTGATATGAAAACAGTTTACAGGAAAAGTCTATTAACGGTACCTTTCATATAACGTTTTTTTTTAATTTATGGCTTTCTCGGTAACGGTACAAAGTATTTCTGTCAAATCTTATATCTGAAAAGATCTAATTATCTAAATTATTTTTGCATATCAAAATTTTGAATAACTTTCTTTTTTAATTAAAATAATTTATTAATTTTTTTTTTTGAAAAATCAAAAATTTTAAAACTGATCAAAAAAATTATTTTAAATTTTATATTCACATGAACATTAATAGTCTCTAAAAAATTGCATACCAAAATTTCAAAAGAATTTTGTTTTCAAGAAACGAAAAATAAAAAACAGGATTTCATCAAAACCCGTCCTACAATTTTCGAGATACTTTTTTATAAAATTTTCATTGATCCGTGGCATCGAATGGCGTACTTCGTTTTTTCTCGAAAAAACTTATTAAAGTGATGGTTTTGGCAGTTTAAATAAATTTAAAAAAACGATTTTTTCCCCCTTATACACCATTCACTTTCATTATATACGTGTATGTAGGTACTTGTACATATTTACATTATTACCCTCCTAATTTACATAATTAAAATCCATTTAAATATACATTTGTAGTTACCTATTTAACTATTCCTTGAATCATGCATTCGACAATTCATTATACTAAGAATCAAAGTAATATTACCTACATGGGCTTTAAATCTGCATATGATAATTATAATAGACTACCTACCAACAGTGTCAGTGAGTAACACTAAAGTTGTTAAATTGAAGATTTTCATGACCTGTACTCTAAAATTCGTTTCGCCCAGGTACGACAGTTGGGCTCATCCGTTTGATGCTATCGTACACTTCTAAGACAGTTCGATAACATGCCATATAGTAGCTATGTAATTTTATATATGTATATCGCAAGTAAAAATGTATAAAATTTTAGTCATACCTGCCGCCTCCCCCACTCATAGATCCGCTACTAATTCACCTCATGATTTATTACTACGTCATAACAAACCGTAGAAGCTGAAGTGGTGATGATTTTTCTACTATCCTGTGCTGTCTTCCATAGAAATTAAAATAGAAAGTAGCAAAAACGCTTTGTTACTACAAACTTCAAAATGTAAAATCTCGAAAAACTGTGGAATGAATTTAAAGTATCGAATCTTCAAGGCTAATTTGTTTTGAATAAAGATTACATTTTAGATTAAACATTTGTAAGTATTCTACATATTTCTAAATTACTCAGGAGCTTCGAAAAAATTCTACATACATATCTATCTATATTTAATGAAGTTTCGGTAGAGGGACAAAGAGCCCAAAATGGAAGTTGATAAAAAATAGAGAGGTTCCTATGATCCTAGCCCAATATATTTATATGGGAATACGATTCAATTAGTAGAAAAAAGATAGGTCAGTGCGGATGCGGAAATATATGCAACCCTGACGACTTAATTCCGAAAAACAGCACCTTAAATGGCGCTTAGCACATTTTGTCTTTTGGAATTTTCATTTTTGGGAAAGTTTTTCGTTGCAGATTTCGTCCTTTGGGATTTTCTCTTTAAAACCGGAGTTCTTAAAATTAGGAAGGATGTGATTAATTAACTTCCATAAAATGACTAACCAAATATGTACTTGATTTCATTTTAATGCCATCTATACCTACTGTTGCACTCGTGATATACAAAACTCAATTGCCTAGTTTAAATCTTAAAAAAAAATTCTATCAAGAAATTCAAGTGCCCAATTCATTTCATTTTTAAATTAGAGAATACATATCGGTGTTCTAAAGGTTGGTGTCACGTGCCTGTAAGCAGCAGTCCTTCTTGAGCGTAACGCACGTGTGCACGGTGGTAGAAAACAATAAATAAAAATAAATAAAAAAAAATAAAGGACGCACATATTTTCTATGGATATATTTTATTGCATTAAAAACAAGAGTGGCAAACAAAGTGAGCAAAAGCCAACCACAAAAATGAGGCAAAAGAGTGGGTGTTATAGACATTTCTTTTTACTAGTAGGTTTGTACTGGTACATAAGGTAGATTATTTTCTATGGTAAATAATGCATTTGTGAAAAAAATTGATCTGGAGATTACGTTCGCTTAAAGTTGGCTTAACACTATTGTATGATTGCAACTGATTAAAGACTTGTATTAATAAAGGTGGTTCATGATTTGACTAGAAAAAAGACACGAAACAATTAGATATGTAATTTTTAATTTGCATTTGGTAGTATGGCGTTGTCAAAATCCTTTAACGATATGAGAGAAGATGACAGTTCAATATGTACAAGTTCCTGCAATTTGGTCTGTTCCTTTTCAACGACGAGGCGACGCGATGGGACGACAGGACGACAGCTTAAACATTGATGACTGAATGGAGTTTTCTCAGTGCAAAAGTAAAACAAGGCCTTGAACAAAAATGTTTGAGGAGCATAAGGGTTCCATACATCCACGCTAAGCTGGGACAAAAGTATGTAATTTGATTAAGGAATTATGATGAATGTACCATACCTTAGTTGGTCAAAGGTCATAGAATGCAGTCTATAACGCACATATGTATATGGATTCCCATTGTTCTGAATAAACGCTTGCAAGCTGTCTTATCGAAAATTTGGGTATTTGCGGTATCGATAAATCTCTTGTTCGTCGGATTATAAATTACCTCCCGGACCGCTGAATACAAGTCGTGTTGGATGGTTTCAAGTCATTCATAAAATAAATGCAGGCGTGCCGAAGGGCTCAGTTTTGTCCCCGACTCTTTTTCTCATTTTCATTAATGATGTCTTATCTAAAACCTCTCAATACTAAGTATTAAGCTTGCACTAAGTTCGATATGGCCCCAGAAGGGAGTCATTTGGATCCCTTATATTTCATCATATTCACTAATGACTTACTTGCTGTATTGTGATATTGTAACTGTTTGATGTACGCAGATGATTTTAACGTCTGAACTATTCAAAATGTAAAATATTTAGTGCTAAAAGATCTACATCTCCTATAAATTTTGAATATAAATTCCATGATCTTAGCCTTTTAAGGGTCAATACTATAAACGATCATGGAGCTTGGAATACATTTTGATTCAAAGTTAGACTTTAGAACACATTGATTATGTTGTCTCTGGAGGCAATTCTTTGTTACGATTTTTAAAACGAAATGCGTATACGCTTAACACCTTATTTATGTCTTTAATTTTACCACTTATAGAGTTTATTGTGTTGTTTGGTCGAAATTTAACGAAAATAGTATGTTAAGAATAGAAAGGATTCAAAAAAGATTTAAAACTTATGCCCTGAGAAAATTGAATTGGGTTGAATCACTACCGAACTATAAGTTAAAGTAATTGATCTCTCATTGATTTAAAAACGCTTAAGTGTCACAGGCAAGTGCAATGTATATTATTTATAAAAGATATTTTAGACAATCGAATGTCTTCTATGGAATTGCTTTCCTTAATTCCTTTGTACCCTGCTATACGAATGCTTCGAAACAGAAGTTAATTATTTCACATAGCTTCACATAGGACTAACAACGGGTTAAATGAGCCACTTATTTATTTTTTATCATTTTTTTTTTTATTTATTTATTTATTTATTTACTCTAACAAGTACAAATATTTCTTAGAATATCTTAACGAATATTATTCAATAGTAAGGCTTTACATTCATTTCTATTATAAAGAAACCTAAAAAATCTTCGAATTGATTGAAAAAAGTTTTAAGTAAGGCAATTTTAGTATACCTCTTCTGAATACGTTTCATTCGTAATGAACATTTATTAAAGAAGGGATACCAAATCACACAACAATACTTAAGGTTAGATCCAGTGGCGGGCTAAGCCCGTTAGAGGCCCGGGGCGGCAAAGCTGAATGAGGCCCCTAGATCGTGGAGCACTGGTTTTGAGAATATTTTTTAATTTAATTTTACTAATATTGAAATCAAAAATGTTTGAATTCCAATTCAAAAGTCTTCCTATACGTGTCAAGAGGTTGCCTGTCTATCAGACAAATCTCCCCAGTAATAGAGACGCTCAAAACTTCTGCTCTCTTGGCCCCGTAATAGGTGTCAGAACTGGACACTGCTAATTGAAAGACACGCCAAAAGACTTGTCGTATTCTCCAATGACTTTTGCAGAAGTTGTTAGGACTAGGAGGAAGAGGAGACTATCTCCCATCTTCTTTGCTCATGTCCTGCTCTCTCCCAAGGACGTAGATTACACCTGAGAGAATATTTCTTCGATGACCCAGGGGATCTAAGACACATAGAGATCCACCAGCTAAGCCGCTTCATTAGAGGATCCAATTGGTTCATGTGGTATCACAATGGACATATCTAATGTCTAAGTCTGTCGGTCGATTTCCGGACGGCCACTTCAACCTAACCTTATCTAAGGGATCATGCATCTCATAGTTCGTCCTATGTGTTAAAGAAGTTTAAGAAGGAGTGTAAGAAGTTGATGTAATTTTACAAACTTTTTATTCAGTTCACATTTGTATGTATAAGGGCCATTTTGGTAACGAGGGTTAAACTTTAACACCGGGGTAATTGGGTTATTTCTCACTGAGTGGGTTCTAATTAGTCAAAACACTAAACTTTGATCTTGTGTTGCTTAGAAATTCGTATGGTCACCTTCTGTCTCCTTCATCACACTAGCTTAATGATACCACAGTATTGCATAAGACCATAAGACTTACACAATAGTTTAAAATTATCTTACTAAGTGCATATCTTTTAAAACTCTTTTGACTTACAATAAATAGGTTTGTTAAAAATAAAATCATAGTGCGGTAAGAAGGAATGGTTTGTATACAGGATTAGTCTTAGATACAAACCATTCTTCATTGTTACATGCTCTAAATTTGTATGATTGATAACAAAACCAAACACAATGGGATTAGAATTTCGGAAACACAACAAAACTTGACATTTTTATACATTTAACAGAAGTTGATTTTGCTTGGACAAAGAATCCTGCTTCAATAGATCTTCCAAAAGAATAAAACAGTTAGAAAAATATCAGGTATATCGTTTACAAATAACAAAAATAATAAAGCACCCAAATGGTTTCCTTGTGGAACACCATGGCCCATGTTCTGTAACTCAGGCGATAACTTTGAATCACTTAACGCCTCTGAAAAAATGGGTTTCTGGTAAGTTGAGGCTATACCTTAAATTCTAATTTGTTTGACTGGGATTTTCCAATGGAAGGCGATAAATTAAAAAAGTAGTTTTGGCATCTTAACAACAAAACAAACATTTTCTTTGTTTCTCGATTACTTTTATCGATTTGAAAGTTACAGAGCATGGGCCCAAATGGGACTGAAATAGAGAGGGTGATCCATTTTGCGGTTTCAAAGTAAACGTAAATAAATCATATATTAAATATTTTTTTCATGATACATATTTCTTTTTTATTATAAAGCTTGAACGTTGACATTATGTGTGAAGCACTACATCATTTAAATGACCACCACGCGAACTGTTGCAAGCATCGATTCTTTTAAGGTAATTTTCGACCACTTTTTGACAAATATTGGGCGGTATCTCAGACATTACTTGACGAATGTTGATTTTCAAGTGCTCAAGAGTTAAAGGTTTATCTGCATAAACACGGTCTTTCGCATAGTCCCACAAAAAAAAGTCCAGTGGTGTCAAATCGCATGATCTTGGTTGCCAGTTGATATCGCCACGACGAGAAATTACGCGGCCAGGAAATGTCTCTCAATAAAGCCATATTGGCTCGAGTTGTGTGGCATGTGGCACCATCTTGTTGAAACCACATATTCTCCAAGTCGTCTTGTTCAATAGCAGGCAAAACAAAGTCGGTTATCATATGACCATAACCCTCCGAATTGACGGTCACTGGAGTGCCTTGCTTTCGACATCGAGCCAATCTTTTTCGTATAGCTTTTTTAGCAGTATATCATGGATACGATTCCATTCTGAACATGGAGCTTCAAGACTGAAATTTATCTGAGATTCTTGGAAAAGGCCTGACCATTCCTGGGCCCAATAAATATTTTTCTGAATAACGACTTCAAAGAGAATACGTGGAAGACGGTTACTTGGCATTGACATTACTTTCCGTATGTACGCTGGGTGAATTTTTAATGTTCTAAGGAATGCTATTGGAAGGCCAGTTTCGAATGAACTGCATAATTAAGTGTGTTGTCTGGCAACCCGAAGCATCTCTTCACGAAGAAACGTTGAAGTTTTTCTATTTGGAGATATTCCTTGTATCCCCACACATGTGCACAATAGTGCATTATTAATTTTGAGGCTGCGTCATGCACTTTATATTTAGCATAGTGTGTAACGAATTTATTTTGCACAAATTTGGACCATGTTGAGTTGATCGAATTTTTGGATGTATTAAGACGTTTTGATAGGTGTTCTGACCATGACATGTTATAAGTGAATATATCGTCAAGATATTTATATTGGTTTGATATTTGTATCTCACCGTCATTGAAGTACCATTTTTCTGTTTTTCCCAGTGGTTAGCGTGGGAGGGGTTCCATTTTAACAAGATTTTCGCTCATAGTGATAATAACAGCAGAATGATCTGAGAAAAGATCAAAGCTTTCTGTTATGCTAATTTTATTTGAGGGTATTCATTTGACCACAAAATAAATCAATAAGGTTAGGTATTTTCGATGGATCAATCGGTCAGTAAGTCGGGGGGTTGCCAGTCGAATAAAAATCGCAATTATTTTCCATTCCCGCTTCGTAGAGCATTCGAACCTTTTGAGAAATACCTCTAGATCCCCAAAACCTGTACTTCGCACTAAAGTTACCACCAAGGATAAAATTTAGTTTTAGTAACTTTAGCACGTTCAGAAATTCATGCTTTTCAATTTTACATCGTCGAGGACAGTATATGGAAGATACATTCAGTACAACATTCTGACTTCTAACCTGTACACCGATTAATTGCATTGCTTCAGCCTCTATCATGTGTTCGATGCATTCTTTTATAAATTAAGTTGCCCCACCTTCTGCTTTGTTCGACCGATGAGTTGCGTGGTATTCTAAAAATCCATTGATCTTACTATTTGACTGTTTCTTGACATGCGTTTCCGATATCAAACAAAAATATCAATATCTTTCTCATGCATAAGCATTTCTAATTCTTCAAGTTTTTGCCATAATCCGTTCTCATTCCAAGTAACTATTTTAAGGTTTCCCATCGTGTTTTTCTTTTTGTAAGGCGTTTTGGCCGAAAACTGTTTTCGAGTTTAGCTAGCCTATCAAATATAAGTTAATTTGTACCACACTGCTCCTCAATTTTCGAAAGGATTATGTTTAAGACGTTCGTGAGTAGATCACCAGCAGTATCTTTTTGTAAAGGTATGTTTTTAGCCGTTATTTGGGCATATGTGTTGACGCTACCTTTCATTGGTGTTTGCTCTGGTTATGTTGATTGATCTTGAGTCTTTTTCCTTTGGCTATTTGGGCGTTTAGCCCTTAAGAACTTGCTTTTCTACATGGCTTGGTGGTTTTCTTTGTGACTGTGTCAATTTTGATCGCCAATTTTGTAATCCTTTTGCTACTTCGCAGCCTCTATAGTGGGCCGGATGATTTGTATTACAATTGATGCACGTTGCTGCACTTTTGCTATCTGAGGTGCAGTTTTTACTTTCTTCTTTTTTGCAATAGGTTTGCGTCTGATTGAATACTTGACAGCGCTTACACTGCGGAATCAGTCTTGAAATCTTTATTTAATGTTCGATCTTAGCAACAATATTGAGGATTGCTTTAATTTTGTAAACATCGTCTATTTTTTCTGCCTTATCAAAAGCAAGAATAAATAGTGGAAGACCACGCTGTACCACATTTGTTTCGCTACCTTTTTTTTGTTTCTCTTTCGACGATGTTCACATCATCCGAGGTCTTGTAGTTCCTCTTTAGATCGTTAATAATATCGTCTTTTGGACATGATGGGTGCAAGCATCTCGCTACAACACGTAAAGGTCTTTCCGACTTATTCTCATAAGTGTACCATTCTACTTTTTCATCGTTTAGATTTCGCAAGAGGAGACTATAGCTTTCAGGATCTTTCACGCAAACTTTCCATTTGTTAACAACAAGTGAAATAACTTTAAAATCTGATGGCGTTAACGTCTTGAAGATAGCTTGCAGCCGGTTATACTCCGTAATACTGACAACATTAATTGGTGGCGGTATCCTAATTTTAATAAGTTTTTTTTTCCAGCCTTGCGTTTTTAATCGGCCTTTTATTTGAGGACTTATCTGCTTCGCGAGCTAGCTCTTCTTCATCAGTCTCATGAATAAAATTTTTCGCTTGCGATGAGCTAGCCGTGGTGTCAGTTCTTCAGTGTGGTGTCTATTCTTCAACACCTCATTTTCTTTGCGAAGAAGATCAACTTCTTTCTTTAACTCCTGATAAAGTTTTACTACTTCATCGAGTTTTTGACGAAGTTGGTTATTATATTTCTCAAGGATTTCTGTTTTCATTGAGTCCTTTTTTAACGGCGAACTCTTCATACCGTTGTCACTTTTTGACCGTTGTCAACCGATTTGGATGGAGGTGATCAAGCAACTCTTGCTTTTTTTGAGATGGTATTTATTAAATGCAATAATTGGCTCTCTCCAGAATCCGTAGAGTCGACCTCCGAAGAGGGTGGATTTTCCAGTGAACCTGGATCGCTACCTGGGGTAATGTATCTATTTGTTTTACTCACTGCTTATTTATGTATACATTCACTCAGTATACGGAGATTGGATTTTAGTCGCCTCTTACGACAGGCATTCCTTACCAAGGGTATACTCTTCTTTTTCCCCTACCCGAAGGGTATAAAAAAGTATCTCGAAAATTGTAGGATGGATTTTCATGGAATCCTGCGTTTTATTTTTTGTTTTTGAAAACAATTTTTTTTTAAATTTGTTCTGTATTTTTTTTAGAGTTTATTAATGTACATGTGAATATAAAATTAAACATTATTTTTTTGATTAGTTTTAAGAATATTGATTTTTCAAAAAAAAAAATCAAAAATTAATTTTAATTAGAAAAAAAGTTATTCAAAATATTGATATGCAAATAGATATTTGTTTCTCAGAGATAAAATTTGACAGAAATCCAATTTACCGTAACCGAGAAAGCCAACAATTAAAAAAAAACGTAGTATGAAAGGTAACGTTAATAGACTTTTCCTTAAAATTGGCTAGTGCCAACAAAAAAATTATCAAACATTTGTATCAAAATAGTTGGAGCTGTTTTCGAGAAAAAATAAGATTATCCTTCATGGTTATATGGCAGGTACCGTTATTTTTAGGTCTAAAAATAAAATTTCAATTTACCCTGACGAAAGCCAAAATAATCACACACACCAAATTTGAAAGTAATCGCTTACGCCGCCGCTTAGGCTGCACCTCGTTATACATGCAAACGGGCAACCTGACAGACAGACTGACAGACTGACAGACTGACAGACTGACAGACTGACAGACTGACAGACTGACAGACTGACAGACTGACAGACTGACAGACTGACAGACTGACAGACTGACAGACTGACAGACTGACAGACTGACAGACTGACAGACTGACAGACTGACAGACTGACAGACTGACAGACTGACAGACTGACAGACTGACAGACTGACAGACTGACAGACTGACAGACTGACAGACTGACAGACTGACAGACTGACAGACTGACAGACTGACAGACTGACAGACTGACAGACTGACAGACTGACAGACTGACAGACTGACAGACTGACAGACTGACAGACTGACAGACTGACAGACTGACAGACTGACAGACTGACAGACTGACAGACTGACAGACTGACAGACTGACAGACTGACAGACTGACAGACTGACAGACTGACAGACTGACAGACTGACAGACTGACAGACTGACAGACTGACAGACTGACAGACTGACAGACTGACAGACTGACAGACTGACAGACTGACAGACTGACAGACTGACAGACTGACAGACTGACAGACTGACAGACTGACAGACTGACAGACTGACAGACTGACAGACTGACAGACTGACAGACTGACAGACTGACAGACTGACAGACTGACAGACTGACAGACTGACAGACTGACAGACTGACAGACTGACAGACTGACAGACTGACAGACTGACAGACTGACAGACTGACAGACTGACAGACTGACAGACTGACAGACTGACAGACTGACAGACTGACAGACTGACAGACTGACAGACTGACAGACTGACAGACTGACAGACTGACAGACTGACAGACTGACAGACTGACAGACTGACAGACTGACAGACTGACAGACTGACAGACTGACAGACTGACAGACTGACAGACTGACAGACTGACAGACTGACAGACTGACAGACTGACAGACTGACAGACTGACAGACTGACAGACTGACAGACTGACAGACTGACAGACTGACAGACTGACAGACTGACAGACTGACAGACTGACAGACTGACAGACTGACAGACTGACAGACTGACAGACTGACAGACTGACAGACTGACAGACTGACAGACTGACAGACTGACAGACTGACAGACTGACAGACTGACAGACTGACAGACTGACAGACTGACAGACTGACAGACTGACAGACTGACAGACTGACAGACTGACAGACTGACAGACTGACAGACTGACAGACTGACAGACTGACAGACTGACAGACTGACAGACTGACAGACTGACAGACTGACAGACTGACAGACTGACAGACTGACAGACTGACAGACTGACAGACTGACAGACTGACAGACTGACAGACTGACAGACTGACAGACTGACAGACTGACAGACTGACAGACTGACAGACTGACAGACTGACAGACTGACAGACTGACAGACTGACAGACTGACAGACTGACAGACTGACAGACTGACAGACTGACAGACTGACAGACTGACAGACTGACAGACTGACAGACTGACAGACTGACAGACTGACAGACTGACAGACTGACAGACTGACAGACTGACAGACTGACAGACTGACAGACTGACAGACTGACAGACTGACAGACTGACAGACTGACAGACTGACAGACTGACAGACTGACAGACTGACAGACTGACAGACTGACAGACTGACAGACTGACAGACTGACAGACTGACAGACTGACAGACTGACAGACTGACAGACTGACAGACTGACAGACTGACAGACTGACAGACTGACAGACTGACAGACTGACAGACTGACAGACTGACAGACTGACAGACTGACAGACTGACAGACTGACAGACTGACAGACTGACAGACTGACAGACTGACAGACTGACAGACTGACAGACTGACAGACTGACAGACTGACAGACTGACAGACTGACAGACTGACAGACTGACAGACTGACAGACTGACAGACTGACAGACTGACAGACTGACAGACTGACAGACTGACAGACTGACAGACTGACAGACTGACAGACTGACAGACTGACAGACTGACAGACTGACAGACTGACAGACTGACAGACTGACAGACTGACAGACTGACAGACTGACAGACTGACAGACTGACAGACTGACAGACTGACAGACTGACAGACTGACAGACTGACAGACTGACAGACTGACAGACTGACAGACTGACAGACTGACAGACTGACAGACTGACAGACTGACAGACTGACAGACTGACAGACTGACAGACTGACAGACTGACAGACTGACAGACTGACAGACTGACAGACTGAGAGACTGACAGACTGAGAGACTGACAGACTGAGAGACTGACAGACTGACAGACTGACAGACTTACAGACTGACAGACTGACAGACTGACAGACTGACAGACTGACAGACTGACAGACTGACAGACTGACAGACTGACAGACTGACAGACTGACAGACTGACAGACTGACAGACTGACAGACTGACAGACTGACAGACTGAAAGACTGAAAGACTGAAAGACTGACAGACTGACAGACTGACAGACTGACAGACTGTCAGACTGACAGACTGACAGACTGACAGACTGACAGACTGACAGACTGACAGACTGACAGACTGACAGACTGACAGACTGACAGACTGACAGACTGACAGACTGACAGACTGACAGACTGACAGACTGACAGACTGACATACTGACAGACTGACAGACTGACAGACTGACAGACTGACAGACTGACAGACTGACAGACTGACAGACTGACAGACTGACAGACTGACAGACTGACAGACTGACAGACTGACAGACTGACAGACTGACAGACTGAGAGACTGACAGACTGAGAGACTGACAGACTGACAGACTGACAGACTGACAGACTGACAGACTGACAGACTGACAGACTGACAGACTGACAGACTGACAGACTGACAGACTGACAGACTGACAGACTGACAGACTTACAGACTGACAGACTGACAGACTGACAGACTGACAGACTGACAGACTGACAGACTGACAGACTGACAGACTGGCAGACTGACAGACTGACAGACTGACAGACTGACAGACTGACAGACTGACAGACTGGCAGACTGACAGACTGAAAGACTGACAGACTGACAGACTGTCAGACTGACAGACTGACAGACTGACAGACTGACAGACTGACAGACTGACAGACTGACAGACTGACAGACTGACAGACTGACAGACTGACAGACTGACAGACTGACAGACTGACAGACTGACAGACTGACAGACTGACAGACTGACAGACTGACAGACTGACAGACTGACAGACTGACAGACTGACAGACTGACAGACTGACAGACTGACAGACTGACAGACTGACAGACTGACAGACTGACAGACTGACAGACTGACAGACTGACAGACTGACAGACTGACAGACTGACAGACTGACAGACTGACAGACTGACAGACTGACAGACTGACAGACTGACAGACTGACAGACTGACAGACTGACAGACTGACAGACTGACAGACTGACAGACTGACAGACTGACAGACTGACAGACTGACAGACTGACAGACTGACAGACTGACAGACTGACAGACTGACAGACGGACAGACTGACAGACTGACAGACTGACAGACTGACAGACTGACAGACTGACAGACTGACAGACTGACAGACTGACAGACTGAGAGACTGACAGACTGAGAGACTGACAGACTGACAGACTGACAGACTGACAGACTGACAGACTGACAGATTGACAGACTGACAGACTGACAGACTGACAGACTGACAGACTGACAGACTGTCAGACTGACAGACTGACAGACTGACAGACTGACAGACTGACAGACTGACAGACTGACAGACTGACAGACTGACAGACTGACAGACTGACAGACTGACAGACTGACAGACTGACAGACTGACAGACTGACAGACTGACAGACTGACAGACTGACAGACTGACAGACTGACAGACTGACAGACTGACAGACTGACAGACTGACAGACGGACAGACTGACAGACTGACAGACTGACAGACTGACAGACTGACAGACTGACAGACTGACAGACTGACAGACTGACAGACTGACAGACTGACAGACTGACAGACTGACAGACTGACAGACTGACAGACTGACAGACTGACAGACTGACAGACTGACAGACTGACAGACTGACAGACTGACAGACTGACAGACTGACAGACTGACAGACTGACAGACTGACAGACTGACAGACTGACAGACTGACAGACTGACAGACTGACAGACTGACAGACTGACAGACTGACAGACTGACAGACTGACAGACTGACAGACTGACAGACTGACAGACTGACAGACTGACAGACTGACAGACTGACAGACATTTTTTTCGATCAATTTTTTAAGCTTCTCTATGATCGTAATGTCATGTTTCATCATTAGAGTTTTTTTTTACGAATGCATAACTTGCCTTATAGTACCTATAATCGCAAGTAAAAATCGTAGGTGACACATTTTGTCTCTTTAAATTCGATTTGTTGCTAAACTAAATTGCTTATCCTAGAGAGTTAAAAATGCCATCCGCAATAAGAATCCTAGAGAATTGTCACACTTGATTCATTTAAATTCGGTTTGCGGCGAAACTAAGCGTGCTGCGACTTAAAAATTTCATATTCGTGTTCTAGCAAGTGCAATGTTCACGAAGTTTCATGCTTACCACCCGTCGGAAACTATATTTAAATAATTTTCAAATGTTGCCAACTCGGTTTTTTTTTGAAAATAAAAAAATTGAACAGCAGCCCATAGAAAGTGAACGCGTCCAGATAAATATATAAACTTAGTGTGTACAGATATTATTTGAGTAGGTGAACACGCTCACGAAGTTTCATGATTACTAGCCGTCAGGAACTAAAATAATTTTCAAAAGTTTCCATCTCGGTTTTTTTGAAAATTTTTCAAAATCGACATACATATTTTTCCCCATTATGAAGTAATCGAAACTTAGTTAGTTCATGAAGCAATTTTTTCTAAGTGGCGATTTCAATAGCGATCTTATTACGATGTCTTCATTGAAACTATCGATAACAAAAGGTTACTTCGCGGCACGGCCTTTGGGAACACATTTTCTCCGAAATAAATGCGGACTTTGAAAGATTTACAGGAATATACTGTTAATGGCAAGAAAATGGAGGAAATAATGGCAGTTTGTCATCGGTGTAACTGCGACAATAAGTTTTAAAAGAGAGTTGTGTTTCAATATAAAAATACTTGCACTAATCTCGAAGCTTTCGGCTTTGTGATGTTGCTCCCGCATCATAACTTTAAATTTTCAATACCACATGGAACAGAAACTCGCAGTAATTGGTCTCTCAACCTCAAGCCGTAGAAAATTTGAGGCCATCACCGCACTATTTAAAGTACAGTAGCCCCAAGTCCGACCGGCAAGATAAAAGCTATTCAGCTGCCTGCCTATTGCCTTGCAACGGCAAAATTCAACTCCAAAGATTTTAAATAGCAAAACCCACCATCAGACATAGTAATGCATCAGACAATAAAAAGACCGGCCATCAGATAGAGCAAAAGAAGTATCCCTGCATGTTAAAAAAATTGGTAGGTAGATATAGGCCTATACTCGGTTTGGAAGTTCTCAAGATTGACATAATGTGTATTGTTGTTGCCCTTTATGGTCAAACCAATAGATCTTTGCTATAAAAATAGTTGCCGCAGAGGCGATAAAGAAGGGTGGTTAGTAATGGATGTGGTTCTGATTTTGATGCTGATGGTTCATGTCGAGCCTCTATAAGGTATAGATATGCGAACAATTGTGGGGAGCAAAAGAGAGTATAAACAAATTTGTAGCTTTAATGTTAGCAAAGGGTCAACATACTTACTAATTTGTTTGAATTGGTTCTTTGCATATATGTATCTATGCACATATCTATATGTGTCTCAAAATGTTATGGTGGTGTTTGAGTTGACAAATGAAGCATTTGTTTTGTGGTTCGCACTTGTTTTTTTTTTGTGTCGGATATGTCACACTAGATAAGATTTCCTCTTTGTGCAAATATACACAGGAGGCACTTTTAGCTGATGAGATGAGAATTGGGATGCAGCTTAATATGTATGTATTTATAAGGGCTATCACATCAAACTTTATAGGGGATTTTAACTATTTCGTTCTTCTATGAGGTCCTCCACGTAAAAAAGTGAGGGATTTTGTTAGACCCAATTAAGAAAGGAGTAGAGTAAATATGTAATTCGGCTGACGTGGTTGCACATTTGGCGTCAAGTATAATTATGTAAGAAAAAAAAATTAAAATTTGATTAACACTATCTTATCCTATAGATATATTTTATCAAAGTGCACGGTAGTGCCCAGCCAAGTGCTGGCACTACACCCTTTTTACAGAATCATACTCAGGTGATTTTTCATATGAACTGGATTTTACATAATCAAAATAAAAGGCTATGGCTGCCAGATTGCAAATTGTCAAGAATATTTACATGTTTGGGTGAAATTTGCTATAAAACTTAACTATATGTATGACATTACTGAGAACATGATATGATATTATTTGAATAACTATTTGAGTTAAATCATTTAATAAAAATTCATTTAATATATTGTACAGGTTATTTTTAACTGATTTAAAATATTTATAAGGATTATTCCAATTTACTCCGTTTAAAATGTGCTTGGTTTATTCCAGTGTGAGTGTTAAATAACTAAAGTACATACGTCTAAGCTCTTTGAATACTGGGCAGATAACCAAATAATGAAAACAATCTTCCTTTGCTTTAAGATTGTGTGGATCGACCCTTAGAAAATTCCACACCAAATTCAGATATTCGAGTTGCGCTCAGCTAGCTCTGCTCGATCGGCAAGCCAAAAGCTCGAACCAGAAAAAAATTGTCTGCTTTCGAATATCCGCAACCTCAGCCATATTTTTTTTCCGACTATCGATTTCATTCTTACCTCTTCATTTGAAGCGACAACGTGCCAAAAATTGTGCCATCCATAGCCGGTTAGTGAAAAACTCAAAATTGAATTAAATTAAACTTTTAAGTAAAAATTTAATATTGAGTTCTTTATTGAAATTAATAATATAAAAACAAAAAAAAAGGGAGAAAATAAACTTCAAGAATAAAGCAATTTATGTCGAAGGTAAGATTAAGTTACAAAAAAAAGGAAATTTTAGACTGCTCTGTTAACCTAAGTTCCATTTTCCATTTTCATTAAAATTCCAGAATAGTAGTCCGTCCCACTATCTTTGGTGTGGAAAAAAGGCTACAACTCTATAAGACTATTCTATTAGTCTTTCCCATGAATATAGACTTCAAAAGAAACCTTTTTTTAATCTCCACGTGACGTGCGTCGCTTTATTTAATCTAAAATAATTAAAGGTAATAAAAAAAATAATTAAATGCCAAGAAAGAAAGTAATTAATAAAATGAATTATTAAGATAAATTAAAAACCTAAATCCAAGCCAGGAAACCAAACAAAAAAATCGATAAATTATCATACATCTTATCAGTGGTTACCGGGGGAGTATTCACCTTTTTGGACCAACTGTACCCACTTTAAGATCAGCTACTCCAAAAGTGGAGAAGGAAAACAAAAAAAAAAAAAAAAAAAAAAAAACTGAACACATAGGTATTTTAATTAAAAGCGATCATTCGCAAGCGCAAGCAGTCTTATCAGACTCCCATAGTCGATCGCAAGCACCAGCTACTAGAAGCGCGCACCCTATGGATGCTGCTTGTGCTTGCTATACCGAACTTTCACCGTCATACATCATCAACGTCATCATATTCATCAGAATATTTGCTTATCAATAAATTTTTGAACATTAACTTGAATGATAAAACAGAAAAAGTTATCCCGCTCCTCGGTTCGTTCCAACTCACATCATATTATTCTAATGAAATAATTTCAAGACAGCTGATCGATAAAAGCTCCTCAGCGCTCAACGAATAACACGTAAGTCCAGTTTTTTAAATTGTATGTGCCAGTTTGAACGAATTTTTAACTCTATGACAGTTTGGTCATAAGATAATTTATTTTTGAGATACGAGTATATTCTCTGATCATAGTTAAATTGTTTGCTAGTCTAAGTGAAAGTGAAAATAATGAAAGTAAAATGAAAGCAATCTAGTAGAAGAAAATGTATAGTAAGAGTAACATTGTTATACATATAAGTCTCGTACATCTCACTCACATCATACTGAAATTTATCGGTTCTTCTCACTCTTCCTTAACTAATCAGTTTTATTAAATTTTGAATTAAACCAATTTCAAGAAATTTATTTTTATATTTGGATATATTATTTGATATATATTTTAATTTAACATTATTGATTCGATGAGGTGATGACTAGTTTTTCACGCTTTTGAATTTAAATGAATTAAATAAACAATAACTCTATGAGATATTCATATAAACATAAAATGAGTGTTTCCTTGACTCCACAGAGAGTCATGTTGGAGTAAATTCTCTATTTGTGCCAGCTGGAGTAAAGGCACAGTGATGCGGCAATGTAGTGATACAGATGTCATATTTTCGTAATATCATCATTTGTTGAAAAATAGGGCTTATTGAGATAGTATTTATGAGTGGTTCAATAACCAAGGCGCTTTTATGGTAGCGTCATAGTTACTTTAAAACAGAGGGAGGGATACACTCCGGGTTCCCGAAATAGATTCAGGGTTCCCAATGATACAAATTATAGGGCAATCTGATTTTCTTTTAAATATATTTGTTTGGGAATGATTATATATTTTTTTAATTCGATGAACCATAAACAAAATTTTAAATCGGCATGGAAATTGTACGGTAAGTCTAGCGGCTGGTACAAAATACCACCCCACCGACGAGCTGGCCAATGGTGATACAAGAATGCAGAGCCGTACCATGCTAGCTAGGCAACTTATTTAACGTGTAGTGGTTAGGTCAATGCATCCTGTGGACTTGGTATGGCCACAACATTATTTGTCATCCTTTTTCTTTTGTTAGATAAATCTAACTAATACCGTTATAAGATTGCAGAGCGTGCAAGGAGGTGTGGTGGTCTTATTGTATATGGAACCATTTATTTTAAGATGATGTCCCCTCGCTCTGCAAATCAGGGATACTGCTTCCAAACTGTATTTATCATTTAAATAGTTGTTTTGTGCAAGGTTCTAATTCAGTTCTGGGTATATACCTCTGTTAATAGATAATACCGCTTGTAGAGTGCAATTGTTGCGCTGGTATTTATCGAATGTTTCAACTAAATTATAAAGTTGCTTTTCTAAAGCGAAATTTTAGCACAGTGTAGGTTCAGTTCAAATCCACATTTTAAAGCCAAGTTTATAGAAAAAAGAACCTTTTTTTGCCAACAAGCTTTATTTATTTTATGTAATAATATTTAATCTAATCTAATCTCGCTTTTCGACTCCCTCCAACTTCAGTTCCAATGAAGCCAGAAACTTCAAACGCAGCATTTGCTAAGCTCACAGTTGTTTAGGCAACTCACCAAATTTCAATTCTTTGCTATTAGTGGTTCCCGAGATAATAAGACTGTAAAAATCGCAAAAACCATAACTGACTGACTGACTCACTCACTCACCCACTGACAGATTATCAAAATTATGGAACACTTCGCGACATCGTAAAATCTTGTAATTTCGTACAACGGTAGGTTGTGGTTATGGTATATACAAAGGAAAATTTAAGATTTTCCGTTCAGGGGGCGCGTTACCCCCCTCCCCATTTTCATAGAACTGATATAAATTATTTGGAGCACTTCAAATTGTCCTGGAATATTGAAATTCGTTTCAGCGGCTTTAAGTCCAGGCAAAGGAAACATTTTAAAACACACATTTGCATATACCAAATATAAGGAGCACATCCGATTGTCGTAGAATGATTAAATCTATTATAGCGATATAGTCCAGTCATTTTTGGCATTTTAAGCCCCAATCTGCGGAAAAATTCCCAGTGAGATGAATTTTTGTATACACCGTTATTACGGTGTTGTAATGAAGATGTGAAAAATCGACAAACGGTCACGAAAATCAGTTCTTTGAAAATATCTCGCGACCTATTGATCGGAGGTCAATAGTGTTGAATATAAAAATTGTTCCTAGTAAAATTATCTACAAAAAATGTCGTTTGCATTTTTCTGTTATATTAACCTTTTTCGGAGTAGAGCGCTGAGAAAACTACTAGAACGCACTCACATACGGTATTGTATACCATACACCATGGCGTAAACTCTATTGCTTTTTTATATTATGTTTGTAAGTGATTTAAAAACTTTTATCTGATATTTGAACGTTTCGGGAAAATTATACTTATCTTATATAGGCTTAGGAACTTAGAAAAATCTCCAATAACTTATCCAAATGACCTCTGCCTGTCGTACTGTGTTTAGTTCAGTTGAAAATTATTTCAACTGTGTGTTAAACACGGTATTTTAGTTGCTTTCTGCTCTTAAACAGTTCATAATAAGTGATACATGTTTAATGCATTATTATCGGATGGTGATATTATAGAAGTTTGCCGTGTTCTGCAAACATTTAAAAATGCCAGTGTCGCTAGAGGTGATGGTAATATTGAATATTTAAATACTTTGAATTTGGTGAATGTGCATAGTAATTGTCGTTAAAATTGTGCAAACAATTTGAGTATTGCGGCTTTTTAACGATTGCCAAGAAAAACCGAGTACATCAATATCTCCGCGTAAAGTCTAGTATGCAGGGGGCCAATTCCCGATCTGTGAAATTATGAAGTGATAAAAAAAATATCATTTCAGTTTTCACAGAGGTTTATCATTTTCCAACTTCACGCACACTCCTAATGCGATTCTAGAACTCATTGTGATAAAGTTTGTACTAAAAAGTACTAAATGATAAATTCTGTCATTTCTGATTAGATTTTTTGTTGGGAAAGGTAAATATTTCATTTCAGTTTCTAAATTTGCTTAAGAATAATGTCCGGAATAATAATTCGTTTAATAAATTAATAAAAGACGTCGTACTGAACAATTGTGGGTTTTATATTATATTCAATAGCATATCTGTTTTGAGTAAGATTTATTATTTTTTCATGTGAGGATATTGAGGCTTTCCCTTCGAGATGGACAGAATCTATTCGAAGTTAAAACTAGGAGCACTTTATTGAACTTTATAGATTCCCAAAACATTTATGCATGGATTTAATACGTGAATTGAGAGCATTTTTGAAGAACACTCAACTTATAAGTGCGCTCCAAAGCCATTTAAATATGGTAAAGTGCTCTGCATTTTTTTGCAATGGGTAGTTTCCAACGATCTGTCGCGGGAATGAGCACCGTCGCGTCGGCTGTTGTGAATCTGTTTAACAATTTGACAAAATGATTTAACAATTTCTTTATTTACTCGAATTAACACAAATATAACTTACTACCAAAATAAATTTGTGTATAAATATAATTGTTGCTTAGTTGTCATGTGCCAAATCCTGTTTTTCTTCTTAAGATTCGATTAGAAACATTTTCTTCACAAAACAATTGACTGTGATAAAAAAATTATCATATGAAAAATGTTTGGCGTTTAACTTCACTTTTTCACGAATCGAGAATCGAATTAGACGTGAAAGCGTGATAAAATTTATCACTTCACATCTTCACAGATCGGGAATTGACCCCCAGATCACGCTAAAATTTCGCTGGCACTTTTCTCTCCAAGCATCAGCTAAAAATCCTAGCTAGAATTTGACAGTAGAGTTGTGGATAATTTAAAATTTAACACGAGAGTTCTGTGGAGAATATGTATGTCAAAAAAACAGCTGTTCTAAAAAAAATATTATTTAAATTTCAAAAGTTTAAGTCATAAGACGAATATTATGATAATTTATAAGACAAAATTTACAGCATAAACTCTTTTTTCTTTAACGTCCGTTTGCTGTAGTTTCTTCTGCAGAAAAACTCTTGCCATATTCAGTGTTACCCTTGTAATTATATACATTTCTATAGTACTATCATAAAGAGGAACGCTCGGGGAGCCCCCTAGGCAGATTTTACAAGAATTTCTACGTCGGGAATATTTGCAGACTGTGCAGACTGGAGAAGAGCGATTTTGAGAAATATTGAAGAATAAAAAATAAGCTAACAGAAATAGATAAGGAGTGAGAAGAATGCTTGAAGTTAAAGCAAGATAAAACAAAAGATACTTTTTGCATTTTTCTTTCTTCATATTTATTTTAAATTGAAGAAATTACTTATAGTTGGTTGTTATTTGTATTTATTTTTGACCTAGTTTTGTTTTCGGTATTGAATTTATGTTTGCCGTCGGGTCGGTTCTCATCTGCATCTTTGCGCTGAGTGGCCAGTGGTAACGCGATTGGAAGTCCGCTCCTCCAGATTGACCAAAAAGAAGACTTAAGACACTTAAGAAGTGTTTGCTCAGGAAAATGATTCTAGTGAAATCGCTTCTAGGGGGATTTAAATTCCGAAAAGAGGCTGGAAACAAATAAATAAAATAGAATTTCAAAGACACTAAAAATCTAGTAAAATCAGGAAAATTTCAAGTTTCAAGTAGAGGAATATTTGGGATAGCCAAGAAAAGAGGAAAAGGAGAGGAAGGAGGAAAATTCGAGTCAGAGGAGGAAAATTTGGAGGGAATACAAAAAAAGCTAAGTATAAAACGTTTAACAGAAAATAATTATATCGGGTGAATAGATATATATATAATTATTTTTCACATTACTGTGTGCTATAAAATCCTGTTTGCCTGTAGGGTTTTAATAAAATAAAAATATTAATTAGTAATTATTCGCAAATTGTGACATATTCGGAACCAAACCTTAATGGTCCATCTCTTATTTTTTCGCTAAAATCTTTCTTTCCATTTATATTGTAATTTCGTTTCGAAAAGATCCTGGGTTTTAGTCTTATTTAAAAGGTTTCCCAGGCAATACAATTCAAAACATAATTTGCCTATCTTTTCTTTGAAAAACTCATTGGGTATAGTTTCTGTCTTCATCGTCACATTCCGCTCCAAAGGTTTGCGATTTACTTAAATTTCACAAAAAAAATTGCTCTTGGAAACCCATCAAAGTAAGTTTGATTAATTAAATAATAATTAATCCATTAGAAAAAAATGAATCGATGAATAAAACAAAATTGCGAACCCCCCTTACCGAGCTAGCCGAGATGGTCTGGCTTTATTGTTGCTTGTTACACCTTTTTTAATTCGCCGCTTTGCCTTGACATTTCTAATTTATCATTAGGCAATTGTCAACTTAAAATCGAATTTTAGATAAACGTGGTCCGCGGCAGTAAATTTTAATTCGTTTCGTTTAATAAAATTAAAGTTGATAAAATTATAAACTAATATTTCCAAGCGGTTCGCGAGTGCTTTGAGAAAAAAGAAAAAATAGGTGTAATAAATTGGCGCCCGGTCCCGAATTCCTAAATTGTGGTGGTTTTTTTTGTGCGCATCTCCTGTGTCGTATTAGGGAAGTTTTGTGGAGTCTTTTTTTTTCCTTAACATTATTATATATTATTTTGCCAATAATCTTTTTCATTTCTCCCAGGGTCAATGCAGTAGTGGTGAATTGTGTTAATTGTGGAAAATTGGATTTCGAATCGTTCACATTCCTACAAATATATATAACGTTGGACGCATCGTTGGATTCCCTGACCAAAAATTTGTGGAGTGTATTTATTTATGTGATTCTTTTTTTCTATTTTTTTTTGATTGATTACCTTCACTTATTTTTCATACATACACACATTTCTTTTTATTATCATTTCATTTTCTTTTGGGGGGTGTTTTGAGTTTTTTTTTCTAAACGGTGGTTTTTTAAGAGCTTGGTTTTTGAAAATACAAAAAAACACAGAAACTTGTAAAAAGTGAATTAAATTTTTATTTGGATCGATAAATCAATTTCTGCCATTTACTTTTTAAAAATAATTTCACATAAATGTTGCCCGCGGCTACGCTTCAGGTGGTCCATTCTGAAGGTCCAATTTTGGCAAACTTTTTCACACGTTTCGGCCGGAATCTCACAAATGACGCGTTCAATGTTGGCTTCCAAGGCAGCAATCGTGTTTGGCTTGTCCCCATAGACAATAGACTTAACATAGCCCCACAAAAAATAGTCTAACGGGGTCAAGTCACATGATCTTGGTGGCCAATTGACTGCGCCAAAACGTGAGATCAACCGCTCACCAAATTCGCCTCTCAATTGATGCATGGTTTCGCGTGCAGTGTGGCATGTGACACCGTCCTGTTGGAACCACATGTCGACCGAGTTCAATTCTTGCATTTTCGGCAAAAAGAAATCTGTTATCATCGAACGGTACCTTTCTCCATTGACCGTAACCCTGCGGCCTTCATCGTCCTTGAAGAAGTACGGCCCAATGATGCCGCCTGCCCATAAACCGCACCAAACAGTGCATTTTTCGGGATGCATTGGTAGCTGCTGAATTGCATCTGGCTGCTCTTCACTCCAAATACGGCAATTCTGCTTATTCACGTATCCATTTAGCCAAAAATGAGCCTCGTCGCTGAAGACAATTTTGCGATAAAAAAAACGGATCCTCATCCAACTTTTCTAAGGCCCATTCACCGAAAATTCTACGTTGTGGTAGGTCGCCTGGCTTCAATTCTTGCACCAGCTGTATTTTGTATGGCTTTAAACCAAGATCTTTGTGTAAAATCTTCCAGGTGGTCGAATAACACAAACCCAATTGCTGCGATAGGCGCCGAATGGACATATCGCGATCTTCAGCAACACTGGCGGATGCAGCAGCAATATTCTCTTCGGTACGCACTCTACGGATACGATTTGGTGGATTAATGTCCAATAAAGTGAAACTGGTGCGAAATTTGGTCACAATGAGCTGAATAGCCTGCTCGGTGGGTTGATTATGACGACCATAAAACGGACGTAGCTTGCGAAACACATTTTTCACAGAGCACGAATTTTGATAATAAATTTCAATAATTTGCAAACGTTGTTCAGGCGTAAGTCTATTCATGATGAAATGGCAAACAATACTGAATCGAAATGTCAAATGTTCGTGGAATTTGTCATGTGTGATCTGTCAAAAATATAAACGTCAAAAACCAAGTAGCAAAAAAATCACCCGTTAATTAATATATATATATATACCTACATACATATATATATATATATATATATACATACATTTTAGTGGACACAGTAATTACGGTGTAATTCTACTGGTTCCTTTTAAATTCGCGATACATATTTTGATATACATACATATTATTGTCTCTATCATAGTGATGTGCAAAATTTTTTTTGATTTGTGTTTATTGTTGAGCGGTTCGGATTTTTTTTATAGCGTTTTTTTTTTTAAATAAAACTGGTAGTGTAAGGTGATTAGGGCTTTTGAAAAAAAAATTGTCCTGAATTTTCTCATTTTTTTATTTGTTTTTTTTTGCGTTTTTTTTTTTTCTTGAACTATTTACAATAATTCGTATTAATAGGTTGTGTGCTAGTATTGAAATTACAAACCAGTTCGGTGTTAGTTTTGTTTACTTTGTTTTGTAATATTTTTTATTTTTTATTTATTTTTCGCGTGTTTTCTTTTGAATTGGTCCAACAATCAGCTGGGTGTTGATTTGCTCCAATTTTTTTTCGATTTAATTTAACAGTTCGATAATTTAATTTGACTTTTGGGTTTTTAACTTTTTTTTCAACATGGTGGTTAATAGGCTTTCTACGGAGGAACGCATTTACGAGTTAAGAGCCCGCGGGCTGAATGAGGACTCGAAAGTGGATGAAATGTTGATGACACTTCGAGCTTCTCGAGACTTGGAACGGTTAGGGTCGATTAGTTCAGATAGTTCGCATAATCCGTTTTCGTTCGCTGAGGATTCAAAATCCAAAAATTTTGGATATTATTGAATTGTTACAAACTCCTCCGAAGAATCCTAAGTCTTCATAATATCTTAAATTGTTGACAAAAATAGTGTGGGCTTTGGGAAGAATTAATAGGGCTAGGGCTGAATCGTCGGGTGAGTGAAGTCAACAATGTCGAAAGCAGATCTGGTTGCTTTACCAACTGCAACGGTCGGAAAACGAAATGAAATCTTAAAGAAAGTTTTTCGCAGATTGCATGTAGCAGGGTTTAAAGTAGGAAGGGACAAATGTAATTTCTCTAGGCCATCCCTTAAATTTTTAGGTTATGTTGTGGACCGAAACGGATTGCACGTCGATCCGGAAAAGGTCGAAAGTATGGTTAGGATACCTGCACCGAAAAATATTAAAGAATTTAAGAGATTTGTAGGAACAGTCTCATGGTACAGGCGCTTCGTACCGAAACTCTGAACAGTAGTTAGGCCGTTAACGGGTTTGCTTAAAAAGAGCAAAACGTTTGCTTGGACAGAGGAATATATAGACACGTTTTGGAAATCTAAAGAATTTTTAATCACGGCTCCCATATTGACCTGTCCCGACTTTTCACTTCCAATCGTGGTCCAAACAGATGCTTCAGATGAAGGTATCGGGGCCGTACTAACTCAAAAATTTGAAGAGGGGAAAAAAGTTATTTGCTATCTAAATCACAGCGAAAGAAATTATTCCACTACCGAAAACGAATATTTAAGAGTTTTGTTGGCAATTGAAAAGTTAAGGCCGTATCATTACTGACTCATTTGATTGAATAATGTGATTGTTCCGCAGGGGAAGCTTCCGCGCTGGGCGGTTAAGCTTCAGCAATTTGACTTTAAGATAATTCATCGGGGGTAAAGATCATTTTGTTCCCGACATGTTATCTTGGGGAATTCCAGTGGTAGCTGGAACCGTGGCTAGAAAAATTGATTTCGGCGGTTAGTACGAATCCATTAGGTTATCCAGCATGGAGGGTAGAAGATGACTTTATAAGTTCGTGAAATCGACTATTATAGGCGTTCATGATAACAACGAGGATTGGAAATTAGTGATAGGGAAAAAGAATATGGCAAATATTCTAAAACAGTGTCATGATGTTCCCTTAGCAGGGCATATGGCAATTAGGAAAACTTTTCCTAGGGCAGTAGCTAAATATTACTGGCCAAAGATGAGGCGGGATACAGTAAAAAGTATTAGGAATTATGCGATATACCAACAAGTGAAACCAGTTAACGATAAACCAGCCGGTCTAATGACTGAGAGAATAGGGGTTCGCTCTCCCTGGGAGATGATAAGTGTAGATTTAGTAGGGCCTTTACCAAAGTCTTAGAGGGGCTTCATATATATTTTGACTGTTGTGGACTATCTTACAAAATTCCATTGCTTTTTGCACTTAGGTCTGCCACGGCAAAAGCAGTATGTAGGGAGCTTGAAGACAATGTCTTTCTTCTTTTTGGTGTGCCTAAATTACTTATTTGTGATAACGGTCCACAATGTAGGAGTAGGGAATCAAAATCACTTTGCGACGAATACTCGTCGACGATTAGGTTTAGTCCCCATTATCATCCTCAGGCTAACCCAGCGGAGAGAATAAACCAGATAATCAAAACAACCTTAAGGGCTTATATATCTTCGCTCAATTAGCGAAAGTTGCATGTGCCATCTGTACATCGCAACACGAAGTGTTATGAGTTTCACCGTACTTTGCAAATTTTGGGAAGTAGATGTTCACGAGTGGTAGGGATGAGCTGTCACTCAGAGATGACGATAGGGACGACATACAAACCCGATGAGATGTAGGAGAGAGGTTAAAGAGGTTAAGGACCGATATAGCAACAAAACTCCAGGTAGCGCCCAAAAAACTGCGGAGCCACACAACCTCAGGAGGAGGGATATGCAATATTTCCCAAATGATGTTGTGTTGCAACGCAATTTTAGTTTATAAAATGCTGCTGATTATTATGCCGCAAAATTAGCTCACAAAATTTGTCGGGGCATTTAAAATTAGAAAGCGATTGTCTCCGACTTATGTCCTCGAAGGCCGTAATGAAAAAGATCGTGGCACTTGGCACACGAAAGACCTCAAACCTTTTAAGGCATTTTCTGATAATGCTTAAATTTTCAAGTCCCAATTAGAGTAACGTTTTTCTTGTTTTTTTTACTTTTTTTTGAAATTGTTCAACAATACCTTTGTTTATTTTGATGCTTTGTTTGAGGCTAACAAAAATTATTATCTGATGGATTTTTTTTGTTTGATGATAAGGCACACCGAAATGAAAATATTTTCTTTTTGTTTGGTTTCCAATGGAAAACAAACACATTTCCAAGGAGGAAAGGGTTGGATTTGTCACTGCAAAATTTGTCGCGACAAGTTCAATCCCCGTGTTTGTTTTTACTAATAATTTTTTTGACAGCTCTTCTTCCATTTTACTAAGAGGAAGCGGGGCGGCCATGGTCCATCAGCGATCGGTTCTCCTCAAAGTACTGTGGAAGAAACAAGATGGATGAATGTGGTGAGCTTAGACAAATCGCAGTGATACCAACCTGGATTGTGAAAGAGAACTAAGATTTGTGTATTCGTTGAAAAATAGATGTCACTCCGGGTGGAAAATGGCCAACGGCCCGAGCTAATTTTTAATGTTTTTTTATATGATTTAATAGATATTATTAATTGATTAACTTATTTTTTCTGTAAAGATGGACTATTATAAAAAATTTGATAAAATTTGGGTTCTTTTATACTAGAGGAGCAGGTTTATACTTGTAGTTTAATACTGACTATAGTTTTCATTTTCTTTTCCGAAGGCTTTCGCGTTTTAGTTTTCTTTAGTTTTAGAAAATAAGTTTCATTTATTATTCTTGTTTACGAAATTTTGTTTTCAAGGAACATGATGTACTAGGCTGAATGCAGTCTTGGGACTGACGTAACCTGGAAATGAATCTAGTGCGACGAGTTCCAAGATGACTTGCCTTTATTAAGGAGAAAAGTTTTCGAGCAAGCAGGACGGCGAGACTTCCATACATCGGTTTTCCTCTGCATCTTTGCGCTGAGTGGCCAGTAGTGACGCGATTGGAAGGCCGCTCCTCCAGATTGGCCGAAAACAACAAGGACTGGGACGTTAAGAAGTGATTGCTCAGGAAAATGATCCTAGTGAAATCGCTTCTATAGAGATCTCAATTCCGAGAAGAGCCTGGAAAAAAATAAATAAAATAGAATTTCAAAGTCAGTAAAAATCAAGAAAAATCAGGAAAATTTTAAGTTTCGAGTCGAGGAATATTTGGGATAGCCAAGAAAAAAGGAAAAGGAGAGGAAGAACGAAAATTTGAGTCAGAAGAGAAAAATTTGGATGGAATACAAAAAAAGCTAATAAAAAGTTTAACAGAAAATAATTATATCGGGCTGATAGATATATATATAATTATTTTTCACATTATTGTGTGCCATAAAATCGTGCTTGTCTGTAGGGTTTTAATAAAATAAAAATATAAATTAGTAATTATTCGCAATATTGTGCCATATTCGGAGCCAAACCTTAATGGTCCATCTCTTGTTTTTTCGCTAAGATCTTTCTTTCCATTTATATTGTAATTTCGTTTCGAAAAGTTCCTGGGTTTTAATCCTATTTAAAAGGTTTCCCAGGCAATAATATTCAAACATAATTTCCCAAACTGTTCTTTGAAAAACTAATTGGGTATAATTTCTGTCTTCATCGCCACATTCCGCTCCAAAGGTTTGCAATTTCCTTAAATTTCCCAAAAAAATATTCGGACGCCCTTTTTTATTTAATGCTTACGCTCTTGGAAACCCATCACAGTAAGCTTGATTAATTAAATAATTAATCCATTAAAAAAAATTGATCGATCAATCAAACAAATATGCGAAACCCACCTTACCGAGCTGGGCGGGGTGGTTACACTTTTATTGTTACTTGTTACACCTTTTTTTAATTTGTCAATCGGCAATTGTCACCTTAAAATGGAATTTTAAATAAACGTTAATTCGTTTCGTTTAATAAAATTAAAGTTGATAAAATTATAAACTAATAATTCCAATCGGTTCGCGAATGGTTTGAGAAAAAAAATGTGTAACACATCCATTTCATATAATTAATATTAAATATATTGAGAGCACTTTCGATTGGTGCAGGATTATGAAATTTGGTTGAGCGGTTAACTTTGAGATGTATACACAGAAAAAGTTGAAATTATGAAATGTTTCATGCAGGGGCGTTTCATCCACCCATCTTTTATCAATTATGTATTATCATTTCAGTGGATCACTTCTAACTTATGAAAATTGGTAGAGGGATAGGACTTGTAGTACATTCCATATCAAAATTGAGTAATTAGGTAATAAAAGGAAACTTTGCAAGTTAAGCAACACATTTTAAGACAGTAATCAATTAAATAACAGATTTCTCTGATAGTTTTAAGGTTCTTCTATATTACTCCTAACATATCTTTAAGTCGCACAAAATAGTCTATTTCAATAGATGTAATTGTGATTCGTTAATGGTTTGAAGATTGCCTTCACTCCTGATTTGGCAATTTTGCCTATTGACGAAGCTATTTAACCAAAATTGCTCTATTAACTTCGTGAACAGATTCATTTTTTTTTCTTTAAAATAAATTTCCACAATTTGGAAGCGTTGTTTCAGCGTTAAATGATTCATGATGAATTCCTTAACATTATACTGAACAGAAATATCAACAGCTAGTTTGACATTTTCAACTGTCAGTCAAACCATAGACAACAACCATCGAAACTTCTCACGCAGCTAAAAAAAAAATCCGAATTTGGTTCTTGAACGGTTCGAAATCAGTGAAAAATCAAAACAAAATTCATATCAAATTAAACTTACAGTCTAGACATACTCGTACATAATTTTTGTTTTTAATAATTCAAGATAAATCCCATGACAACAGCTGTTTTTTTTTTGTCATCAGCTGTGCGTTTGCGCGGATTACAACAGAAGATTCTGAAAAAATATCGTCATGTTGCTGAAAAAAAATCATTAGGAAATATTTTTTTGTAACTTGGTACCATATGAATTAACGGGTTGAAGGGTGGTAAAGCAGGTAAGGTATCATTAAAAATATTGACTTGAACTCACTTTGAGAATTTCAAGTATCTACCTACCCAGATACCTAAATATTTAAATCTGTTTGTATTATTATTATATTTTTAGTAATAAAAACGCAAATAATTATCATCGCATAAAAGCAGATTCACATATTTTACTAGGTACATGCTTTTAATAAAAAAAAGACCGAAACGAGCAAGCATCCAATTAAAATCAAAACGCAACACTAAATCATTTATCGTTATTTAACCAATTTTTATCCAAGCGAGTGAAATATAGAGCTCATACCTATCTCCTACAAAAAAAAACCTCTCTACATGTCGCGTATTCTGATACGATTTGCTGGAGCTTGTGTGTTAAAGCATAACGTATAATCTACCCTACACCATCACCTATATTTTCTTCATTTACTTGCAAGAAAAATTATCACAAATGTGGAAAATTATTCTTTATCATCCGTAAAAAGGCTTTCACCATTTATTATGGTTTCAGAATCATCTTCATTGCCGGCACTGCTGCTCGGTTTCATGTCATAGGTATCTCCCTCGTTCTTTAATTCTCGTTATACTGTTGTAGGTATAAACAGATAAATCCGTTGAAGTTACATATGTGGCATAAATGTATGTAGACACCTATCTATCTAACTACATATTAAACATATGATATATATGAACTATAGATATATAGTTCACTACAAAGTACCAAGGATTAAGGAAAGTATCTAATAATATAAATTGTACTTAGTCTTGCTGATTTGTAAAGCGGTATTAGTTTTTTAAACATTTTTTTCGAAAGCATTTTGCTCCTTTTGTTTCTGATAAATTGCAACAAATCCAACATTAAGTAAGTTTTTATTTGATGATACACAGAAGTCAATCTCTTATTGAGGTTCAATAACTGTATCCATTGACTTATGACCTTCATTTAGCCTTTAGATTTGCAGCCTACTTGAAAGGAATTTTTTTTTTGAATAGCGGTCTATATGGATTCTGGAAGTAGTTTAGGTAATTCAACTTTTATTTATTTATAGCCTTTGCAAAATAATCCCTATTAGGTACTGGATGTATTCAGAAGCCTTGCCCTAAGATAAAAATTTCGTTTCAATCTGGATTTCGTTTCTACAAGTGTTTTGACGTCTCAAGCTCTCAAGCTTTGACAGTTAGATCGCCGGGACGAAACGGTAATTTTGTGGACTAAAGGCTGTTAAAAGCTATTTTGCATCAATAATTCAACAAGTCCAATTAAATAAAGGGTTATCTATTTTGCGGTTTCAAAAGTAAACAAATAAAACACATATAAAATATTTTTGTTCATGATATTTCCTTTTTATTATAAAGATTGAACATTGACATTATGTGTGAAATACTACATTATTTAAATGACCACCACGCGAATTGTAGCAAGCATCGATTCTTTTGAGGTAATTTTCGACCACTTTTTGACACATATCGGGCGGAATCACAGCCATAACGAATGTTGGTTTTCAAGTGCTCAAGAGTTAAAGGTTTATCTGCATAAACACGGTCTTTCACGTAGCCCCACAAAAAAAAGTCCAGCGGTGTCAAATCGCATGATCTTGGTGGCCATTGATATCGCCACGACGAGAAATTATACGGCCAGGAAATATCTCTTGCAATAAAGCTATATTCGCTCGAGTTGTGTGGCATGTGGCACCGTCCTGTTGAAACTACATATTCTCTAAGTCCTATTCTTCAATAGCAGGCAAAAAAGTCGGGTTTCATATGACCATAACGCTCCGAATTGACGGTGACAGTCGTTCCATCGTCGTTTTCGAAGAACTAAGGTCCAATCACACCTCCGGACCAAAGAGCGCCCCAAACAGTGACTTTTTGTGAATGTAATGGCTTCTCTTCAATTACTTAAGGATTCTCAGAACTCCAAATACGACAATTTTGTTTATTAACATACCCACCGAGTGAGAAATGTGCTTCGTCACTGAAGAAAATTTTGTTCGAAAAATCGCCGTCCACCGTCAGTTGTTCAAGCACCCATTCGACGTATCTACGACGTTGTGAATGGTCAGCTGGCTTCAGTTTGTTGTTGGACGATTATGTAAACCATAATCTCCTTTTAAATCACGATATGTGGGTGTGTCAGAATCACCATTTTTGTAGTAGGTTTTAACAATTTTTTTGCGTTGTTCGATAGTTAAGCGATCCATTTTCGTAAATGTCAGACTTTCAACTGGAAAAAAAATTGGTTTAACAACTTAGTTTGACAGGTGTCGAATTTCAGCCCTATACTTTTGAAACCGCAAAATGGATAACCCTATATAATACTAAGTCTTCTACTTGACTGAATAATTTTAGTAGTATATAGAATTATATTATAAACAAAAATAACCTTATAAATTTTAATTTCAAAAAAAATTCCAGAGTGGTTCTATGGAAAGTACCGTTAATAAGTACACAAAATAAAATATATTTTTACTTAAAATTAGACAGCACTTATTTAAAAACAAATACATTTTTACTTGCGATTATATGTAGGTACTATATATAAGTCAAGTTATGAATTCGTGCAAAAAAAAAAATTTAACAATCAAACAATCAAACATGACATTACTATCATAGAAAACACCAAAAAAGTATGTCCCCCAATTCCGTCTGTCTGTCTGTCTGTCCGCCAGTCTGCAGCCTAAACGGTTGGATGGATTTGTTTCATACTTGGCATATATTGTTTGTTCGGTAATATGCCCACACGTTTTTTTCAATTTTTTTTAAGACGACAAATAACAGTAGCTCAAACACATGTTTTTCTGGCCAAAGATAAAAGAACTTATTTTCCTGGAAAACGGCTCCAACGATTCTTATAAAAAAATCTGTTCATTAATGAAGCAAACTTATAAACGGTACTTCCCATAGAACCACTTTTCATATTTTCGACTTTCTCAACATTCGATGAACCGAAAAAATGCATACAAAAATTTTCAAAAAAAAAGTTTTTCGATTCTTAAGAAATAAATTAATTTTTTTTTTGAAAGATCGATTTTTCAAAAAGCAGTTTTTTTGAAATTTTAATTTTATATGTATATTAATAATATCTTCAAAATGGCGTTTCAAGTTTTTTTTCTAAAAATGTTTTCAAAATTTTATACATAAAAAAATAATTTATTAAAAAACCGCACCAACGATTTTTGAATTTTTTTATATATTCTTATTTATCCATGAATTCAACTGGCATCTTTGTTTTTTTCTCAAACTATAACGACTAAGCAATATAAAAATATTTAAATATGTGTATTATCCATTTATTTTCACCTTATTATTATTCCCTTTTTACGAATTTTAGCCTACATCTCTGATTACTAAGTACAATATAGGCCCTCATACATTTATTTATACATATATATGTGTAAAAATCACATGAATCTTATGTATGCATAGTGCACCTAAATTATAAAGTTATATGTACATGTTTACATACTTAGTTTCCATCTATATATGTATATACATACATTTTACTCTTCTAACTCACAAAATTAAAATCCATAACTTAGATTTAAATATACATTTGTAGGTAGGTACCTTTGTAACTATTCCTTGAATCATCCATTCGACAATTTGGTATACTAATAACCGAAGTAATCTTACCTTCATAGGCTTTACACCTGCCTAGGATAACTACAGCTAACTAACTAAACATCAGTGCTTAGTCACATTAAAGTTGTTCGCTACAAGAGCAAGTTCGTACGATCCAGGCGTTCATTTTATTTATCAATATTCTTGGGGCCGTTTTTGAGAATTTTTTTTTTTCTTAAATTGTATGGGAGGTACCGTTGTTTTTTTTTTTAAGGAAAATAGTTTTTGTGACTATTCAAGATAATTTCAAAAAACTACTAAATACGAAGTTTCCAGAAAATCGAAAACCAAACATATGGTTCTACTACAGGCACCAAAAATAACCATTTTTCTTTTCAAAAAAAAAGCAAAAAGGACCTTTCCCTTCATTATCTTATCTTACGAGTATCTTTATTTCGTAATAATGTTTTCAAAAAAAAGTCTGTGACCGCACATTTTATAATTCAGAGATTTGATACAATATCTTTCTACTGAAACATTTTCTTGTAGTTATATAATAGAATTAGTAAATATAAATAATGAAAAAATATATTATCGAAGGAAAATACGAAAAAAAACCTACATTTAAACACAAAAAAAAAAAAAAAAAAAAAGTAACTATAGTATTATAATTCAAACTATAAATTAACGAAAAAACAATTAACGAAAACAAAAAGTTTTATACAAATAAATGAATAAGTGAATAAATAAATAGTTTAATAAATAAATTAATAACTTAATAAATAAATAATAAAATAAATAAATAAATAAATAGATAAATAAATAGATAAATAAATAAATCAATAAAGAAATAAATAAATAGATAAACAAATAAATAAATAATAATGAATGAATAAGTTAACACGCCGCATTTACATGCACCCCGTTATGATTTGCCAGCAAATCATGTTCGAGCAAGTTGTAGGTTCCCACGATTGGCGAGGATCATGTATCAGCGCATTTTGAGGTAAATGCACGGAAGCCTTCAAGGTCGCTGACGCTGCGAATCATCGTGCGGCGAATGGAATTGGGATATGGTTTATTAAGTGTGGGAAGAGTTAGTCTTAAGTTAGTCTTAGAACAGGTGGGACGTGGTAATAAAGATCAGTTGATTTTAATAAATAACGGATTGTTTAATTTAAGTAAGTCGAACCGTTGGGCCTGCCCCTAGTGGGCAGGCGTTCGCGTTTTTTTTAGGATCCCTCGGAGGGAATCCTTTTACTGAATACATAAATAAATTAGTAAATAAATAAATAATATATATTTCATAATGAAAGCAAACGCAATAAAAATTTACACATAAATATCACAGATTAAGAATTAAGCTGGTTTATGAGAGAATTCTCAGAACTATCACAGCTATTATTAAAATTAATTGTTAGTTTTCGAATCCTTTCAAGAACCAATTCAACATTCGCCCTTCTGTGGAGATCAAGGGTTGAATTATGCCAGGGCAGATTTAACATCATTTTTAAAACTTTGTTTTGCGATACCTGCAACTTCTTTATATGGCATGTTGCTGCATTGCCGCATATTGGGCACCCATATAATAGTATTGCTTGGAAAATTACTTTATAAATTATAATCTTATTGTCATTTTTGAGAGAAGATTTTCTATTGATAAAAGGGTAAAGCATCTTAATTGCAATACTTATTTTCTTTAACGTGCTTTGAATATGTTGGCCAAATGTAAGTTTCGTATCAAGATGAACCCCGAGATACTTTACGGATTGCTCCCATTCTATTGCGTTACCATTTATTTGAAGCTGACTGCTGGGAAGATAGCAAGCTTTTCTTTTTCGTGTGAAAAAGATGGCTTGCAACTTCCCAACATTCAGCTTAATTTTCCATTTCTTATAATATTTTTCAAGTATTTCAATCGCATTTTTAAGATTGGTCTCAATGTTGAGAGCAAATTCATGCGACGCAAATACTGCAGTGTCATCAGCAAAAATGGCTGCTTCACATTGCGGAAGATTTGGAAAATCTGAAGTGCAGATATTGTATAAGGCTGGTCCAAGGACTGAGCCTTGAGGCACACCAGAATCAAAAAATAACACTTTAGAAACACCACAATTAACATGCACCTGAAAACATCTATCGGATAAGAAACTCTGAACAATTTTACATAAATACAAAGGAAAGTCAAACTGTAACATTTTATATATTATTCCATTGTGCCATACACCATCAAAAGCTTTTTCAATATCTATCAATATCATGCCCGTTGACTGACACCTTAAACGACGATCTAAGACATGATTACAAATTCTTTTTACCTGGTGTGAAGTGCTATGAGAGCTTCGAAAACCAAACTGTACATCAGGAAAAAGACCTTTATCTGAAACTATTTTTAAAATATATTGCTTCAGGATTTTTTCAAGAACTTTACTAACGTTGCTTAATAAACAAATTGGCCTGTAACTTTCAGAAATATCTGGGGGTTTTCCAGCCTTAAGAACAGGGACAACCATGGCTTTTTTCCAACATTGAGGGGTATTGGCATTTTAAACATGCATTGATAATAAATGTTAAATATTTAATTCCAACCTGAGGTAGTTGTTTTAAATATGCATTTCGAACTTTGTCTAGTCCTCCTATTTTTCGGGTTTGCAAGCTGTTGACTACATATTTAATATTTTCTTCTACTACAAAAGCATTTAAAGGAGTCAATTCATTTGAAATGTCAAATCTTTCGATTGCGTCCCTTACAAGTTCGTTTGTTTCAAACTCACCCAAATGTTGAGAAACTAGGTGATTTTTTGAAAAGTTTGTGCCAAGTATGATTGCTTTTTCAATATCTGTAAAATATGTTTTTGAAGAATCCTTTAGAAATGGTACCTTTCTGTTTTTATTTTTTACAACTCTTACGATATTCCAGAACGGTTTAGCATTTTTATCAAGAACGCTCAATTTTCTGTTCCACTCTTCGTTACGATTAACCAGTATTTGATCAGTAATGAGTTTGTTAAAATCAGAAACCATTGTTCGAGAAAAAGGTTGACGATATTTTTGCCAATTTTTGCGATGCACATTTCTTATTTTTATAAGTTCTAATATATGATCTGGAAGTTTTTTAAATAAATCTCTTTTTTCACGTTTGGGAATGCTTTCATCAACTGAGGAAAGAACAGCTTGTGTAAAGCTTTGAACGATGGAATCAACATCATTTTTACAAGATACTCTTTCAAGTTCGGTGCAACTATTTTGCAGGTTCATTTTTGTCTTTAATTTGAACGATTTCCAATTAGCATTTTTTAAGTCTAGAAAATATTGCACTTTTTTTTCCCCCAACCAAGAAAGGTTACAAGAAACAGGATTATGATCTGAACTGAGCGCCCTAAATGATACGGGTTCTGTTATTAGATGAGGGACATTGGACACGAAAAGATCAAGAACGGAGGGACGACCAGGGGAACCCGCAGGAAAATAAGTTGGACTAGGAGGATAAGAGATATTAATTGGTACAGTCAATAGAAAGTCAGACAATATATTGCCCCAGGCATTAGCTCTTGCACACCCCCAATCTCTATGCCGGCAGCTAAAATAGATATTCCCCACTCATTGTGAATAAGTTTCTAATATCTTGTTTAAGCCATCTCCTTTTTATATCTGACGCGGATCCACCAGGGAAATAAACTGAAAAAACTTTAACTGTTTTCTGGTTTCTTAATTTAATCTCTATCTCTATATTCTCCACCATGCGTGTGGGTACTACAGGTAAAAGCGAATGTTGAATTGATTTCCTAATAAGAATCGCAACCCCCCACCTCTTTGATGTATTCTATCCAAACGGTAGCATTTGAAATCAGATGATGGGAGTCTTATATTACAATCGAGCCAAGTTTCCGTTACTAACGCAACATCCACTTTGTAGCTATTCAAAAAGTTTAAAAATTCAAGAAATTTATTACGTATGCCCTTAGCATTCCAAGTTATTATTTTTATTTGTGTATCTGCCATTTTACTTATAATTAGAGTATAAAAACTTAGTAGCTAAATGCGCGATCACATTAAATTGCTCTATTTTTTTACAAACTGATAAATTTGAGATCATTTCCATGCACAGGGAATTCAGTTCCTCCATTGTGAAGAGTGATGAATTGTTGTTGGTAACGTTGGTGTTATTATTATTATTTAATGAAGAAGCGCCACGTGAGTCACTTTCCAATGCATTAATTGTTTGTGGTGTTCTTTGAAATCGAAAATTTGAATTTGCATAGCTTTTGCTCTTTGAATGTACCAGCCGACGCTGCTGTGGAGGTGGAAGCGACGGAAAGTCACTCAAAGAAGCAAATGAAACCGGTTTTTGGCAAGCTTGATGAGCAGAAATTTGTGCTGTAGCATCAGCGAAATGAGTTTTTGGGTGGGGATGAGCTTTTCTTCCAGATGATCTTTCTTTAATTTCTAAATATTTAGATCTGCTAGTGCATGTTATGTCAGTAGCTTTGTGATTGCCGCTGCAGTTAGCACATTTATTCGTAGAAGGATTATTGCATTCGCTTGTTTTGTGAGCTCCAGCGCAAACGGCACAATATGTTTTTATGTGGCAATTTCTCTCACCATGTCCAAACATTTGACAGTTAAAGCATTGTGTCACCTTACCTTTGATGATTTTTCTTTGGAAATTCCAATTGACTTGGTTGTGGAAAATTGAGCGATAATTTTTTTTTACTCGTAGTTAATTTAATTTAATCGATCCATTTTCAAAGGAAACGACATAGAAAAAGTCAGTAAATTGATCGTATTTTTTTCAATTTTTCTTATATCAACACATTTTAAGCCAAGAGAAATGAGTTCAGCTTTAAGTTCATTAGTTTTGGTGTCATCCAAACCATACAAAACAACTTTGAATGTTTTCGCACTTTTAAGGTCATGAGAAAAATATTGACAATTATCCTCTTTTAGTTTTTCTAAAACAATATTAAACGAATCCATAGATTCAAACACTATTCTTATTCCAATTGTTAGTTTTTTAATTGAGTAGTTGGATACATTAAGGATCTTCATTAGATTGTGCACATATTCAGGTGATTTTTGGAGCACTTTTATATGTGGCACATACACTTTTTTATTACAGACGGAGAATCAATTTCATCCATGTCTGAATTATCAGTATCTGGATGGCATTGGAGGGGAGTGAATTTATTAAAGAAGTGGTTTTTACTGGGCCCACTTGTTGGAAACATAGTGGAACGAAGTTTTTTATCCGAGGACAAGCATTTGTCCCCGGTTTCAGGCGATCTATCGCGTTTGGAAATTTTGTTAATTAGAACTTGCGAAAGAGATGAACACGTCATGCGCAGTCGAAAGCTCCGGATAAACTGGTGTCCCTTCATTAATTAACTGATTTTTTTTTATAAAAATCTTTGAAGTCGTTTTTGATAAAAATAAATTTTTATTATTGAAGACAAGAGAAGAATAACAACGATTTATTGTTGGGACAATTAAAATTAATCCTACCTAAGTATTGGCCCTAAACTTGCCAGTTGCAACTGAGATTCAGCAAGAATTAAGTAAAACGCTAGGTGAGAGATCATTCGCGTGTGATTCGCGAGCATGATTTTAATGGGCGAGTTGGTCGTAAGAAGCCTTTTACCAGCCAGCAAAAAAATCAAAGAAACCGACTTGCCCTTTGCTAATGAGCATGTTTTTTTCTTAGGATAGTCCTTGTATATAAATTTCTATAGTACTATCATGCAGAGGAACGCCCGGGGAGCAGCCTAGTTGGTTATTACAAGAATGAATATCTCGGACACATTTGCAGACTCTGCAGGCTGGGGGAGAGCGACAATGTGAAAGATTGAGGAATAAAAAATAAGTCAAGCTAAATAGACAATGAGTGAGAAGAATGAATTAAAGATTTATTTTTAACAACTTAAAACACAAATTATTTATTTTTGCTTAAATGTACATTTCGGAAGCTATGCTTCCATCGTCAGTAAGCTCTATTCAAATAATAATGACATTTTGATATTCATATTAAAATTCAATACAAACAACAAATTCAATACAAACAAAAAATTACACAAACAAATTTACAGTGAAATTAAGGTCTAATATAAACTTTTTTGAAAATTGGATTTCTTATTGGTCCATCGTCACTATTCATTAAATTATTTTAATTTTTAAATATATAAAGAGATTCGAAAGCATCTAGCTAATAAGGATTATTTACATTACGTATTAATTTCAAATTTTGTAAACTAAATTTATGGTTTTTATCTAGCATGTGTTGTGATACACTTGATTTTTCAGGTTCATTGTATTTTAGATGCGCAAAATGTTCTTTAAATCTTTTGAGAATTTGTCTTCTTGTCTGCCCTATATATTCTTTATTACAATTGTTACATCCAATTGAGTAAATCCCTGATTGCTGTAATGTTTTAATTTTGTCCCTTGATCCACTAATCAGATTCTTAATTTTTATTTCACTGCTTTGGTTAATTCTGATATTTTGTCTATTAAATATTGGTTTTAGCTTAGATGTAATTTCTGGATGGAAATTAAAAGTTAACCATTTCTTTTCTGAATATTGTTCATTTCTGATTAAATCTAAAGTTGTATATTTCCTTAGGTTTTGTTTTCTTTTATGAGCAATCAGTAGATCATCAATTAGCTGTTCTGTATACCATTTATTTTTGCTATTTCTTTGATTTTTTGAATTTCACTGTATTCTCTTTCTTTCGTCATTTGAATATTTAAGGCTCATGGAATGAAAAGCTGCAGCTACTCCGTTTGCAAAACACTCAGCTTGCAGAGCGAATATCTACACTTGAAAGTTATTGTGTCACTTTGGAGAAACAACTCGAGGCTGTATCTAAGAAATCTAATGAAAATTCTGTCGTCATGCATTTCCCTTCAGATAAGATGGAAAACAAGCTTAGCTTTGCAACACAAACTTGTCTAAGCCTTCTTAATCTAAGCGAAAATACAGAGTTATCACTACACAAAGCACAGGAATACACAAACCGGCAAACAAAAAAAACAACAATGGTTCTTAAATTCGAAAGCGCCGACACCGTCACAAAAATTATGGACGCTGCTCCTAAGCTCAAGAATACCGGGGTGTACATACATCGTGAGCAATCACTAATTTACCGCACCAAGAGAAAGCAACTATTTGACATAAAAAATAAATTAAGCACAAAAAATCCGAACACCAAAATATTTGTTAAAGGTGCTAAACTACAAATTGGCAATTTCACTTTTGCGTATGACAGCTTTCGAGGTATACAAATATCATCAAAACAAGAGCTTGATTACATCAAAACAAACTTTGGTGATGATTCAGCATGTTTCTTTGATGTAAACAACATAGACGTCGACTCCAACAAAACCAGGAATTATGTGACGCCAGCGCCATCTGTGGGTGGTCACGTATATAATGAAGGTGCAGGCCCTAGCCTAAGATAGGATTACATCGCCGTCTGCCAAGATATTAATTCTTACACAAATAATTTTAAATTTAATATTTTTTGTTATAACATTACAGGTTTTAAAAACAAATTAATTATGCCCGAATTTTTTAATCTTATAATTAAATATGACATTTTTATTCTTTTGGAAACTTTTTTAGAAAACGAAAATAACCTGCATTATACTAAATATTTTAAAGATTTTAATATAAAATGTATACCAGCAATCAGAAACCATACACTTGGTAGAGCTAGTGGTGGTCTTATGTTTGGTATTAAAAACACTTATAAAAATATTAGTATACATTTTAAAAACTGTGAAAATTATATAACTCTTATAGAGATTATTCATCAAAAAAAACATTTTCAAATACTTCCGGTGTACTTGAATTATAATGATTGGAATACGAAATATAATGAGCTATACAATTTTCTTAATAGTAACAATTATGAAAATTTGATGATAATTGGCGATTTAAATGGTCGTATAAGTGACTACCAGAACCCAATTAATTTAAATAACGGCAATTTTTCAATTGAAAGAAAATCCTTAGATACCTGTCTCAATCAGAATGGTAAATATCTAGTGGAAATGATTGAAGACTTTGGATTTCTTCTTTTAAATGGAATAAGTTCTAACGACTCAAATGGTAACTTTACATTTATTTCTGCCCAAGGTTGCTCTGTGATAGATTTATGTCTTATCAAAGGCGATTGGTTAAGCATAATACGAAACTTTGAAATTCTTCCAGAAAATTTCTCGCAACACCTCCCTATTCTCGTAACTTGCGGTTTAGATAACTTTATAAGCCTACAGTCGACAGAAAACACTCTCAGATTGAAATGGAGTGATAAAAACTTAAACAATTATATTAGAAAGCTTAATCAACATATAGCAAGCTTACCATTCATAGAAGCGACCAATTTAGAAGAAATATCTACTTCGATACTTACAACGATTAGACAATCCTCAAATTTCAACAATCAAAATAGTGTTAGGAACACTTTTTATTCTAAATGGTACGATAATGACTGCAAAAAGGCTAGGAAAAAATCTTTTGCATTTTTGAAACTTTTCCGAAAAACAAATAACCCTGGCACCAAATATTTGTATTTACAAGCAAACCAAGAATACAAACGAATCTGTACTCAAAAAAAGAATAGATACCTACAAAACGTAGCTTCGAAACTGAGTGTCTGTAAAGATTCAAAATCTTTTTGGAATTCTGTTCGCTTTTTAAATGGTCAGAATAATAATAATACACTTTCGATTAATGTTAATGTTCTCGTGGCTTATTTTGAAAAACTTCTGTTGCCCAATCCAAATTTTAGCATGATTAGTTTTGCCATCCCAAATGTTACCATACCAGAATTAGATTCCTCATTTACAATGACGGAATTAAAATCATCTCTAATGAAAATGAAAAATAACAAAGCATCTGGCCCTGATGGTATTCCAGCTGAATTCTATAAATATGCTACTCCAGAGTTTTTGGAATACATCTTAAGTTTCTTCAATAGATTATACATTGAGGAGATAGTTCCTGAAAACTTTAGGTGTTCCAAAATATCAGCTATTTTTAAGAAAGGCGATCGGGATCAGCCGGAAAACTATAGAGGTATTGCTGTGTTAAACTCATTGAGAAAATTATTCTCACAATTACTTTACTTAAGGCTTACAAATTGGGTTGAGCAAAACAATATAATCAGTTGCTGCCAAGCTGGCTTTCGCGTAAACCTTTCGACTATAGATCAAATTTTTGTGTTAAACACAGTGGCTAGGCGATTTATTGATAAAAAGAAATGTTTGTATGCTTTTTTTGTCGATTTAAAGGCTGCATTCGACACAGTCAATAGAAAGTCATTGATCTACAAGCTTTCAGTAATAGGTTTATCAACAAAGTTCATAAAATTCTATGAGAAAATGCTTGAGAACTCTAATGCTTTTGTTCAGAACGGCCCTAGGAAATCGAGAGACTTCAAATGTCAAACTGGTGTTCCCCAAGGCTGTGTTTTAAGTCCTTTGTTATTCTCTCTATTTATAAATGATGTTGAAAATCACATCCCAGGAGGTATTGTAATAGGTGATGTAACTATTAAGGTTCTTCTCTATGCAGACGATCTTGTTATCCTGTCAGATAGCCCGCTTACTTTACAACTCCAAATAAATAAGCTAAAACAATACTGTGATAGTTGGGATCTCAAAATCAACAGCTCAAAGTCGAAAATTATGATCTTCAGATCACACAACAGATCTATAGGTTATGGCCGAAACTGGACTCTAGGGAACGATATTATAGAAGTCGTGGATAAATTTAAATATCTGGGATATGTACTAACATATAACTTAAATACGCACGCTCATGCTAAAGAAAAAATAAAAGCTGCTAAAGTTGCTTTAAACAGCATGTGGTCTAATTTTTTTAGCAATATTTTTGTAGACACAGTTTCAAAATTCAAAGTATTCAATGCTACAGTGAATAGCTGCCTCTGCTATGGAAGCGAAGTATATGGGTATGAACAGCTAGAAGAACTAGAAAATGTTCAAAGATATTTTTTTAAACGAATCTTCCGGTTACCTAAGAACACCCCAAATTATGCCATCCATGTGGAGTCTGGCTTACCTCAAATATTTCTGAAAAACTTAAAGGCAAATGCGGATTACATTGTAAAGGTAATGAATAGATCAGACCAAAACCTCCAAAAACGGATCCTTAATATTTGTTTTAATAAAGTTTACAGTCCAGTAAAAAATTGGTACGATCTAGCTGTTACACACGACTTTCCGATCTCATTACGAACTGATAATAATGAAGAATTAAAATTGTCTTTATACGACTGCATAGCTTGTATAGATGAGACACTTTTCCAGAAATGTATAGAACGTGGTTCTCATTCAGCTTCAAGGAGTGTTTATAGGCAATTAAGTTTTAATCTAGGCGAGGATAACTATTTTAGGAATGAGTTCTCAGTTTCAGAAATGAGCTTAATTTTCAAAGCCAGAACTGAAATGCTGGATCTGAATTGTAGACCATATAGATCTGACTTAAATCCTATCTGCTCTCTTTGCAACCTTGGTACGAATGAAAATATCTTACATTTTATAGCGTTCTGTCCAATTTTACAAGAGATCCGTAGACTTCATTTTTCCGCAAGTTTCCTTTCTTTAGAAGAATGTATAAATATTTTGAATGGTGGCCGTGGTTGGAAGTCTCTTGTAGGATATGTTTCGCACGCAAAAAAATATCGAGATGAGTATTTGAACATGTTTTGAAGAATAAAGTCACCACTACTATTTGAATAGGTATTTTAAAAAGCGCATGTCGCAGATTATTTTCGTTTTAGCTAAACTAAAAGCCCTTTTTTCACTTGTTTATACGATTTTGTTTTGACTAAACTAAAAGTCCAGATTAATTATTTTTTCTTTCTTTTTAATTTTTTATATACAAAACTAAGCCTTAAATATATCTAAAATATTTAACCAAAATTAATTTATCTTTGTTTTGACTAAACTAAAAGTCACAGTTTGTTTATTTATTAATCCCAAATTAAATATATGTGTATAAAAATAACTTATAATTAATTTTAAATGAGCACAACTTTGTTAAATCAAACTCTCTTATTATATTTAAAAAAATTGTATTGTATAAGTAATTTTTTTTACGGCAGACGGCATATTTGCCATGCTTTGTAATTATTTCTTATATCTAAAATTGTATTTTATGATTTGAAAAATAAAGAAAGAATTGAATTGAATTGAATTGAATTGAATTGAAAAGCTGATAATTTTTGTTCAAATGAATGAAATGAATCAGATGTTATGTATCTAAGAGTATTTGTAGGCTTTCGATAAATATCGAATTCGATGTTTTCACCTTCTCTAATTATAGTTAATTCTAAATAGTTTAATTTTTTCATTTTTCATTTTAGTCTCTAAATTTGACATGAATAAGTTTGCGAAAAATGGACTTAAATGTGAACCCATACTGCAACAAAATTTTTGTCGATAGAATTTTTGAATAAACTGAAACCAATTTTCATTTGAAATTAATACGTAATGTAAATAATGTAAATAAACCTTATGAGCTAGATGCTTTCGAATCTCTTTATACAGGGTGCGCCAGAGAAACTTACTTATTTGAAAAAATTCCCGCGCGGTGATTTGGGCGGTTAGAGTGGCAATAGGGGGCGCATCTGGAGGGGGAAGTTCCCAAGTTTTTTTCTCCTTCCAGTCAGTTGCCATCATGCTCTGGTCTAGAGAGCAGCGGTCCTTCGAAGTCGAGAGCTTCTTTTCTAACGGTCGCTCACTTGTTGCTACACAACGTGCCTTCCGCGCTCGCTTTGAAATTCCTCCTCACAGACTCGTTCCTGGCCGTAATTCGATTCTGTCGTGGGTTAACTCATTTCGGGAGCGTGGAAGTGTTGCTAAACCCAGAAATGTACTTCAACGGACCATCAGAACTCCGGAAAATATCGAAAGAGTGAGGCAGTCAGTTGTGCGTTCTCCCCGGCGTTCGGCTCGCAAACACGCAGCTGCTATGGGAATTTCTGACACCACTGTTCGACGAATTCTCCATTAAGACCTTCAATTTCATCCCTATAAATTGGCTGCTGTGCAAGAATTAACTGGACGAGATTTTGTTGCCCGCGACGCCATTGCCAACATACCGATTGATATGCTGCAAAGAGTGGAGACGAATTTCAAAAATCGACTTCATCAGTGTATGTGCAATGGGGGTCGCCATTTGTCCGATGTCATTTTCAAGACTGCATGAAAAAAAAATTGGGATATTGTATTCTCAAATAAAAAAAAAAATTAAAACAATAATTGAAGTACTTTTGTTTTTATTGACCTTTCAAATAAGTAAGTTTCTCTGGCGCACCCTGTATATTTAAAAATAAGAATAATTTAATGAATAGCTACGATGGACCAATAAGAAATCCAATTTTCAAAAAAGTTTATATTAGACCTTAATTTCACTGTAAATTTGTTTGTGTAATTTTTTGTTTGTATTGAATTTGTTGTTTGTATTGAATTTTAATATGAATATCAAAATGTCATTATTATTTGAATAAAGCTTACTGACGATGGAAGCATAGCTTCCGAAATGTACATTTAAGCAAAAATAAATAATTTGTGTTTTAAGTTGTTAAAAATAAAATCTTTAATTTATAATAAAAAACACGTTTAAAAATCTCCACTATCAAATTAATAAGAAGAATGCTTAAAGTTAAAGCAAGACAAAACAGAACATAATTTTTGCATTTTTCTTTTTTTATATTTATTTAATATCAACTTACCTATGAAGTAGTTGGTTGTTATTTGTATTTTTATTTATTTTTGACCCAGTTTTGGTTTCGGTATTGCATTTATGTTTGCCATCGGTTCGTTTTCTGTTAAACAAAATATTTTCATTGCCTTCAATTTTCAATTTTTGTTTGAAATAAATTTTGCCGTTCAATGATTGGTGTAGTATGTAACTAATTAAATTTGTGATAGTTTTGTGTGTGGCATTGTAGGTAAGTATAGGTATATACCTAGCTAACTACCGTGTCCTCAGTTCGTATCATTTAAAAAACAAAACAATTTTTATTTTGACTTCGATTCCCAATTAATTTTGCCGTGTTGAGTGTATGTACCTTTTGAGTTGTGCGTGGTATTGAATTAATTTAGAAGTTTAATTTATACAAATTAAATTAGAAATTTAAATAAAGGCGTATGGATGTATATGTAATTAAAATGTAGCCTGGTATATTTAAAATCGGCTGTTTTTTTTTTATACATACATATATCCTTTTGAAAATCATCTTTACTAATACTTATTGAGAACTTTTACAGATACTCGTATCATAAAATTATTTTTACTTGAGATTATAGGTACTGTAAGGCAAGTTATGCATTCGTAGAAAAAAAAGTGTTTTGATATAACAATCAAACATGACATTACGATGATAGCGAAGACGAAAAAAGATGGTCTAAAAATTCTGTCCGTCTGTATGTCTATCAGTCTGTATGTATGTATGCATAGACAGCCCAAACGGGTGGGCCGAATTGTTTCAAAATTGGTGCATATATAAAGTTTTTTAGGCATTCTACAGAGGGGAAATTGAAATATTTTGTTTTAGCACAAAAAGTAACGTTAGCCATATAACCGTTAAGTTAAAGCCTATGTTTTTCGGAAACAGCTCTAACAATTTTAATTCAAAAAATCAGTGTAGCTTCTTAGATACGACTGATCGTATGGTTGAAAAAAAAATTTAAATGTCTAAAAACGGTACTTTCCAAAATAAAACAATCCTTTGTTTTGCTTTCGACAATCTCATATACAGGTTTAGGTTGCCCAATTTAGACTGCGTAACAATATTTTTAATTAGTATTTTTATATATTTTTAAAAGCATTTTTAAGAAAAAAATTTATATTTTGAAACTGCTCATTAATTTTTTCCAAAAATTATAGTTTTATGTATTTGCCGAATACCTATGAATTGGCGTTTTTGAACTTTTTTTTTGAAAAATGTTTTCAAAAAGTTAACAAAAAAATTATTCATTTATTTCAGAATTTTGAATTATATTTTCTTTGATTTGATATATTATTAAATATTTCAGATTTTCATACTAATTTTTTTTAGAAAACACAAACATTTAACATGTAAAACATACAAAAACTTACATTACATTTATCGGTAAAACATACCGATTAGAAAAAAAAAAAAAAATAGAAAAAAAATCTTTCAACCTGTGAATAACATAAGTACCTACCTACATTAGCCGCGTTTTATTATCGCTCATAACCCATATGGTTCACCCCGTAAAAATAAAACGATCTGGGTTAAGAAAAAATTATACTTTACATGATTGGTAGTTCTGATTACCTTTTGACGTTTCTTTTGTTGACACAGAAAAAAAATGATTTCAGGTGTAGTGGATGTAAGTATAAATTGATAACATTTAATAAATAAAATAAATTAATTAAAGCTTTTACACAGTTTTTATACGACAGCTCTGGTTGTGATTGGGAATTAGTTCATCCAATTACTCAACCAGCAGTAGTGATTCCTCCTCCGTTGACGTGGGAACCCAAAGTCACCAAAGAATTGAAGACTTTGAAAGTATTATAGCTGCATACTCGGACCAGGATTTTAAAACGCACTTTCGGCTATTAAGTCCTCTAGGACATTGCTCATGGCGTATTTTTTTTTTCTTGGATGAACAAATTCCGCCTGCCTCTTGGAATATGCGTGTATGAATCCAATAGTTTCCTCCTTTGTCCAGATTCTTCGTTTTCTATAGTAAAATCCTATTGGAAAAACATTTAATTAAAAACAAATTGCAAAGTACTTACGATTTATTTTCATTTGCATCCATATTGTCTGGCGCCTGGGACTGTTTTATTTTTTGTTGACATTTGACTGTTTTTTGTTTCTTTTTTTCTCAGTAATGACAATATTTGAGAAGAAAATTAGCCCTCTGTTCGTTCAACTTAATACTAATATTTGGAAACCCAGATAGAAACCCCGATAGAAACCTGGATCTCGTGTTGTTTTTGTAATACGTGCTAAAAAATAACCCAGACCCAGACCCGTAGATAATAAAACGCAGCTATTTTAAATAATGAAATAAAATCATTCAGGTATTATTACCTGCATCCTTTAAAAACGTTTAGTAGGCGTGTTTTTTTCTAAGCCCCGGGGAAATTGGACGAAAAAACGATGAGTGTTTTTAACAATATGCATGCTAAATCCAACAACTAATCCCCGGGGGTGCTTAGCGTAAACCCCGAGAATTCTCGGGGCTTAGCTTTTGGAGAGAATAAAAACTGTGGTACCAAATTATTTTTGATTAAGTTATCGATAAAATGTTTAGAAACTTCAAAACTGACATTTTGACATGTCAGCTAATTTATCAATTTTGTGAATTGTAAAATTCATAGGTATAATATATTGCGAGAATCGATATAGACACTTTTCCCAAGCAGGAAGGATAAAAGCTCAAGCCAAAGCTATCGGATTTGAAGTCCAGAATCTAAACAAAATGAAAACAGAGGAGAAAACTACCAAAGGTTGAAATGGGCAGCTCATTTAGTCACTCGAGAAAGACATTCTCAACAATTCCAAGTCGAAAAAAGCTTCTTACAGAAATTGATGAAGCATTAACAACCAATGGCCAAAAATACAACAGCATTCGCCTCATGTGTCTTGCCCATTTATCGATGGGTTTTAGTTTTGAAGAATTGCGACCTTTATTAAGAATTACTGCAACTATTTTGGCCGTGTGTTCCACGATCTTGTCTCTTGCTACCGCTCGAGGAAGATCAAGTTCTCGAAGTAATCTCGAACTTAATATTGGGCAAATTCCAGCAGACCGAATTCCAGGTATATGCAAATCGCCTTAGGCTTTCAGTGTCGACAGCTGGCGCGGACAACACCTATTCTCGAGCCCACAAAGGCGGAAAAACTTGGACGAGTTATGTCTTCAATGGACTTTATATTCCACTCATTGCTCAGTTGGCCTCGATTTTGGTTAAGTCCACTGGAATCGATGATCTTGAACTGAAATTAGGAATGGTTCATTTCGCATCCCTGTCTGGTTTAAGTAATATGAAACAAGAACAAGCAACATTTAGGAAAGGCGAGAGAAACAATTTGCTTCCGATAAAATCAAGGACGGTTTTTGCTGTCGGTGGTGTATCCTAAGCAGAAATCGGTGCTTCCCTCAACAACTGGTGTTCCCTCAAACTATAACAACTAAGCAGTATAAAGACATTTTATTAAGTGTATTATCCATTTATTTCTATACCTTATTATTCCTTCTTTACGAATTTTTGCGTACGTAACTGAATACTATATACAAAGTAGGCCCTCCTACATATACATATGTATGTGTCCTTAAAAATCACATTAATCTAATGTATAAATATTGTATATCTACCAACTTACATCCTTCAGTTTCATTATCATAAGTACATATTTACATTTCTAGGTTCCATGTATGTATGTAGGTTTTTTTTTTGTATGCATACTTTTTTGTTTGCGAAAATTGTTGTTTTGTAAGAATGAATTACAGTCGAACTTAGATAAGTCGAACTTCGATAACTCGAATATTTGATAACTCAAATGATGTCTGAAGTGTATACATGTAATTTTTGTTTGATAACTCGAACTTCTATAACTCGACTGTCACGATAACTCGAATGTCTCGATAACTCGAAGATATTATTTGGCGTCATCTTCGATAAGTCGAATAAGTTCATTTCATAATGCATTGCGTTTTTGGGCACTGTGTTTGTATGTTATATGACCTTGTATACATATGTGCGTGTTGAAAATTGTGATTCCGTTAAGTGTGAGTAAAAGCTGTCATGTTCCGGTGTTAGAACACACATTATTAGGTTGATATACGTATGACGTAGATATTAACAGTGCATTGTGAAGTTCTTATTAAAAGTAAAGGTAACGTGGGTATGTCGTTAAACGAACCTTAAAAACATCGTTTGAAGATAAATTTAAATTAAAAATTGGTCAAGAAAAAGGATGTGGCTATTAAATATAGCAATCCGGCAAATCCATTCGTCAGTCATGTATAACAGAATATTTTAAATAATCAGAATAACTGTACTTTTTTATTCGCTCATAAATATTACGTAATTTATATTAATTTTCTATTTTACTTGATAACTCGAAGTCTTGATAACTCGAATTATTTTTTTGGCAAGTGATGGTTCGAGTTATCGAAGTTTGACTGTACACTATATAAACATAATAACAACTCAGCACATAAACACTCTGTTTTAAGCAATCACTTCTTCTCTGTAAGTTTTAATTTTATTCTGAAAAAATAAATTATATTTTATTCTAGTCTGTTCTCAGTATCCAAGTTGTGTGTTTCATTTCCTTTGAAGTTTCTCATTAGTTTTTCATCAAAAATAAAACAAAAAAATGTTATCATTTTTGTATTACCTTAGTCTAAAAATTAACAAACATTTCATGTTTAATTTTTGTCTGACCAAAATGTAGAACATACGTAAACTTATACATAATTTTTCTCATCAGAATCCATAGAACCGAGATCATGATAGGTAAGCTTTTTATATCGGTTACATTTCTCGTTATTATTCCAAATAAAACAAGTTGGTGATAAGTTGATTAAAGATAACGTTTTAACATTGGTAAGTATTTTGTAAAAATATGTGTAATGGATGGCGGTTTCATTTTTGAAGAATACTAAATATAAATAAGTATGTTTTTACTATACCTTACAGTTTTTTTACTTTAAATTTTATTTAATAATTCTATTTATAAAATGACCAACATTTTTTTAATCAAACCGTTGGAGTTATTCATGCACATAGTGTTGTTTTGATATCACATAATTTTCATTTTGTCAATACATCTTACAAAGAAAATATTAACATGGGTCACAACAACATACCGGTTCGTAAGTATGTGTTTGAATTCACTATTATATTTTTAAATCCAATAAATTTTAATATTATTACATACCGCAACATGACCTAATTAGGTACCTACTCAGAATTGAATTTTAAACAAATTATTTAACTTTTGAATGCTTGTAACTCATAAGTTTGATTTTGAACTTTTGTGCGAATGCATGTAATGTACACTCCTAATAAAACCCACGCAAGCAGTGCTAATTTCTAAAATCATAGGTATTGGAAAATGTCGTTAAAATTATTTTATTTCAACAGTTATACCTAGGTATCTAAAACCAAATCATCTTATGTCAATATGTATACATATATATGTACATATATATAAATATATATTTATTTTTTCAAACTATAAGATCAATAATTTCAATTAAATTGTTTATAAAAGCAAATTAACATGATCTTATATTAATGCCCAATTACACTGAAAGCTAACGTACATATTCCATTCAACTAATTTTTACATATTTTTATATTTTATGTTAAAAAATCAAGTTAGATTTTCGACCAATATAACTAAGAACAATAGATAGTTCAGTAGAATATTCGCTCAATGAATTAAAATCAATCACTATTCGCTTTTTTCTAACATTCGATTTTTATAATAACCTACTTAAATATGTATATATACCTACCTACCAAGTTAAAAAAAAAACCGCTTCAGCTTCTATCACTGTAATACTGAGTTTGATGTAAATCTTAAACCATTTATCCATTTAATCTTAAATCTTTATATTTAAAAGAATAAATCTTACATGTAGGTACCTGAAAACATACTTACCAACATACCAAATTCACCTAAATACCTATATCGCAAGTAAAAATAAGGACTTTATTTTTATTTTGTTTCTTTTAATTTTCTAATTTATTTATTAGTTACAAAAAAACACCTAAAATAATTTGTTGTAAGTATGTAGGTAGGTACCTTTAGGTACCTACAGCTTGAACATAACAGCAACGCACCTGGATAATAGCTGTGACCCACATGCCACCTGTTTAAATAAAATAAATTAGTTAATGTAGGTATTTTTGTCTTTCACTTATCTTAATAAATGCTAATTTACCTACGATTAGATTTTTTGAACGCTTGACTGAGCTTTCCTTGAGTTGAAATATTGACATGAACTCTAAAAATATAAATAAAATAAAATTTACAATTTGTTGAAATAATTTATCTTTTTTTAACTTACCTATTTAAGATTTTTATAACGCGCTGGTTTGTTTTCTAAAGAATCACAAAATCCAAATCCTATCTACAATAAAATAACTAAAATCCAAACCATATTGTATATACATATGTAAATACAACCTACCTCAACAGTCCGGTACCAAATGTATGAATACGTCTTAGTGTTTGTTAGTACGTAAGTAGTATTGTAGGTACGTAATTTACATATATTCATAATCTACATGAGATGGGATTACAGCAAAATTAATAAAATAGCTACAAACAAAACAAAAAAAAAGCTAGCAACAAAACGGATTCAAATGTTTTCGTATATATGAACGTTCAACTTTGTTTTCCTCTTTGCCTTATCATTATATAAGATAAATAAAAAAAAACATGTGATGAAAAAAAAGAAACCACATTTGGTTTTCTCTTTTATACTCTTTTTGTATTCGAAAACGAAATTAAGCTAGCTCATGTATTCTTTTCCCCTCTTCCTTCCTATGCCCTCGTCATCAAAACTAATTTTTAGAAAAGGGGGAAACAGCGATACTAGCGACCCCTTAGGCAATTTATAGATTATAACTTTATACAATGGGATAGTGTTATTTTTGCGGACGAATCCAATTTCAATATTTTTAGTTCTGACGGGATGTCTTCTATGTCTGAAGGAGACCAAATACCAATCTCAAAACGGGAAACCTTAAAACGGGTGCCTGTTGTTTCGTTTTTTTTTTTTCAATTCGCATTTCGTTGTGTCCCTCTTTCTTACATCGATTTTTGTTTACTTCGTTTATATTTACTTCGTTTTTGTAGCACTTTGTATTTTCAATCAATGCGCCCTACGATCACTACGCATTTCTTTCTTTCCTTTTTACTCCTTTTGCATTTCCGTTAAAAGTGCAATGAATTATTTAGGTGATGGTTTTCTCGCCAAAGGTCTATTTCGCATTTTGTTTGGTATTAGAATCTATTGTCATTGGCATCTCATATAAAACTTTATTAGAAATTATGTAAATTTAAGCAGGGGGTTGCAGGGGGAAGCATGCCCCAATGCGCACTTTTTTGTGAATTTTAATGCTTGTATCAAAAAAAAAATAAAATAAACAAAGACGAAACGCACGTTGGCGAAGTAATCGAAATGAACAAAAAATGAAATAATCGAAAAATTAAATAATAAATGGGCGAATAAACTTAAAACGAACTAAGTTTCAAAACAAATGTGAACAAAGTAATTGACAAACATATTGATTAAAGTACTGAATAAACGAAATGAAAAACGTTATAATACAAAAAAGAGATGAAAAAAACCAAACAAACCATATCCCCTTAAAACAACTGTGAAGCATGGCGGAGGAAGCGTTATGGTATAAAAAATATATGTCTGCATCCGGGGTGGGAAATTTGAGTTTATTAAGAGGACCATGGATAAAAATATGCACCTCAAATATACTATAAAATAATTTGATTCAAGGTGCCTGAAATTTGGACAATGACACGAAGTACAAGCCAGGAATTGTGCAGGCCTGGCTCATTAGTAATTGTCCTCACTAGATGTGATGACACATCTGGCGCAGTCACCTAATATGAATGTGATCAAAAACGTATGGGCCTTGTTGCACAACAATACTGGAAAACACAAAATCCATAACAAAAATTACCTTAAAAATATACTGCTGAAGAATGGCAGAAAATCACCCCAGACATAATAAAGAAGCTTGTTGATTCCATGCCAAAAAACTAGTTTGCAAATGATTGCAACTTAAAACTTAAGCCAGGCACTGTGTCCAATAGTATGTGAGGTTATCCAATGTATATCGCTAGTAAGAATGGTTAAAATACCTCACTAGGCTCACTCTATAGGCTCACTCTATATGTTAATGAACTGCCACCGTATTCTTTTTCTTTACTTAAGTGGTCAAATGGGAGAAACATATCTTCATAAGGTTTTTTTTTACAATACAATTCTATATACTACTGAAATTACTCAGCCAAGTAGAAGACGTAGCATTATATTTAATTGGACTTGTTCAATTATTGATTCAAAATAGCTTTTAACGGCCTTTAGTCCACAAAATTTGCGTTTCATCCAGGCAATCTCACTTGGACTCATCAGTTGGTTAGTGAGCGCCTTACCAATACGCAATTTTTTGTTAATTCAGTTCAACTTACTTCCCTTTTTTTGACAAAAAATCAATGTGAACTATATTCAACAGGATTAAAATTTTAATCATTAAAATTGGAAGATTTTGTCCTTGGTCATACATAGTTAATAAGAAGGTGTTTTTTTTTTTATAATACAATTCTATATACAACTGAAATTACTCAGCCAAGTAGAAGACTTATCATTATATTTAATTGGACTTGTTGAATTATTGATTCAAAATAGCTTTTAACGACCTTTTGTCCACACAATTTGCGTTTTATCCCGGCAATCTCACTTGGACTCATCAGTTGGTTAGTGAGCGCCTAACAATACGCAATTTTTTGTTAATTCAGTTGTGATGAGTCCAAGTGAGATTGCCGGGATGAAACACAAATTTTGTGGAATAAAGGCCGTTAAAAACTATTTTGAAGAAACATATCTTCAACATTTGTTAAGGCTTCTCCCACTGAGCTCAATTTGCAGGTATGTTATGTTTACTTTTTATCATTAAAAGCAGTTGGAACATCTTTATTGTCTTTACCAAAAGTTCTAAAGGTCATCATCGTTATCGATTGGTGATCCATACATCCAGAATACTTCTGGCCTGCTATCAATCAAATCCAGAACAGATTTCCTTCTCCGAAAAGAAACTATCGCGCAATTCCATTTACCAATCGAAAACTTTCTGCCTTCTAATTCACAATTTTTCTTTTCAGAGAAGGAACTACCTATTACACGATTGTCAATTGAAAGCCCTGTAGAACTGGCTTGTTATGCATTTCGTCGACTATATAGAAAAATTGATACATTAAGGTTACACGAACAGATCTACAGAGGGTGCGACAGATGACAGTAAAGGCTATTTTTATTTAGATTGATAAACGAAAAGTTCGTATCTCCCATTACTTTCGCTCTCAAAATTATTATTTCGAACGATATACAAAACAAGCTCGTTTCTATAACCAGAATAATATTCACCAGGTGCATATCAAAAGAAGGGGAAGAGGAACAGTGCTTTTGACAGATTGCTTATGACATTTTTCCAGGTAAGTAACGGGAATTACAAAAAAAAAACAGAAAGGGATTACGATACATACAAATTGACTCAGCGGGACAAAGGCAATTAGAAAAAAAAATGAAAATGAAATTTCTTTGACTTTGTGTTCCTTTTTTTAGCTAGCGCACAGCAAAGGAAAATAATGAAGCTACTTTAAACTGGAATCAATAAATCAGTACGAGGAATTCCACCTATCTTACCATCCAAGTAAACAAAGTTTACAACATTAAATGAAAAATAAAAATAAAATCCAAGAATTTAAAGTTCTTTTCATCTACAAGGATTGGAGGGAGTTAGGGCACTGAATGTTTTTTCACTTACAAAAATGCATTTCCGGGATTCTTTTTAAATTTAGGAAGCAAGTAGATATGTACTTATAGAAAATTATTATTAAAATAAACAAAGCTTTTCCTGAACAGTTGATTTATCGTTAGTGGTATAATAGAATAATCATAAGTTCTGCATGCAAAGGAGTTGTTCTAAATTTTGTAATATGTCAGATGCAACTGTGGAATGAATTCGATACAAAATTAGTTGGAGAAATATAGAATCCATAGTATCCCATCTTTGCTGTCAATTTGAAATATTTTTTTTTTTTAAATTTTCTTTTTTCAATATTTATCTTTCTTTTCGTAAGCTTTGCAGAAATTGATCTTGGATTTTAAATCTTTACTTGAAAGTGTGGCGTATACCTAAAATGACGTTTCATACTGTGACCAATTTGAGCGCGATCAATATTGTAGTTTCGATTCTTATAGAATGAGTCTATTGTTTTTATTATATATGACAATAAGGACGTTCCCTCACTTATTAGATATGTTATTTCGGAAAACAATCCGAGTAATTTCGTGAACTAATCATATGAAAGCTGCCAAAAAAATCAGAGCAAACCGCATACCAAACGAAGTTTGCATTTAGCTTTCTATACAGTTGTTCTCGGACAGCTAGTTATTCCAATTTCGTTGTGATAACTCAAGAAGCCAAGATAGCTTTCATGAGAAGAGCTGTTTTTTCATCAAATGTGCTCTTGCACGCGTTACAACAACTGAAAGGTATATCAGATTGCTGATAATAATTGAGTGAACGCCCCAATAGCACACCTTTACACATTATCGAACCTGCGTGACATTCCTGTTAGATATCAGATTCATCAGTTCGGTTGGCCGTGCAATTAATGACTAATTGGACGGCTAAATTAACGTTGGCTGACAATTAATTATGCGTGTACACGGTTGGTAGAAAATCTAACAACCTCTTACAATTATTTATTGTCAGAAGTTGCCTGAAAAATTTTTGTCAGGTAGCTGGCTGAATACCTACCAATAAATTGTAAGAGATTGGTAGATTTTCTACCAACCGTGTACACACATAATTACTTATTAGTCTTTTCAAACTATTCCTAGTTGAGTTTTCAGAAATTAAAAGCCGAAATAGGATTACAATAAAATAAATTAGTATACATATTTACTATGAGTAATATACATGTAGCTAATAAACAAAACTATAGAACGCTTTTTGATTCATTTCAATACGAAAAAAGTGAAAACAAATATTTTCCTTTAATTCTTTTGGAAAGTGTTTTACTAAATTATGCTACAAAAATGACTGTAAAAATATAATTTTTTTATTCTCAGAATCCTTTTTATATAATAACAATTTTAACAAAAAAAAACAACAATAATTCAAACACTTTGATTGCGAGTATATTTGATAAACATTTCTATGGGTTCGCAACACTGCACGACGTCCAAAATTACTTAAAATGGTGTGACAATAAAAAAATTGTATGATGTAAAAAAAACTATCCCTTCAATATTTTCACTGTGAGAAACGTCAGACAACCTTACACAGTTATAAGACATTGTAAGCATTTTTTCACTGACAGATCTGACAATATTGTAAGATATACCAATCGTGTACACTAAGCTTAACTAACAACAAAAATAATTGTTCATCGATGGATGATTTGCATACACATCATCGATGAAAACGCTGCCTGTCTGGCAATATCAAAACATTTTGTGAGCAGTCGTTCATGAGTGTTGTGCCATCATGCAAGTGTACACATTATCGATCGTGAGCAAAACTGTCACGCATGTTCAATAATGTGTACCCTAATTTCCAAGCATTCCGAAAGCTTCTGGATTAAGTAGGGTGCACATTATCGAACATGCGTGACAGTTTTCCTCACGATCGATAATGTGTACACTTGCCTGATGTCATGACTGATGTGTACCCAAAACTGTTCACGCATGTTTGATATCCAACATGAATGTCACGCAGGTTCGATAATGTGTACCCTACATAACTAATTGACAACGCATAAGTGAAACCAAACTAAAAGTTTTTATATGAGATGTAGCTGATGATAGAAAATATTTCATTTAATGCTTTTTTTCCGGATTAGCTGAATTAAAATATATTAATTATATAATGAATGCAATTATGTACCACGCCGAACGTTTAACTAAAAATTCAATTTTATGTATAGGCGGTTCCATGTATTACACGGTGTCTCCACTTTATATGTTTTATAGTATACTATCTGCCATTTTGATAGAAAGAAAGAAAAATAGAATGCTAGAAAATTTGTCATTGGGCATTTCATAGAATACTATTTCAATTGCACAAATGTCGCGAAGGAATACGTATCCCTGTGTTCGTGCTATAGTAGCGTTACAAGACTTAAAAAACCTTCAACAAAAGTAATTAAACAAAAAAAAAAAACAAGAAATTATAACAATACACACACCACAAACGTTCACCAGCCACAAACGCTAACCTCAAAGTGAAAATGGCAGCCAAATAGTATACTATCGATAGAATGCTATGAGCAGTGCAATGTCTAGTATGAATTTTTTTTATAGAATGTCACCTAGCTTACTAGAAAATCTAGATCGTGCAGACCCCATGTTAAGCTTAAAGCCAATTAATAGCAGACCGCTCTTTCAAAATTTGAGGATGCTAATTCATTCATGTTTATTTTGTTTCCGAGTGCTTTTAAGATCCTTGTTCTAAATTGTTTTAATTTGAACTTTGAAATCTGATAGATTGATTGTCAGCTATCAGCTGGCCTTCTGGCAATGACTTTTCTACAACATATTGTTCGACGAAATGGTATCTAAGCTCGACAGTTGTAAAACATTTAGGACATATATTTTTTTTTTATTGACAACATCTAACAACCCTCATGACTAAGCCTTGGTTCCCAGCATCTTTATTTTTTTAGGGAAAAATGCACGAAGAGTGGCAAGAGAATAAAAGAAATTTGCTTGGCACTTTTTCATAATAAAATGTAGGGTGTCGAAAGGGAAATAAGTAAGAGAATCAATAGTGAACGTTAACAAATTTGTAGATACTGATTTTGCTCGCCGCTGGAAATAAAAAAAAAACATGAAATAAAATATATTTCCTAGTTCTTAAAACAAATTTCTTTGAATGGGCTTTTTTGATCAATTCTGTCTGACTATGTAAATGAAAACACGTACATACATTCTGTCCCGAAGTTTCCTATAAATTTTCTTTATAAATTTACTCCACAAGCTACTTTGCAATACTTTATTACTTATTACAAGTTGTGCAAAAAATTATTCATCTTTCATCATAAAATAATATCTAATTCTAATTAAGCCTTCGAAACACAAAAAGTCGAACTTGACGAAGCATCACAATTACTTTGGATTATAGTTCCGTTAGTTTGATTATGTCCTTGTGTCTATAAAATAATAATAGAAACAGAATATCCCGCTGAGGCTAATCATAACTTCGATTCAACATCAACCCCCATAAAGTTCTACCAACAAGAATAATATTAATAAAAAAAGGATCAACATGTTGAATTGTTACACTTTCGAAATCATACCTACATAATATCTACGGGTGTAAATCTCCTCAAAAAAAAATAAAGAAAACTGGGGTGGATTAGTGGCATTAGGTTGAGCAAATACACTCACTCCCTTCCGCAAAACATGTTATAAGCCTTGAAAACTTATTATACCCCACAAGGAGGAAATATAGGAAGAGGCTTTCTGACCGCACGTACGAAATATGAAATACCAAACAACTTATACTCTAATGTCTATACCCAATCCAAATAACGAAATAGCACCTGGAAGATTATGTACCTACCTTCTCACTCAAACTGAAGGCCGATTAATGTCGGTTGCAGTCCTTCATGAAAATATTGCCATAATAACTGTTCATTGTTAAGTAGTTATTTGAGAGCGTGTCTCGGAAATAATAAAACAAATTTCGACACACTACCTCTACGTACCCACAACCATTAAACCCTTTTTAAAATTTAACGCTTACACATATCATGTAAGGTGTAGAGCTATAAGCAACGTGACCATAGGTTCTTTTTTAACTATTAATATCGAAATCGAAACATCTCACCTTTAACTATTAGTTTTACGGAAATAAGGTGTATGGTGTTAAACTCTTTTTAGTGCACATTTCGTTCAGTGAAAGCGCTCAATTCAGCAATTGGAAGCTCATGTCATAATTTTAGATTTAAGACTTATTTTATGTATATATAAATAAAATAAAGAGAACAACTTTTTTTTATCTAATTTATCTTGGGGACGAGTTTCGAAATCAAAATTTCATCTTTTATTTTTCCCAATTATTTGGAAACGCGTCGCCGAAGTACATTTTATGTATAAAAAAGTTGTGACAATTTATTTATTTAAAATAATGAAATGTTATAATAAATATGGATTATAACTAATTCTTTTCATACCTATTTCATTTATACCTAAAACCCAACATGATTATTTTATGTGTTACTTTTAAGTAAATATAACAGTTATTCCTGTTGCTGAAATAAACAATTATGGATCAAACTGACAATTTTTGATAAATAACAATTTTAAAATATTAATTATTCATCACTTTATCACCTATATTCTGCTGTTCGGTTCGATATAAATTGTCGATTGACCTAACTGCTTTATTCCAACAGTTTTTCTTTCTTAGATTTCAGATTTGTTTTTATTGAAAAAAAATGCGTAAAGCCTTACTGACTTTTAGTCCAGTCATTTAAGGTTTTATCTGCGAAAACAGATCTTGATTACAACACCGTAATAAAGGTGTATACAAAAATTCAGCTCAATAGGAATTATTCCGCAGATTGGGGTTTAAAATAAAACGACTGGACTATTTTGTCAGTTTAAGTTGTTCCCGATTCAATTAATTTGTAACGATTTCAAGAATTACCACAATCACGATTAAACAAAAAAATGTAATTAGAAAATAACAATTGTTGCTCGACAACTGAAATTAATAATAAAACCAGAATCTGAGTTAAGCTAAATTAGTAATCAAAGTTAAATAATTTTTTTTTAATGTGAAAAGATTATCAAAATAAAAATTTAGAAATTCTAAATCTTATTTCAATAACATTATTTTCGATCTGTTACTGAATGACTCTTATTGAAATATCGATCCATCCCTATTTGTATGTTGAATTGTGGATTTTTCAAAAATCAGAGTGTGTGTCAAATTTTAGAGACATTTTGTCAAATATGGCAACCGAATTTTTGAATTATGACAACCGAATTTTGACAACATGCACAATATAGGTATTACCTTAAAATAAGTATATCTCGATAACTTTTATAAACTTTGATCAACATCAATATCGATTTATTTTCAGTGTGTTACAATATTGCTTTAAGGAAAGCCTAAGAATTAAGGCAAAATAAGCTGAAAACATAAATACAAAATAGTTCAGATGGTCACCTTAAACCATGTGTAATAGAAACCCTTAATCCATTTGAAATTGTAAAGTAATATCGAATATCATTTATAATTTAAAAAATAATTTCGCATAAGTAAAAATGGATTCATATAAATCTTAAGTCTATTGTAGCAATAAACTTTTGTTAACTAATATTGGGCTCGGCACGTAAATAGATTACTACCAAAACTAAGTAAGGAAATACCCAAATTATTGCCTTCTATTTATATGTTTTTATTTTTCTTGTTTCCTTCATTTTAATCAATATTTAATTTTTTATACTGAATAAACTTTTTCGTTTAAGTGGATGATAATTTATTGCATGAAGGATTATACAGGGTGGCGCACAATCGTGCTACCATAAGAAATTTAAATAACTTTTATTTTAATCGATGTATTTCGATAATTTTTTTTCTTGGATTAAAAATTAAATTTTATTTTAAATAACTAATGCTTTTTAAAGATGATAGACCGCAAATGACCTCCACGTTCATCCTAGCATATGCGGCACCTGAAGGGTTGAAATTGGGATCGCCTCAATTATTGTCTTAATGGACTGCTTAAATTCAGTCAAATTCCTGGCTTTCGTTTCGTAAAATTCCTGCTTGACATAACCCCATAATAAATAGTCTGGTGCAGTCAGGTCAGGTGACATTGGTGGCCAGCGGAATGTGCAGTTTTGGGATATCAATTTGTTTCGGAATTTTCGTTGGAGCTGCACCATAACTTGTGTGGCTACGTAAGCACTCGCTCCATCTTGTCGAAACCAAATCCTGCTGAAAGGGATACGTCTTCTGGGTTAAAAAAACTCCTTCAACATCTTTAAATAACGGTCCCCATTGATAGTTTGTGTTACACCGTTTTCTTCAAAGAAGTACGGCCCAACAATACACCTTGATGAAACTGCGCACCACACAGTGACTCGTTCTGGGTGCAGTTCCGTCTCATGGATCATTTTTGGATTAGATTCACTCCATATACGGCAATTTTGCTTGTTAACATTGCCGTTTAAATCAAAATGGGCCTCATCAGACATGAACAAACAATTTATCAATGTGTTGTCTTCTTCGACCATTGCAATCATTTTTCGGCAAAATTCCAGGCGAACAGGCAAATCATGAAGGTTTAACTTTTTTGTAATTTGGACTTTGTACGGATACAAGTTTAAGTCATCATGAAGTATCCGTTGTAATGACCGTCTGCTAACTCCAATTTGGCCCGATTAGTTTCGAGTCACGATTGTATCCTGAACCCGAACATTGGGATCTCGATGATACGGTCTTCGATCGATGCTTCCAGATTCGGCAAACATGTTCACCAGCCGCATAATGGTCCATCTACTCGGGGGAGTACTGACAAAATCCAGCCTAAAATCCCTTTGGACGGAAATGACGGACTGCAAAGAAAGGTATCGCTGCACTATCAAAATCTTTTTTTCAGTATCCCAAGTATTCATTTGATAAATCTAAATAGTAGCCTATAAAATAAAAAAAAATAAGCCGATTACTCACACTGAAAAAAAGTTATTACGTTTTACTTTTGTAGCACGATTCGTGTGCCACCCTGTATAAATGTAAAAGCTGAAACAAATTGAACACATCGCCTTACCATTGAAATACAGAACATGTTAAATTAAATGTATAGGTATACCTATACACTGATGTTCGAAAACTGGTTTGTTCAATTGCATTTCAATTTGTTTATCAAAAGTGGTAGGTACACTAAGATAAATATGTTATAGTACTTAGGAATAACATGCTATTATTCTTATATTATTTAAGTAATTTAATTAAATAATTTTATTTATTATATATTATTTATGTATTATTGTATTCAGTCAGATATTTTAATATCCAATTTCGCAAGATAAGTTTAAATTATGTTAAAATCCATTATGAGTGATTCCTCTATTGGCGATTCTGAAAGACAATTTCTGCTGGCATCAAGTTGGATAATGGGTTAAATACTTTATTACGAGTATGTGGGCGGAATTATTTAAGCTATGTGGGGTAATTGAAAATGTCACCCACCCTGAGCAAATTTTGATCAAATCGCGTACAATAAAACCTGATAAATTGAACAACCATTGGGACCGAAGAAAAGTAGTGTAGAAGACCGTTGTTTGTAAACGGTGATTTTTTAAGAGCTTGGTTTTTGAAAATTCAAAAAAACACAGAAACTTGTAAAAAGTGAATGAAATTTTTATTTGGATCGATAAATCAATTTCTGCCATTTACTTTTTAAAAATAATTTCACTTAAATGTTGCCCGCGGCTACGCTTCAGGTGGTCCATTCTGAAGGTCCAATTTTGGCAAACTTTTTCACACATTTCGGCCGGAATCTCACCAATGACACGTTCAATGTTGGCTTCCAAGCCAGCAATCGTGTTTGGCTTGTCCCCATAGACAATAGACTTAAAATAGCCCCACAAAAAATAGTCTAACGGGGTCAAATCACATGATCTTGGTGGCCAATTGACTGCGCCAAAACGTGAGATCAACTGCTCACCAAATTCGCCTCTCAATTGATGCATGGTTTCGCGTGCAGTGTGGCATGTGGCACCGTCCTGTTGGAACCACATGTCGACCGAGTTCAATTCTTGCATTTTCGGCAAAAAAAAAATCTTTTATCATCGAACGGTACCTTTCTCCATTGACCGTAACCCTGCGGCCTTCATCGTCCTTGAAGAAGTACGGCCCAATGATGCCGCCTGCCCATGAACCGCACCAAACAGTGCATTTTTCGGGATGCATTGGTAGCTGCTGAATTGCCTCTGGCTGCTCTTCACTCCAAATACGGCAATTCTGCTTATTCACGTATCCATTTAGCCAAAAATGAGCCTCGTCGCTGAAGACCATAAAACGGACGTAGCTTGCGAAACACATTTTTCACAGAGCACGAATTTTGATAATAAATTTCAATAATTTGCAAACGTTGTTCAGGCGTAAGTCTATTCATGATGAAATGGCAAACAATACTGAATCGAAATGTCAAATGTTCGTGGAATTTGTCATGTGTGATCTGTCAAAAATATAAACGTCAAAAACCAAGTAGCAAAAAAATCACCCGTTATATACATCTCTATAGTACTATCATGAATAGGAACGTCCGGGAGCCACCTGGTAGATTCTATAAGAATTACTATTATGGGCTCATTTGCAAAATGTGTATAGCCTAATTGAAAACCAAGAGGGAGTAGAATGCATATTCTTTAACATTTTCTAAAGTTAAAACAAGAGCAAAGCAAATATACCTTTTTTGTGTATTTTTCTTTTCTCACATTAATTTAAAATTGTAGAATCTACCTACATATGTACATACACATGCATGTATAAAGATTTTTGGAAGAATTGTATCCCGTTCGACCTAGTTTTGGTTTTGGCATTATTATAATTATATATTTAGGTACGTGTGGATTAAATGTTTGCCTGTGTTCGTTTTGTGTTAAAAAAAACAGTTTTTGACCTTGATTTGTGCACTTTTCGTTTCGGCAATAAATTTGTTTGAAAATAAATTTGTCCGCCGGTTTGTTTTGAGTTTAAAAAAAATATTCAATTCAGTTTAATTGGTTCCGAAGATAAGTAATTGAGTTGTGATGAGTGTAATTCAAGCAATTTTTAAATACCTACCTACCTATGAATTTAAATATACTCTTTTTGTGTGACAAAAGTGTCGTGGCATTGAAGATAGGTAGGTATGTACTTATGTAGGTTAATAAGATATTTAAATACCTACAATGCTTGTTATTTAAATTCAGGTTCAGACCGTATTGGAGTAAAAATTAAAGATGTAAATAAAATACTACCAACGTATAAATATTATTTATTCTTACAAAACCATATTAAAGCAATAAATTTACGTTTTTCTAATATGATACCAATGTAGATAGGTATATGTACCTACTAACATTTAAAAAATAAATTTTAAAAATTTAATACGTACCTATACCTATCATTAGGAATGCATTATTTTTTGCATTTTTGATTGAAAAGACTGCGAGATACTACCTACATACATATATGGCAAGTTTTGGATTCGTACAAAAATTTAACTCCAGATTTTGATCAAACTTTACATGACGATGATAGAGAACACGAATGAATTGGGTACAGCAATTCCGTCTATCTGTCTGTCTGTGAGTCCACCGCCTAAACGCGTGCATAGATTTTCTTCAATCTTGGTTATAATAATGTTCTTTCGGTAATAGATATATGCCCATATGTTTTTTGCATTTTTTGAGACCATAAATAACGGTACATTTTATTATGCTAAAGGTAAATCTTAAAAAAAATTAGTGGATTAATGAAGGGAAAAGGTACTTGGTAATAGTTTTTTTTTTCTTTTTGGAAAAATGGTTATGGTTCACGATTTTCTGGAACACGGCTTATTGGATTTTTTAAAAAAATTTTGTATGAAGAAGCTCGCAAAAACTTAAACAGTATTTTAATCAAAATGTTTCAACAAATTTGTTTAACTCAATATATTTCGAAAAACACTTGATTGATTTTTTCAAAACCTCGTAATTAATAGTTGTTTGACATTATCTTGAATAGGTACTGAAACAAAAATGTTGTGCCGAAACAAAAAAAAAACAACGGGTACCGTTGTAACACAATAATGTTAGGAAAAGAAATTTTGCTAAAACAATGTGTGCGTTCTTAGAATAGTGCAGTCCACTTTAAAGAAAACTAAAATATATTTTATCATTGATTTTTTTTTTAATTAAACTATTATTCGGACCATTTATATTAATAACATTACTACTTTAAATTTGCGTTTCAAGTTTTGTCCTATATACAGACATGTTGTTGCTATTTACGTTACTGAATACATTCATATAATATAATAGGTACCATGTTGGTTATCATACATTTAAATTTACATATCTTTAAAAATCATATGAATATTATGTATATTTCACCAATCGTATAAGATTATATATGTATGTATATTGCTACCTACAACTTACATCCTTCAATTTTATTATATAGGTACTGAGTGTCAAAATTGAGTAAAAACAGTAAAAAGTTGAATAAAATACAATTTAATAAAAATAAATAATCATAAATGGAATTTCAATTATAAAAAACAAAGGCTTTATTTATTAGCAGTAAATAAACATAAAAATTCAAAATAAAACTAGTAAAGAAGATTTAAAAAAGGCTTTAGTTGCAGAATGGTCCAAAATATGTTCTGATGTTACAAATAACTTTGTTCTATCAATGCCAGGTAGATTTACAGAAGTTACAAAGTCTAAAGAGAGCCAAACGAAGTACAATTGGAATATATTTATTAAAGAAATAACTGATGCTTATTTACTTTTGACATGTAAAATATGGAATATTTTTTAGTTTTTTATTAGTGAAAATTAGATTTATTTTGAATTGTTATGTTTATTTTGATTTACTGCTATATTAAAGCTTTTGTTTTATATTGTTGGAAATCGAATTTTCTTTAATTTGTTGTTTATTTTGTATATTATTCAACAAACCATATGGGTGGTTACTTATTTTTGACATTTACGGTATGTACATATTTACATACCTAGGTTCCATCTATGTAGGTGTAGGTATACATTACCCTACTAAAATACATGATTAAAATCCATAATCTAGACTTAAATATACATTGTACGTAGGTGCTTAAATACTCATGTAGCTTACCCTGAATTTTATAATTCAGTGTGTAGTCTTTTTAAATTTGTCAAGGCTTTAAACCCATAAAATGCCTGACTGGAACGGATCACAAGTACTTGCTCCTATGTTCGATCACATTATATGCACAAGATTCTTAATGGAAACGACTTAAAGTATTTTTAAAGTCGTTTTTCACTTAATTCTTATGTATAAATTTCTAAATTTTTTTCTAAAAAAAATTGGTATGAACATTTTAAATATGTAATAATATAAATTTAAAAACAAAATTTCAGAAAAACTAGCCCACCCGTTTTCGAAATATTGAATTTTATATGGCAGGTACCGTTATTTTTTGAACTAAAAAAAAATTGCAATTTCCCCTCTGCACAATACCTAAAAACTCCATAGACCAAGTATGAAACAATTCGGCCCACCCGTTTGGGCTGTAGGTTTCTATACATACATACAGACAGACTAACAGACTGACAGACTGGCAGACTGACAGACTGACAGACTGACAGACTGACAGACTGACAGACTGACAGTCTATCAGACTGACAGACTGACAGTCTATCAGACTGACAGACTGACAGACAGATAGACATACAGACGGACAGAATTTTTAGACCAGCTTTTGTCGTCTTCGCTCTCATCGTAATGTCACGTTTGATGGTTATCTCAAAACTTTTTTTTCGACGAATGCATAACTTACCTTATAGTACCTATAATTGCAAGTAAAAAGTAATCATCTACCTACTATAAATTTGTGTTTTGTGAACTTGTAAATAGGTAGGTAGGTACCTAGAGCTTGAACCAACAGCAAAGCACCACCTGCCCCACATGACACCTATTTAAAAAATATTGGTTAAGTAGGTATGTAAGTACCTACATTTGTCTTTTACTTATCTAAATGCTTATTTAGCTCGGATTCGATTTCTTAAAAGTTCGACTGAGCTGCTTTATGACAAGTATTGAAATCAAGTCTGAAACGGTAAATAAAATAATAGGCAGGTACTTAAAATTTGTCAAAATAATTATCTTTTTTTAACTTACCTAGCTTTTTAAGTTTTTTATATAGCATTATGAGCGCGCGGATTTGTACAGATTCTTACACACAACGCAATACATAGTTGTTTTGAAGTTTCTCAAATGTTGTCTTGTCAATGTAATATTTATTTTGTGGTAGTGTACCTACCTACCTACAGACAAAATAAATTAAGAATATTAAAAATATTAAAAGTATTGATATTGATAACTGAATAGGTAGGTAGGTATATTTGTTTTTTTTTATAGCTGCCAAGCAAAACACACAATGTCACAAAAAGACATTCAATCCGAAATCATTCGTTACGAGGTAAGAAAGTAATGGTATTAATAGCGAATCCTACTTATGGAAACAAAGGCCATACAAAAATCACCAAATATCCAAATAGGTATCTAGAATGAAATAAATAAAATCTAAACCATAAACAAACTACCATTGTATACCTATACATGAGATGTATAAACGCAATGAAACTATCCCAACAATATTCAGTACCAAACTATAGTAAGTGAGTAGCATTGTAAGTACGTAATTCAAGAATGCAAAACTATGTATATGAATGAAAAAGCAGCAAAATTAAGAAAATAGCTACAAGCACAAATAAAACGAGAAACAAAATACCTTCAAATGTTATCGAATATATAAGAACGATCAACTTTGTTTTCCTCTTTGCCTCATCCACTTATGAGATATAAAAATAAAACATGTGATGTCAAAAAAGAAATCAAAATTGATTTTCTCTCTTATACTCCTTAATGTTGTAAGAAACGAAATTAAACTACCTCAACTCTTCTCTTCCTCCCTTTCTTCCTCTGCCCGCGTCAACAAACTAATCTCTGCAAAGCTGAAAACAGCGACACAGACGACATCTGGATCATACAAGAAGAACTCAATTTTCATGTTTCATGGTAGTACTATAGAGATGTATATACAATCGACCGTTCCACTTACAAGGGTTTTTCCTTTTGAAGATAATTGTACTAGATATTGGCAGTTTCTTTTTTTTATTATTTAAATATAAAATTTGGGAGTTCATTAAGAATTAGATTTGTACTTAAATATTGGAAAATAAATAATTTACTTTTGTTTTAATAAATTTAGAAAAAAATACACAATGCAGGTACACCTATTATAAGATAGTATAGTATTTCAATAAAATAAGTTATTCATTTGATACTTTTAATATATAGTTATGTGTTCGCCTGTCAACCTCAAGGTCACAGGTTCGTCCTCTTATTTTTCATTAAAAACCAATTATAAAAATAAATGTCATACAATGAGTTGCTTGTTTACTCTTTACATGCTGTTTAGGAAATCACTAACAACATGTGATTGAATTGAGTAAAATTAGTATACCGATAAAATATGACAACGAATACAAAAAATAATGCGAATTATACGGACATAGATAAATAAGACACGGAAACTTCACCCTCACGCCCGCGCTGTGTTGAAACATGTTGTCGCCAATATCACACATCGATTTACATAACACACACAACTTATAACTTCTTCTTTAGTCAACTGCCTACCGTGACGGTCGTCTTACGTTCACTCTATTAAATAACTCTTTATACCTATACTAGTTAATCTTTTTATTTTAACCAAAACTACAGTCCACTACAACTCGAACACTGATCTTTTTCGCCAAATGTATAAATAATTTATTAAAAAGAAAAAATTATAAACAATTATTCATAAACCGGCCCATTAGTTTTCTTGTGTTTTTTTGTGTATATTAAGAGATGATCTCGCATCGTACGAGTGCCGCGCAAAACCAACGGTGCTTATCTACATATGAAGATAAAGAGAATATAAAGAGAAGAGCGTTGTACGAGTGTCGCGAAAAGTCAACGGCGCTTATATAGTTACACTGTACTTTGCTACTGCTTTTCTTTCTCAACGCTTCTTACGGGATATTTTCTTATGGTTCGATTGTCGCTACCGATAGCTGTACCTTTTTGTCTGCATTAGTTTTTTTCATTCCACAATCAACGTACATCGTGTTAGTTTCATCATTTATAAGAATTGAATTTCTTTACAAGAATTAAATTTTTTCTAATTTCTTACAAAAAGTGATACGAGTTCATTCACTATGAGCACAGAGAACAAAAATAGTGAAAAAGTTTAAATTAAAGCCTGATGATGGATATATAGTCTCGAAACGCGTAGCTTTCAATATAATTATAGATTATGAATAGACTTTTTCTCCAGTGGTGCGGTATGGAACAATACGCTATCTCCTCAGTTTGACAGCAAAATATGATCTAAGAATAAGTCAAATGTATGCAGTCACAGCGTTCTTGCAAGGAATTTAAAAGATGAAATTTAAGTGTTGCAACCGGAAGGATTTGCAAAAGGAAATAAAGTCTGTAAATTAAACAAATCTTTGTACGGACTTAAGCAAGCTAGTCGTATATGGAATCAAAAACTTGATAAGTGTCTGCCGGACATTGGACTCAAGCGATCAGAAGTAGGTCTATGCGTATATTATAAAATTGATGGTTCAAGAAGATTATACGTTGCAATCTATGTTGACGATCTGATCATCTTTAGCAACGATAGAAAATGGGAAACATCGCTAAGGACAGCCTTGTTGAAAAAATTCAATATGAAGGACATATCAAAAGCAAAATATATTTTGGGAATGCGTGTTACACACGAAAAAGGAAAAGTCAGTATAGATCAACAAAATCATGTCCAAGAAATGACAGCTGATGCTCTAACAAAACCAGTTAAAGTCACAATCAATAAGTGTTTAAAAGCTATGGGTCTTGGCACATATTAATTTTAGTGGGAGTGTTGAAATCCACTCAAGAAAATTAATCTAAGCAATCTTTTGATTTTAATCTTTTAGTTTTTACTAAAATAAAAATGTTCATTCCTCATTACGATTTCAAAAAGAGTTCTCCTGCTTTTATTTCTCCGTTTAAATAACTTCCATTTAATTCAACACTAATACTGAATTGTTAAAACTAAAAATGTAACAGGAATACTCCAAATAAAAACAAGTACCTGGAAGAATTGCTCAGGATCTTTCGAATTTGACATGAAACCATTGAGTTATTAGTTCCCGTAGAAAAAGTTTTTGGTGGTATTCCAATAAGACATATATATATATATATATAGAGATATTTATATATTCTTTTATTCTAAATTTAAATCCTTGAAAGACCAATTTTGCAGTTTTTCAATGTATGGCATTTCAAAAACGCGAAGAAAAATATGAGTATGAGCGTTAATTTTTATAAAATCACTTTGTTATTTTTCGAAATTCTAAAATTTTGTATTAACTTTTGCATTCTTGAAAAATAATATCAAATTAATAACACATTATATATAAATAATTTTATATTTAACCTTAAATGTCTTCTATACTTAAGGAAACTCTTGAAGATCAAAAACGTATAATCAACATCGAAAAACCAAGATATTTGCAACCCCTGGCTATGGCCCTGAATTATAACCTTCAAATTTAAAATATTTTCTACAACCAACATTTTAAAAAATATAATGTACTAATAAATAATAAAATTAGACAGATTAAACGTAAAATGTCTTTTTGAATGATCAACAACAACTTGAGTGTGCTACAACCAAGTTGTTCTCTTATTATTTTTGGCGAGAATTATAGCTATTTCACGACTTGCCAAGTCGATCATCAGAATCGTTTGTTTTTCTAGTGGTGCTGGTCTACTTTTTCATTTTAATTGAAAAATTCTTATTTTCAGTACTGGTTTTGAGAAGCCAAATAGTAGCACCAGCCAAATTTAGCAAAATATACGAACGACTGATAAAGCCATACATAAGAACACGGAACTATTAACGAATGTTTATAAAACTATGCCCAGAATGTACTTCTACAATAGGCAGTGTCTACCGTGACGGTCGTCTTACGTTCACTCTATTAAATAAAACTCTTTATACCTATACTAGTTAATCTTTTTATTTTAACCAAAACTACAGTCCACTACAACTCGAACACTGATCCTTTTTCGCCAAATGTATAAATAATTTATTAAAAAGAAAAAATTATAAACAATTATTCATAAACCGGCCCGTTAGTTTTCTTGTGTTTTTTTTTGTGTATATTAAGAGATGATCTCGCATCGTACGAGTGCCGCGAAAAACCAACGGTGCTTATCTACATATGTGGTTTTCCATTATTTTCTGTTGTTTTTGTGTATAAAGAGAAGAGCCTCGTACGAGTGTCGCGAAAAGTCAACGGCGCTTATATAGTTACACTGTACTTTGCTACTGCTTTTTTTTTCTCAACGCTTCTTACGGGATTTTTTCTTATGGTTCGATTGTCGCTACCGATAGCTGTACCTTTTTGTCTGCATTAGTTTTTTTCATTCCACAATCAACGTACATCGTGTTAATTTCATCATATATAAGAATTGAATTTATTTACAAGAATTAATTTTTTTCTAATTTCTTACAAAAAGTGATACGAGTTCATTCACTATGAGCACAGAGAATAAAAATAGTGAAAAAGTTTAAATTAAAGCCCGATGATGGACATATAGTCCGAAACGCGTAGCTTTCAATATAATTATAGATTATGAATAGACTTTTTCTCCAGTGGTGCGGTATGGAACAATACGCTATCTCCTCAGTTTGACAGCAAAATATGATCTAAGAATAAGTCAAATGTATGCAGTCACAGCGTTCTTGCAAGGAATTTAAAAGATGAAATTTAAATGTTGCAACCGGAAGGATTTGCAAAAGGAAATAAAGTCTGTAAATTAAACAAATCTTTGTACGGACTAAAGCAAGCTAGTCGTATATGCAATCAAAAACTTGATACGGGTCTGCCGGACATTGGACTCAAGCGACCAGAATTAGGTCTATGCGTATATTATAAAATTGATGGTTCAAGAAGATTATACGTTGCAATCTATGTTGACGATCTGATCATCTTTAGCAACGATAGAAAATGGGAAACATCGCTAAGGACAGCCTTGTTGAAAAAATTCAATATGAAGGACATATCAAAAGCAAAATATTTTTTGGGAATGCGTGTTACACACGAAAAAGGAAAAGTCAGTATAGATCAACAAAATCATGTCCAAGAAATGACAGCTGATGCTCTAACAAAACCAGTTAAAGTCACAATCAATAAGTGTTTAAAAGCTATGGGTCTTGGCACATATTAATTTTAGTGGGAGTGTTGAAATCCACTCAAGAAAATTAATCTAAGCAATCTTTTGATTTTAATCTTTTAGTTTTTATTAAAATAAAAATGTTCATTCCTCATTACAATTTCAAATAGAGTTCTCCTGTTTTTATTTCTCCGTTTAAATAACTTCCATTTAATTCAACACTAATACTGAATTGTTAAAACTAAAAATGTAACAGGAATACTCCAAATAAGAACAAGTAACTGGAAGACTTGCTCAGGATCTTTCGAATTTGACATGAAACCGTTGAGTTATTAGTTCCCGTAGAAAAAGTTTTTGGTGGTATTCCAATAAAAGACATATATATATATAGATATTTATATATTCTTTTATTCTAAATTTAAATCTTTGAAAGACCAATTTTGCAGTTTTTCAATGTATGGCATTTCAAAAACGCGAACAAAAATATGAGTATGAGCGTTAATTTTTATAAAATCACTTTGTTATTTTTCGAAATTCTAAAATTTTGTATTAACTTTTGCATTCTTGAAAAATAATATCAAATTAATAACACATTATATATAAATAATTTTATATTTAACCTTAAATGCCTTCTATACTTAAGGAAACTCTTGAAGATCAAAAACCTATAATCAACATCGAAAAACCAAGATATTTGCAACCCCTGGCTATGGCCCTGAATTATAACCTTGAAATTTAAAATATTTTCTACAACCAAAATTTAAAAAAATATAATCTACTAATAAATAAAAAAAATTAGACAGATTTAATGTAAAATGTCTTTTTGAATGATCAACAACCACTTGAGTGTGCTACAACCAAGTTGTTCTCTTATTATTTTTGGCGAGAATTATAGCTATTTCACGACTTGCCAAGTCGATCATCAGAATCGTTTGTTTTTCTAGTGGTGCTGGTCTACTTTTTCATTTTAATTGAAAAATTCTTATTTTCAGTACTGGTTTTTGAGAAGCCAAATAGTAGCACTAGCCAAATTTAGCAAAATATACGAACGACTGATAAAGCCATACATAAGAACACGGAACTATTAACGAATGTCTATAAAACTATGCCCAGAATGTACTTCTACAATAGGCAGAAGAGAATTTCGTACAGATTTTAAATTAATAAAAAAAGTTAGGTTATTATTATTTCTAAATAATATTTACTTTTATTTATTTTTCTTACCTTATTTCTCGATATAGTCCACTCTTGGCTGACAAAAATTTAAAATTTTTATAAATAAAAATAAAAATCAAATTAAATTTAGTTTTTTTATATTTATTTCAGTATTTGATAAAAATAGTGTTACAAGGCGAGACACAGCTCGCAATTCTACCCGACGTTATTTGGCGGCCAGCAAAAAAGTCGAAACGTTTGATGCCATTGAGATCGACAGTTATCTTTCGGTCCTCAGCGAACTTTGGAATAAATTCCAAATGCATCAAGAAGTCGAGCTTTCGTGCGGAGCAGACAATTTGGAAGCTCAAGAGTCAGAACGTTGCGTTGCAAGTTGTTAAAGGTTTCCGCATAACGAGTAACAATTACGAAGAGGTTTGGGAACTCTTGAAAAACTGCTACGATGTCACGCTACACGCATTATTGTCGATTCGCACTTTCAAGCCCTGTTTTCTCTAAAGAAAATAAAAACTGAGTCGCCTACCGCCATCAGATCTCTTGTCGATGAAACACAAGAACATTTTCGATCCATTAAGGCATTAGGCCTGTCTACAACTGGGACGATTGGTTAGTCCATCTCACCATAAGCTAGATATTGAAACACAGACAGTGGGAACTGACTCAGATGGGTGACAAAGTAGCCGATTTCAACACACTTCTTATTTTCTTGGAGAACAGATGCCGTTCATTAGATGCCATAACATGTTATCAGCATTCCGCAACATCCAGCACCAGCAACAAGAATCCTTCAGGTCAACAGGCAAAATGCAGGAAAGCGAATTCGCTTCACAAACGTTACCCAACGAACAAGTAGATAAGCACTGTGTTCGTCGTCATCGAAACTAAAAGTGCCCTTATTGCTCAGGTAAGCACTTTATTTTTACTTGTGATAAGTTTCGTTCCACAGAAATTGCAAAGCGAATTTTATTTGCTCGTGAAAACAATTTGTGCTTAAATTGCTTGCCTTCTGGTCACAACTTAACAAATTGCCAAAGCACATGTACGTGCCGAGTCTGCAACAGCCGTCACCACACGCTGTTACATAGCGAGTCGATACTTGTCACCAGATCAGTTAATGCGCCAAACAACTCTGCATGATCGATACCCAATTTTACGCCATCATATGCTTCTGATTCCATGCATTATGTGCTATCCGGTACCTCAATGGTAAAGGTTATTGATAGGTCTCTCGAGCTTCAGCCAGCCAGACTTCTCTTCGACAAAGGATCACATGCTTCCTTCATAAGCGAAAGTTGTGTACAGCGGCTTCATCTAAAGCGTACACCAGTTACTAAAACGATTGAAAAGGAATCGGGGCCACAGCAGCCTCGAAAGGCGAAGTTGAACTTACCATAACATCGCTTGACCGAACATTCACTACATCGATTCACGCTCAAATTTCAAGCAAAATAACGAGCGATCTACCATCAGTTCGTGTTCAAAACTACAATTGGCCGCATGTCAATGGACTTAAACTTGCAGATCCATGCTTTCACATACCTGCAGCCATCGATATACTAATTGGATCTGATGAGTTGGGTCAATTTCTCTGTACTGGATTGATCAAAGTTCCGATTGGTACTCCAATCGCTCAGAAATCCACATTTGGGTGGGTTCTCATGGGCAAAGTGGCTGACTTGGACCCCGTACCTGCATATAACTCTTCATTGATAAGCTTGAACACAAATGCTGCCTTAATAAAGGCAGTCTCTAAATTCTGGGAATTAGAATCATTACCTGAAGTAAAACATCTAACTGTCGAAGAGAAGTTATGTGAGCAGTTCTTTGAGGATACACATTACCGTCAGAAGGATGGCCGTTTCGTTTACCAGCTTCCTTTCAAGCCTGACTGTCCTTTGGGGAACTCTCGCAACTCTACCGTCCGTTCATTGCTCCAATTGGAAAAACTATTTGCCAAGGACAAAGAACTCTACCTCCAGTACACACATTTTATACGCGAAATTATTGAACTTGCTCACATGGAAGAGGCAAGAGAAGCACCAGTTCCCAGAAACCATTTTTATATGCCGCACAGAGCAGTCGTTAAAGATACCAGCACAAATACTAATTTAAGAGTGGTTTTCAATGCGTATTGTCGCACTAGTTCCGGTTTCTCTCTTAATAGTGCTCAGATGATTGGACCACAACAGCAGCCAGACCTGTTTACAACATTGCTTCGGCTTCATACACATCGCTTTGCTATGAGTGCAGACGTAGAAAAAATGTACCGCCAAGTGAGAAAAGACCGAAAGCATGTCGACTTTCAGAGAATCGTCTGGAGAGATTGTCCTACTGAACAAATCAAGGACTACAGAGTTTTGACAGTAACGTATGGAGTTGCATCTTCTTCTCATCTGGCTGTTAAATCCCTGCAAAAAGCTGCTACTGTATCAAGTCCAAATTCCATCGTAACTAAAGTTATCCTACGTGATTTTTATTTGGATGACCTCCTTACGGGTTGTTTTGAGGAAGGTGAGCTCCAGCGCCCGCAAGTTGAAATATCCAGCCTACTAAGCCGCAGTGGGTTCTGTCTCCGCAAATAGTCCTCTAATTCAGCGACCGTCATCAACGCCATTCCTGGTGATGAACGTGAGGTGATGCAACCTATCAACTTCGGTGAATCAGCTGGTGTTCGTACAGTAGGCCTACAGTGGGACCCTTCATTAGATCACCTTGCATTTACTGTTCAGGTCAATGAATTATCAATCACAAACCTAACTAAACGCTTGCTTCTTTCAGATACTGCTAAGTTGTTTGATCCATTGGGTTTACTATCTGCATCAACGATAATCCCCAAGATGCTCTCACAAATTTTATGGAGACCTAAGGTGGATTGGGACGAGACTGTGCCACTCAGTCTCAAGCGCGAGTGGTTGCTTTACATGGACCATATCACCTGCCTCGCAGCAATAAAAGTGCCGAGGTGGGTTGGTACAGGGATCCCTAATGCTACAACCGAAATGCACGGTTTCGCGGATTCATCGCAATCAGCATATGCCGCAGCCGTTTACGTGCGCTCAGTAGCTCCCAACGGAAATATATCAATGTTCCTTCTAACTGCTAAACCGAGGGTTGCACCTTTGAAGACCACCATTCTGTCGCTTCCACGCTTAGGGCTTTGCGGCGCAGCACTTTTGGCCAGGCTGATTAAACACGTGATAACCTCCTGACAGCACACATATGCAACGTTTATGGACGGTCTGACTCCAGCGTTGCACTTTCCTGGATCCGTTAAGAACCTGACAAATGGTCCACTTTCGTAGCGAACCGCGTCTCAGATATCCAGCAAACTGTTACACTCAACAACTGGTTTCAGGTGCAATCATCGCAGAACCCTGCTGACTGTGCTACGCGAGGGGTACTGCCACATCATTAAAAAAAACTCTTTGTTGGAGTTGCCCTCCATGGCTAAAAAAGATAAATCTGAATATCCTGAGCAACAATTAACATAGACCTACGACCAGAATCATCAGATTTAGTAACAAACCTTGAAACTAAACCAATCTGGGAGCTCATCAACCAATATTCGACAGTTAGAAAGTTGAAACGCATCACTGTCTATATTTTAAGATTTCTAAGCAAGACACGACATGCCATTAAGAGACGCAAATGAGAATCTTCAATTCCTCCAAAACTGATGCAACATCTCCATCCTTGTGAGCTTCGAAATGCTCTTAGTATGTGGATACGATTCGCTCAGTAGTATTATTTCCCAGACGATTATCAACGGCTTCAATCCAACAAGTCTGTGGGTAGATGTAGCAAACTTCTGAAGTTGCATCAATTTCTCGATCACAACGACCTCATAAGAGTTGGCGGAAGTCTGCGTAACTCGTTTCTACAAACAGACAAAAAACATCTGTTGAAAATAAATCGGATATCAACCCTGTTTGTTAGTACAAAATTATGCCTTTATATACGAGTATTATTCTGAAATTTCATACATTCTTACTTTAAATACTTTAATGTTTTCCATACATTAACATTCATACATTTGTTACACACATACGAGTACATTGGTAATTTACTCATTTAATATGTTCTTTATTCTTTTATGAAAAAATCGTTTGGCATATGTTCTTAAATAAAATCAGTTGTCACGAGATCTTAGACCCGAATTGTTCGGTTTTTTATTTCAAGCAAGGTGTAAGACAGTCTATAATTTCATATAACTAATTATCCCACAGGGTTATTTTTGGCATGGTGCCGAAACCCTTCATTATATCGAGACTGTACCTAGTTTGATAATTATTTGGATAACTCGAAACGTAGTAAAATGAAGCTGCAAGCGCGCGCCGGCTATCGCAGCCCAATAACAAAAATTATAAATGAAGCGACAGAGTACTTAAAATCATCAAAAGTCAGAGACACAGACGATTTGTCTAAATTAGACTCCATGGAAGAAGATCTCGCATCGTACCTCCAACGTCTCACTACGGCTAACGAGAACCTTAGAGCAATCAACAACGATGTTCAGGCTAAGAATATCGAAGACTGGAGGCCAGTATGAGGACTCTGCTGTAGGTATGATGGCAAGATTGCAAGTTTGCTTAGTGAGGGTGCAATCGCAGATTAATCCCTATCAAAATGATGTCAATACTACTCGTATACCTTCAGCATCGAAGACGCATTACACGAAGCTTCCTAAATTGGAATTAAAAAAGTTTTCGGGCGATCATCAAGAATGGATTCGGTTTTGGGAAAACTTTCGTACAACAGTACATGAAAATGAAGCATTGAGTGGTGCCGAAAAATTCAACTATTTTCAGTCTGTTCTTACTGGAAATGCGGCGAAGACGATATCTGGTTTCACTCCCTCTGATACCTGCTATGATGAAGCTATATCTCTATTGCAGGAGGAATATGGTGACACTGAATAACTAATAGACAGATTGATGCAACAGCTCATTGCACTTCCAGCAGTATCTGGCAAAACAGATGCAACGGGGTTGAGACATCTGTATAATACGGTGATAGCCTGCAGTCGGTCCTTGACAGCGCTTGGTGTTCCCTCCTCTCACTATTATATTATGCTCAAAACTATATTATTAAAATGCATGTCTAACGAACTTCGAATCGATTATCATCGAATACAAAAGGAGTGCCCGACAAAAGCAGACGAGACCAATGATTCAGTTTCTGATAGTGGATCCACTCTTTCTTTCGATGGAGACAAGCAGGTAAAGAACATTCTCAAATTCCTTAAGCAAGAAGTGGAATCGGTAGAGAGAGCAGGTGTCAATAAATCGTCAACTAAAGCGAGTGCACATCACCCACAACCATCGACGGCAGTAGGTCTTTTCACTTCCACACAGCCAAACGTACCGTGCTTTTTTTGCAAAGCTACAGATCATTCGACGAAAGAGTGCAACTGCACGAGAACCGTCGACGAAAAGAAGCAAATGTTGAAAGAAGATGGCAGATGTTTTCGATGTACTATGAAAGGTAACACGGCAAGAAGTTGTAAAGTGAGAAGCCTATACTGCAAAAAATGCAAGCATAAGCATCCCTCTTCGTTGTGTAATTTTAAAAATAAAGTATTATCTTCCAGTGAATTTTCAAAAACTAAAAAAAATTCAACATCTGTTGCCATGCTTCATCCAACTTTGAATTTGTCTGCACGAAATATTTTAGAAAAGAATAATGTGTATTTACAAACAGCGCGAGCCCTCCTCGCAACAAATCATTCGTTTCCTGCAGCAAGCAGTCTATTTGTGCGGCTTATTATTGATGATGGAAGCCAGCACACGTACATAAGAGAAGCTGTTGTCGATAAGTTGAATTTGGAAATTACTGGATTTGTGAATCTATCCATTATTCCTTTCGGCCAAGACAAGATTTCTGGTGGTAAGAAAATAAAAATTGTGAAAATTTATTTAAGATCTCAGTTTAGCTAAAAATTATGTGGAAATTACGGCGGTGGTGGTACCCGAACTTTGCTTGGACGTCTTGGTGGCTCCTGCTAGTAAGAGCACTCCGTTAGATGGTTTCAGCTTGGCGGATTCGAATTTGTGTGGACGTGAGCAAGAAGGAGGCTTAAGTGTTCTGGTAGGAGCAGATTATTATTGGAAGGTGGTAACAGGCAAATATAAACGAATTACTAACCTTTTGACAGCAGTAGACACAATTTTTGGATGGACGCTCCAGGGTCCTTGCGAAGCGGATGAATTAATCGCTGAAAATGTTTCAACTCTTTTCGGCTCCTCCCTTGAAGACATGTTGAACTTAGAGAGTTTGGGGATACGGAGCGATGAAATGGAGATGAGCGAATTCACCACAGAACTTAAATCAATGTATATCCGAAAGACTGAAACGAGACACGAAGCTCAACTACCCTGGAAAACCATCCATGGACAGCTGGGAAATAATAAAGCGATGGCTCTGTCAAGACTGAACTCCTTTCTCAGAAGACTTCAAATGGATAAATCTAAGCTTCGTGAATACGACATAGCAATGCAGCAATTCATAGCGGCGGGATATGCTGAAAGAGTTGATTCCAAAGGCGACAACCCGGAGAACCTATATTACATGCCACACTGTGCAGTATCGGCCTGAAAAGACAACAACCCAGATACGAATTGTATTCGATGCCTCCTCTCATTTTAAAGGTAAGCTTTCTTTGAACGAATGTTTATGGACAGGTTCGAACCTACTTCCAGATATTTTGCAAATCTTGTTGAACTTCCGTGTCGGACAGATTGAGTTAGTCGCAGATATCGAAAAGGCGTTTCTGCAAATCGTCTTAACCGAAAAAGATAGAGACAGCCATTGTTTTATCTGGTTTCCACAAAACGAAGATTTAAACACAGATTTTTCATCGGAGGTCGAATATCGTATGACTCGTGTTACATTTGGGGTTTCTTCTAGCCCATTTTTGCTATCTGCCACAATTGCTCTTCACATTCGCACTCAAGCAAAGGAATTTCCTGAATCATGTGAATTGATCAGTAAATCATTCTACATGGATGATCTGGAAGTTTTAGAACTCAGGAGGATGCAGAGAAATTTTATGGGGATTCAACTGAAGGTTTTAAGCGTGCTTATATGAATCTAAGAAAGTGGCGATGCAATAATTCGGAAGTTCAGAATTATTTTGAGGTGACAGAAGATGTAGTTCATTCCGTTCTAGGTGTTCTATGGAACGTACACAGTGACGAATTAATGTATAAACTTGATTTGGATTCCTTGAAATCAATGGTATCGCCAACAAAGCGTAATTTATTAAAGGTTATTGCGCGAGTGCTTGATCCATTAGGATTCTTATGCCCAATTTTAATACAATTTAAAATCTTGTTTCAGACTTTATGGCACAATAACCTTGATTGGGACGATCCATTGGATGCAGAGTCTAGCCAAAAATACATCGCTTGCACTAAGGACTTAAAACAAATTCCCGAAATGCCTAGGTGGCTTGGAATTAGTGCCGAGTTGACGTGAATTGAAATGCATGTATTTGCCGATGCCAGCCAGAAAGCCTTTGGGGCTGTTGCATTTTTAAGACTCGAGACGTCAAATCTGGAAACAGATGTTAAGTTTGTGTGTGCCAAAGCCCGTGTTGCACCACTGAAAGAAACGAAAACAGATCATCTCACATTGCCAAAGTTGGAACTTACCGCTGCGTTGGTTGCTGCCAGACTATGTTCTTACTTGAAGAAGTTACTAGTGCCATTTCAACGTTTTTATTGGTGGACCGATTGGCAGATCACACTTCATTGGATACAAGGGGATGCGCGGAAGTGGAAGCCGTACGTGATTAGCCGTGTAAAGGAAATTCATGAGCTGACAGATGTGAACGACTGGCGTCATTGCTCTGGTAAGGAAAATCCAGCAGATCTGCTTACGCGAGGAATATCTGCAGAAAAATTTTCATCATCCTTACTATGGAAGAGGGTCCATCTTGGTTGAAAGAAGAAAAGTGTAATTGGCCTGTAGGAAATGTGTCGCATGCTGATGATCTATCTATCGCTATGTTGCTGTCTGTTCAGAAGGAAGATGTTGCAGCTTCAGCCAAATATTCGGAGCCACTGCTGTTGTATGAGAAAATCGGTGACTGGAAGAAGCTGCTGAGAATAACTGCTCATATTCATCGAGGTGTCAATGCGCAGTTATTTTCAAATTACTTATTTTCCTAATGAAATCTTCTCTTTACAGGAGGGGAATACTATTTCTCGATCTTCTACCATCCTCAACCCCTTCTTGGACGGCCAAGGTTTGCTTCGTGTGGGGAGTAGGTTGACGTAACTAGACGAGCCACTTGATGTTACTTGTCCAGTTATTTTGCCACGAGGAAGTTATTTGAGCATGTTAATCGCCACTTACTTCCACGAATTTTCTCTGCATAGTGGAGTGAATACCGTACTGGCTATTCTGCGTGAACAATTCTGGTATCCAGCCGCCCGGCAGTTAATAAAGAAAGCCATCGCATCATGCAAACTCAAGGGAAAGGCCGTATCCCAGCCTTTTGCTCCACTACCGAGAGATCGAATCCAAACATCAAGACCTTTCGAGACCGTGGGTGTGGATTTTGCCGGTCCTCTTTATACACGTACAGGTGAAAATACGAGTAAAGTCTACATAATGATATTCACATGCGCCGTCGTTCGCGCCGTCCATCTGGAGCTTGTTCTCAATTTGACGACGGAATGCTGCCTCTTAGCTATGCATCGTTTTATAGTAAGGCGGGGCACGCCGATTACTATATATTCAGACAATGCGAAGACGTTTAAAAAATCTGCAACTGACATGAAGAGCTTGGGAGAAATTTTCGACAGCGAGATATTTTACGGATATCTTAGTAACCGTGGTATAAATTGGAAGTTTAGCGTGGAAAGAGCACCGTGGTGGGGTGGATTTTGGGAGAGGTTGGTGAAGAGTGTAAAAGACATTCTCAAGGTCACAATTTGGAAGGCCAAGATTACCAACGAAGAGCTTTATACTCTCCTTACTGAAGCCGAACGAATAATCAATATGAGACCCCTTACGTACGTTAGCAATGACCCAATGGACCTGGCCCCACTAACACCTGGATGTTTTCTTATCAATTGCTCTTAGGTAACTGATAACGAGAGCAAAGGCCAAACAATTGCCTTAGATCTCCGAAGCAAATGGAAATCTAGATTGCAGTACACATCTTTTCTATTGAAGACATGGAAAGCCGAATATCTCAACCTTTTACGTTCAGCACATCATTCCATGCATATATTTTCGAAAGAAATCCAACCTGGTGACGTAGTGTTGGTATACGATGCCAGCATCCCCCGTATCCACTGGAAGCTAGCGGTAGTCGAAGTTTGCTATCCTGGGAGAGATAACAAAATTCGAGCATGTGAAGTTCGCTTCGCTGATGGCAAGATTTTTCGTCGTGCTATTCAACTGTTGTATCCACTGGAGATGCACCAGGAGGCCCGCCCGGAGGATGTTGAAAATTAAACGCATATCAACCCTGTTTGTTAGTACAAAATTATGCCTTTATATACGAGTATTATTCTCAAATTTCATACACTCTTACTTTAAATACTTTAATGTTTTCCATACATTAACATTCATACATTTGTTACACACATACATTGGTAATTTACTCATTTAATATGATCTTTATTCTTTTATGAAAAAACCGTTTGGCATATTTTCTTAAATAAAATCAGTTGTTACGAGATCTTAGATCCGAATAGTTCGGTTTTTTATTTCAAGCAAGGTGTAAGACAGTCTATAATTTCAGATAACTAATTATCCCACAGGGTTATTTTTGACAATATCCTTTTGTTCTTCCAGCATGTTCAAGACTTGCAGAGCTCCTATGCGAAGATGTCCACCGATTAGCCTTATAAGCAGGTCCTCAAAGCATGTTAGAAATACTGCAAGGCCGTTATTGGATCATCAGTTCACGAAAAATCGTACGAAAAGTTCTTAAGTCATGTATTAAGTGTCGCAGATACTCTCCTGTGATCCAGAAACCACTTTTGGGTGATCTACCATGGTCTCGGGTTCAAGCTTGTCGACCTTTCTTACGCAGTGGCGTTGATTTTGCCGGACCAGTGCAACTACGCTTTTCAAAAAGACGCGGTGCCAAAGCTGTTAAAGGATACATATCCATCTTTATATGTATGTCCACAGCTGCCATGCATCTGGAATTGGCGAGTGATTTCTCATCTGCTACCTTCATCGCTGTCTTCAAAAGATTTGTTTCACGTCGGGGTCATTGCAAGGATCTGTTCAGTGATAATTGCACAAATTTTATCGGTGCCGAAAAGGAGCTCAAAACGCTCCTCATGCTTGCCGCTAAAGACAAACAACTTGCCAAACATCTTGCTGATGATGGAAATATCTGGCACTTTAACCCACCTGCTGCTCCTCATAGGAGCACAGGAGGTTATTGGGAAACTGCTGTGAAGCGAGTTAAATTCCACATGCGTCGCACTTTGGGAAAAACGTTGATGACTTATGAGGATCCCTAACTTATGAGGGATCCCCAATGCTACAACCGACATGCACGGTTTCGCGGATGCATCGCAATCAGCATATGCCGCAGCCGTTTACGTGCGCTCAGTAGCTCCCAACGGAAATATATCGGTGTTCCTTCTAACTGCTAAACCGAGGGTTGCCCCTTTAAAGACCACCATTCTGTCGCTTCCACGCTTAGAGCATTGCGGCACAGCACTTTTGGCCAGGCTGATTAATCACGTGAAAACCTCCTGACAGCACACATATGCAACGTTTATGGATGGTCTGACTCCAGCGTTGCATTTCCTGGATCCGTTAAGAACCTGTCAAATGGTACACTTTCGCAGCGAACCGCGTCTCAGGTATCCAGCAAACTGTTACACTCAACAACTGGTTTCAGGTGCAATCATCGCGGAACCCTGCTGACTGTGCTACGCGAGGGGTACTGCCACATCATTAAAAAACCACTTTGGCGGAGTTGCCCTCCATGGCTAAAAAAGATGAATCTGAATAGCCTGAGCAACATATTTTCACAATTAACATATGCGAAGATGTCCACCGATTAGCCTTACACGCAGGTCCTCAAAGCATGTTAGAGATACTGCAAGGCCGTTATTGGATCATCAGTTAACGAAAAATCGTACGAAAAGTTTTTAAGTCATGTATTAAGTGTCGCAGATACTCTCCTGTGATCCAGAAACCACTTATGGGTGATCTACCATGGTCTCGGGTTCAAGCTTGTCGACCTTTCTTACGCAGTGGCGTTGTTTTTGCCGGACCAGTGCAACTACGCTTTTCAAAAAGACGCGATGCCAAAGCTGTTAAAGGATACATAACCATCTTCATATGTATGTCTACAGGTGCCATGCATCTGGAATTGGCGAGTGATTTCTCATCTGCTACCTTCATCGCTGTCTTCAAAAGATTTGTTTCACGTCGGGGTCATTACAAGGAACTGTTCAGTGATAATTGCATAAATTTTATCGGTGCCGAAAAGGAGCTCAAAACGCTCCTCATGCTTGCCACTAAAGGCAAACAACTTGCCAAACATCTTGCTGATGATGGAACTATCTGGCATTTTAACCCTCCTCACAGGAGCACAGGAGGTTATTGGGAAACTGCTGTGAAGCGAGTTAAATTCCTCCTGCGTCGCACTTTGGGAGAAACGTTGATGACTTATGAGGTATTTTCGACCCTACTAACAGAAATCGAAGCTTGCGTTAATTCAAGGCCTCTTCGCGCCGCCTCTTCTGATGTCGATGACTTATCCGCTCTAACACCGGGTCATTTTCTCATTGGGAGCCTCTGAAAACAATACCGGAACCCAATGTATATGAATTCAAGGGAACTCTTGTTTGCAGATGGAATCTTATCTCGAGCTTTTGGAAGAGGTGGAATTCTGAATATATCGTTCAGCTCCAACAACGATCTAAATGGAATCGTACGAGCCCTAACTTTAATATTGGCGATTTGGTGTTGATTCGTGAAGAAAACCTACCTCCAACCAAGTGGAAGCTAGGAAGGATCACTCACTTAGATCAGGGACCTGACGAACACGTGAGTCTCGTCACCATTAAAACCGAGGATGGAGTACTTATGAGACAACTTGTTGGCAACACTGTTGTGAAAGTGTTTGGTTCAATTTTTATATTGCTCCGGCAATTTTATTTTAATTAAATTAGTAAAACTCACAAAAAGTACTTAAAAAAACCAATAACATCCAAGGTTTATCAAAATATTTTTCAAAAAAGTGTTAATATAACAGGTAACCTTAGTTATATAAGTTTTTAAGCAAATCCCGAAGTTGTCTCACTTGTCACATGACTGAGAACAAAAGCAAACTAATCCAAACTTCACCAGAAGAACACCCTTATTCCAAAGCACCAATTATAAACAGAACGCAAAAAGGTTATAAATCGCACCACACCATGTCTATTTCTGATAACGATCTTAGAAAAATAAAAAATATTATAGAAGAATCTCTGCACACAGAGCTTGAGAAAGCAACTGCAAAGTTAGCTACAAAAGAGGATTTTGCAAAGCTGAATGCGGAAATAAATTTACTGGGGACACAAAATGAGGATTTATCCATGCAGGTTCGACATTTCGAAGCTAGGTGCAATGCTCTGGAAGAGGAGTTGGAGATGCAGGGCAGGGAGTTAAAAGGAAAAAACATCATCTTCACTATGCCGAAAGAGAATATTGATCCACAGATGAAAATACAATCTCTCAGTCAACTTTCGCATCGCATCGAATGCCAGAAGCAACAAGACTAACCGAAAACGAAAACATCATCAAACTGAAACTTAACACCGGCTCGAATGAAAATGCAACCAAAATGCTCCAAAACTCCTCCAAGCTCAAAGGCACAGGTGTTTTTATACAACGAGACCTAACGAAACAATCACAACATAAACGTTGGATCCTTCTTGGCTACAGAAAAATAATTAAAACAAAAAATCCAACAGAAGCAGTAGTAATGAAAAACAACAATTCGTTGGTAGTTTCGGATAAAAAATTTTATTTAAATAATGTCAATTCACTTAAATATAAAAACGAAGATGGAGAAAACAAACTAGGCGAAATGTTTGGTGAACTTAATTTTGAAGCTGTCAAAGCCATATCAGCAATTAGACGTCGCAGTGAATGGTCTAGACCAGTTAATGTAATTACACCAGGGATGCCACTTTACTCAAATTTGCCGAGTTCTAATATTTTAGTACAAAATTGAAATTGTAATATCGTCAGCTCAGCACCATTATATTCTTTTAAAATTGTATCATATAATGTGTCAGGGCTAAATAATAAACTTTTATTTATAGATTTTTTTAACTATGTTAATGATTTTGATATATTTTTTCTTTACGAAACACATGTTACAAGTGAAAATCTAAGTAAATTTTTAAAATATTTTAATGGATTTAAATTAGTTTCAAATGCGGCAGTTAAAACACATACAAAAGGACGTGCAAGCGGCGGAACACTGTATGGTATAAAAACATCTTTACTAAAAATGTACACTTTTGAACAATTGGATGATGTTGCTGTTGTAAAACTTTTACACAAAAATAATATGTACATTCTTCCATTTTACATCAATTGTAATAAGTGGACAGCAGACTACGAGCTGTTTAACAACATCATTTTACATTTGTCAAACCAAAGTGTTCTTATAATAGGTGATTTCAACGCAAGAACCAACAACTTCCAGGTAACTACAATCCAAAACTCAAATAACCCTTCAATAAACCGCAACAACAGAAATTCCAAGGACAATGTATGCAATCAAAATGGTACCAACCTTCTTGAAGTCTTGCAGATGTATGACTGTATAATTTTGAACGGTTGTACTAACGGAGACACTGAAGGTCAGTATACGTTTATAGGAGGTCAAGGCAAATCTGTGATTGATTATTGCGCTGCAAATAGTGAATGGATTGAGCTTATAACAAAAATCGAAGTACAAAGTAAGAACTACTCAGACCACATGCCAATTGTTGTTGAATGGTCAGAAGAAATAACACCATTTCAAAGAAATCTTCGGCTGATTCCGAGGCTCAAATGGAAACAGGATGACTTATTGGCATACCAAAACAGGCTTGATATACATCTTGAGAGACTGAATGAGAGGACTAATTCAGCGGATGAACGTGCAAATCAATTTGTTTCTTGTATAAGAAACTCTGTAACAAGAGTACCCTCAAAATTTCGTAAGGCTTTTAAACAAAAATGGTTTGACAAAGAGTGTATGAAAGCTAGAAAGAAGTCCTTTGTCCTTCTAAATGCACTCCGGAACTCAAACTGTCAAAACTTGAAAAATTGGTACAACATAGCAAATAAAAGATACAAAAATCTGTGTTTCAGGAAGAAAACTGAATTCGAAAACCATCTAGCCGATAAACTTGGTAAAACAAGAGATTCAAGAGAATTTTGGAAGGTGACAAAAGAAATAATTGGATCGAATTTTAAAATAGGACCAGGAGTATCTGCTAACGAACTTTCAACTCACTTCAAAAATATTTTAAAAAATAAAGCAGACCTTGTATTTTCTTATGCAGAACCTTTTTTCGTTGACAATATATTGGATATTGAAATCACTGTAGCTGAAGTACAGCTTGTTGTCGTCAAGGCAAAAGATGGAAAAGCTCCAGGAGAAGATGGGATTCCATACGAATATTTCAAGAACGCCACACCAACCTTTATATGTCAACTTACATCCTTTTTCAATGAAGTGTTTTCAAAAGAAGAAATTCCTACATCATTTAAAAAGTCTGTTATATTCCCTATTCACAAAAAAGGAGACATCAACAATGTAGACAATTATAGAGGCATATCGTTTATGAATGTCATCGCAAAATTGTTCTGTGGAGTACTTGTTAACAGATTGGAGACTTGGGTGGAATATAACCATACATTGACCCAATTCCAAGCTGGTTTCAGGAAAAAATTTTCAACCATTGACCATATCTTCGTACTAACCTCCATCGTGAAAGCATTTCAAGCGAGGAACAAGAAAGTCTATGCATTTTTCGTAGACTTTAAGTCTGCTTTTGATCTTGTGAATCGAAATGCACTCTTCTACAAGCTCTCACAACTAGGCATATCCTCCAAGTTCATCCGTGTAGTAAAGAAGATGTATGTAGAATCAAAAGCTGCTGTGTGGGATGGATCAATTTATTCAGAATGGTTTGAAACAGATTCTGGTGTTAAGCAAGGATGCCTATTAAGTGCACTTCTATTCGCCCTTTTTATAAATGATGTTGAATCTTACCTACCTGGAGGTATTCGGATTGCTGATTTGACCATAAATGTCCTTTTATATGCTGATGACTTAGTGATACTTTCCGAGACTCCAGTCAATCTCCAGCTAATGATTAATCGTCTCGCGGATTACTGCAGAAAATGGGGACTTACCATTAACGCAGATAAATCAAAAGTAATGGTATTCTCAAGATCTGCCCGGTATCAATCAACATATAATTGGTACTACAATGGAAATCTTTTAAAGGTAGCTTCTGAGTATAAGTACCTTGGAGTAATTCTTAATAAAACTATAGATTTCAACAATCATATAACCATCAAAGCTAAAACTACACAAAGTCTGTTAAATCTATCTTGGAGAAATATCTTTTCGAATCAACGCATAATACTTTCAGCGAAATACAGGATATTTGATGCTGCTGTTAGGAGTTCACTTTGCTATGCTGCCCAAGTACTGGGAATTAACGAATACGAGTCGATAGAAAAATTTCACAGATGCTTTTTGAAGAAACTTTTTAATTTACCTTTAAACACACCGAATTATGCTTTATATCTGGAAACTGGGCTACCCAAAATTTTTACTGGCACTCTGAAATCACAGGCAGACTACATTGTCAAGGTGTTGTCTCATCGTAATGACCGACTGACTAAACGAATGGCACTATATGAGCTAAGAAACGAGGACTGGTGTGTGTCAAAATGGAAACAGCTGGGAAACAATTGTGGTGAAGTAGTATCGTTAAATTCACAAAATTTGAGTCATGTAAAAGAACAGCTTTACAAAATAATACAAGCGCACGAAAATTCTGAACGCGATGGGTTTATAATACAAGCTCGAGAATCAGATAGCAAACTACTTTACTCACAACTGGAACTTAACCTTATGCAATCAAACTACTTTAATGATTCACTTAATTACAGGGAAATATCTTTAATATTTAAAACAAGATTTGAAGTTCTTCCGCTAAACGGATCTCCTTACAACAACAGTTTTAACCGATTTTGCACGTTATGTAATTTGAAAGCCAAAGAGGACTGTTTTCACATCATAGGTATATGCCCCATTTTTGCTTCCAACAGAAAAACATTCGTTGGAAAGGAAACTATGACGCTCCACGAAACTATTTCAGTGCTAAATGATTCCGATTGGAAAAGACTCTATTCTTTTTTGAAAGTTATTTATAAATATAGGATGTTACTTCTTACCGAATTTGTTTAAATATTTATTAAAAAAAAGAAAAAAATCAGTATTAATGTTTGTACTTAATTTGCTAACCGAGCTGACGGCAATGCCATAGCTATAAAATTCATCAAAAATTATAAACATTATATCAAAAACGAAAACGAAACAATAAATGAATTCCTTACTTACTTACTTACTTACTTACTTACTTATGAGACCAGTCGTCAAGGTATCACCGTTATTATATGTCATTGATGATACTCAACAGACTTCATCTACATTTTGAAATTTGATAGAATTTTATATAACATTCTCTCAAGGGGGTCAGTTGTCGCCCATATCACAAATTGATTTACATAACGTACACAACTTGTAACTTCTTCTTTAGTCAACTGCCTAGCGTGACGGTCGTCTTACTTTCGCTCTATTAAATAAAACTCTTTATACATATACTAGTTAATCTTTTTTATTTAAACCAAAATGACAGTCCACTACAACTCGAACAAAACATTTTAAGGGTAGTATAATCCCTTGAGCGCGTGTAGAATATTAAAAAAAAAAATTTAATTAAAATGGACTTATACTATGTTCCCACCAAAGCGAAATCTGAGATTTCAGCAGAAAGCATTCCATATTTGAAACCGGTGTTTTTTTTTTTTTTTTTTTTTTTATAATTCATTTTTATTTCATATTAACTTATAACTATCTTAAAGCTAGATAAAAATGTTTAAAACTAGCCTAATTATCAATAACTTACAACTAATTTACTGGCCCTTTACGGGCGCTCTAAACTAAACAATAACTCTTAGAACTAATGTCTTTCGACCTAAGAACTATTTTAATTAAATCTAATTATTTTATTTTATTTTATTTTATTTTCCAAGGAAACTTTCACAAAAAAAAACTTGGTATCTTATCTTATCTTATCTTATTTTTTTTTTTTTTTTTTTTAACTTATAAAATAAACCTAAATATAGATTAAAAATAATTAAAACTAAATAAAACTAACTTATACTAACTAAATAACTTAAACTACTTAAAATACCTAATAATACTTAAAACTACTTAACAACTAGAACAGCCACAGCAGCATTTTTTTTTTTTTTTTTTTTGTTTATTTTTTATATGCATGCAGACACACACCAACATGCAACCCACCCATACATGTACATACGCAAATACATATACGTACGCACATACATGTACAGACACGCAGATACATGCACGTATGCCCCCGCATACATACATATTTTTATTTTTTTTTTTGGTGCCACCCCGACTGTTCCCTATACCTAATACCCTAAATCTATGTAAGTCGGCCAATCGACTTTAAATATTATGATGCTGTTCAGAGAGCCACCAGAACTGGTTCTCCTGTTTCGCCCTATCCCTCCGGTCCCGATCGGACACAGTCCTACTGAACCGAAGGCGCTCTTCTCCACCTTGAGCGATGACTTCTCGACCATATAGGAGTCGCCTATCCACAGTTTTCCGGCTGACGTGGTAGATGAGCGGAACCGCCCCTCCATCCTGTATCAGCCATCGACTGTCTAAATAGAGGAATGCCTCGGGAGGGATGTAACCACTTAACCGCGCTCTCTCAAAATATTCGTTATTGGGGTAATAAGCCCAAAAAATTAAGCTGTTAGTTGAGGACATCGCTCTTGCAACGTGACCCCGAATCAGCTTGAACAAAAAATTATCTATTCTGTTTATGTTGGCTCCGTTGTATAGAACCTGGTTGGAATAATATCTTGTGTACTCCGACTCTGGTGTTCTGTGTAATCCAAGGCAACGTCTAAGACATTGCCTCTAAAACACCCGAATCTTTTCCATTTGAGATGGGGCAACGTTGAACCACACCGGGCATCCGTAGGACTTTAATTACTTATAACAATTCTATTCACAAATCTACAAACTATGCCCCATATAAAATTATTTGACGGTAGGACTTTTAAGTTTAACAAAGAAGTACATTTTAATAATGAACATGAGTATCTTCAAAAACTCAATGCATTTCAAGAAAATCTATTTCCCACTATAAAAGATATATTAGAAAAAGTAGTAGCTAAGAACATTTAAAAAATTAATATAAATCGAAAAAATGCCATAGATCTTAAGGATATTTCAATCATATATAGAAAAGAATTTAAACGAAATAAATTAACACCTAGATTTAGCAAACATAGAATTAAAACAAATAATAAAGTTACAGTTATTACTAATGACTACAAGAACCTCCATAAATCAAAAATAAAACACAAACGAAAGTGTCAGGCTCATGACGATAGCGACATCCGCATACAGCCAGAAAATTGAGATCCAAGAACTTAATAACAACATGGGAATTCTTCCCATGAAACTTGGAGAAAGTAGGATAATACACAACCACGACAACTTAGTACACATTGTTAAGCTAAATTCATACAAAAAGAACGTAAACAAAATTTCAAAATCACTTCAAGCTTTCGAAAACATAGACAATTTCAAGGACTCATTGGCAATTCTTAATGTAAAAGTTGACGAACTCAGAGCAAAGCGGCAGACTCTGATGCCAAAATTGAGAAATAAAAGAGGACTGATTAATGTACTTGGTTCTGTTATTAAAAGTATAACCGGAAATATGGACGGAGACGACGCACTAAATCTCAATAACCAAATCAACCAATTGATACAGGATCAACTTATGGAAACAGACACAGTAAATAGAATAACGCAACTAAATAATCGGATGACTCAGAACCTCGGCAACATTACTAACCATTTAAACAAACAACAAGAGTTCATTGAAGGTTAATCAAAAATCAAATAAATAAAAAAATTAGAACATATGAAGTTGAAATGCGGTACTCAATACCTGAATCAAATCAACTACAATATAGACCTATTAAATAATCACCTTTCCAATATAGCAGAAGCTATAATTCTTGCTAGGCTTAACGTTATTTCGAAACAAATCTTAAATTCCGACGAACTAGATCATATATATAAGATTTTAGAAAACAATTCTGTAAAAATAAGTTCAGACGAACAAATTTATGAGCTCCTAGGTCTACAAGCCAATTATAACGATACTAATATTATTTCAATATTAAAATTCCACAAATCTCTACAGAAACATTTTACTTTTTCAATACCATTCCCCTTACTATTAACAATACTAAAGCTATAATTACAAAACCCAACATTTCATCCAACCCCGAAAATATATACTTTTTCGACAAAAAATGAAACAAGATCAAAGAAACGTACTTCTGGAACGAAGCAGAGAAACTCTAACCAAAACCTAACGATACCCGCATCATCAACCCCCTAAGGAACCTACCAGCAAGCTGCGATCTTCAAGAAGAAGTCAAAGTCGAAATCATTCAACTCGAAAGTAACTATATATTAGTCATCAACATCCCGGAAACTAATATCCAAACCACTTGTGTACCACATCGCCAAACACTCATAGGTACACAGCTGATACATTTCGAAAACTGCGATATCGAAATTAATCAAATCCTCTATGAAAGCAACGAAAAAATATTCTGGGAAGACGTTCACATTTTCCCATCCTAATTAAATCATCTAAATACAGGTACCAAATGTGCGAAAACTTCTAACATACCAATTCAAAAATATAGAACTTATGCAAACACTACATGCAAGAATATCACATACAAATATCCTGATGATCAACACAACTATAATATTCGGCCTCATCATTCTCATAATAATATTCTACATGATCAAGCAGTATCAAGAATCAAAAACATCAAGCAATTCTTCAACCACTCAATAACGCGCAGAATCCATACGTATAAAAATCATCGCTCCTGCCAGCAGAACAACTGGAATGCAGTTCCTTTGGTCATCGCTCTATTCTCAAGGGGAGGATAGGAGTTACATTGACCCCACAACCATAGTTACATTGTTACATTACGTACAATATTTGAATAGCCATAAAACATTATTATTTGCTGACTTTCTTTTTATTGTTTTAGTTTAGATATCATACAATACTTAAATTACCGTAAACTATTATTTGCTAATTTTTCAAATTATTTTACTGTCATATTTCAAATCCCAAATTGCTGACTTATTCCATGAATGCAGTTTTTAGCTTATCAAGCAATTTATGTTTCCCCAGTAAAACTGCTACCTAGCAGAATGCTGTGATGCTTTTTACTTGCGATTATAGGTACTACGAGGGCGGGTCAATAAGTCCGTGACTTTCTGACCTCTTTACTGAAACAGCAACACTGCTCCTGTCAACAGGCATCTGTCAGTTGACTCCTGTCAAAATTTAAACTTGCTGCGTCAGTTAGTTTGTGTTTGACAGCTATTTTTATCAGACTACTCACTAATTTGAGGAGAAAATGGAAAAAAGTGAATTTCGTGTGCTTATTAAGCATTATTTCTTGCGAAAAAAAACCATTACCGAGACCAAGGCTAAGCTTGGTAAATACTATGGGGACTCTGCACCATCGATTTCAATGGTAAAAAAGTGGTTTACTGAATTTCGTTGTGGCCGTACAAGCACTGAAGATGCCGAACGTCCTGGACGCCCAGTTGAGGTCTCTACACCCGAAACAATCGAAAAAATTCACGATATGGTGTTGGCCGACCGAAGATTGAAAGTGCGAGAGATTGTGGAAGCCGTAGGGATCTCGCATGGCTCAGTAGTTTCAATTTTGAATGATCACTTGGGCATGAGAAAGCTTTCCGCAAGATGGGTGCCGCGTTTGCTCACAGTCGACCACAAACGCAATCGTGTAACAACTTCACAGGAAGGTTTGGCGTTGTTTAATCGCAATATGGAGGAGTTTTTGCGCCGTTTTGTAACCGTGGACGAAACATGGATCCATCACAACACACCAGAGACCAAACAACAGTCAAAACGGTGGGTTTCTAAGGGTGAATCGGCGCCAAAGAAGGCCAAGGTGGGTTTGTCAGCTAATACATTTATGGCGACTGTTTTTTGGGATGCACGCGGGATAATCCACATTGACTACCTTCAAAAGGGAAGAACAATCAATGGGGAATATTATGCCAACTTATTGGACCGATTCAATGACGATTTGAAAAAAAACCGACCTCATTTGGCCCAGAAAAAAGTTCCTTTCCACCAAGACAATGCAAGGGTGCACATGTGCAGTTGCCATGGCAAAAATCCATGAATTGGGCTATGAATTGCTCCCTCATCCACCCTATTCTCCTGATTTGGCTCCGAGCGACTACTTCTTGTTCCCAAACCTGAAGAAATGGCTTGGTGAAAAAAGATTTGACTCCAATGATGAATTCATCTCGCAAACAAAGCCCTATTTTGAGGACCTCGACAAATCATTTTTTTTGGAAGGGATAAAAAAAATTGGAGAAGCGTTGGACAAAGAGTATAGAGCTCAAGAGAGACTACGTTGAAAAATTAAATTATTTTTTTTATCAAAAAATCTGTGTTTTATTCCAAAAGTCACGGACTTATTGACCCGCCCTCGTATAATGCAATTTATGCATTCGTAAAAAAAGAATTCTAACAATCAAACATGACATTACGATCATAGAGAAGCCTAAAAAAGTGATCGCCAAAAAATGTCTGTCTGTCAGTCTGTCAGTATGTCCGTCTGTATGTATAACGAGCTGCAGCCTAAACGGCTTAAGCGATTGCATTTAAATTTGATATGTGTGATTATTTTGGCATTCCTCAGAGGGGAAATTGAAATTTAATTTTTAGGCCTAAAAATAACGGTACCTGTCATATGACCTTGAAGGAAAATCTTATTTTTCTCTAAAACGGATCCAACGATTTTGATAAAAATGTTTGAGAATTTTTTTGTTGGTAATAGCTATCATTTGATATGAACCAAGTTTACAGAAAAAGTCTATTAACGGTACCTTTCATATAACGGTTTTCTTAATGTTTGGCTTTTTCGGTAACGTACATTGGATTTCTGTCAAATTTTATATCTGAGAAGAAATAAGTAGCTAAATTATTTTTGCATATCAAAATTTTGAATAACTTTTGTTTTTAAATTAATATAATTTATTTTTTTTTTTTCCAAAAAAAAAAATCAATAATTTTAAGACTAATCAAAAAAATAATTTTAAATTTTATATTCACATAAACATTGATAGTCTCTAAAATTTGCATACAAACATTTCAAAAGAATTTTGTTTTCAAAAAACGAAAAATAAAAAACAGGATTTCATCAAAACCGGTCCTACAATTTTCGAGACACTTTTTTTTCAAAAAAAAAATCAATACTTTTAAAACTAATCAAAAAAATAATTTTAAATTTTATATTCACATAAACATTGATAGTCTCTAAAATTTGCATACAAACATTTCAAAAGAATTTTGTTTTCAAAAAACGAAAAATAAAAAACAGGATTTCATCAAAACCGGTCCTACAATTTTCGAGACACTTTTTTATAAAATATTCATTGATGCGTGGCATCTAATGGCGTTCTTCGTTTTTCCGAAAAACTGATTAAAATTATGGTTTTGGCAGTTTAAATAAGTTTAAAAAACGATTTTTTCCCACCTATACACCATTAACTTTCATTATATACATGTATGTACTTGTGCATATTTACATTATTACCGTCCTAATTTACATAATTAAAATCCATTTAAATATACATTTGAGGTATTTAACTATTCCTTGAATCATGTTGTTAGCTACAAGAGCAAGTTTGTACGATCCAGTCGTGCATTTAATTTTCTGATACAGAAAGACGTCTGAAGCGCTTGCTCGGGTGCGTTTTCGTAGTATGATGGTTTATTCCTTCATCTTGATGTGGGCTTCGGCTTCATCTTGCGTCCATGGTCTTCAAACAATTATATTTTTTCCTTCCTAGATTAAACTAAATGCTGTTCGCGGTCGGTAGCCGAATGTTTAAAGATGACAAATGCTCTCCGGTATTTATACTCTTTTCTGGTTCGTCTAAATAAAATCCTTTTAATTCTTTTATATGGGCCATCAATGGAATTTTTAATTTCTTTTCTCCCTTCTTTTTGTGGACGAATACGATCTTTTGCATGATGGGGTTACGAGGATAGTACCGTTGTGTGAAGGGTTCCTTGGTTTTAAGGCGGATTCGGTGCGGTGGTACTGTAGAAATGTTCGTGATTTCATTGAACTTTTGGAACTCGGTTTTTAAAAATTCATCGATAGAGCTCTTGTGTTGACTGTGATGACTGGAGATGCGACACGTCGCATGGGAAAGTAGCAATACCTTCATCCTGGTAATGTTTTCGTCCGGTTACTGGCCTGTTGACCATGAAAATCTGCAAGTTCGCTTGGCTCATTAGATCCATTCCAATAATGTCATCTTCTGATAACACGTGAAGGTACGTCACTTCCTCAGTCAATTCCTTACCGCCTAAAATAAACGTAGTCGTGTAGTTTTCGGATGCAATTACTGTTTCGCCATTGGCTAAGTGAACCGGGCGGTATTGTACCCTCATTGGCATCTCGACTTCTAAGTGCTTGTTCGATGAACGTTCGAGTGGAGCCCGTATCAATTAAAGCTTGATATTTGTAATTTTCCACCTCGTAGGCATAAAATATCTGGGATTATGACCTTGTGGATAGTCAATTACAGCTAGGGATTTCGTTGGCAATCGCAATCCTTAGTAAACTTGCCATTTTCTCCACAAAACGAACAGAAAAGCCGGAATGCTCGGTTGCACATCTCTTTACGGAGGCCTCGATGTTTATAATTCCAACAAAGGTTTTCTCTATTGTAAGAATCAGCCTCAGGATTGTGTCGGGAGTTTCTCTACTATAAGTGGCAGGTGGTCGGCTCGCAGTTTGCGGAGTAGAGTAGCTCAGCGAAGCAGTGGGCGCGCATTCGGGTCGTCCTTTTTGATTGATTCGTACTCTTCGGCCAAGAGCATTAGTTCTTCGAGAGGAGTGAAGTCTCGGCGTCGAATATAGTACCTATACTCGGCGCGCATACTATCGAAGATTCGGTCAACATTTTCAGCCACCGTCATTCTAGGATGTTGTCTAATGAGTTATTGTACGGCCTGAATATATTCCTTCGCACGTTCGCGATGCCCTTGTCGCTTACGCAATATTTCGTCCCACAATTTTCGAAGATGCAGGAAGGAAGTAGCGGATAAATGATTCACGGAAGTCATCCCACTTGGAAAAACTTTTGCCATTAATGCTTAACCATACTAGGGCTGAACCACAGAACAATTCAGGTAGCGTGCGCAGCATGTCATTAGGTGGTATATTATAACAACGAGTTAAAACAGCCAAACGCTCCAGAAAATCCAAGGGATTTCCAGTAGAATAAAAACGTAAACCCCATTTACGAAACGAGTCTTGGCGGAACGGGAATGCTTGTGTGGCTCTTGTAAGCATGCATATCTGGCATTATTTCCTTGGCGGGCTCGGCATTGTTTCTTTCCTCCACAATCTCTTCCCATGATTCACATAAGTTTTGAGTTGACTTATGGGTCCGAAGTTTTTTAAAGTGGGTGCTTAATCTTTTCCTTAGTGTCTGCATATTTCCACTGGTATCCAAAATTCGGATTCTCAATACTTCTATTAACTTGGCTTTCTTTAAAAAATATCGGACATGATGATTGTATATATCGGAGAACTGGTAATTGGTTTTCGGCGGTAAGGGTGCTGTGTCGGTCGTAGTGCGGCCGTCGGTGAGCGGTGTTGGTCGGTGTGCGGTGCTGTTCGGTGTGCGGCGGTTGGTGAAATTTTCAGGTCGGTCCGCGGCGGTTGGAGTTCGGATGGACCTTTTAAAGGTCCCTGCTCGGTAGCCAAAATGTGATGCTTTTTTCTGATGGTGAGGTGAGCTCGTCGTGTCCAGGGTTTTTCCGAAGAAAGCAAAGCAAAACTCGGATATAGAAGGAAGAATTCGCCAATTACCGTTATAATTATTTCTTTTATTTTAAATTAAAGCGGTTGTTTCACAATAACCAGCACCATCCAAAACAATCATACAAATAATAATCTGACCACGAACTTCCCTAACAAACATTAAAAAAATATCAAATTAATATCAAGGTCGACACCAACAGCAGAATTGTGTGAATCAGCCAAACGATACGCGGTCGGGTGGTGTATACAAACAATGCACTGAAAACATAAGCGATCGTTTTGTATGACACTGGTCAATGACCAGCAATTAAATTATGAATGCACTTTTCCGAAAACAAGCATAACTGGGTCAAGCAATGAAATTGATGACGCTAAACCTATGTGTAGGAAATGTATTTACGATAATAATAATGGAGTAATACTCATTTAGCAATTGATAAATATTGCATTTATATAATATTTATTGAGGAATGCTTGTTGCTGATCGCAATAAATTAACTTTCGTTGCTTATTGCCAAACACCAAAAATATCACCCTATAATGTTTTTATTTTTATTTTTCCGCATCACAATCAGCAAGTTCAATGGCAACATCAACAACAAAAGTAGGCCAAGGCCAACTAATGCACTTGTGTACACCACACCATCGTCAGTATCACCATCAACATCGGTCGATCCCAAGTAACGGGGGATGCGACCGAAGAATACAGAAGTCAACATCTACATCATCGACAATGAATATAGCACAAGGAATAGCACATCAAGATCACCGGCATCGATCCCATCGCCCTTGGCCCATACTTTATCATCACCGATGTCGCTCAAAAATAACGGGGGTTGCGACCAACAACGATGACTTAGTTAAAGTTATCTAAGTTGAAGCAATAGCAACAAGTGTTGCAAATGCATAGATGGGAATTGGAAGACATTGTATAAAAAGCCTATACTGTGTGGGCAGGGGAAAAAACAGTCCATGTTTGCACTTCGTCATCGACACATCGAAAGAGTCTAATTTTGCAATTAGTACGCATACAGTCCATTAAAATCATCATCGACACACTGTCCAATATCTGTGTTCTAAAGTGTAGTCATTTTTGAATTTAAAGTCTAACTTTTGCCTGTTTTTATTTTCGACTAGATTTTCATTACTTTCGCTTCACCTTGCTTTTATTATTGTTCAACAATATTCGTCTAAAAAGCTAGCCGCATCAGAAAGGTCCTTCGAGTCGGATAGCAATCAGCCTCTTGTGATTTAATTGGCACAATTTACATTAAATTTATTAGCTACAATTCGAACTCTTGTAAAATCGTGAACTGAACAATCGCTATTATGGTAAACGATAACCAAAAAACATCAAATGAGTCATGTGAAACGGAATTAAAAGCTCTACCATCTCAACGAGCTGTCGTTCTTGGATAGCAAACTAAAGCCAAAAACTTTCTGTCCACTAATTTTAGTTCTCTTAATCGCTTTCAGGTTGAAACGAAACTGCAGATGCTCGAGACCCAGAACATCAACTTCGAGAAGGTACAATCCCAAATCGAACGTCTTGGCGAATAAGAACTTACAAGTGGTAAGAGAGATGCTTTCGAAGAGATATATTACACTACGTTCAGATATGTTTCCACATCAAGATACCTTTTCCGCACCAAATAGCACCATCGTACCCAACAACACCACAATTTCGCATAAACCTCGTTTGAACTTGCAAAATTTCGCACTCCCATCATTCTCTGGATTCTATACAAAATGGATGGATTTCTCAGACATGTTCCATTCGCTTATCCACAACAACAAGGAGCACACCAACATCGAAAAGTTCCAGTATCTCCGGTCTTGCATCCGTGGAGATGCGGCCAGAGTAACTGAGTCTGTAGAATGCACCAGCCAAAACTAAGAAACTGTTATCGAACTTCTCAAATTCAGGTATGACAACAAACGGTTTTATTTCAGGCACACGTTCACAAGAAATCTTTCAGCTGCAGTCTTTAGTTAAAACAACTATGGAATCTATTCGTGGTATGATTAACACAGTCAATGTCAATCCCTAAGCGCACAATTCAATAGGTACAACAGAACAAATTTCTGATGGATTCTTGCTGCACATGATCTTATCAAAGTTTGACGAGTCGCAAGCCAAATGGGAAAATGAAATATCGGTCAGACAAGAGGAGAAGGCGCTTAGCATACTAACCCAAAACTTGGATTCCACAACACTGACCAACAACGACGTCTCTGAATTCGCAACCTGGAATAATCTCTGCACATTCATGGAGAGGCGTTGTAAGACTCTCAACATCATCGAAGGTAAGCTACATCGCAGTTCTACATCAGCCAACACATCGCTTACAACCAATTCACCTTCAACCTCGCCTTGTATTTTCTGTGACCAGTCATCGCATAATGTATTCAGTTGTGAAAAGTTTGTGAACTTGACACCCATGGAGAGCTTCAAGCTCACGAAAGAATTGAAATTGTCTCTAAGTTGCTTACGAGGACATCACACAGTACAACATTGCACATCGGCAAATAAATGTCAAAAATGTCGCGACTGTTATCATACCTTGCTGCATCGTGAGCGCATTGCACCTGCACTTCCTCGGATGCCTGCACCCTAAGCAACAGATGCCCAACAAATGCAAAACTCAAACTAATCCACTAACTTTGTCTTCTCCTTCACCTACCTCTTTACAGGCAAACCATACTGGCAACATCAATCGCGATGCTGGATACGTATTACTTGCCACCTCACTGGTTACCACTTCCAATGAAGCAGGTACATCTGTATTTGGTCAAACATTACTTGATTCATGCTCCCAACCGAGCTTTATCACTGAACATATTGCACAACACTTCAAGCTGAATCGCGTGAAGCGTGATCAAGCACACACATCTTCGTTAGACATCGTATCAGTTGAACCAAAGTCACCTAGCATCAACTACACTTGTTTCACCACCACCTCTACTCGATTCATAGAAGAACTGCTACAACAGATTTGGATCATCGAAGACAATTATACATCAACAAAGAAACTCTCAATAGGAGAAGAGGCATGGACATTCTTCAAATCCACAACAACAAGCTGCCCATTGACCAACAAGTTCATTGTTCAATTAACATTTCTGAGGATAGCACATCGCCCGGGAGTTCATAAGAAATAGCAACGAATCGGTTAGTATAAATTGAACATAAAATATATCGTTCTCCATCATTGCAGAGATTATTGCCACTTAATCGAAGAGTACGCTCAATTAGATCAGAGGCACAGGCACATACAATTCTATTAAAGATAACCTCAACTACAGTCCTCATCATTTTGACCTGAAGCCTGATAGTTCCTCAACTAAATTACGTTTCGTTTTCGACATATCGCGGAAAAAGTCATCAGACAAATCGTTGAATGACATTCTGAAGGTCGGCCCAACTCTTCATGATTACATCTTCACCACCCCCGTTTGTTTTCAACCCTATCGCATCGTTTCGTATTAATGGCAGATATAACATAAATGTATCGACAAATTTTGGTAAGTCCTCAGGATACTAACACACACTGCATTTTGTGGCGCAACTCCAAAACAAATTTTGGCAATCGATAGCTATATGCTGAAAACAGTCACCTTTAGTTTCCAGCTGTGACACATACTTAGAACTGAGATGTCTTTGATTATTGGCAGAAGAAGGCTTACAACAGTTTTCAATCGGTTCTGCCATTACATTGCGTGATTTCTACGTGAATAACTTGATGGCAGGCTTTCACCTTCGAAAATGGGCATCGAATGCTCCCACCATTATAGCAGACATTCTTAGAGAAGACAAGGAATCATGCATTATTCTAGGGGACAGCGAAATCATCCAAAGGAAGACGCCTATCGCTTCAGCTACATCGACTCCAAGTCGAAAATCAACCAAACCCAGTGTTCTTTCTGAAATTTCGCAATTCTATGATACACTTGACCTTATGAATCCCTTCATCGTGCAAAAAAAAGTTCTTCATGCAGACACTATGGAAACTTAAACTATATTGGGATTAGAGGCTCCCAGAAGATCTTCACACTCAATGGTTGGAATACAGGATTCACCTTAATGACATAAGACAAATAAAAGTCTCTCGGTATGTATCAACTTACAATACTAACACCCAAATCCATGGGTTTTCAGGTGCTAGTACCAAGGCCTATAGAGCATGCTTGTATCTCAGAACACAAAACAAAGATGGAGTTCTGTCATCGAACTTGGTTTGTGCAAAATTAAGAGTGGCACTCCTTCCAATTCACTTCGAACAGTCAAAATCACCTGTTGCAGACAATTTGTATAAAAACGGTTCATATTGGGAATGTAGAACACAATTTTCATTTTAAGAACCCTAAAATTTCACATTCGGAATGAGCTATTTACAAACTTTATTTTATGTGGAAAACAGAACATCTAAATTCACTTTCGTTCCTCAAATTCACAAAAAGTGAAATACAGAACATGTGCGATTAATTTGAGATTTTGAATTTTTGATTCTCATTTAATTTTTATCGGTATTCTACCGGTATTTTTATTTTATTCTGCACTTTTTTAAGTGTAAGTTTTTCACTTATTTATAAAATTGTTTAAATTCATAAAACTTTCCAGAACCAAATAAGTTACCTTTACTCCATAAATAGAGAGCAGAATTAAAAAAAAAATCTTTTCATCATGCAAAATAAAGTATCTGAAGAAATCCGAGCAATTCTGGCTAATCTAATCCAAATCTATAAAAGCGGCTAGATATTGTTGCTCAATTACATACATACTTATATGTATCAATTTGCGATTCTTAAAAAGTTATTCATTATGTCTATAAATAAGCTTACTTAATTATTTAAACTTACGAAATTTCCGAATAAGCAAACAATTTACTTATGTGATTTTCCATTGGTAAAATAAATTAATTTATTTGGTCTGTCAAAACACAGATTTTCCCCTTTTTTGTGTACCATACCATAATAAATTGATTTAGCTATCAGCTCGAAAAATGTGGTTTTGAATTTGTAATTTGTTTCGACTGTGGAAAGTTAAACAAAATATTTAAGGAAATTAATCCAAATACAAAAAAGGAATCAGTTTTAAACGAACTGATACTAGTTTCACAAACACGAAATTACACTAGTACAAAGTCAAAAAAAAGTCTATTGCTATTTTATTCCATTCGCCACGAGAAAGTTTTAGATTGAAATCTGAATCTACCAATCGAAAACACCATTAATGATCCCAAAATTTGATATTTTTCAACTCAATATATATAGTCACATTCAAAAAAAATGCTTGAAACTAAAACGCCGGATATCGCTTTAAGTGTCGTGTTGATAACGTGAGAACTTTTTATCATGAACAACACTCCTAACCAAACTAAACACCAACCCCTATTAACCCCACTCTCGGTTGAAATCTCAGACGCAAATACACCTAAACGGTTATCTCTACCAAATTTCGAAATCCGATCCGCGGAAACAAAATCTCCGAAAATGTCGTTAGGTTTTAAAAAACTGCTAAAGCTATCGCATGACATCCCTGAATTTTCAGGAGGGACGGACTCAAAAGTGGCCCAAAAGCTACAGACCTTCCTCACATGCATCCGTCCAATAATTGAATTCATTCAAAAGGAGGACGAAGCGCTCTTCATAAAAATACTCTACACTAAATTACGTGAAGATGCGCTCGATTAAATGGAAACAGCGAAACCAACCACATTCAAAAGTTTCGAAGAATTACTCAACCGGGAATATGTTCCAATAGAGGATTATAACGATTTAGTTAATAACCTCATAACCAGCCGTCAGAGCCAATTCGAAACATTTAACACTTTTGTAAGCCGCATTCGACATTCTCTAACCGAATGTCGAGAGGCAGCGGACATTAAGTATGGGAACAAGTCCGAGGTGGTTAAAACCCAGCGTGATGACTTCGCCAAGTCATCTCTGGCCTCCGAGGTTTCAAATAAACAATTAGGTCAGCAGCTATTTACTCTCGGTGCACAGAGCTTTGAAGAACTGGTGAGGACTGCATTTAGCATGGAAAAACATGTAAATTCAGGAAATCTTGCCTATAACGGGTCAATAAACAACCTTTCCCTTCCCTCAAATCCTTCTTCAAAAATAACTTGCAGTTTTTGTTTTTGCAACATTGAGGGACACACATATAGTGAGAGTCTCAAATGGTTAAACACACCAATCTGCCAATTATGTAAAAATTATGGACATGAGGCTGTAAACAGCAATAAACGCTCCACCAACAATAGCCAAAACTCTTTCAGGGGGAAACCACAAAATTTCAACAGGGGAAACTCCCAAAATTTCCACAAAAATAGTTACCCATCGAGCGATAGGAGAAACCCCCAAGGTAATGACTATTACCAAAACATAAATAGAAGTAACCCATCCTACGGTAGAGGCAACCCCCAAAACAATTACGGTAGGGAAAGAGCCAATACTTACCAACCCCAAAAGAACGAAGAACCTAGCAGATCTAATCCATTTAAAAACGAGAATTTAAACTCGCAGATTAAACATAGAGCAAATAACGAGAGTGGGGCATTCCATTTGGAATCGATTTGTGATTGGTGTGGTAGAAATAACCACACCACTAATGAATGTTCATTTAAGAACCGGTGGGAGAGTTCACAGTCGGGAAACTCCCAGTAGTCGAACGAAAGCTCCCTGGTTCGACTTTATATAATGTTAAGAAAAAGCTAGGGCAAACTCAAAAGAAGCACCAAGTGCCAACCGAAACTGATCCTGTCCAGGATTCAGAATTATATAAATCAAATAAGATACCATTGCCATCAAATAGATATAGGAATAAATATAGGGAAACATAACACAACTCGTTTATTAATAGACACCGGTTCGGAGGTTAGTCTAATAAAAAAATTAATTAGGGAATAAAATGTATATAAACGATAAAAAGAAGTTAACCATTAATACTCCTTGTGGCTCAGATTATACATTAGGAGAATGCATAGGGACTTGTGAGTTTCACGTCATAGAAAATGACCTAGACATCCCTGGTAATGGAATTTTAGGGTATAATTTCATAGGTAAATACTGTAATGTAGATGGCCCCAACAAATTATTAACGTTTTCAAAAATACATGAAAATAACACAGGTATTTAGGTAGAAAAGGTATACAGCATTCCCTTAACAGAATCTGAGGTAACCAAAGAAAAAGGGTTGTCCATTTCGCACAATGGAAGTTGTTTCACGAGGGCTCACTCGCAAGTAAATAACTCAAACACAACACAACAAACAACTCAAATTTTCCACAATGATTACAAATTGGTAGAAACTATACTAAGGTTCGAAGAAAAGGCACTGAAAGATAAATGAATTTTGCGGGGCGACAATGCGACCGGCCTAGACAAAACATCTGAAAATGCAGTATCGAAAAATGTAGAGTCTTTAGGTACTTTGAACACAACCGAGACTTTGCTATCACCAATTTATCAAGATCCAGCTCGAAAAGTGGAACAGAGAGAAATTTGGCAACAGAACGTTGTGACTGAAGAAATTACCAGTATATCATGGTAATAATAACCACAAACAAAATTCTCAGACGAAGAAACAGGCCTAAAGCCCGTATTAAACCTTTATGTAACTCAGAAAATGATAATGACTTCTCCAAATTAGAAAATAGTAATGATTATAATAATAAGTTATACCAATTAGAAAAAGAGATTATAGAAATAATGAATATAAATATATCTTTGAATGAAAATAATAATCATAAATATCAAAAATTATATACTGCTGTCGCAGAAAATACGTTAAACAAAACAAATAATCAAACAGTACTGCAACCTGGGACGAAACAATTGGTTCTCACTACCAAACAAAGAAAATATGGGGATAGAAAAAAATATTAAATGTAAACTTATCACAGATAGTAGAATCACAAAGAATACATACAAAAATATATAAAGCAATAATCACATTACTATGTACATTGATACATACAATCTTATTAATAATTAAATTGCACCAAGTTAGGATAGGTAAACAAAGTCTTACACTAAACAATGAGATACATCAAAGACAGAAAAGTTAGTTGAAAATTGTTTCACAGAGTTTGGATACTTAACAGATAAATTCAAATTTGTTATTCATAATTTCCATTATAAATACGACGAAAATGTTATATCTTTGAAATATGGTACAGAAACAAATAATTATAAGAATAAGGATAATAAAAAATTTAAAAGAAAATACAGTATTTCAAATAAACCCAGGGTAACATTATACAGAATCCCAGTAGAACAAAGTTTAGTTTAGGGCATACACTAATTAATAAAATAAACTTAAGCGAACATACAAACTTCTTAAGAGATTTTTATAATGTTGAGAATTTTAAAGCAATAATTGAAATACTAAATACATACAATAAAATGATTATAAATTATATTTTTAATGTAATGCTTAACTAAATTTTATTGAATTAAATTAATATTTTTTTCCTTTTTCTTCTCTTTTCTCTAGAAAAGAGGGAGATAAAAACAAAATATAAATAAATAAAGAGGGAGATAAAGAGCCCTAATTTTAAAAATTTATTTGAGGGAGTAAAGAGCCCCAAATCAAAAAAGATATATATATATAAAAGAGGGAGATAAGGAGCCCAAGAAATTAAGAAAATACTAAAAGAAGGTACAAAGCCCCAAAACACAAAATTATACTGATACACTATACATATATACACCGAAACACAAAATTAAAATATCATACGATACATACACCAATAATTAACACGAAACACACATACATACATACATACAAAACACACAAGAGATACACCATCCCACATCTAGTCAAACTCTCAAGCAGACACAGCAAGTATATTTTTTGAAGCTACCTCCAGCTTTAATTGCAAATATGACCGGAGAACAGAAAGACCCAACTGCAGCTTAGCGACTACAGCAAAACCAGAAATTAAAAAACGAACCTATCCCAAGTCAACCGCCATCAAGCTATCAAACAAATTCTAAGAAATCTTAACACAACAAACTTAGAGCGAACTCCAACAAATCAACCCATTCTCAATTGAGTTTGGTGAACTTATGCTTATAAATGTAAGGATTCTTATTGACACATATTGTATTTAACGGCAAAATTAAAAAAAAAAACTTATAAGGTATAGGAAACAATAATATATTGTAAAATTAGATTAAAAAAAATCTATTACGAGAAATAAATTATGAATTATACAAAATATTATAAGATATATTTAACCAAATTAGATTTCAAAATTTGTCATAAGAATATATTGTAATATGAGATTTAAAAAAAATCAATTATAAGAAATAAATTCTGAATTATAAAAAATATTATAAGATGTATTTAACCAATTTAAATTACAAAATTTGCTATAAGAATATAAGACAAAATTAAAAAAAAAAACACAACAAATATTTTAAACAACAATGTAACAGTAAAAAAAAACTAAAATCCAATAAGTAATATATAATTGTCATTGAAAAGACATTCCAAGCATACGATAGCTAAATCCTTTTCATCAATACATTGCAATGCCAAGCACAATTTTTGTCTCTTCCAAATAAAAATGTGCACTTTCCCGAAGGGGATAGGTGTTGTGTGAGACGCATACCATAATATAATAAACAAAAATGTTAAGCTGTCACATAACCAGCAGCATCCTAAACAATCATTAAAATAATAATCTGACCACGACCTTCCCTAACAAACATTAAAAAAATATCAAATAAATATCAAGGTCGACACCAACAACAGAATTGTGTGAATCAGCCAAACGATACGCAATCGGGTGGTGTATACAAACAATGCACTGAAACCATAAGCGATAGTTTGGTATGACAAAAAAAATGCACTGGTCAATGACCAGCAATTAAATTATGAATGCACTTTTCCGAAAACAAGCATAACTGGTAGTCCGGGAGGCAGCGACAGAAATTTCCGTCTCATTTTTGCAAGCTTTATATTTTTTGTATGATTCATTCAAGTGGTAAGTAATAGTTACATGGACGTCTTTCACCGCACCCTTACAACGGGGGGTTACAGGAGTGTTTCAAACCCCTCAAGAAAATCATGAAAAAAATTCATAGCCGCAAACGTGAAACTGTTTCGATGCATTATCTCACATATAAGTAGTTTGAAAAATATAGTCTTCCACCAGTATCCCCCAACAAAATACGTCTTCCACCCACGCAAAAAACACAAAAGTTTTTTGGAAAAAAAATCATTCCCGCGAAGATGAAATTTCTATATATGTTAATTTTTTAATTTTTTTTCTTATAAATTACCTGAAGCTAGACTAAAAATAATTAAAACTATATAGAACTAACTATGATACCTAAAAATACTAAAACTACTTAAGTCTACTTAAAAACTAGAACAGCCACAGCAGCATTTTTGGTTTTTTATATTTTTTTTGTATATTTCGCTTACGCATGCAGAAACACAGATACATTAATCCACACATTCATGCACATACGTACATACATAAACGCACGTACATACATTTACAGACGCGCAGACATTTCCTACTGAACCGAAGGCACTCTTGTCCACCTTGGGCGATGACGTCTCGACCATATAGGAGTCGCCTATCTACAGTTCGTCGGCTGACGTGGTAGATTAGCGGAACCGCCATTCTATCCTGTATCAGCCCTCGACTGTCTAAATAGAGGAATGCATTGGGAGGGATGTACCCACTTAGCCGCACATTCTCGTAGTATTCGCTATAGGGGTAGTAAGCACCAAAAATTAAGCTGTCGGTTGAGGACATTGCTCTTGCAATGTGACCCCTAATCAGCTTAAACCCAAAAATTATCTATTCTGTTTATGTTGGCTCCGTTGTATAGAACCTGGTTGGAATAATATCGTTTGTACTCCGACTCTGGTGTTCTGTGTAATCCAAGGCAACGTCTAAGACACTGCCTCTCAAACACCCGAATCTTTTCCATTTGAGATGGGGCAATGTTGAGCCACAGCGCGCATCCATAGGCAATTAACGGCCTGATGAGGCCATGTAGCAAATCACCTTCACCCTGCTGTCAAGACGACTGCTATAAAACAATCGTTTTGTCAGGGCAAAGGCTCCCCTAGCCCTGGCCAGAGCAGCACCTATATTTCTGTCGAAATACAAGTACTGATCCAACCAGATGCCTAGGTACTTTACTACACTTTTACTCGCCAGTGTATGTCCATGTGGCCCTACGATCACCAGCTTGCGCCAGTTCTTTCTCGTATCCCTTGAGGCACTAGACAACGGAGTCCTAAACAGAATAGTTTCTGATTTCTGGAAGATGATTTTCAACTTCCAGTCATCACAATATCGCTGAATCTTGTCGAAGTCACTCTGCAAAAGAGTTTTGATGACCCCAACTGTATGAGCTGTTCTGTACGCAATTTGATCATCGGCGTACGCAATTGCCTGAGTAAGACTACCTATCAGATCGCTGGTGTAAATGTTGAATAAAATCGGCAAGTTAACCGCTCCCTGCTGAAGGCCATTATTAATATTAAAAATTGCGGTAGAAGTTACGTTGCCACTCTTGACAACAAACTTTCTACCCTTTAGCATGTCATAAAATATACAATAGCGGTTTACTTATACCAAGTCTGGTTACCTTTAGATAAAGACCTTCTAACCATACGGTGTCGAAGGCCTTCTCCAAATCAACCAGACAGGAACCCGTACACTGCTTTTTAGTTTTGTTCCATTGGATATCAGAAACCAGCTTAGACGCGGCATGAATTGTGTCATGCCGGGCCTTAAGACCGAACTGATTTTCCGGTATGATATTGTTGTCCTCCGTCAGAGAACACAGCCCTATTAATAACCTTTTCAAATACTTTGCTGATACTCGGAAGAGAACTTATCGACCGGAGATTCCCCGGATTAGAGTTGTCCTTTCCATTTTTAGGGAGAGGATGCACCACAGCTGTCTTCCACCGCACTGTATAATATGCATTATTCAGCGCGTTGTTAAACAGTGTGGTATAAATGTCAACTGCTTCTTGAGCAAATGTCGTAGTACAACGTTGGATATACCATCGACTCCTGCTGACTTCTTTTTCTTTAATGAATCGAAGATGAGCTGGAGCTCGATCTTCGAAATTAACAGCGGACTGGGCCCATTTCGGTCGGCGATTATGGCGTTTGCCAAATCTTCATTATTAAACCCGGTAAAACCAAGGTTCTCAGATCGCCATTCGGTCATGTCGTTCCGCAGCCATAAGTGATCCATAAGAGCTCTCCTCTCCAGGTCATGATTCGTGCGAATGCTAGCATTCACCTTGTACACTTGCTGGAAAGCAGCCCCCACAGCCTCCACTCTATATATAAAGGTCATCGTCCAATACGGCATCCTCTGGGTCTATGCCTGCTGTCAGAAGTACGTCTCTGTTATCTGTCGTCCTCTGGAGCTTAAGACACGGAAGATCGTTTTGATCCTTTCTTCTAAAAATTTTTGGGAACATACTTGGGTCGCTAGAGTTAACAGCCCGAATTTTATTGTCCCAAAACAAATTAATCGACAACCTATAATTTTCTTTGATCAATTGGTTGATGTTTTTGATGGACGATTTCACAGTCCTAACCTACAGATCTCGTGTGTCAGTAAACCGTCTGTACAAGCGTTTTAGTCTTGTCAGTAAGCCACTTTTTGTCTGTGTAGTTCGTCAATGGTCGCATTACGGTACATATCGGCTGCGTTACGTTCTTTGTATTTCGGTATTGTTCTGTCCATTGTTCGTAGAATCGTTTCGTCCATTTGTTCTAAGTATCTGTCGATTTCTGTATTTGTCAGGTTCCTGTCATTTGTTGGGGATATACCATTTGACCGTAATTCGCTCAGTAAGCCGTTGGAGAAGCGTCGCCAGCGCACCTTACTGTATTTGTAAGTATGCATAGGCACATACTCCTCCAACTCCATAAGCTCGTTTGGAAGTTGTATAACGGCGGCCGCAGTGGTCATTGCCGTACTCGATCGTTCGTAAACAGTTTCTTGGCCGATGACCCACAGTGTCAGTAATTGTTAGTCTAGCGTCTTTCAGCAATATATCCAGATAGGCGCCGCTCCTTGGAAAATATGGCCTATCTGTAGCGCGAAGGTCGATGCGATACCCAAGGTTGTATCGACCCATACAATTAAATAAATGGTTACCTCGAGGATTTTGTATTTGATTTCCCCAATCCATATGTTTGGCGTTCAAATCAACAGCCAATATGTACCGAGCTCAGTCTTAAGCATTCAAAAAGTTTTTCAAGCTCTGTTATAAACTGGGTGGGCTGAAGTGTTTCCGGTGCATAGGCAGCGATAACATAAATTCGCTTTCACTGTTGGAGATGAATGCATATGATGCATGCCTCTAACGTCCGAAATTTTCATACATCACTATTATATATTACCTTATGACTAATGCCTCTACGTATAAATATTGCGACGCCTCCTCCTTGATTGTAGTTGGATCGGTCTCTTCTTACGATATTGTAATTGTTATTAGTCAACTTATGTTCCTGGTTAAGCTTAGTTTCGCTAGCCAAAAAACACATCTGGACTTAGGTCTTTAAGCAATTGGAATAAATTCGCTCTACGTTCGGTCCTAATCAGTGAATTTACATTCACAGCTAGGATCTTAAAGGGCCTCTTTGGCAGCGCGCCCTTAACCTCTAAGTTGCGTTAAGCTCGGCAAAACAGAGTAGAGATGATCCACCCTAGTCTCCTGGTCCCTGATCTGATTTTGGAGGCCAGTCAACTGGCCCTGAATGACCTGCAGAATGCCCATAATATCCGCCTGTGCCGCCGGCTCCTCAGGCACGGGGGCCTGTTGGGCGACCTTTGGTGTAGGCTGTACCGTGCTTCCCCTTCCTGACGCCATTTGGGCGTAAGAAATTTGGGGTTGACGGGCATTGTTGTAGAAGGTCGCACTATTGGACGCTTTTCTACCACTGTTTGCTTTGCTGCTTTATTGTTTTTCATTAGCTGAAACGTCGGGCATCCCCGATAAGTAGCGGGGTGTCCGTCGCCTCGGCAGAGTACACATTTAAGCTGGGCCCTATCTTCGACCCGTTCCTTTCCTAACTTACATTCATCTGCATTGTGGTTCTCTCCACACCTAAACCGAACCTTTGGCAGCGCATGCATTGAAGAATGTCGCCGCGCCTTTTTAATTTGTCCCAAGTTACAACCTGGTAGTTGAGGACGGAGATACTCCTCAAACTGTCCAGTTTGCTGCTGAGTGAGAGTTGAACAAGGAAGAAGAGAAGATTCCGCTTCTCCCGCCTAGCTCTTACTGTAGCGAACGGCTTGACACCTATAAAATCGAGATCGTCGCTCGCTTTTTGGCAAAGCTCTCATAAGACCACCTGTGGTTCCGTGCAGGAATCTGTGCCCTTTAAAAGGACCGTTTGCAACTTTTCGCCCTTAGGGGTGAAACTAAAGACTTCAGTCGTGGATTCTTTTAGCAGTGCCTTTATTTTTGTGTGCTGCTCCATTGTGAAGCAGTGGATACCATGTCTATCTTTCCTTTCTTTAATCTTTTGATAGTAAAATTTTGACCTATGTTCGACTTACATAGATTTATGGTATCCTGTAACTCCAACTTGTATGTATTTATGGGCGGCACCTGTTCTTTTGTAATCATCGGCGGCTGTGGCTGCTGCTGCTGATTCTGCTGCTGTTACTTCCGCCACGATTGTGTCTGCTGCTGCTGTTTTGTCTGCTGCTGTTGTTGATTTTCTGCTGCTGTTGTTGCATTTGCTCCTTAGGCTGCTGCTGTGGTGTATTTCTTGCAGCTTGTCTTTTGGCTGCTGTTGTTGTTGTTGCTTCTGCGCTACTGTTTCTTGTGGTTGTAGCGACTTTTTGCCTTCTAGGTCTTTTTTCTCCTTCTGCCTGCGACCTTCTTGTTTGGCTTTAAGTGCCCGTATAATTGGCTCCAGTTTGGATATTTAAGACGCTGAATCTCTGCCTCAACTGCTCCAATTTTATTGAGCATTACTTGCTCCTCATTTCCTTCATCCTCCTCAGAGGACGCCTCTGACGTGGAGAGGTTCACGGAGGCCGTCGAAAAGCGCCCTTCTCCTTCCTCAGACATGTACTCGATACCCTCTTCTTGACCTGAGGGTGACGTATCGAGTTGTTTTTGCGCTGCCTCTGACGTCACATCTCTATCCGACGTATTCACCCCAGCTGGCAGCTTTGCTGAAGTGGCGGTTGATCTCCTCTTCACCAAGTTCGGCGCACACTTGACCCGCTTTCTGCGCTTGGTATTTACATCGGCTGATGTTGCCGTTGTTGTTATGGCTGTTGCTACAGAATCACTGCTTGTAAGGGGAACATCTTTCGATGTTCCCTCAGCTGATACCATTGCTGGCCTCATTGGCCCTAGGACAAACTCCTCCTCCTTTGCTCGTTTTCCCAACCAATAGTTTTCCACTTCACCATTTTGAAAAAAAGCTTTCTGGGAATCGAACTGGCGACCCTTGGATTCGCGGTCGGCCACTCTACCACTGTGATATCGCACTACTTAAAAACACTTAGGTTAAATTTGTACTTGAAATCACACACGATTTTTATTTGGAATTACTGCGAAGGCCGAAGACGAGTGAACTCTTCCACAGTTCGAGATCGACTGATACGCCTGATCCTATCGATAGTGTTCTGGAAGAGAGATCTTTTGAGACAAACTTTTGGAAAAGAAAAGATGCAACAGGAAGCGAATAGTGGCAACAAACGAATTTTTAGATTTGTTTCAACAAATGGTCGATAAAATGTAGTTTGTTTTTGTATTTGTGTTCAAAAGCATGAAAGTTTTCAGTTTTTTTTATTTTTTTGTCTACATTTTAAGCAACTGCAAGTGATTTAAAGTATTGAAATGTTTTTTTTTTTGTTTTTATAAACTAATTTATTTAGATATGTATGTGTAAAAAAAGTAATGTGATAAAATTTGAATACAAATGTATATTCGTATCACCTTAAACAAAAAGTTCCTGAAACAAATGATATCAAGTTTTTTTTAATAATATTGTTCTTTTTGTATGAAAATAATGGATCTCTTTTCCTCTGTATAATGTTTATTGTTTTTCTTATTTCAGACAAGGTTATTCTTCAAACAACAAATCCAGGAGAATATGAGATTGCAAATTACTGGAATCCGTGTCGAATTCTTCTTCCAGTTTCGTTTTCATGAAAGATTTCATATCTACGTACATACATATATTCCGTATCATTGCTCTTTATGCATATTTTGTGCAAAATACATTATCAACCAGTCAAATTTATTATTTCTATAAATATTTGAATTCTAAAATTCGTCCCGTTTGAAGTTACGTATTGCCGAAAGTAACTGATCTTTAGGATCCACAGTTAACGATAATTGTGTTCTAATATTATTTGTTTTCTGTTTTGTTACAACTGCCCGAATAATTGGTGGTGGCGGTGCTTCTGGAACAGTCGAAACAGGCAAATCTGTGCGAATGCTAATTTTATTTATTTATTTATTTATAATTTTAGTGATTTTTGGTGTGGTTTGTGGATTTGTTTGGTTTTGAAGGACGAAGGGTATTGGTTTTGCGATATCAACATCAGCAGTATCTTGCAATGATACAATTTTCTCTTTGAAACCGGACATCCGTAAGGTGCCCTGTCCGAAGGTAGGTTGTGCTTGTTTGATCACAGGTTTTGAAATAATTCATTTCATTGATTTATATAATAATATATATATTATTTATTATCGGTTGTCCTCACTGCTTCTCTGCTAGTCTCTAGATATTGCGCAATACAACGACCGTTGTTTTGCAGGCTTCCTTTGGTATTCCCATTACAGTCGATTGAAAGATTGCTTTTATTGAAATCATTCTTTTCTAACGTGTTACCTAGGTTCGGTTGCGGGAGAACAGGATGCTGATTTATCGGTCGTGACAGTATTTCATGGAAATTAACTTGTTTTCGTTTGAAGAACAACATCATTCTAAAGTGATACATCTTGACTTGGTGGCATCGGTGCTGGTCGCTTTTTTCGTGCTGGAATGACTGGCGCCAAATGTTTCGGAACTACTACGTCTGGTGTAATATTGTGAAAGTTATCAATTCCACACGAACTCATGGAATTAATTGAATTCCTCGAACTATACAAACTCGAAGTATTTGATATTGATGTTTTTGGAATTCCTGCTGCATTTCGATGAAGAAAACGAGTTTCGTCAGTAGGTGACGTCATCAGTGCGAATTGTGTTGCTGTATTCTGATTTGTGGCACAACAAGTTTCTGAAAGTCCTACCGCTCCAATTGTAAGGTCACAACTAAAAATTTGACTAGGATCAGTTGGATGCTGGAATTCATATTTGTCCGGGTCGAGTTGATTATTTTCACACACCAATTCGAGGAGCTTGTGGAGCAGAACTCTTGCACCAAAGGCGTGCTATATAGAGCTGGTCCCTAGGCAATAAAACAGCATTATACGAAAAGTTTGCTCAAATGGAGCATTGCTTGTAGCTAACGGTAAAGTTGTTATCCTATTTTGATGTACTTGACTAGAGTCGTTGATATTTACAGTGGATTTGGTGACGCTAAGATTTGTTGATGACTTGGATAAATTGCTATTTGATTCTTAATGCTTGTCAAGCAATCGGTTGATAGTAGAAATTCCTAATAAAGCTTTAATGATACTTCTTTTTATATGTATGTATTTCTACAAAAAATGTATTACTTTCTGGATGGCCTCTTTTTGACCGACATGTTATAAACTCAGTTCAAGATGGTGAATCTTTCATTTCAAATCATGAGTGCAGATTTATTTATTTGACTTATATCTTTAAGCAAGACGAGTTAGAAACCAAGTTGTAGGTACCAAGTCAACCACAAATTAACTGTTGTATGACAAATAACATCCATACTCATCACAGAGTTCGAACAAAACGAGTCATAAGATTGTGATTAGTAGTTAGGTAGTTGTTATTTTCATTGATTCCCGACATTGTCACATTCCGACTGCCAAGTTAAGAAAATTCAATTGAAGCTTTCGTTTTTACTAATGATAGATAGTTAGATATAACACGTCAACGTCAGTATTCAGTTGTGTTATCCAAATATAATTGAGAGGGGCAAATTTTTTGTAAGACACTACATAATAATATATTTAACAACAGACTGTTGATTTTCTGTATCTGGTGTGTGTCTGTAACATAATTATATTGATGGTAGATAGTGTGATGTGGTCGAACATAAGAACAAGTACGTTAGATCCAGTTGTGTATTTTATTTTTGAAAATATATAAAATTTTAAATTAATGAAAAGAATTAAGTTTTTGTTTTAGGTTTAACTATTTATTAAAAAAATATATTGTAGGTGCCTATAGTTGAAAAAAATGTTTCTTTATTTGGATTTTGCACACCAGAAAGTTTATTCTCATAACAAAGCATTAACCAAAACATTTCTCTTTGTTGGAGCAGTATCGAGTTCAATAAATTCGACATCAGTCACTTTCAACTTTATGGTCATCTACAACGATAAAATCATCCTCGGTATCATTACTCATTATGCAAATATTGTGTAAGATACATGAAGCTATTATGTACTTAACAATTGATGCTGGTTTCAAAGAGTTTATGTTGAAAAGCCTTCGGAGCCGGCCTTTGAGTAAACCAAATGAACGCTCTATGGTTACTCTACATTTGGAATGAACCGTATTAAACATCTTTTCTTCGGTTCTTAAGCGCTCATTGTCTTTGAAAGGACATATAAGCCATTGCTTCAAGGGATAAGCGGAGTCCAAGTAAATGCTGGTTTTCGTTAATGAGAAAATCGCCTTTAAAAAACATCATATTAGTATATTAATCTTCAAACTATCAAAGATATACCTACGGCTTATCTGATTCAATTTTGTTTATGAGTCCAGATCTTCTTAAGAGTAGTGCATCATGAATTGAACCTACCTAACCAGTGTAACAATGTAAAAACTCCATCTTATGGTTGCAAACCCCTTGCAGCAGGACCGAGTGATATCCTTTTCGGTTTATATAAGAATTGTGTGATACTATAGGCGCTCTTATGGGAATATGGGAACCGTCAATTGAACCAATTATTCCTAAAATATATTATGGTTATTCCATGAATACGGGCATATAAGTAGTTAAAATTATTATATTAAAAAGACCTGGAAAGCTAAGTTTTTCTTAGGTAGTAGCCTGATGTTCTGGAAGCCTCTTTCGTGTTGGGCCATTTAATAAAGTTTTTATTTCTATTTAATTTAATTAATCAGTCAAATATGCTTGTAACGATCCGCCAAACATTTGCAATAGATACACCAAATCTGCTGCAATTGATCTAGAATAACACGGTAAATTGAAAGCATGCATAACGAAAGTTAAAGAAATATGATGTTACCTCATGCATTCTGGATTTCCTAGGTACCACGATGAAGATGATGAGAGTAATCATTTCAATTTTGGTTGCCTCTGCCAGGACCAGATCGAGGTTGGTCAATAGCATGAAGTTCACAGCATAGCATTTCAAACTGTTGAGCAGATTACTAAATAGAAATAATAAGACGACCAACCGCTGCGAGTGCTTTACAATGACTAAAAACTTTATTACTGGAAGTAAAGATTCTAAAGTACATAGTATTACAGTTGAATAACAAGAATGAGTGTAGAATGAAGAAATAATATAAATTACTCAACACCCCCACTTTTATAAGTATTTTCATTTCCATTACATATTTACTTAACAAAATGGATTTAAATAAAAAAAATATATTTTAGTTCTTTTCTTTAAAGTTCGTTATATTCATTAAATATCTAAGTCGAAAGAAACTATCCTTTGGCAGTGGTTTCGTAAATACATCGCTTAGTTGATTGCTGGTGTGAACGTATTCCAATTCAAACATACCACAAGAGAATTTTCTCTAATGAAATGGAAACCCACATCTATATGTTTCGTCCTCTTGTGAAACTCGGGATTTTTGATTAGACGAATAGCTCCTTGGTTGTCAAGGTATAGACCAACACGAATTGGTTGGTTAGGTAGCAAATCCTCTAGAAGTTGTTTCACCCAGATCAACTCCTTAACTGCTTCGGACGCTGCGACATACTCCGACTCTGTTGTTGAAAGGGAGACACACTACTGTCTTTGAGATGCCCATGTGATGCAACTTGAACCCAATAGAAATACGAACCCACTTGTGGAGAACACGCTTCACCATGTTCACATGAACGGTTGATGGTTTCTCTAGATAACGGCTAACGCAGCCAACAGCGAAAGCCAAATCTGGACGTGTCGCTACCATCAAATACATCAAGCTTCCAACTGCCTGGCGATATGGAAACTTGATTTCTTCTTTCCCATTTTCGATTATTTCTGCTGCATTAATTGAGGGATCGGCGGGAGTTGAAACCACAGACGCATCCATTAAGTTAAACTTATCCACGATTCTTGCTGCAAACATTGACTGGCTGAGATGAATAGAGCCATCTTTGAATCTTCTTATTTCCAAACCCAAAAAATGTTTAGCTGCCAAAACTGTGATTTCAAAATTACTTTTCAAGTAATCACAGAGCCTGACTATGGCTTTCTTATCTGAAGCTGCCATTATGCCATCATCGATGTAAATCCCAAGTACGACCTTCTTGTCGTTCTTATTATTATGCCTTGAGAAAACACAGGAATCAGCATCAATTTGTTTTAACCCAAAGTCTCGCAACAATTTCGTAAACGCTTTGTTCACGCAACGGGATGACTGCTTGAGTCCATATAGACTCTTTTGAAGCTTACATACTCGCCCACTTTTGTCATCATATCCCCTAGGTTGTCTCACGTAGATCTCGTCAATCGATGCATTTAAGAAGGCTGTCCTCACGTCAAATTGCATGATATGCAAATTTTCTGCTGCTGTGATGCTTAATAAGACCCTTACTGAAGAAAATTTGGCAACGGGACTGAATGTTTCCAAGTAATCGACCCCATATTGTTGATTGTTGACTGAAGCCACGAACAATGAGCCTTGCTTTGAAACGGACATCTTCATTAGCTGTAGCGGACTTTTTTTGAAAGACCCACTTCGTGTCCACCAACTTTCGTTTTACAGGTAATGTCACCAACTTCCACGCGGAACTTTTCTCTAGGGAAGAAATTTCCTCGTCCATGGATGCTTACCATTTACTTGAATCAAGACAGCTCATAGCATCTTCGTAGCTCAAAGGAGTGTCAGCTTCGGCAAGTAAAGCTAAGCTTTCTGCAACAGTAAAATGGGTGCTTCTTTGTCCACTATTCTTGTTGGTTGCACACTTCTTGCTTCTTACCCTGTCGCTGAAATTGGCTGGTGTCATATTACTGGTAGAACACACTCGAGATTCTTCAGATTCTGATGGTTCATACGATGGATCTAAATAATCGGAGTAATCTTCCCCATCATCATTATCTCCGTCATCATCATCAGCAGCTCCATCACCTAATCAACCAATAGGTTCATTGAATTTAGATAAATTATCGCTAGCAAGCTCATCATGGCCATAAACTCTTGCCATCGGATTCCTCACAAGGTTCCCCATCACTTTCTACACCAGTTTGTTTAAAATAAACCATATTTCCTTGTTCACTTGAAGTATTCTTATCAGATGGATAATTATTCAACACGACATTGCATGAGATTTCAATTTTATTTGTATCCGGAATAAAAACCCGAAATCCTTTGACACCTTCTTGATAGCCAACAAAATATCCCGTTTTCGATTTTGCGTCAAGCTTACGCCTCTTCTGATCAGGTACATGGACAAAAACCGCCGTAACAAAAACCCTAAAATAACTTATGTCAGGCTTTTTATTAAACCACAGCTCGAATGGAGTTTTCCCTTGCACACTGCTCGTGCCTGTTCAATTCAAAATATGAACAGCCGTATTTACTGCCTCTGCCCAGAATTTATGACCAAGATTCTTGGAGTGAATCATAGACCTAGCAGCTTCCATGATCGTTCTCATCTCCCTTTCGGCGGAACCATTTTGTTCAGGGGTATAAGGAACTGTCATCTGATGTTTAATGCACTTGGAAAACAATAAATTCTCAACATCTCTGTTCATATACTCAAGCCCATTATCACTTCGCAAAACTTTAACACGATTGCTTGTCTCAATTTCCACTTCTTGTAAATAAATTCTAAGAAATTTTGACACCTCAGATTTTTCTTTCATGAAGTAGACCTTTCTAAATTGCGAAAAACTGTCTTTAAATAAAAGAAAATAACGAGAGCCACCAATAGACTGCTGCTGCATCGGAACACAAACGTCAGTGCTGACCAACTCTAAAATACTTGTGGCTTTACTTCGACTTGTTTTGAAAGATTCTCTGTGTTGCTTGCCATACATGCAGCCTTCACAAAAGAATTCTGGTTTGTCATCAAACGGTATTTGCAGATCTCTTAAAACAAGCCGTACTTGAGAAATGTTCTGATGCGCGAGTTTTTCATGCCAAAATTGTAGAGTGTGTTTCTCCTTTTCTTTTACATTAGCTGTAAAGTCATCAACATCGTACGATTCAACTTTAATCAAAAGCTTAAACAGTTTTGACTCCCGTACCCCCACTGCAAGTGTTGTTCCGTTCTTTAATAACTGGCATTTAGAATCGTCCGAGGTGAAACATAACCCCTCATCCAAAGCTGTACTTAGTGAGAATAAATACACATGCATTTTTGGCACATATAGCACGTCAACCATATGATTTTTTTCCACGTGTTATTGACGAAACAAATAACATTGTGCTACCTTTCCCAATTGCACTGATCGTAGCTCCATTCCCTACTCGAATGATAAGCGGCGTCTTAAATTCAATGTAACTCATAAGCCACTCTCTCCTACTCATCATATGATCGCTTGCGCCGGAGTCTAAAAGCCACTCATCTCGTTCTTTAATCTGCCACGCTACCTCCGCCTCACAAATGAAAGCCTGTCCATGATTAGAATTTGGATCTCCTTTAGATGATGCTTCTGGACAATCACGTTTCCAGTGTCCACTTTTCTTTCACAGAAAACATCTACCTGGCCTCGTCTGACATATCTTTTTTCATTTTTAATATGAGATTCTTTTGCCAACAACGCATTGCTAGAATCAATGCCGCCGCCTAAATGGTGTGAAAGTAACCTCGCCTCTTCCATAACTAGTCTAGAGGTTAAATTTTCTGGTGTCTGATAAGCCTTATCCGTAGATTCCCACGCACTATAAAAATGTGCATATTTTTCAGACAAGGTCAGTAAAATTTTATTAACAACAATGGACTCAGAGATCGATTGACCAACATCCTTTAACTGTTGTACCACTGACTGTAACTTTGATATATGGGTCGCCACGTCATCTGCGGGATCCATTAAAAACCTGAAGAATCTCTGTTGAAGCATGTGAACACTTTCTGTGGACTTGGCTTCGTATACAGTTTCAAGCTTTAACCACATACCCCTTGCCGAAGCGCAGTTAACAATGTGCAAGAGCGATGGTGATGCCATTGCAGTGACAATTATTTTCTGCGCCTTGCTGTCCCCACGTTTCCATTCCTTCACAGCCGCTTCCAAATTTTCTAATTTAATTGCCTCCCCAACTACCGGATAAACAGCCTCCCCATCCACATACTTGAGCAAGTCACTGGCGTTTAGCAGAATTTTTTTTTAAGGAAAACTGTTATATTAACTTATGGTTTTTACTTGTATGCTTCTGGGCCCATAATCTGTTGAGCAGATTACGAAATAGAAATAATAAGACGACCAACCGCTGCATTACAATGACTTAAAACTTTATTACTGGAAGTAAAGATTCTAAAGTATTTCAGTTGAATAACAAGAATGAGTGTAGAATGAAGAAATGTTATAAATTACTCAACACAAACATATCTGGCTTTACTCGAAAATGTTGTTTAAAAGTTATGTCGTTAAACCGGGGTACAATTACATGCGCAAAATTTTAATTTTTTTTAATTTGTTGCAGATTTTTTTGAGAGTTTTCTTTGTCATAATCAAAATTAAATAACAAATTGAACGCTTCTTTTAAAATAATTGCTTTTTCCATTTTGCATTAACCAGGGAATTAAATTAAATAAAAAAATCTGGAAAACACCAATTTCACACAGACAATACGGAAATGAGTTTCCAAAATTTCAATTAATGACAGCTAAGAGTTCAAGTGTGTTTAAAAAACATATCAGTGTTCAGAGCTCGCTCTTTTTGTAACAAGCTCAGTTCATAATATATGTGTTCGAACTCTGTTCAGTGCTCTGCTCTGAACGAAAAAAGAAAAACGCCTAAAAAAGATTTAAAACATCTTTTTTACGAATAGGTTTCTTGTTTCAAGATTATATACAAATATGAGTAAGATTTTTTTTGCCCAAATGCAAATATGAAAAAAATTGTAGGTAAAAAATAACCTACACTGATATAATACCTTCAAACCAAAAGCTATTCGTAAATTACATACACATATAAACATTCCCTTTTTTCTATTTTCTCCCTCAATTCGTTTCGTAGCAATGGCGGACAATGTTGTTTTGGTAATCCCTTTTACCGCACTAATATTGTCAAAACTCTTAAATAGAATCCTCTCTTTCTTCTTTTCAGTCTCCATAGTATAATTTATCACTACACTAGCGCCGTCACATGGCTAACAAGATTGTACAAAAAATCGACTCCATAAGAGTACTATAGGTTTTATATACAACGCCCCTATTTTACTTTAGTTTCTTAAGCCCCCTTCCCATTCTACCCGCACTATATCACTTTGACTGAAAACATGAGCTCATTAAAAAAAAAAACAAAAAACAACAATTACGTCTTGGTTGCATTTTTTATCTGCAAAATAAAGCAAATTAAAATTAAGTTTTGATATATATTCTTCTTGATTTACAAACTCACATGTATTATTATTATAATAAATTCATAATATGGGTACCCGTTCAAATAAAACTTATTAGTAAAAAGAATGTTTTTCAGACCCTTTTTTTGGTCTTTTCTTATTGGAAATCTTTGTATATATAATCTATAGTACTATCATGAAGACTAATTTTGATTTCGTACTCTGTGGCAATGTGGGCGCTGTGCACTGATTTTTTTTTTATTGGAGAATACGGAAAGACGAATTAAAGACAAAAAATAAGAAAGAGAAAACCAATTTTGTTGATTCTGACAACAATAAAGCGAGGAAGGGAGATAACAGATACCCAGGCAGCCATTGCTGGGCGAAAAAATGCAAACAAATGTTTGCATGCGTATGTGAATTTGTAATTCGTAAATAATGAAAATTATTTTTTTGTTTGAAGGCGGGACAATAGAAATAAAATGTTTGGATTTGTATGTGGGTTTGGCTTGGATGAATAGATTTTTACGAATTCATTGATGAATTTGTTGGTAATATCAATAGATTCTTGAATTTTGATGCAAAATCTAGCAACAATGTAACTTTAACTACATCTATGTATGATGTATGAATGGTTGCAATGTTGCTATATTTCACTATTTTAGTTGTTTCGGTATATAGGTAGGTATGTGTAGGTAATTAATTGTCTGTGGTTTTGGTTTGGGTGATAGATTTTTATGAAATCCGAATTTTTGTAGGTAGGTACATATGTACTTATTGATATTAAGATTTTCATTTTTGAATTTTGGTGTATATTTCACTATTTTAATTACTTCACGTACATTATGTATATGTGGTACATTTTATTTTGGTAAAGTAGGTTATTAAAAGAAAAATTGTGTACAATATGTTTACGTAAAAATGTTGGTAATAAGAAATATACATGTATGCATATATTTTGTTTCAATTTAGGTTTTAAACATTTTTACTAAAAAATACATATACAGTGTCGAGCAAAAGTCATGGTACCTTTCATTCTGCCCTAAGAACACCTCAAAAAATGTTAATAAAAAAGAAAAATTCATAATAAATTATATATTTAATAACTCAGTAGCTTCTTATTTATTTTTACAAGGAAAAGCTTTAAAAAACTTCTAAAGCCTTAAAGCTAAAAAAGAAGATACAATAAGAATTGTTGAAAAAGCCAGTGCAAAAGTCTTGATACCTTTAAACAAAAGTTAATTTATTATTTTTTTATTTAATCTTTTTTTTAGAAATATTGTACCTAATACTTGGTGGGGAAACCTTTTAGTCTTATCACATCTTTCAAACAGTTTGTCATTGAGTTTACAAGTTTTCTTGTGACATCAGAGCCAATTTGTTGCCATTCGGTGATCAAAAGGTCCTTTAGTACAGTTTTCCCCCTTATTTCATGTTTTCGAAGCCGTTTTTCTAACACATCCCATAGGGGTCCAATGGGATTAAGATCTGGACTCTGTGGTGGGGTAACAAGCATGTGAGGTGTGTTGTACGCTATCCACATCTTCACGTCTCTGGTGCTATGTTTTGGATCGTTGTCCTGTTAAAAATGAAATGTGTTCGCTATCCCAAGTTTATCAGCACTTTGTTTTAAATTTGACTTTAATACGTTTAAATAGACATCTGTATTCATTATTCCTTCTATTATAGCCAAGCTTCAAATACCTTGCGAGGACATACACCCCCACACCATCACGCTACCACCACCATGTTTCACAGTCTTAATTGTATTTTTTGGATTCATGGATTCTCCTTCCCTTCTCCATACCCTTGAACGTCCATCAGAGCCAAATATATTAAATTTGGACTCATCGGAGAAGATCACATTATCCCAGAACTCAGTTGTCTTATGTTTATGTTCTTTAGCGAAGTCAATTCGTTTCTTCTTGTTTATTTCACTTACCAGGGGTTTTCTACGTGACGTACAAGACTTGAAACCAGATCTCTGTAGCGATCTTGCCACAGTCCATGGAGGAACTATTTTGTGGAGATTTACCTCGATATCCGATGCTATCTTGGGGGCACTTTAAATGGATCCTTTTTTAAAAATGTTGGCTATTTTTCTCTCATCTCCTTTAGTAAGCTTGAGAGGACGACCAGATCCTGGTTTATTTTCTATTCTATTCTCCGTTTTAAAACGGTTAATTACCTTTTGAATGGAAGATTTTGGTCATCCAACTATTTTGCGTATCTCATTATAAGATTTATGTTGTTCATGGCAGTTGATAATGATTTCTCTTTCCTGTAATGTTAGTTCTTTTCTACCCATTTTGATTATTTTAATCACTTTACTTAAACTAAATTCCTTCACAATGAACAGACTAACCGTTTTTTTTTTTTTATAATTTTGCACGCGCTCAAGGGATTATGAATACCCTTTATATGTTTTTAACATAGCGCGGGCATACGGTTAAAGAAGAGAATGAAGGATAGGAAAGATGTGTGGCGCGATGTTTTTTTTTTTTGAGACTAGGGCTGGTTGTTGTCTCAGATTTATCTCCAGGGATGGCGGCTGAACTAATTCGGAGAGAATTACCGTGTCTTATTTATTTAGGTCCCTTATAATTCGCATTATTTTATTTATTTCGTTGTCATATTTTATGGGTATGCTAGTTTACTCAATCACATGTTGTTAGTGTTATGCCTAAGCAGCAGTTTAGTGTGCCCGTAGTGTGCCAGTAAATTAGTTGTAAGTTATTGATAATTAGGCTAGTTTTAAACATTTTTGTCTAGCCTTAAGATAGTTATAAGTTAATATGACATAAAAATGAAAAAAAAACAGCATGTAATGAGTAAACCAGAAACTTATTTTATGACAACTTTTAGAATTGGTTTTTAATGGAATATGAAAAGACATAGGCAACGGCAGGAATCGAACGTGCAACCACGAGGTTGACAGGCGAGCACACAACTATCGCGCCACGGCCACCACCCAATAAGAGCTAAAGACGTTTTTATCCAAATTACATTCATACAAAAGCAAACTGTAATGTACCGTTGCTCTCAAAAGCTAAAATCTTCAGTGGTTGACAAGGGTATCAACAATTTTGCACTGCATTTTTATAAATATTTTATACAGCTTTTCCTTGTAAATATAAATGAAAAGCTCCTAAGTTAATAAATCAATAATTTATTATGGATTTTTGTTTTTTATTAACATTTTTTGGAGGAGTTCTTAGGGCAGAATGAAAGGTACCTTGACTTTTACTCGACACTGTATTTTATTTCAATGTTTTTTTTTAACATTTTCAAGTACACATATCTACGAGTATTTGTAATTAGGAAATTGAAAAAAATATATAGGTAGGTATATATTAAAAAGGCTTTTTAGACATTTTTACGTAAAAATGTTGGTAATAAATATTTGTTTTTATAGGTATATATATGTACCTACTTTGCGATCATGTTATAGCCAGACCGAAGTTGGCCATGGGTATACCCAAAAATCATTAGATGTCTTCATTCTTAAATCTATTGCCCAAGGACAAAAAAAAACAGAAAGTTGGTCGCATGTCTGATGATGGACGAAATGGCAATGGGACATGGAAACTTCATGTTGCCTACTTTTTATGCAACGGCTTAACTTCGTCTGAGGGCCAGTTTTACTAGACAGATTGTAGAATTTGTGAGTCAGACAAATGTTGAGATTGTTGGTCTTACTTTCGATGGTCATTCAGGGAATATGGGCATGCTGCGATTTTTGGGTGCCAGTTTAAAACATTTTGAGCCGAAATTCGAAAATCCTGGTAATGGTACAAGTATTTCCATATTTCTCGACGCTTACCACTGCCTTAAATTGATACGTGGGGTACAAAAAAACATTTACGGTTGAAAGTGGTCAAGCAGTAAGGTGGAAATATATTGAAAAAGCTTGTCCGTTACCAAGAAGAATTAGGCAAATAAATTCAACAAAAAATATTTAAACTGGTACTCAAAAATAATGAATGTGAGACTTGCAGCAGAAACGCTGAGCAAACGCCCTTACTTTTCTGCTTGAGACAAACGTTGCAGGATTTTAAGGTTGTGAAGCGACCATACGGTTTATCAAAATTATAAATAATATTTTTGACTGTTTAAATTCAAAAAGCAAATTTGGGGTTTCTTTTAAAAGATGCATATCCGAAGAAAACAAAATTGTCACTTCTGAATTTATCGAAAAAACTATTAATTACATTTCAGGACTTAAAATCGGACAGGAACAAATTATATCAACTAAAAATAAAACAGGTTTTATTGGTGTCATCATTACAATGAAATATATAAAAAAACGTATATGTAACTCAAGTAGAGAAGCTAAAAAACCTGGATTACATACTAACATACAAACTGTCGCAAGATCATTTAGAATTAATGGCGCAAAATTTTAGTCTATTTAGTAATATTTTAAATCATTTTTAGTATGATACTAGCTAAGAAGAGGACTTTGCTAATTTTAAACCAGTTTAGTATCGTACTATTTTCTTAGCATTTTACTAAAGTTAAAATCACAAAATGGCTTCTTTATTTTTTTAGGATCGTACTAAATTCATATGCCACTTTGACATTTACAAACTTAAAAAGTTATGTTCGCTTACTTTGTGCACTATTTTAGGCGTGTTTAGTTGTAGTTTATTAAGAAAATAGATTTAGTATGGTGCTAGTTAAAAAGTGTTTAAAATTAGGAAAATATTAGTAAAGTGCTTTAGTATTTGCAAACTGTTAAGTAGTATCATGCTAAGTCCTTAACATCAGGCTGTATAAAATTTTGCGCCAAAGGGTTTTCTTACATATCTGCATAAGGATTCTATAAAAATATGGAAAATTATAAAAAACTAATATATCTATATTAGGAAAAGAAAACAAACAATAACAAATAAAAATGTTTACAGTTAAATAGTTTTAAGTACTCTCAGAAATTTAGATTTAAGCAATATTTATAAAGAACTCGATAACCATATATTAGGTGGCGATGTTTTAAACAATCATAAGTATGAACACATTAAAAAAAAGTATCGAACAATGTTCAAAAGTACGTTTGCATTTCGTTGCAAAAAATATCAATATTGAGTGTCACCAATATCTAGTTCGCAATAAACTGACAAAAATTTTGCAATTAATGGGCTAATAATTATTTTGTTTTATTATTTATTTTGTTTTAGCTAAACTAAAAGCCTAACTTATAAGAAATAATAAGAAATAATGTGATTAAAAATAAAATCAAAAAAGAAGAGGAGACACGAATATCAAAAAAGTTAAGGCAGCCAACTGTCGATTGTTGAAAAACGGTTCACGGACTGCAACAGCTTAGCTAGAAAAAACTTGGAATTATACCGGACTTTTTCACATCTAAGTAATCTTGGCATAATAGATAGTGTCACGCTTAGATTTTGTCAAAACGACGACCAAATACCAGACCACATGCTAGGCAGATGCAGTGCAATAATGAACCACAGGAAAAGACACCTAGGGTATTACCATGGAGAGGAGAGCGAGCTATCCTCTCCAAATGGACTCCATATACTGAAATTTCTAAGAGGAATAAATCTGTAGGGTGAAATGTTATGAGAAACCTCATACAGCTCCAGGCAGGGGAACATAATAGATCTGTAAGTGCACAACTTTTGTTTTCTTTTTTTGAATATTTAAAAATACTTTAGGTAGGTGACATTGCGGTTCGAAAACCGAACTGTCGCTGAGTTGAGCAGTTTTGTTACCATTATTCGTTTGGCCTTTGGATGAATATGGATTTAAGATGGGCGATTTATACACATACCACCTATTGTATCGCAATCTACGCTTTGAGTAAAACAATCAGTCACTGTAGGTTAGGTTAGGAGGAGCGTGTACAGCTCAATAGAGTGTTACGTACACAGATACCTATTGACCCATCTGAATCCACGGATGACACTAATGTTCGACAGAGATTAGACATGCACTAGACTGTATAGTTCTCCCACCTGTTTACGCAGTACAGGAGGCTATTTGTGTGGAGGTTTAGACAATCGAGGGAGCAGATGTTTAATATTTTCTATTTGTCAGAGTAACTTCGTGATTGTATGTTCTTAAGAAACTGGAAGTTCGGTCTTGTAGGTACATGGCGGTCAGAGCGAACTCGCATCTTTGACCTAAGTAGAACTGGAAAGCGCCGTTTTGATACAAAAGAACTCGTATGGAACTGAATAAAAAGATTTTTAGTTCGGTCTTTTAATAATAATTTTTAGTATATGCCTTTAAGACGTAAGGTCTTTTTAAATACATCCTGAATTGCACGTCACTAGTTTGAAGGGATAGAAATGTTGGAAAGAATTTTTTGTTGGCAAAGTGGATTTGAGAATTAGGTATTTAATATCTCATTTTAACCTACGGGTGGCAACAATTAAAATTGGAGATATAGAAAAATATACTGTCTTAGTAGGCAAGCACTATATCCACTGCGCTATTGCAACCATTGATTGTTATCTAAATCAGGGAAATGATATACTTAGTGTCCTCGGAAAAGCTGTTCCATGTACCATTGGATGGGAATTTATACTCTTTCTGCAAGTGAGGTTGAAGGGCTTATTCTTGCCTGCCTATAGATACACTTCCGCGTTTATTCCAATAAATGCCACTGTCATCCGAAAACCAGAGACAAGTGGCTTCGAACTTAATGTGTAAAATCGTGAATAGATTTCTTACTATTCTATCTTAGCAACTTTTTCACGTAAGCGGAAACCGGCTCCGACAAATAAACAAATAAACGAATAAATACTGCGAATGATTAAAATAGACGAATTATTATTCTTACTCTGTATGGCCTTGAAAAACTGATACTGCTGGTATAACATCTCTGACTGGAATGTGCTGAAAAATGTGTCATGATCGTGCCCCGTCAAAGTTTGAATGGGCTCTTTAGTTTCGATATTCCATAATATTGCGGATCTATACCAGCTGCCTGTGATTATTTGATCCATGTTGGGCAGCTAATCGGCGGCAACAACCACTGATGTATGACCCCCTGGTCCTGAGAATTCACATAATGGTGTTCGTAATGTATCTCGATCTTCGGCTTGTTCGTCACTATCATCAAGTTCTTCTTCAGTTGAATGCCCTTCTATAGAAAAATGAAAGAATTTGCAAACATAATTATAATGCCCATCAAACTTATTTTTGCGGCCGTATTTATTTATACACTTCGCAGTTAACAGCAGCTTGCTAGATGTGAGCAGTTCCATCACCACTTCCAGTTAGAAATAGGTCACGGGTTTGGTGGAATTTAATTGAATTTACCGAGCCAGCATGTCGCTGATATTGCAAAAGACAACGATCAATTTCAATTCCCCAAATGCACGCTGTATGATCAGCTGAAGGTGTTTATTATTGGATGTCCCGATTTTGCTGCAATTTGCCAAACACCGTCTTTATGGCCATAGAAATCACGCACTAACGAACTGACAACCGATTGCGCCTTGAAACTAGACACAATACGAGATGTCTGTGCTATAATTTTATGACTAGCTTTAACCTTGCTTCCCGATGCTAACTTTCATTTAAAGCTTTTTATAGGGATTCCACTTGCGTCAGGGACATCATGTCCTGCAGAGCGATCACAACTCATATTTTCTTCAGTACCAAGCGATTCTAGTTTTTCTTGCACTGTGTGAAGTTTTTTTTTAAGCGAAATCAATTTGTTTGTTTTAAGTTGAATAGGTACTTACGAGTTAGGTTTTCCATGTAAAGCAACTCGAAATCTTTTTCGATTTGGCTAAAAAGAATCTAGTGACGCCCTCTCAATTGCGCTTCATCCGGAATACTGAAGTCCTCACCCAGGCTAGATAGTCATGATCCTAGTTTAGATGACTGCTTCATAGTTGTTGATGTTTTTACTTGGCGGAGATATCCAATAGCTTTTGTTTGTTGTAAGCGGTGGTACACTTTAGTAACTCAATAAGATGCAAAGTGCGGTATTCAATTAGGTAATTAGGGATTACAAATATTTTTGAGAAACACAGGGTTATTTGGTTTAAATAAGTGTAAAATTGGTAAACTTCGAAGGGCCATTCTGAGAATTTTCAATAGGAAACTATTTTCATTTGCCTCGACTTCGTCCTCCGATTGAATTTCCCAGTTGTTGTTGACATCAATTTTTAAATTCTGATTCAGATTCTTTTATTGAGACTTTATGGTATGGTTACATGCAGTATTTTATATAAATACGAATTTATTTTATAACTTTTTTTTAGCGCTCTGAATAATTTCAGATAAATTTATAGAAAGCTAAATGTATGGCTCTCACTTTTAGTAGTTGAAATGAATATGTCAACATGACACATAAAAAAACATGGCATCGTTTGTCTTCAACAAATTATACTAGATGTTAATACTTTCTATGCCAGAAAAAGCTTATCTCAAATAAATAAAAACAGATGTTGCTAAATATTTGTTAACTTTTATTGCCACTCTGCGTCGCAGGGCTAGTGTAGCTAATTTGAAGTGGATCCTTTTTTATTTAAATTTTGTATGGAAAATTCACACGGCTAGCAGTCCATGTATAGTATGTCAATGACCCAAACCCTATTTCAACAGAAAAATGCAATTGTGTCTGTTATTTTCTGTCAAATTCAGAGAGTCCGCTCAGACTCAAACTGATTTTGACATTTTTACTCCAGTCTTGCAATAGAATAGAAAAGGTGTGTTCACGATTTGCAACAAAAAATAAATTTTCGCAATTTTACACCTTTTGGTAGTGAATACCCCTAGTCTTTTTTAGTGATAGGTTTTTTTCAAATCAGTTTTACAGGATACCACTGGTGTAAAAAAAAGCTCGTCCGTAATATCTGTACTGACAATTTTTGTAGAACAGAGTATATGTAATTTTTGTTTTTTCCGTTCTAAATGTTGATAAAAAAATCCAAAGATGGTCAGCAATCGCTCTCAGATAATGTTCGCTCAATTGGAGGCATATTTCTACCTCGCAGTTTAATAATTATTGTACAGCATTTTATTAACTTTACCTTTAATTTTGAATACTTAAACACTTTTTAATACTAAAGTGTAACTAATAGAATCATGATAAGCTCAGCTAAAACTTGAAATATCGCCTTTAAAATCTAGTAATTAGTTTTCAGTAAGTACACAAGCAAACAATAATTATTTTTGTTTTAACTTTTCTTAAAAATAACATTTATTATTGAATTTTTGGGAATAATTATAGAAAATATAGTTTCACGTTTCACTAAATTCGCTTTATTTTATAATATATACCTAATATATGTATGTATCGATTTTGAGAAATACAAATTTATTGATTTCTTCTGAATAGTCAATACGATATTGTAGGGTTACATTTGTTTATAGTTACACTGTTATCATAATTATCAGAGATGACAATACACTTTTTTATACATTTCTCATATATAAGTTTGTATGAAGACAACTTATTTTTTTAATGCAAAGTAATGCATAATACTGTTCCATCTTATTTTATTAAGCTAAGTAAAAAATATACAGTTTTTTGTTGTGTTGCATTTCAAAAGCTTTTTTCTTAAATACCATTTTATTGTTTGTTTTGTTTTAATAGAATAGCAAATTTTATAATTATTTATTATCATTCATTAAAATTTGATTGAATATGGAAAAAACAAAAAAAATGCGAATAATTTTCATTTTCCCCGCAAATATTTGTTTTAATTTCAATTGTCGAATTATAATCATTTATCTATTTAACTATTCATAAAATATTCAAGTAGACTATGATTATGCAAATCGGGAATCGCAATACAGTATTATCTTCTCTTTTACAAAAAAAAAAAAATAGCACAGCACAGAGAATACAGTTCCACAATTGGAACTTTATTTGCTTATTTATCAGATCCGGACTATGAATTTGCATTGACATAATTGCAAGCAGCGCAACACAAACAACCCTATTCTGCTATTCATCGCGGGGAATCTTTCATGAATTTTCGCTCATCATCTGTTGTTATTAATTCGAAGTGAATCTTATTCACGTGAAATCTTTCATTCTATACAATTCAGATCCGCATATGAAATGTAGCGGATTTTCATTTGAATTTCAATGGTTGGTGTTTAGTGAAATGTAAGTAAAAACTAGGTAATTTATTGCCAAATGTAGAATATTTGTTTTTAACAATTTTAGCTTATCTTTTCTTGAAATTGCATCATTTCGCTGTGGATTCAACAATATACAATACATACCGAAATGTTCTTTTGTGTAACCGAAAGTTTTTAGTAAACCTGCGATTTTGAAATAATTGGATATCTATTTCAAAATTAAAAATAAATAAATGATATTATTTTTTTTAGATTTTCTAACATTTCTTCGGAATGTTCAAATATTATCTTATTCCTCTGCTTAGAATTGGAAAAAAGGCCAATACTGTCCATTTCAAAATTTAACAACAACAAATTTATAAATAAATCAAAACAAATTATCAAGAATTCACAAGATTTGTTGGGGAAAAATTCCAGTGACACACACAGACAATAGCGGATATGCAGCTCCGACACGAAAAAGCAGTCAGTCCGATTTAAAACTCGATGCGGTACAGACCATACAGTCTTTTGAAAAGAGACAATTTTGTGAATTTAAAATTATATATTAACTCTTATTTCTTACCATCATTATAAAATGAAATATGTGAAATAAGTTGAAACTGTGGTATTTTCGGTTTTATTTATGATCAGATTTGGTTTATTATTATATACATAGTTGAATTTAGACAACATTCGTGCGTGATCCTTCGAGCCACATAGATTCAACCCTCTGGGCGTGGTCATTGTTTTCCTAACAAAACTAATAATAAATAATTTCTGAAATGTCGGTGCCGGTACGTAAAAGCCAACGTAAAAATAAATGCAGTTTGGAATTGCACTTATAAGACGAAATCAAAAAAAATCAAACCCCAAAGTGCGGGAAAGATCGTCGTCTTTGAAAACATGCATTGGTTTCAGCGACGCCAAAGACTCGAAAAAAATCCCCTTGGCGACATTTTTGCACCTGCCAAGACAGGGCCATCATCATCACAAAAAGCAACCAAGAATCATACCAAAGTAATTGGCGTGTACAGCAGACAGGTATATGCAGACGACGACGGTATATATGGAGATAATTGTTCAAGCGATGGTAACAACACATATACTTACGATGGTGGGGAAAGACGTCAACAACCATAGTCACATGGAAGTATATAAGAAAAGAACAAACTGCTTCAGCTTGAACGATGTGGATAAGGTGCGAGAGGGACGGCATCATTGTGTGGAAAGTGACTTACAAAGAATAGAAAACTGGCGTAAATCCACAATGTTCCAATCCGATCAAAATTTCGAATCTGACTCATATTTGAGCTGGAAAATAAAATTTAAAAAATTAACAGAAAAGCTTAAGAAAGCAACCATGAATAATTTGCCCGCCAAAAATTTTACTGAAGCAGTTCGAGAATCATACGAAAACGAGACCAGATTTGATGGCAACATTTATGGGCAGACAATCGAAGCTGGATTTGCCAAAATTCGACTGACATAATAATTAAGAGTGGACGCTCTTCAAAAATTAATACTAACGCACCACCAAAATCGGGAAATTCACTTCTGGAGAAAATGTCACCAGGCTCCGTACTGCGTTAAAAGACAAAGCATTTGAGACGTTGAGTTCGTTGTTGATTCTGCCCAATAGTGCAGAAAAAGTGATGACCATTTTGGAACGGAAGTATGGGCGGCCAGATATTATCATAAAATCTTTAATCGCCAAGACATCATGCATTGACTCTCCTAAAGAAGATAACCCATCATCAATAGTCAATTTTGCAACTGCTGTTGAAAACCTGACCGTCATGATTAAGTTGTTGGACAGACCTGAATATCTTGCGAACCCTCAGCTTATCGAAGAGCTAGAAAGAAAACTTCCACCTATGCTTCACATCTTATGGTCTGACACAATTTATGATATTCAAAGATATAATCTCCGAGATTTTTCAAACTGGCTTGATCGCAAATCCAAAACAGCTTCGCTTTGGGTTTTCGCAGATAAATTACTGGCAGAAGGGCCAAAACTAAGACGACGGGTCGAACGAGTCAACACTCTGACATTAAAAACTGACGACGACACGAAATGCACCATCTGCTCTTTAAATTGCAAAAATATTCCAAGCTGTAAGAAGTTCCAAGATCAGACTATTGACGACCGATCGAAATCTGTGATCAAAGCTGGACTTTGCTTTTCAAGTCTGAAGAAAAATCACTCGACATTTGATTGCCGCCAAAAGACACAGTGCAAGGTGAGTAATTGCAAAAGATATCACAACTGTTTGTTACATTCAGATAGAAGAGCACCTCCGAATGACGCAACCATCATCAGGAACCCTCCTGACTTATGTGCGAATAGCTATGCAACAGGCGTCTCAACTAAGCTTCGTATTTTTCCGATCTACATACAACACAATGACGTATTTATTAGGACACTGGCTATACTCGATCGAGGAGCAACTTTGACGCTTATAATAAGTGACATAGCTGAGCTATTAAAAGTAAAAGGTGTTTCCTCACCGCTGTCTATTATGGTATAATGGCGATTTAGCTGAGGAAGCTGACTCAATTTGCTTTTCGACAACGATCCAAGGTACTTACAAGGGATCAAAATCTTACCAACTTAGAGATGTCAGGACAGTTAAAACACTTCCACTGGTCCATCCATCAACCAACAGAGTTGAATTGACTTTAAAGGCTACAGTGGACAACCAACCGTTCTCATTGGAGAGAATAATGGCCTTTTGACGTCGACTCGACAGTTGATCCATGACAAGTGGAATTCTCCAATTGCAAGTAAGACGTGGCTAGGATGGACAATCAGCGGACACGATGGATCAATACGATAGCCACTGAACCAAATCTTTAATGTAAATTTTATCGCTAAGCCTGAAGACGAAGAACTCCACGATCTGGTAAAATCGTTTTGGGTTCTGGACAGCGTACCCACTGCAGATGACGACAGCAAGATTTCCCGTGAAGATGACGAGAATTTCCGATAATCATTGGGAATCCGATCTTCTGTGGAATCAAGTCGACGTCAAATTACCTGAAGGCAGTAAAACGATGGCATACAAAAGGCTCCTCTTGCTGGGAGAAGACTGGACAAGGATGAGATTCTTAAGGCGGCTTATAAAAATATCATTGACGATTATCTTGAGAAAGGCTATCTACGAGAACTACCAATTTCAAATAAACGCAAAGGTCAACAATTCTATTTGCCACACTTTCCTGTTTTTAACGCAAATAAACCTGGAACAGTTAGAATTGTTTTTGATGCCGCGGCCAAATGTAACTGAACCGCTCTTAATGATGTGCTACTTCAAGGACCAGACTTACTTAAAACATTGCCAGGTGTACTGCTCCGATTTCGACAAGGATCCAAAGGCTTCATCGTAGACATCAAAGAGATGTTTCACCGGATACAATTTCGTGAACAGGATAGCTGCAGTCAATTATTTTATGGCGTGGACAGACGACAGAGAAGCTGATCCGAAGACTTATGAGATGACCGCAATGACATTCGGTGCAACATGCTCACCATGCACCGCTATAATCGTTAAAGATCGAATATTTTATTGACGAACACCCAAACGCTGTAAATGCCGTACAAAAAAAACACTATATGGATGATTATTTGGGAACGTAATTTAATCCCGCGGCACGAAATCCCGCGTAATTAAATCCCGCGGATTTAAATTGAATTTTTTGGAATTACACACGTACGGATATATATTGAGATTGTTCACTACTATTAGACGGGATTTCCAATACTCTTTGGAAAATACTATTTGGTACTTTTGAAAAATAAATATATATTTTAAGTATTAGAAAAATATTTTTTTTTAAGTTTTGGAAAAAACTTTTTTTACCAACCTTTTTTTTCGATTTCTTTTAAATAAAAATATCTCTTTGAAAAAAATCTTAAGTTCTGAAGAGAACTTTTTATGAAAAGGTGCCCTAGACCTCCATCTAGGGCAAAAAATCGGTCAATTGGCCTGCTTAAGTACTTTTATTAGACGACGAATTTTTTTTACAGAGGGAATGAAATTCCTCGTCGAATACACAAGTATTTAAGCAAAAGTAATAGTGCCGTGTTTTTTTTGTGTGAATTATCAATAATTGTTGTGTTATTGTTGGGAAAAAAAGTACTTTTTTATTTCAATCCGTCCTTTTTAAGACGACCAAATGATCACAAAGAGATATTAAATGATTTCAGACATTTCTAACTAAATAGGATGCTAAGCCGCAAATCGAGTTAAAAAAAAATATGTCGATTTTAAAAACTGATACCGATGTTCACCGGAACACTCATGTAGTTTCTTTAAGTCCAAAAAAATGTTTGATTCCAAAAAGCTTTGCATACACCCAAAATGAACCCACCCCAAATATTATAATTGGCCCAGGCAGGGGGGTTGCAGGGGGGCAGCATGCCCCCCCTTACGCGTTGTGCTTTTTGCAGAAAAAATTTTATTTCGAGCTTAAAGAGAAAAAGTGTTAATTTTCAATGCTTTATGACGCTTAGTGTGGCTGCAAATTGAGTTTAAGGATTCGCCGATAGAAAGGTGACACTCAATAGATCACGAATATGCAATTTTTAAGTCGCTAGGACAAGCCGTTTAGCCGCAAACAGAGTTCAAAGTGTGTAAACTTTCATGCCTCTAGGACGCTTAGTTTGCCCGCAAATTGACTTTAAAGATAAACATTTTTTTCGAAATAAATTTAAAGTTTAAAAAAAAACTTTATAAGAAAAGTTGCCCTAGACCTCCGGCTAGGGCAAAAAAATCGCCTAATTGACCTGCTTAAGTACTTTTATTAGACGACGAATTTTTTTTACAGAAACAATAAAATTCTCCGTCCAATAAAACAATTTTGGGCAAAAGTAAAAAAAGAAATCGCAGCAGCGGACACAAACCGCCAACCTACTACCCACACCAACCATCGCTCACACAAACCAGTGCCAAAAACCTAACCACCCCCAACAAACCCCTCGCCAACCGACTCCCAAACCCACCAAAACCTCTCGCCTACCACCCACAACCGCCCACACAACCACCTCCACCCACAAACCATCCATCCACAACCAGCCATTTGAAATCCATTCATATCTCTTAATGAGGCCTTGCCTCTACCGAGTTCTAAAAAGAACTGAAGAATTTCCGGAATCAATCCTCATTTTATACTTTTTTTTCCTTCGTTCTCCGTGCTTCTCACTCTTTCGAGTGACTAAAACTAAAAGTAGTGAAATTCTGAAAAAGAGCCGTCTTCTAAAAATGCAAAAGGGGAGGAGTTTTGATTTGATTGGTCAAAATAACAAAATCGTATGGAGATTGAAAATTTAATACAGCGCCGTCGCTTTGTATCAAGAAAGGTAGTAAATCGGCAGGATTTCGTTGCGCGGGATTTCGTTGCGCGGGATTTTGTGCCGCGGGATTTCGTTACGCGGGATTTAGTTACGCGGGATTATTTGGCGCGGGATTAAATAGCCAACCCTGATTATTTGGGTACAGCCAGTAACCAACAAGGGGCTTCATGCTCATTAAGACAATCATCATGATTCACAGCCATGGTGGCTTGGAGTTGAGAAATTAGTACTCATCATCATCGACGATCCTGAAGTCTATTCCTACACGTTTGTTGCCGGCAAATCCAAATAGACAAATCGAATTCGACAAAAAAGATCAAAGCAGCCGAGTGTTGGGAATCACATGGGACACTGTGAAAGATGTCTTCACGTTTAGTACCAATTTCTGCAAAATTGATACGAATCTATTGAGTGCGACCAGAATACCGACAAAACGTGAATGCCTTAAGATCATCATGTCAGTTTTTTACTCATTGGGCTTTACCGCACACTTTGTTGTAGTCGGAAAGATTTTATTACAAAAATCTGGAAGACTGCAACTGATTGGGATGACGAGCTACCAGACGAACTACACAATGTCTGGAAAGACTGGTTAACTGATTTGCAAAACATATCCATGGTCCAAGTCCCAAGATGTTATTCCGACCAGTTCTTAGATGCTGAACACTTAGAACTTCATTGATTTGTAGACGCCAGCGAAGAAGCATATATGTAAGAATTTTTAACAAAAATTTAATAAAAGTTTCTTTCATTGCAGCAAAAGCTAAAGTTAGACCACTCAAACCTAACATGACCATACCCCGACTTGAACTACAATCTGCAGTCCTCGGCAGTCGACTTGTTAGACACATAAAACAAGAACATGATCGAAAATTTCCTCCGACTGTGCTGTGAACCGATTCTGCAACCGTGTGGTATTGGATACAGTTAGAAGCCGGACGATATAAACAGTTTGTGGCAAATCGACTTAGCGAGATATCAGAGTTGACCAATGTGAAAGACTGGCGATATGTACCGACAAATCTCAACGTAGCGGATGATGCAACCCGAAGCGGCTTTAAAGAATTCCACCAAGATAGTCGATGGTTTCAAGGTCCTGAGTTCTTATATGGCGACGAAACAACCTAGCCAACAAATAAACTCCTCCCACCGTCGGCTGCGGACGAACTAGAATTCGTTGGAATTGTTTCTCAAAAATCCTCCATCCCTCAGTATGAACTACCAGACGTGACGAGATTTTCTACTTGGTCCAGACTTGTACGAGCAACAGCATGGATGTTACGATATGTTCGGAATTGTAACCGAAGACGACCAAGACTTCAAGGAGAACTTACTGTAGAAGAAGTGTATGACGCTGAAATTCTTTGGATAAGACAATCCCAGCGCAAATCGTTTGGAAAAGAATATGGAAGACTACTCGCAAACCAAAAACTTGATAAAACCAGTAAGTTGTACTTGCTTTCACAAACAATTTCGAACAATGGGACAATTGTACTAAACGGAAGACCTCGAAAACAAGACGAAAGAGGGAGCTGGATAAAATATAGATATATTTTGCATGTACGAGCTAATCAAATCGGCCACGAAAGTGTTTTGAACGAGTTACACCAGAAGTACTGGATTATCAACGCGACCAACTTTAAAATATGTCAAAATGAAATGTAACAAATGTAAGCTGTTAAATTCGAAACCTAGTACTACACTGATGGGACAACTTCCTTCACCAAGGGTGACTGGAATGCCACCGTTCTGCTTCACCGGAATAGACTATTTTGGGCCCATAATGGTCAAAGCCGGACGACGTTATGAAAAGAGGTATGGTGTCCTATTCACGTGCCTGACAATTCGTGCCATTCATTTGGAGATAGCGACTAATCTCTCCACTGATGTGTTCATCATGGCATTACGACGTTTCATATCTCGAAGAAGATGTCCCCGAGAATTGTTCTCCGACAATGGGACAAAATTTCCATGGAGACAAAGAACTTCAAAAGAACCTAAATGAACTAAATCAAGACCAAATAAGACAGTTTATGACGACTCACCATATTAAATGGAATTTCATACCACCAGCATTGCCACATATGGGTGGTTGCTGGGAACGCCTGGTGCATTCGGTGAAAACGACACTCAAAATCATTCTGAAGGAATACTTTCCAACAGATGAACTTCTATATACGCTGATGACTGAAATAGAATGAATTATAAATTCCAGACCACTGATTGACGTGCACACAGACCCAGATGAACCAGAGGCACTCACGCCAAAATATTTCCTTTTGGGAAGATCTTCCGCTTCAACTCCTATTAGTGTGTTCGGTAAAACCGACCTACTCCTTCGAAAACAATGCAGGGCTTCGCAACATTTGGGGGACAACTTTTGAAGATGGAGACAGGAGTATTTTCCAACGCTCAATAGACGTACCAAATGGCTGCAAAAGGGTGAAGGAGTTAAAATTGGAGCCATGGTATCCATCGTAGAAGTAATTCAATTCGAGGCTCCTGGCCGAAAGGTGTGGTGACACAACCATTTCCAGGTGGAGACGGTGTGGTGATAGTTTTTGAGGTCCGAACATCTTCAGGAACGTATCGACGGCCTATAAACAAGGTGTGTGTCTACAATTTCGACTCAAATGGTATTGAAGATCCTCCGGACTCCGATACCGTCGGGGAGGATGTTGGGGAAAAATTCCAGTGACACACACCGACAATAGCGGATATATAGCTCCGACACGAAAAAGCAATCAGTCCGATTTAAAACTCGACGGGATACAGACCATACAGTCCATTGAAAAGAGACAATTTTGTGAATTTAAAATTATATTTTAACACTCTCATTTCTTACCATCATTATAAAATAAAATAAGTGAAATAAGTTGAAACTGTGGCATTTTCGGTTTTATTTATGATCAGATTTGGTTTATTATTATATACATAGTTGAATTTAGACAACAAGACTGCTACATTAACAGCTGTTTACGGGTGATGTAGTTCACCCCACGGATAGCAGAATACAAAGACATTGTGAAAGGGAATCGAATGGGTGAATCGAATATACGATTCTCGTGAATAGCAGAATAGGGCTGGAAATCTAACTATTTTTCTGGATCTAATTACCAAGATTCTGTTTATAAACGCACACCCAATTAATAAAAGTGGATTTCTGCTTAATCATATGGGCAACGACTTATTGTTCTACTTTTATATTTTTTATAACCATAAAAAAAAGAATACAAAACTACGACACTTCACTTTATTGGTATAAATTAAACTACTAGGTAAGATTTGTGTCCAAAGCTTTATATTGTAGATACACGTGTTCTGTTATATATCTATTGTCAAAACACAGCTTATGACAGATACAAAAACAACTCAATAATTTTAAATTATTTTATAGCAAATTTCAAAAATCACCTCTCAAAATCTAGATTTGATCTTTTCAATGAAACTTTGTTTCAAGATTTAATTGTAATATTGTTGAATGACTGACACACACATATCTGAAAAAAAAACTTATCTTCATCATCAGATGACGATGAATACGAAGCAATCAAAAACTGCACTATGAAATATAAACTATTAACTTCTTCGTCCACTATTTTTTTATTTATTTTTTAGCACGGACTGTAAATAATATATTTTACATTTGACAGAAATGACTATTTACATGGTATGTGTGCATGTAGTTCAAATCTGTCAATCCATCACAGATCAAATCGTGTTGAGATTTGATCTATGTATATTTGCTCTTTTTTGTTGAAATGAAGCTCTTAAAACTCTAAAAGATCAAATCTCTTGATAGAAAGAGCAAATCTTTTCTGAAATGAAACTCTCTCGTTCTGCTTATACCTGGGCGAACGTAATAAATTTTTTCTTTCATATTTTTAAGGCGCACAAATATAAAATTAATTGCATGTTTTAAGGGCATAGGTTTTTGTAATTAAATTATTTATAATATTGCGTGTGTTTTAAGGTAAGAAGAAGAAAAAAAATACAAATAGATTTAGAAGCGAACACATCTCAATTTTGTATTCTTTTACGTTGTTTTTTTTATAATTATTTTGATTAAAAACAATTGCTTATAAATTTTAAACAAATTGTTTATATTAAAGTAAGCATTTATAAAATAAAATAAGCATTATATTATTCATGGACGGAAAACATCTTAAGTATTTTTTTTACTGTCATTATTGTAGTTACAGTTTCTTCATAGTTTCGAAATCGTGTATTCTTTAATTCATGACTAGAAAGTATAAAATTCTATAGGGAGTTCCTCTGCTATAAGTAAGACTTTTAAAAGAAATAATTGTTATTTTTTTTTTAACTAAATATGTAAATAGTTTCTTTAGCCGATTTATAAATTTGTGTCTAAGCACGAACGAGTACCAGAAATTATTATAAACAAATGTTAACGGAAAATATATGAAAACTCATAACTTCGCTTCGTACTCTGTTTTTAGTAAATTATCAAATTATCTACCCGATTAAGCACAGAAATAATATTACTGTTTATTTTTAAGTGTATTAAATAAATGAAATCAAACTCTTAAAAAATTCGATATTCCTTAAAAAATAAAAAAAAGTTTAATTCAAGCCATAAAAACATAAATTTATAGGCGTTGTGATGATATTATTATTGAGTTGTTGTTTGAATAATAGTTTTTTTTTTCTATTTTTACCAACAAAAATATTTGTTGGGAAAAGGGAAACAATCCTTAATATCTGTAAAAGAGAAATAAAACATTAGATATAAACATCATACATTTAAAAACTAAAATAACTGCAACAAAGAATACATCTTACAACAACAAAAAAAAACATTTTATTTAACGTGCTGTTCATTGATTGGCATAAGACCTTACTATGGAACTCGAAATTGATCTTTTTTCAATTCGATATCTCATTTCCGGTGTGTATCTCCGGTGTGTTTCCTAGCAACCCTCTTTACAATATTATTCATCGTATTCATGTCATTTTTAAACTGTGTCTAAGTTAAACCTAGGTTTAGTTGAATTTTAGGACGTTGATTCTATTTTTTTAGTGTATAATTCAAAAATATTTAAAGCTATTTATGTAGTATAACAAGTTAATTACCTTACAAAAATATAAAACAACAACAATTTGCAAGTAAAATCGGTCTGTATTTATGATCCAAAAGTGCTTTAAGCTTGAGTTTAGTAAAACCTGGGTTTATCTTATCAACGACTACGAATATGCCCCATTATATACGCTATCAGGTTCCCTTTAATTATAAATTGTATTTTGTTATTATTATTTTTATCAAGGATATCAAAGGACACGGTAGTGCCCAGACAAGTTCTGGCACTACACCCTTTTTACAGGAACAAACTCAGGCGATTTTCGACCCCCTCTAACTTCAGTACCAATAAAGTCACAAACTCTCAGCATTTGCTAAGCCCACCAGGCTTAGGCAATTTACCAAATTTCAATTCTTTAGCTTAAGTGGTTCCCGAGATATAAGACTGCAAAAATCGCAAAAACCGTAACTGACTGACTGACCCACTCACTGACAGATCATCAAAATTATGGAGCACTTCCGGACATCGTAGTCTTGTAATTTCACACAACGGTAGGCCTTGTGGTGTATACAAAGAAAAAAAGCGAAAATTCAAGATTTTGCATTCAGGAGGCGTGGTACCCGCCCATTTTCATGGAATTGATATAAATTCTTCTGATTGTAGTAGATTAATGAAATTGTACAGCGGAAGGGCTTAAACCGAAGGCAAAGGAAAAATTTAAAAATTTAAGATTTTTTATTCAGGGGCGTGGTATCCACCCATTTTCAAAGAATCGATATAAATTATTTGGAGCACTTCTGACCGGCGTGGAACGATTAAATTTGGTACAGCCGTAGGGCTTTAAATGCAAGCAACGGCAACATTTTAAAATTTGAGATTTTACGTTCAGGGACGTTGTACGCGCCCATTTGAATAGAATTGATATCAATTATGAGGAGCACTTCTGATTGTCGTAGAATAATGAAACTTGGTACAGCGGTAGGGCTCAAAGTTCAGACCCTTAAATGTTTGTTTTTTTTTTCCTTTGCATACACCACAAGGCCTACCGTTTTGCGAAATTATAATATTCTACGTTGTCGGGAATTGCTCCATAATTTTAATGATCTGTCAGTCAATGAGTGAGTCACTCAGTCAGTGTAGTCTTATCTCGGGAACCATTAATGCTAAAGAATTGAAATTTGGTGAGTAAAATAAACCTTGTGAGCTTTGGAATTTTTTTTGTATAATCTACCCTTTAAATGTCACAACACAGAGCGGGCGTGAGGTTAAGGAAGATAAAGAAGGATAGGAAAGACGTGTGGCGCGATGTTCTCAGGCTGGAGGTGGTTGTTGTCTCAGATTTTATCTCCAGGGATGGCGGCTGAACTAATGCGGAGGAATTTCCTTGTCTTATTTATCTATGTCCCTTATAATTCGCATTATTTTTTATTCGTTGTTATATTTTATTGGTGTACTAGTTTTACTCAATAACATGTTGTTGGTGATATGCCTTAACAGCATGTAATGAGTAAACCAGCAACTCATTGTATGACATTTTATTTTAGAATTGGTTTTAATGGAAAAATATGAAGACATAGACTACGGCAGGGATCGAACCTGTGACCATGAGGTTAATAGGCGAACACACAAGTATCGCGCCACGGCCACACCAAAATGCTGCGAGTTTAGAGTTTGACTTTATTGGTACTGAAGTTAAACAGGTGGAAGATCGCCTGAGTTTGAACCTATAAAAACGATTTAGTGCCAGAACTATTATTCTATAGACAGGAGGATTTCTATTAACATTATTAGGATCACGACACACTGTTGCACTTAATGAATGTTCAAATTTACTCGACTTCTGTTTTTATTAATTAAATTGAATGAAGATTATTAAGGCTGTAAGTGAATAAGAGTCATTACTGCAACGTGTTTCCCTTGTTCAACATTTTGTATGCATATATTAGTACGTGTAAAGAAAAACCTATTGGTATACTGAAATACAAATTTCATCAAAAAAACGTCTCTCTGGCTACAACCAACTGCCGGAGTTTGAAGAAAACAACGCCTGTATTGCACTTTTTAAAAGAGAACCAGACACAGACATTCTATGAAAGCATGTTTATGTAAGTATGTATTTCCTATTGAGTGTTGTGTAATATTGAAACAAGTTTTTTTCAGCTAATTTAATTAGCGTTTCACTATTTTTGGTGAACTTAAATAACATTTATTTTTGTTTAACGTAATTACGCTTAAAATGCCTCACTATTGACTTATCTTTTATTATTTATTTATTCAAACTATATTCAACTTAATGGGGGTTATCGTGAATACAAATTTCCCTGAAAAAATGTCTGCAATTCGAATCTTGGGAATGTGAGTTTCACTAGGAATTTATTGGTATCGGGAATAAATTTCCCCAGGAATTTTGCTGTCATTTCATATGATTTTTATTCGAGGGAAATTTACTGGGTGGGAGATTCACGATCGCCGGAAAAATTTCGAGAATAAAATATTTCGTGGAAAACAAATTCCCTGGGAGATTACCGCTAGGGCCCAATGAATTTTATCATTGCAAAATGTTTCGAAGGAATAAAGATATTGGTAATAATTTTATTACATTAAAGACAAAAAGATATCCAAGATTATATTGTGTCGAATTCAACAGTGAGAATATGAAAAATATTATTTACACATAGATGTTATATAATATATTACTCGTTTAAAAGATAGATTCTATAAGAGAATTGCATGAAATTACTCAATAATTACTTGTTAATATATTCAATGAGCCGGTAATGGTGTCAAAAACTGACCTATTTTTTTAAGCTGAACAATGACAAATTTAGAAAAAAACACAAACATCACAATATTAATGAGATAAAAATATTGAAAATAATGTATGTAAGTATGAATTATGTTACAATATATATGTACCTTCGACTCACCTATAGTAATTCGGCTTAAACGGACCAGCCTTATTTAAACCCATATATTTAGCTTGTTCATCAGAAAGCTCTGTTAAATGTGCGTCGAATGTCGGTAAATGTAAACTGGCTACGTATTCATCTAAAAATTACAAAAAATATTTAAACTTTTTATATCTTATCTATTTAAAACTGAAATCCTACCCATCTTTTTAGGCAAGAGGTATACATCAGACTTATATCGTCCAGGTGGAGCATTAAATAGCTCGATCAATGCAAGTGCTTGTGTTGCAGATGTTATTGAAACAACAAATGACGGTATACTCGAACATGATAAATTAACTAGACGACCTTCAGCCAAAAGGATTATTAATTTTCCATCAGGCCATATAATATGATCGACTTGCGAACGGACTTTTTCCCATGTTAAATCAGGTGTACGAAGACTGTTCTGTGTACATAAAAAAAAGGTATATGATATGAGAATTTGAATATGAATAAGGTAGGGTATATAATCCAAGTAAAATTATTTGATTGGAAAATAGGTATAAAATATTTTACTAGCCTGACTTGACGCTTAATAAAATAGTAAACTTACAACATCAATCTCTGTATTTGAATGACCCATATTGCAAATTATGCAGCCACTTTTCATTTTATCCATATGCTCCCGATTGACAACGTTTTTATTTCCAGTAGCAGTGACTACGATGTCTACATTGCGAATAACTTCGTTTAATTTAACAACTCGAAAGCCATCCATGCTGAAAAAATGAACATTTAAAATATTTGTTTATATTTTTCTACGTAGGTATGTGCACGATTTATGTTATTTAGGTAGGTAGGTAAAATGGCGGTCAGAGCGAACTCGCATCTTAGACCCACATAGCGCTGGAAAGCGCCGTTTTGATACCAAAGAATTACGTATGTACGTAATAAAAAAAAAAAGATTTTTAGCAAACAACCAGAGAAAAACCACTCAACCGGAGCGTCGCTGGAGCTATTTCAACCCGTTAAGGAAAGAGAATAAGTTTTTGACTTTTGTATCAGACAGTTATTTTAGATCGGAAAAGAATTATGGAAATATATACGCTGTTCAAATTATATTTTCAGTACAGGCCTTATCGGAGAGCTTTTTCAAACACACTGGTGCCGTCTGGTGTTTGCAAGGCACCCAATTTAAGAAATTGCCACTGAAATATTCCGTAAACCAACGTACATTTCACCATGACCTGTCTGCTCCCTGGCTGGTAGGAGACTAATCGCTAATTTGACTCTCGCTTATAGTGTTTATTAAAAAAATAAACACACTAATTAAGAGTTACCATTGCTCCGTTGATGGACATTCGAATACCTTTTTCTTTGGTTTTCGCTATGGAGCTTTCAGAATCGAAGCTTTCTTAGAGCTTTTGAGAGCATATATTTTCAGTTTAAGGCGAAAGGTTTTGCCGGTGCGTGCTTTTCTACTTTCATATTTTGTTTTTTTTTGAAAACGGTTAAAATGCAGCAATATATTCTTTGTTTGGTAAAAGAAAAAACTACTTTTGAGCAAGTTTTTGATGGAGTTCGGTTCATTAATTAATTGCAACTTTAAATTACCCAATAAATTTTTTGTTCATAAAAATAAAAATGAAATGAAGGTTTCGTGTATATAAATATAATATTTAAAATACTGCGGTGCAGTTTGAGGTGATATAATTATTTTTATGCTGTGTTTATTTACATTTAAAATGGCTTCAAGTTATCCGGAGGACACAAGTTCCTTATTATACCTTATTTATACGTTTTTTTCTGTGATCTATTTTCACGTTAAAATATATTAGGCCTTCTGGGGAACTCTTAAAAAAACACGCCTACTATCTTACTTCTTGGTGGTGTGGAGAAAGATAGATTTATTTTTATTTGGGACTAGTTTAATTTTTTTAGATATAGTTTACGATGTACATGTTTCTGTTGATGAAATCTAAATTTACAATTAGTAACCTTACCGACATTTGTGAGAGAAATCTGCCGATTTATAAAATAGTAAGGGTGAAAGGGAAATATCCTATCTTCCCTGATAAATAAAAAAAAATAAAATAAAAGCCCTTCCAAAAGATAACATTCTTAGCCTGGCCAAAGCGGGACACTTGCAAAGGAAATAAAGCACTGCTTTCTTTTCCATCTGATTTTTACACCTACGGCAGTAGTTGTTATGGGGAATACCCAGCTTTGACGCGTGCTCGCCCAAGGGCCACTGCCCAGTGCAAGTAGCGACTACCATTGCAATGAATACAATGAGATCATTTCTGCCGGATTTATTTTAGGTAGGATATATCATTCTAGATTTTCTTCTTTTCTGTTGTTGGATTCCGTGAGGAAACGGAAAGAATATAGTCCTTCATAGCAGCGAGTGGGATAGAGGCATTCTCTGCAAGCGATCTATTAAGGGCCGATCCCTGTAAGGCCAGCTCGTCTGCCCGTTCATTGCCCTCGATGTCACTGTGTCCTGGAACCCAGATTAAAGTGATTCTATGGTTAATGTCCAGGTTATTTCGGCATTGTTGGACCAGTTTTGAAGATATTTTTGTCGAATTTACGGCTTTGATAGCCGCTTGGCTGTCTGTGATTATTGCCGAATTTAGATTTTGAGTTGGATTTAATTTAGGAATTTTGCGTGCTTCTATATCAGCGCAAAAGATGCTAGCAAAGTCAGGAAGTCGGAAAGATCTAGAGACTCCATTTTAGATCCGTCGGTAAAAATGTTTACGTTGGAATCTTTCGACACTTCGTCATCTTCCCAATTCTTCCTGGATAAGAAGATAACTTTAAAACTTTTTTTTATGCTCCCGGTAGAGGTGCAGTAGTCAGTGTTTGTCGACAGAATATCCGGTGGAATCAATTTTCCTGGGTTGCTGAGGCCGTAAGGTTTGACAAACCAGAATTTTGACTCTTAGCGCAAGATACCAGATGTTTAGTGTGGATGTTAAGAGTTAGAAGATATAAAATAACACTTAAGGCATCAGTCAGTTACTTATATCGAGAACCACTCAAATAATTGAAAAAAAACTTATATGTAAGGACGCCTTGAACCATTGACATCAGTTGGGTTAAAAGTATAACTTATTTGGATATAGTGTAGAAACGTCCAAAATTTGTAACTTCAAATAACGAAACAAGGAGACAAATTTTTAGGGATTTTCTGTTTTTGGGATTCTGATCCTAAAATTATTTTATTTACGTACATACCTTGCTTGGAGAGCACAAATCGGGTCGATTTCGGTGATATATACAATGCAACCATGTCCTTTCAAAGCTTGTGCGCATCCTTTACCAACTTCTCCATAACCACATATTACAACTTGTTTTCCACCAAACATAACATCAGTTGAGCGCTTCAAACTAAACAAAATCAAAAGAAAATACAAAATGTATGAAGATATAGCATAGGTATTTAATTAGAACTCTTTATTTATGTATAAAACAAACCTATCCAAAATCGATTCCTTGCAACTATACAGATTGTCAAATTTTGTTTTTGTTACCGAATCATTAACATTCATTGCTGGTACAGTTAATTTGCTTGATTTCGACAATTGGTATAAACGGTGTACGCCAGTTACACTTTCTTCCACTATACCTTTGACCATTTTAAACACCGCCGGGTATTTTTTTAACATTAAATGTGTAGCATCACCGCCATCATCGAGAATCATGTTTGGTTGCCAATTCTCGGCATTTACACATTTATCAATACACCACCAAAAATCTTCTTCGGTTTCACCACGCCAAGCAAATATTGGATATCCAGCTTCAGCTAGTGCAGCTGCCACTTCGTTCTGGTCAGAAAAAAAAATCGATGATTTAAGTGGATTTATACATTATAGCGTGTTGTATCAATCAGGTTATAAGTAATTTTTAGAAAATGTATTTGATGTATGTAGGTACATAGTCTATCTGTATCTATCTCAAGGCAATGTTAGAATTTTTCTTGATCTTTTTGGCGCCAACTACAACCAAATGATTTTTGGAAACTTTTTAAGCCAAACTAGTTTATCCTTTCCTGACCTGCTTAGCGCTTTTTTTTATTTTTTGTGAATTGGAATGTTTTGACCTGAAATCAAAGCCCTAATACAAAACCACCACCATCAACCAACAACAAAGCAGCCACCGCCAAAGCAGCAACAAAAGTTGTCATCAGCACAAGAATACCCCGGAGCCTCAAAGCCACCCCAATGCACAAAAACTGCATGGCTGACAAGTGCAATAGGAAAGTTGAGACAGAAACTGAGGTATTCACAAAAACTGAGTGTTTTGTCGATCATATTGCAAGAATTGCAACATTTGTTTTTTAATAATCGATTAATTTGAACAGCAAGTCAACTTTCAGTTTTTGTCTTTTTTGCAATTGGCATTTACATAGATTTTGGTGAAACAAACAAATTGCGTGTTTTTCATATTTAAACATTTATTGGCAGTTAATTTATTAATATAAAGTGAAATTAAAACTAATAATTCACGAAATTAACCCAATTAAGTTTGCTTTTCGATCTGCTCGATCTGCCGCCGAGTCGTCGCCGCCGTCATACATCGATAGTTTTTTGGGCAACTACACCAATATTCAATTTTAGAAATTGTTTTGGAACTTTACGTTCTGTAATTAAATTCGTGAGTTGTTGATTAAACAAATATACACCGATTTTAATCAAATTTAATAAAGTAATTACCAAAAAAGGACCGAAATTCTCAAAGTGAAATTTGTCTACAAATTGTTTTGACATTTCACTGGTTTTGACAGTTCGTTCAATAAGTATTTACTTTCGTTAAGTTTCAGCTGTCACGAGTGGTCGTATTCAGTGGCACAAAATAATTTCTAAATTTATTTGTACGAAGAGCGTGTTCAGCGAGAATTATTATAAAAAAAAAAAAAATTTGAACATTTGAACTTATTTGAACATTGAATTTAGTGACTTTCGACAATTTGCACATTAAAATAGTTGGTAAATTGAATTCATTTTGGAATTCTCGAATGAAAATAAACTAATTTTTCAATAATTTTTCCTATAAATTTTCACTAATACTAAAGTGCAAATTGACTGAGTGCGGATTAACTAATTCCAAAGCACAAGTAAAAATATTTTTTTTTGGAAAGTTTATAAATAAATAAACTTAAATATAATTAAAATGACGAGCAAAAAAAGGCAGGCATCTCCGAAAAGGGAAGCAGATCTTGATCAGTTAATACATCAGCGAACAAGTATCAAAAATAATATCAATAGAATTAAAAAGGGATTAGAGGAAAAAAACATTGTCACTTAATCCAATCGAATTAGAATGTCGATTAGATATTTAAAATGCTTACATTGATCAACTCATGACTTGTCAATCCGAAATTGAGTCAGTTGATCGTAGCGATAACTTCCGCGGTGAATTGGAAGACATTTGTGTGAGTGCAAAGGCACTACTTATATCGATGGTCAATAAAAGACGTAAATCAAGTGCTGTCGAATATTCCTTCAGCAATCCACATCATTCACGTCTTCCAAAAATGACTTTACCTAAATTTAGCGGTAAATATTCGGAATACAAAAATTTTATCAGTCTCTTTAAAAATTTAGTCGATAACGATGCGATGCTTCCGGACATAGAAAAATTCAATCATCTTATTTCTTGCCTATCAGGGAAGCTTTAGGAACAGTTAAATCTTTTCAAATTACGGAACAAAATTATCCTAAAGCTTTGGCAAATTTGAAGGAAGTTTATGATAACAATTGCTTGATATTTTTTGACAACGTGTCTACACTGTTTGAATTGAAAGAAATCACAAAGCCATCAGCTTCTTCATTGCGAACCATGATCGACACTGTTTCTGCTGTTTACGATTCTCTTCTTTCATTAGGTGATGAAAAGAATATCACAAGCGCAATAATAATTCATTTAGTTATGTCTAAGGTTGATGCTACGACTAGATTAAAGTGGGAAGAGCAATTAGATTTTAGTACACTTCCTTTATGGAGTGACTGTGAAGCTGCTCTCAATAGAAGATATCAGCACCTATCTGCTGAAGAAGCATCATCATCTTGCGTAAATTCCCAACAAAACAAATCGAAATGTCTATACTGTAAATCAAGTGAACATTATATAACAACATGCCAAACGTTTGCTTCAATACCTGTAATGCAGAGATTTGAATTTGCAAAGAGTTTACCAGTTTGCATTAACTGCCTTCGAAAAGGACACACTGTTTCAAAATGCAAACTAAGTATGTGTAGTGTGTGTAATCGATCACATCATACGTTATTACATCAGTATGAAACTACTTTCAATAGCTCACCGGCACAAGCATCTTCAAGTGTTCAAACTATGCATGCCTCGGTTTCGACTGACCAGGTCATTCTCGCTACTGCAATTGTGCAGATAAAAGGCATTACTGGTGAATTTTCGCTGGCTCGAGCATTACTTGACTCGGGCTCTCAAATAAACTTCATTACTGAAGAGCTTGCACAAAGTTTGAAGCTTCGCAAGGAAGAAAAAGCATTAAATTTACTTGGCATTGGAAAGGCAAGTACCACTGTTAACAAAAAGATACATGCGATAGTGAAATCAAGATATAATGATCATTCGTTTTCAGCAGATTACTGGGTTATAAACTCAATCTCGTCTTATCAACCAGATCATGCAATAAATATTTCGAATTGGAATATTCCTTCCGATATTCAATTAGCTGATCCTCACTTTAATAAGCCACACAAAATTGACTTACTAATTGGAGCAGAAACATTCTTTGAATTGCTGTCAGTAGGTCAAATTAAGCAAGGTCCCGAGTATCCAACCATTCGAAAAACACTTCTCGGTTGGATCATATCTGGAAAATGTTCCAGAACTACAAATTCAAATACCAGACAATGTAACTTAGTATGCCAGTCTGAAGAATCATTAGACTTAGACAAAATCGTCCAGAACTTTTGGTTGTTGGAAGAAATTCCTGGAGAAACAAAAACGTTTCTAACGCCAGAACAACAATCATGTGAAAAACATTTCGTTGAAAATACTCAACTTTTGCCTACAGGTCGATTTGAGGTTAAATTACCGTTTAAATCGTCTTCAAACTCGCTAGGATCATCGTTTGCAACTGCCACTTGAGCGAAAACTATCTAAAAATAGCGAATTAAGAGCCATGTACATGGAATTCATGAATGAATATATTTCATTGGGACATATGTCACCAACAAATAACAAAATCCCAAAAGGCCCGCACTATTTCATTCCACACCAGTGTGTTTTGCGACCGCAAAGCACAAGTACAACGCTAAGAGTTGTTTTCGATGCTTCAAGTCGAACGTCTTCTCAACTTTCACTGAATGACATCTTGATGGTTGGGCCAACTATTCAAGAGGAGCTGTTTTCGACGTTGCTCCGTTTTCGTACACACAAATATGCCATTATGGCTGATATTACGAAAATGTACCGGCAAGTTCTTGTTGCTGAAGAGCACACGATTTACCAGCTCATAGTGTGGAGGCAGCATCCGTCTCAACCATTACAAAACTTTCGATTAAATACTGTTACGCATGGCACGTCACCAGCACCATTTTTAGCAATACGATGTTAGGAGATGCTAACGAAAGCTTATACCCCACGGGTTCAGATATAATTCAGAGAGATTTTTACGTTGATGATCTTTTAACTGGCGCAAATGAACTTGGCACCCTGAAACTCATCAAAAACGAAGTACAAGAAGTTTTAAAAAAAGGTGGGTTTCAATTGGCTAAGTGGTTTTCAAATCACCCAGAGTTATACAACACATAGAGTACTAAAAAATCCATTGAATTTAATGGTTCCGACTCAACAAAAACTCAGGGAATTTGTTGGCACCCAAAAGAAGACACATTTAGCTTCAATTTAGAGAATCATTTCCATGATCTACGAGCTACTAAGCGAAACATACTTTCAGTTTCCGCTCGTCTTTTCGATCCTCTTGGTTTGTTATGCCCCATAGTAACCAAAGCAAAAATCTTAATACAAGAGCATTGGATTGCAAAAATTGATTGGGATGAGTCGATTCCATTGCGCCTTGATACAAGTTGGCAGAACTTCAAAACCAATTTATCTCAACTTGGCGATATAAAAATTCCAAGGTTTGTCGAAACTCATTCGAACGCAAAAATACAAGTTCATGGGTTTGCCGATGCATCAATTCGGGCTTATGGTTGTTGTATTTACATCCGAAGCCAAAGCACGGCCGGTATCAGGTCGACGCTACTAACAGCAAAGTCTAAGGTGGCCCCTTTGAAAACGAAATCGCTCCCGCGATTAGAACTTTGCGCAGCGCATACTCTTGCTAAATTATGGCCAAGAGTAGAGGCAATGGATGGACCGACTGTGAAATAACTTTGCATTGGATAAAAACACATCCAACTGCGCTTGCAACCTTTGTTGCAAATAGAGTATCCGACATCCAAGAGTTGACACAAAAAGTTTCATGGAAACATGTGCCAACAAAACAAAATCCTGCAGACATTGTGTCAAGAGGCTGCAATGTTGATGAACTCAATGCGTCAATTTGGTTCAATGGTCCACAGTTCGTAGTAGAAGAACCATCATCGTAGCCGGTCAATACGCATTTTGAGTTGTCTCCAGAAGATGAAGCCTTAGAAAAAAGGAAACCAAGCATGGCTTTGATAGCGGTTGAAAAACCTCGAACTACACTGTTAAAATATATCGAAGAAGAAACTTCATATATCGACCTGGCGACCACATTCGCATATATAATGCGATTTTTTAAAAGAATAAAAAATAAAACAGAAGTTTTCGAAGAATCACTCACGGCAAAAGAGTTGAATTTATCGTTTCTCAAAATTGTTGAAATTGTCCAAAATTACGAATTTCCCAATGAAATTCAAAAACTTTAAAAGAAAGTTACGTTGCAAAACAGTATTCAAAGGCTAAATCCATTTCTTCACGATTATAATGACGACAATTGTTCATTCTCGCTAATTCGTGTAGGTGGTCGTTTGTTGAACGCACCAATTGAGTATGACACCAAATTCCCACTTTTATTGACCAAAAATTCACCATTTGTACAAACGTACTTAACGTTTTTACATAGGAAAAATTACCATGCTGGACCTCAAGCTATGGTGGCAGTGCTTCGAGAAAGGATTTGGCTAATAAACGCCAAAGAAGCATGTCAAAAGGTTGTGAGACAATACATACATTGTTTTAAATATAAACCAAAATTGCTTACACAAATAATGGGTAATTTACCAGCGGATCGATTGCGAGCGCAACGACCGTTTTTAATTTGTGTTGTAGATTTCTGTGGTCCGGTATATACCACTCTTAAAATTCGTGGCCGGCCACCGAACAAAACGTATATTGTTGTTTTTGTTTGTTTCACTTCAAAGGCTGTACATTTTGAATGAGCTTCTTATTTGTCCTCTGAATGTTTTATTCTCGCCCTTAAAACGTTTATCTGTCGCCGAGGAGTTCCCAAGACGATTCACTGCGACAACGGGACGAACTTCGTGGGAGCTCAGAGGATTCTGAGAGAGGCTCAAGAGGAGTTCGAGAGAGGAAAGGAAGCAGTTCACAGGTACGCGGCGGAGGAAGGGTTCAGCTTCGCCTTCATACCACCGAGAGCCCCCCATTTCGGAGGCCTTTGGGAGGCGGCAGTGAAGGTGGCGAAAACGCTCTTACAGCGTACCGTGGGCAACGCTCTTCTCACAACCGAAGAGCTGCTCACCGTTCTTATCGAGGTCGAGGCAATCCTCAATTCAAGGCCAATTGCCCCTCTAAGCGCCGACCCGAACGATGGCGAAGCACTCACACCAGCACATCTACTGATCGGCAGCAGCTTACGATCGCTCCCACCAGAAAAAGTTCCGGAACAGCAGATAGCCTGCTTGAAAAGATGGCAGCTTCTATGTTGGCTCAAGCAGCAGTTCTGGCAGAAATGGTCCAAGGAGTATCTGCTTGGCCTTCAAGCTCGGTCCAAGTGGGTACAGGAGCAACCCAATCTCATCGTGGGCAAGCTCGTTTTAATCCACGAGGACAACGCTCCTTCACATCAGTGGAAAATGGGACGAGTCGTGGCGGTCGTCGAAGGGCAGGACGGAAAGGTCAGGGTCGCCGACGTCAAAACGCAAAGCGGGGTCCTGAGACGGACAATCGTCAAGCTAGCCGTTCTTCCGGACGAATAAATTGATTTGAAGCCTTCCAGCCATTCAACGTGGCCGGTGTTTTGACGATACAAACAATTTTAAAAAACTCTAAATGAATTGAATAATTAAAACAATTAAAATTACTATTGTGAACTATTTATATTCGTTCTAAAATTTGAATTTCCCGCCCATCCGGCCATATTAAATTGTAAAAATGAAAAACAGTAGAATAAGAAGAATAAAATGATTCCAAGTCGAAACTCGAAATTATCCGCACGCTTTTTTCTAAAAATAATCTTTTTTCGATTTGTTTATTTCAACAAACGTTTAAATTTTATCGTTAGCTTTAACCAGCTAGTTTGTAAAAATTATTACAAAATTTCACTTCTGTTTTGCCTAGAATAAAACTAAAAAACAGTTTTGCAGAAACATTTTTTATTGTTTCATGGCTCCCTACAAACTAAAGTAAAAATTAGTACCTGGGTGAAAGGAATATTAATTTGGACTGTCACAAAAAAACACAATTATAAAGTTCATTTATTCCCACATGTGCACTTTGTGTGCCTAGCATTATTTTATCCTTGCAGTCCGAAGTCCCACTCAAATATGAAGAATATGTACATATGATAAAATAGTTTATTTGTACACAAATCTGCTTAGATTGCGCTCATAGTTTTTTTTAAACAATGAGCGCACACTCAAGGGTATGTTTGTTATCGTTATTATGCCAAGACAATGTGAGCATTAGGAACGGAAGAGCGGCTTTGAAAGGAGGTATCGTTGCACAATGGCTTTGAATTCCTGAACATTGCAATTACCGGGAAAGACAAATTGTGGTAAAGCATTGCAAATTCGCGTACTACGGTTAAAGAACGAATCTCTGAACTTGACAGTACGACCGAAGATAGGTTGAGGGTATACTAATGGGCATTCATGGAGGCGCGAGTATTACGGTTGAATTCTTTGAATTCAACTGGCTATTTCGCTAGAGCAAAATGCGTTGAAATAACAGTAGAAAATGGTGAGACAAAAAACTTTACGACGATGTTCAAAAGACGTTAATGATTCAACGATGATAATATCACCAATCAATTTAAATGCTCTGCTTTTAATACTGTCCCAGAGACTTAGTAAGTTACAGGAGCACCAGCCCAGAGATGGGAGTTGTTCTCTAGATACACATACCAAGAATTTCGAGATTTTCAGTTTCCTTAATGCAAGGCCAATCATATATAGTGGCAAAGGTGGTAAAATATGCTTTAACTACAGTAGGCAGCATTGAGTTTTCGACGCATTTAATTCTACTCGATTTTTGATTCCCCATTTAACAATGCTGTCTAGATTAGAATTTAATAAGCTTATCGTACATTGCCGTTTAAGGTCCATATCCGAATAGAGGGTAGTGAATCTAAAAACGAATATGAAAAGCTGAGGGTACTATCGTCGGCGAAGAAAGTATATGATTAGAAGTTTCACACAGGAGATAATAATTAATAAAAATGAGAAAGAGTGTCAGTGACAGGACAGAGCTCTGGACTGTGCATTTATTTTGTGGTTTTCAGATTAAACTTATCATATACTACTTGTATTGAACCGTCCCAAAGGTAATTTCTAATCCAACGAAAGAGGGATTCGTCAAAATCGAATGCATTCTCGGTAAGAGAGCCTGATGCCAAACTCTATCAAATGCTTTTGAAATATCAAGGGCAAAAATTACTTCCCCAAATGTATGTATTTTGTAACAATATATATTTCCTGGCTTTCCCTGAGCAACTTTAAAGTTTTCACTGACCAAATTACATCAAAAACAGGTAAAACCTTTTAAATTAAGTATAAATGTGCATTGCACTACGAATTCAGTACTTTTTTGAAATCCATAAAATATCCCAAACATTTTATTGAGCTATTAATTTTGATACATTCAATTACCTGTGTTGAGTATATATTACAAGCAGCCCAACGAATTGATGCTCCCAGTTCAACAAGTGTCTCAATAAGTACTGCTGTTTGTGCGTTAATATGCGTACAACCGACTATCTTTGCATTTTTCAATGGTTTATCTTCACTTGCTCGTTTCCGGAGAGCCATTATTCCAGGCATTTCCTGTTCGGCTATTTCAATTTCACGCCGTCCAAATGCATGTTGGCCTTGAATGTTACGAACACAAAAATCCAAGCTGCCCTTGCTGTTCTTTTGGACTTTCTCACGTGGTGGAATGTCATCTTCGTCCGAACTACTTCCAGTGTATGATGCTGTGAAATTTTATTTGGAACTACATATATATGTATTTATATTGTTTTAAAATGACTTACCCGAACTATAAGAATCTGTCGATGAAGCCGAAAGGGATCGACTACGATAGCGACTTGTTTTTTTTAAGGCTCCAGATTGTTTCGTTTCTTGCTATATATGGATTATAATAAATATGTAATTATATAAAAGATATTGTATTGTAGTAGGTTAATGAATAATTTAAAAAATAAAAAGCTTATAATGCCAGATCAACAAAAACAAGGGTTAGTATTAAAAGAACAAAACTATGGAATACGTAAATGATTACAAAAATCAGATGCAGATCATTTCAGTTACCTTAACTGAGAACTTTTTATACCACATAACCACTGATCTCTATAAAACACTAGTTAGCGCAATCATACAAAAAAGATGAGGCAACTAGAAGACTGTTATAAGTGCGCTGACACCATATGAGTATAACTTTTGGTGTTAATTAATGACTTGCCTAGACGCATATTAGATTCTTTTTGCTTACTATTTGCCGATGATTTCAAGCTTTTTCGGGTAGTCAAAACAATTTTTGATTGCATTCAACTACAACAAGATATTGAAAGACTTTGTGAATGGTGCGTAATAAATTGCTTAAATCTTAATATAAGTAAATTTTCAATAATGTCTTTGACGAAGTCTAACGTTCAGACTGTTTTTGATTATAAAATCTTTAACAGCAATATTGTGCGTGTTTCTGCACAAAAACACCTGGGGGTTGTTTTTGATACTAAATTGAATTTTGGCTTACACATGGATTTTTTAATCTCTAAGGCAAATGCTATGCTTGGGTTTCTTTTTCGCAATTCTAAGGACTTTAGTGATCCTTACACCCTCAAATCAATGTTCATCTCCTTGGCTCGCTCAAATCTCAATACTGTTGCATAATATGGTCACCATATTACAACGTGACTTTGAGACGTATTGAAAGAATTCAAAGGAGGATTACAAAGTATGCTTTACGGAAAGTTTATTCGCAGTCTGAAATGCCTTTTTATGAAATCAGATGTCAGCTCATAGATCTAAAACCTCTTCATAAAAGAAGAGACTACTATTTCATAATGTTTGCAAGTGATATTTTATGTGGACACATTGATTCATTGTGCATATTTACTGCCCTTGATGAATGTGTATGCTCCTACGCGTTCCTTAAGACCAAGACAAAACGACTTCTTTTATGTTGCCAGACACTCTACTAATTATGGTGCAAATAATCCAATAGATAATGCCGCACTTCGATACAATCAATTTCATATTAGCAGGAAAGAATGCAAATCTATTGTCTTAAATGCGGTGTAAATATTTTAGAGTTAAGTTTTTATTTAATTTTATTATTTTATAAGTTATTGCTGTCTAAGAGAGGCTATTGTACTTGTTAGATGAATAAATAAATAAATTCAAAATTTAAATTCAATTTAAATAAAAAAAATTCTATTTGCAATCTTGTATGTTAAAAACCGATTTAAAAATAATATATTACTTGGGGTCTCCACGAGCTAGATTTTTCTAGTAAGCTAGGTCGCATTATATGAAGTTTGCTCATAGAGACCACAAATAGCATTCTATAAAAAATGTCATACTAGACATTGCGCAGCTCATAGCATTCTATCGATAGTAATGCCATTTTCACTTTGAGGTTAGCGTTTGTGGCTGGTGAGCGTTTGTGGTGTGTGTATTGTTATAATTCCTTGTTTTTGTTTGTTTAATTCCTTTTGTTGAATGTTTTTAAAGTCTTGTAATGCTGCTAGAGCAAGAACACAGCGATACGTATTCCTTCGCGACATTTGTGCAATTGAAATAGTATGCTATGAAATGCTCAATGCCAAATTTTCTAGCATTCTACTTTTCTTTCTTTAGCCTAGTACGCTGCTGATGCGAAAGGAAATTTTTCGGTGGTCTCCACTAGGAGAGCGAAATGCTAACGAAAACCACAGCGGAAAATTTTTGCGGAGAGTTCTGTAAGCTGTCAAAAACAATTGACAAGTTGTAAGAAAAAAAGTAATTTTGTCACCAAATTATTTTTAGATGGTAAATTTTTTGTCTCCAAATTACTTTTAAATGTAATTTTTTTGAAATAATTCTTGGATTTAAAAATTGTTCTGGTTACACATAGAGGATTTAAAATAAAACTCAGAACCGTTTAAATGATCGAAATTACGCAATTACTTTGGGATTTATAAACTGGTTTATCTGCCTATTTGATGAAATTTCTATCAATTTTAAGAAAATCAATGAAATTGGGAGGTGAACCAATCTATAATTCGAAAACTACGTGCTTCATTGGGGTTGTGTAAGCGGTTCTGAGTTCTAATTTATGGTTTCTTACTAATTCCATTTTCAAGTCCGAGAATTATTTTAAAAAAATTACATCCAAAAGTAGTTTTGACACCAAATTGTTTTTAGATGGAATTTTTTTTGTCACCAAATTACTTTTAGATGTAATTTTTTAAAAATAATTCTCGGACTTGAAAATGGTAGCCGGAATTAGTAAGAAATCATAAATTAGAACTCAGAACTGTTTACACCATCACAATGAAGCACGTAGTTTTCGAAGATTAGAGTGGTTACCTCCCTATTTCGTTGATTTTCTTAAAATTGATAGAAATTTAATCAAATCGGCAGATAAACCAGTTTATAAATCAGAAAGTAATTGCTGAATTTCGATCATTTAAACGGTTCTGAGTTTTATTTTAAATCCTCTATGTGTAACCAGAAACATTTTTAAATCCAAGAAATATTTAAAAAATCATCTAAAGCGTACGAGGGAACTGCCCAAATTGCTGGATAACTATCACTTTCAGCGTTATTGGCATTCACTTTAGATACTATATCCAAAGCTCGTTGGGTACCCCCAATCTATATCATAATACATCCCAACCGTTCATGGCAAACTTCTCAGTGTAGTTAAATGCAAAAATCTTTCCACTAAACGAAATGTGAGGTGAGAAAGATTAGACCCTCCAATTTTTTCAACTCGACAAATTGTCCCTAATAGACTATAAATCTTGTTCGTCGATAAGATAATTACATATAAGAAAAATACTGTCATACTGTATACAAATTGTAAGTAATTAAAGAAAACTGGATTGCTTCGAGAAAATAAAATAAATGATTGTACCTTCTAATGGAAAATGCAAATAACCTATTTACTCTTTTAGAAACTTAAATAAATACATTTATTTAATGACCTCGAAATAACAACAATGTGTTCAAATTCTTTTTAAAGACTGTGCAATAATTTGCCATGGCTCTCATGGCCATGTCCATGAACATGTCGTGCAATTCCTTAATGGACGTCTCCAGCTTCATAATGTCAGCGTGTCGAGCTTCGATATCGGCTAGTGTATGCTTAGCCTGCTGCGTCTCCATGATAATGCCTTGAGTGACGGCCAGATTACCTTGCTCCAGCATGGCTTTGAGCTCGTCGTTGGAAGTTGCCCGACCGGTGATCTCCAGCTGACGCTGTAGTCTGCCTTTGCAGCGTTCTCTGTAGTCGGTCTGAGTGCGATTTTACTCGGTCATGACCTCGACGCTCTTTCTGAACAAGGTGGAGTGTTGGGTTTTGTGAATGCGCAGATTTGTTGGCCTACTCTTCTTGTTCGATGTTTTGTTCAATGTCATTGAGCTTGCCACGAACTCTGTTGGCGTTTTTCTTGATATCGGCCATCAGATCTTCGAGTTCTTGTTTGGTTTTTTCGTCCGATTGTGGCGCTGACAGAATGGCGCTGTTTTTTTGTATTAACTTCTTCGACATTGTCTTGGAATTTATCGATCATTTCACGGATTTCTTCGACCTGAATAAAGAAATCATCCATGTAGCCACCCCGACCTTCGACATTGACGGCCACATCATCCTGAGCGACATCTTCGTCGTCGGATTGGGCAGCGTGCAACGCTGCTAATCTGTCTTTCGTCACTTTTCTTGAGATTGAAGTAAAGTTTAAGTAGTTTTTGGGTCTACACTGATGATGGTCATCTCTCTACACACAGAAGAGAAGAATCGGTGGTGCTACGGAAGAATAAAACGAAAAGAAAACTTATGACCCAATTTTCATTTTGTGAGACACGGGTTTTCTTGTTGTTTGGCGATTGATTGCACTGCACTCCGAGAGGGATGCACTCCAAATAGATTGCTAATTATTGTTCAACTAAACTTAGCACATAAATATTATATTTTGGAGTTTTTTTTTTAATTTTTTCAGATTTTTTTTTATTCGAACACTTGACTTGAGAGATGGGAGTGTTCTTTTCCACTTCTTCCAAGCACAGACGCTTGTGCTGATATACTTTTTTAGTAATTCAAGTTTAGTTTATCATTTGTAATTGATTGGGCAGACGATTGAGAATTTATTTGAATTATCTACAATCAATTTTAGAGTTCGCGAAAAAATTAACACACAACGAATCGCACAAACTACCTCGAGAACTACCTAGACCATAGACCACTCAATTCGCCAGCAATCGAGACAAAAGGTTTTGTTTTCGTTGGGCGCGTTTACCTTTGTAGTAACTTTGTTACGTTTTCCACCATAAAATAGTTTTGTAAAAAAATTATATCTGAACGGTAGTAACCAGTTTGTGGGCATTTGATTTCAACCGAACCACCTAAATCGATCCACGGTACATTTGGTAAATGTTGGAATGTATTCTTCGTTAGGTCACATAGTGTTACGATTCCCTCGCCTTTGTGTACACCAATAGATAAACCAAGGGATTTTGATTTTGTCCATAAATGGGCGGCAAATGTGATTTTTCTGTTGTAGTGCTCCGTATAAAAAACAGAAATTGGAGGATGACGTGAGACGTGTTCGGCAAGGATGGTTAATTGATTACGTTTGCGCCAAGGAAAAGGCCCATCTTTGACTTCCTCATTATCAGGTTTTTCTCCCGTAATGTTCCAATGGCACTGGAACACTTCTCCCAAAATCGAATTGTACGGCTTTTTGGCAACAGAACTCTTTCGTCTGGCACTCAAATACCATCTTGTAACTTGAACAATTCGATCTCGCGGATCATAATTCAGCGATTTTTAAAAACAAATATATGTGAAGGGTGTGATTCTTTCCATTTTCCCATTTTCATTTTGCAGATTTAGTTTAGTCGATGTTGAAATGGGCCTTATGGGACTTATGGCCGAAATTTAAAGAATCTGAACTTGCACTTTTCCGAGATAAATTGTTTTTTTTAAATGTTTTATTAGACGTAGCCATTTTTAATAAGATTTTTCTTTTTAATACACTGAACACTGCACAAAGAAAATAAAAAAAATTAAATGTCAAAAATTCGCAAGCAATTAATGTGCTAATCAATTAAATTGAGAACGAAGAGTGAAGAATTGTACTAAAAAATCTAGTTCAGCTATCCACTAAAATTACACATTTCGTCCTTCAGCAGCGTACTGGAAAACGAAAAGTAGAGCGAAATTTTTCGTTTATGATTTCGTCGAGTCATTTTTGTATGGGATTTTTCGTTTCGTATCAGCAGCGTATTAGGCTTTTCTATCGAAATGACAGATAGTATACTATAAAATATAGAAGGTGGAGACATTGTGTAGGATTTTTTCTTGATATCAAATTGCCCTATATTCATAAGACATTTATAAAATAAATCTTTCCGCTGTTCATGTTGTTTACTAGAAAAATAGCATTTAAAATTCATGCCGGTCTAAAACTGAAAGAGGATTAAGCGGAAGAGGAAGGGGATATACGAGCAGATAGCATCTCTATCGGCTCATCAAAAATAAACTTAACCAAATTTATGCTGAGATGTGCGACCGAAAGCATATCTAGAAGGGGGAGATCGGAACCCGCATTGCGGCCGATTGATAGTGAAGGGAAAGTTTAAGGGAAACAAAAGCACAAGATACATATATGGGTCGGTTGTCGTGACCCAGGCGGTACCCACCCTACCTCTGACGAATAAGTGTCACGGCTTCTTGGTCGTCATAAGCCAAAATTTTGTAGACAGTTTCAGGTACCCATACCTCTCCTGCGCTTTTACCATTACTGGCCTACATCGCCCCAAAAAAAAACAAAAATAATTTCCGTATCGTCATCTTTCTCTTGAAAATTCCAACTAACCCATATTTTTTTCATTTTTTTCTTCGAAATATATTCAACTTTATTTTTCTGTTAAACGAATGGTTTGAAGTAGGCATAAGTAACATTATTTGAAAAATTGTGTATTTTAGGCTTTATTAATTTTCAAGTACAATATTGGTAAAATTTAATTTCCGTATAATCAAGTTAACAAAAAAAATTATTTGTGAAACATGAGTATTAATTGAAAACTTTGTTTTTTTTTTATCGATTGTATTCAAATTGTAGAAAAATTCTTACAAGCTATTCCGGATAATCAAGTTTCCAAAAAGGATAAATTAATTAATTGAAAAAGAAAAATTCTTACAAGCTCTTCCGGATAATCATGTTTACAAAAATAGATTTAATTTAAAGTAATAATCAAGAGGATATCCGATCGTGTTAATAAAAAAAATACGGTATAGGCCAATCCTAACTAACTCGCGAAAGTGATTATACCGTCTACAAAAAAAGGTAGGTATATTTTTAAATCTATAATTGTTCAATATAGCCTGGTTTTTACTTAAATTTCTTTTTTTTTTGTTTAGAATAGGTAAAAAGGAACTTACATCATTCAAACAAATAGCGAAAATATCAACGTAAATGTTACAATAATAATACATTTTTATCAATATTAATATTACTTACAGTTTTCAGGGTTCCGTGCGCACGAAGTTCCTGTTTGAGGGAAGAAGGTAACTTTAGGATTATAACCTCGTTGATATTGTCACTCGTTAATTATTTTGCTGATATAATATTATTTAAAAATAAGCTTTTTTTTCAGGTTGGATAAATTTTCAATACCTTTTTTTCAGTGTAGCTAGGTAGGGAAACTTATTATAAGGAAGAATCACTTTCTTTGACAGACATATACTAAATTCTATCAGTACACTTTTCTTAACTCTGGTTTTCTTAACTACAGATAGATAATACACGACACTAGCTGTCTATTGTTGATTGAAGCCATTATGTCTGACCTTTTTGTCGAGAATGATTCGTGGTGCAGGGCGACGTACTAGGAATGTGTCGACGGCGCCGGCCGTGACGACGGGAGGTTTGTCGTCTCCGGGAGAGGAGCCTGCCGATGTGTTGACGGAACTAAATGGCCCAGGACGAGGGCTATCGGTCCAATGGCTACCAGGTGCACTCGGATGGCGTTCCAGAGGCACAAAAGACATCGAGGAAAACTCTGAGAACTTATTGATGTCCAACAAAGTAACAATATTTCTAGACTACCCACGGAAGTTTTTTATCTTTTTTTTTCGCTGAAGGTGATTCTCCCTCCGCTGGCGACCATGTGCACTTAGATTACGTCCCCGAGGCATCGAGGAAAGCGATTCGTGGTTTTCCTGAGGTAACGTAGAAACACAATCCGCGTAGGCGACCCTCGGATATCCTTGGCCACACGATCTCGATGGCTTCTACGTGGGTGTAGTTGTGCAGGGTGAGCAACCGGCGAGCTGCTCCTTCTTCCAATCTCTCCATCAGGAGAAAAAAAATTCCTGACACAAAAAATAAATTTTTCCACTCTTTAATTTGGGTGTGGTCTTTCTGGTGTGGCTGCTGAATCCGAAAAGAACTCCATCTTTTCTTGTGCAAAACCAACTTGCCGAGTTTCGTTCGGTGAACGAAAGAAAAAATGGCGAGTTTCGTTTAGTGAACGAAGAAAATAAAGGGAATTGCCAGATATGGGTTTTAAGTGCGTGTACGGATTTCCTTATCCCAGATCTACACGACTGCGTAAATTGGCACAGTTCTTTTTGATAGTGGTTTCTCCCATAGGCCAAAAGTCAAAATTTCAAGATTTAATAAATTAATTTTTTTTAATGCAATAATTATCTATGATAACGGGACAATATAGTGACAGTAAGATTTTTCTATAAAATTAGTAATTGGCAGTCAGTCGCGCCACGAAGTTGAGTGTTTTTCCCAATTTTATAAAAAACTCTAATCTGAAAATACGACATTGCGGTTTAACCATTTTTGGTCTGTTATTAAGGTTAGTTTTGGAAAAAATGTGATTGATGTGAGTAATAAAATAATGTATAACGATAGCTTAATGGTTTTCTTTGAAAAATAAATATATATATATTTTATTTTGACCTCAATAGAGGTCATATATTGTGTTTTTTTTCATATTTTGTGTTTTTATCAAGAGCCGAAACATCAAATTCCCATAAAATCCCACAATAATTTATATAGAATAACTTAGGATTATCTTTCCTCTTTACGAGCATACACTACCTTTTTTGGGCAAATTTGCGCAAATCGTAAAATGTTGACCCGAAGTCAAATACTGTTTTACACTATTTTTTTTAGATTTTAGCAATATGATAAAGCGGATTGATATTTTTAATATTTAGCATACGTCGAAGAAAGGTCGCAGTGTTGCCAAAATTAATGAAACGTGGACAATTTTGAAGGAAACTTACCAAATTGGACGTTTGGAGGCCAAGAAAAATATAAGTACGTTATGTAAGTCCTTTCATAGAAAGTGGGAGGCTTGTTCCTAAAAACATTACGGTTTTATCTACAAATAGTTATTGGCTTGATTCTATCAAGCACAGGAGCAACCATAAGAAAAAAAAGTCCCCAAATAGTCAAGGGAGACTAAAAAACACATTTTTAGTAAAGCTCGTTTCGAACTAAGAGGAGATGTATTGCTAAAATCGTTGAAGTAGATAAAGATATCGCTTGTGTCTTGAGGCATTGCCAGTCTAGAGACAATCTACAAGTTAAAAAACTTAATTCAAATGATTCTTTGAAACTTTTGGTTGCGGCAAGATACAACTCGTGAAATTGTTGCAGAATACCCTTCGTGCCAATTGCCAGCTTCAATACACAAAGTTCTCATTCACGGAGGACAAATTGTGGCCTATAGGCCAATTAACTGAAGAGGCAGCAGAGGTGAAAAACAAAGATGTGAAATTTTTCCGATCGAACAACACACGAAATATCTAGGCTGACAACAAACACTGATTTATTAAATAGATTAATTCTTCCCTCATACCCTTTGCTTTCTAACGAAAGAAATTTGAAAAAAAACACAAAAATCCACACTATATAAAAATATTTTTTGAATTTATGGCTTTAATTGTTAATAAAATTAAATAATATTTACAATAAATCACTTTTTTAACAATTTATTTTATATTCTATCATCTAAAATGGAATTTTGAGTTTTGACCGCCCTTTCCATACAAATTAAACCACTGTGCGGGGGTGACACGCTTAAAAATCATAAATTGAGCCAATACCAGTATTGTCACAAGACAAGAAAAAAACGTTCACCGATTGAGACTTCGCCTCCAATACAAAAGTTAAAATTTATATTTCGCATCGCAAGGTATGCGCTTTATTTCGACCCACGGCCCGAGAAATAATTGTCAAACACGCTAAACATTAGGGTTATTCACGATCAGATGCATCCGACCTTGCATCATTGCAAAAGTGTAAGTGTAGATTTTTTTTTGCATGTCAAAGTCTTACACTTTTACACTTATACAATACCCGCACCCTATTGTAACAGCAAAAATACAAGAGATATTTCAGAACAAATGTGAAACAGATTTTGACATTTTCTTCAGTGTCGCTAAAAACAAAATAAATTTTACCATTTTACAAGACCTGTTACACCAGATCGCGAACAACTCCATTGCTTTTCTTTTCCTCTCTTTAACGGCTTGCAACTGAGATCAACTTCAAGGATCAGTGTGTAGCCAGCTTTAAAAATCCGAATCTACTTCATTCCATTTCTGTTTTACAACTTCTAGCACAATTCACAATATGCCTGGTCTGCTATTACAAAAAAAAAAATCTATCAAATATTTATCTCAATCTCAGCAGGCGGGAAGAACAAGGAAAATGCTGGTAAGTTTTTTCATGTTTCGATTAATTATTTTCTTGATCTTGTCCTTCCTTTTATTTTGTCCTTACAATTCCATTTCAGCGTTTCTTTTCAACAGAATACGCGTATACCCTTGTACTAGGTTGAAGAAGAATAATAAGAAAAAGAAAACGAATACCATTTAGGTATTAAAACTACCGTGGCTTAAATATATCACGGCTTGTCCGGATTCGGCTGGTCGATTTTGCAACATTTCAACCGAACACGAGCTCGGGACCTTCGCTTTACAGACTCGATCACGCCTTGTGATTTAGTGATAAAAGAAACTAGATATGGGTAGCTTCAGTGATGCAGTATTCACCTCATTGACATTTAGGGTGTGGCGGTTTTAACGACACCAACTGATGAAGGATATCTCCGTTAACGCAAACTGAGACACCGTAGGATTGTTTGCCGTGATGAAAGCTATCCTGAAAGTCCTATCTACCTATGGATAGTATCATCATTAACTAAAGGACGATGGTAAAAGCATTGCTTTTACTTTCAATTAATAGCGTTGATACCAACAACTTTAATGCGATCAGTACGCTGTGCCATTTGTATCCAGATTACATATGGGCTGATCACCCTTAGAGGTGATCATCATGAAAGTCACATAAGTTGCTCCCACTTCATCGTCAGCATGTTCCTCTTCAAATGGTTGGGCCGACGGAAGGAATCAAACAACCGCATGAGTACTATGATTACAATCCGTCAAGACAATATGCTTCTGAAGAGCCTACTCCTCCAATATAAATCTAAATCGTGAGTCAGCAATGAAAATAACTAGCTTCTTATGAACGTAGTACCTAGTCGTAAATTGCAATGTATATCTTGTAGTTTGTATACACAGCTTTGCTAAACGGGAAATTATCTTGAGTACGATAGTTGTGTACTGTAGGTATTTATGACATAATATATGTAAATAAAAGTAAAAAAAAAGTTGAGGCTTCACATCGGTGAAGCGTTTACATTTAACACGGAAGGAGAAAATGTTTTATAGACGAACGTCTACGTAGCTTACTAAAAGTTTTTTTTTACAAAATATTGTTCGTCCAAGCTTATCGACTATCTATTAGTACGCCAACTCTAGTGCAACAGCTTCCACCTTACAGTAGAACGGACTCCTAGAAGATTGCATACATTTCTCGGTACTGATAAACATGGCGAATTGAAAGCATAATAGGGTAAGTTTTTTTTTTTTTGAAAATGAAATGTAGTTATATAACCTTGCGAGCAACTGCCAGTGCGCTTGCAATTGTAACTTTTTAAATAAGAGATGTTCAATAATGGTTACTGAAGTAATCAAACCCAAGCTTATTTCCGAAAAGAACACATCTTTAGTGTTACACTTTCTTGGCTCTACAGCCTTGGGTCGAACTCCTAAAAATTAAGTCGTTGAAGAAAACTATTATGAAATATGCTGAGGATAAGTTGCTGAAAAGGGATGTCGGTCTATTCGACGTTGGGCCGCACATTGGGCGCCATTTAAATTGTAACAAATTTCTAATATATACCATATAATAGTAGTATAACCACATATTATGATGTGATGTGAGCTGGGCTAGGGTGGATGCTGAAAGGATAAAAAAAATCATTTGCCATGCAATGATTTTTATTTTCTTTCTCTTATTTCGTCATCCAGCAGAGGATTTCGGCATGCTGGCGGTTGAGCGGCTAGAGCTCAGTCGACGGGGGGTTCTTTCCGCTATTCATGTTGTTCACTAGAAAAATAACATTTAAAATTCATGCCGGTCTAAAAACGGAAAGAGGATTAAGAGGAAGAGGAAGGGAATATACGAGCAGATAGCATCTCTATCGGCTCATCAAAAATAAATTTAACCAAATTTATGCTGAGATGTGCGACCGAAAGCGTACCTAGAAGGGGGAGATCGGAACCCGCATTGCGGACGATTGATAGTGAAGGGAAAGGGAAAGTGTATGGGAATCAAAACCACAAGATGCATATATGGGACGGTTGTCGTGGCCCAGGCGGTACCCACCCTACCTCTGACGAATAAGTGTCAGGGCTCCTTGGTCGTCATAAGCCAGAATTTTGTAGACGACCCCTATCACAGTTTTAGGTATCCATACCTCTACTGCGCTTTTACCATTACTGGCCTACATCGCCCCAAAAACAAAAATTAGTTCCGTGTCGTCATTTTTCTCTTGAAAACTCCAATTAACACATATTTTTTTTCATTTTTTTCTTCGAAATATATTCAACTTTATTTTTCTTTTAAACGAATGGTTTGAAGTAGGCATAAGTAACATTATTTGAAAAATTGTGTATTTTAGGCAATATTAATTTCAAGTACAATATTGGTAAAATTTAATTTCCACATAATCAAGTTTACAACAAAAATTATTTGTGAAACATGAGTATTAATTGAAAACTTAGTTTTTTTTATCGATTGTATTCAAATTGTAGAAAATTTTTTACAAGCTATTCCGGATAATCATGTTTACAAAAATAGATTTAATTTAAAGTAATAATCAAAAGGAAATCCGATCGTGGTAATAAAAAAATACGGTATAGCCCAACACTAACTAACTGGCGAAAGTGATTATAACGTCTACAAAAAAAGGTAGGTATATTTGTAAATCTATAGTTGTTCAATATAGCATGGTTTTTACTTAAATTTCTTTTTTTTTTGTTTAGAATAGGTAAAAAGGAACTTACACCATTCAAACAAATAGCGAAAATATCAACGTAAATGTTACAATAATAATACATTTTTATCAATATTAATATTACTTACAGTTTTCAGGGTTCCGTGCGCACGAAGTTCCTGTTTGAGGGAAGAAGGTAACTTTAGGATTATAACCTCGTTGATATTGTCACTCGTTAATTATTTTGCTGATATAATATTATTTAAAAATAAGCTTTTTTTTCAGGTTGGATAAATTTTCAATACCTTTTTTTCAGTGTAGCTAGGTAGGGAAACTTATTATAAGGAAGAATCACTTTCTTTGACAGACATATACTAAATTCTATCAGTACACTTTTCCTAACTCTGGTTTTCTTAGCTACAGATAGATAATACACGACACTAGCTGTCTATTGTTGATTGAAGCCATTATGTCTGACCTTTTTGTCGAGAATGATTCGTGGTGCAGGGCGACGTACTAGGAATGTGTCGACGGCGCCGGCCGTGACGACGGGAGGTTTGTCTTCTCCGGGAGAGGAGCCTGCCGATGTGTTGACGGAACTAAATGGCCCAGGACGAGGGCTATCCGTCCAATGGCTACCAGGTGCACTCGGATGGCGTTCCAGAGACAAAAAAGACATCGAGGAAAACTCTGAGAACTTATTGATGTCCAACAAAGTAACAATATTTCTAGGCTACCCACGGAAGTTTTTTTTATCTTTTTTTTTCGCTGAAGGTGGTTCTCCCTCCGCTGGGGACAATGTGCACTTGGATTACCTCCCTGAAGCACACAAGAAATCGAGGAAATCGATTCGTGGTTTTCCTGAGGTAACGTAGAAACACAATCCGCGTAGGCGACCCTCGGATATCCTTGGCCACACGATCTCGATGGCTTCTACGTGGGTGTAGTTGTGCAGGGTGAGCAACCGGCGAAAAAAATTTTATTTTTTCATTTTTCCACTCTTAAATTTGGGTGCGGTCTTGTTGGTGTGGCTGCTGAATCGCAAAACAACTCCATCTTTTCTTGAGCAAAACTAACTTGCTGAGTTTCGTTCGGTGAATGAAAGAAAAATTGGCAAGTTTCGTTCAGTGAACGAAGAAAATAAAGGGCATTGCCAGATATGGCTTTTGAGTGCGTGTACGGATTTCACACGGAGGTGACACGCTACAATTTCCGCTGAAGTGCGGTTCCGTCGAGTGCGGTCTAACCTTTATAAGCACTAGGTCATTGACAAAAGATTTCAACTTATAAGTCGATATTTTGAATCTTAACATCGATGCTGCGATGTCTAACATGCTTCAACTTCGATGTTGAAACATCGATGTTTTGGCAAAATCGATGAACATCGCCCATGCCTACATTTTCATGTCAGTATTTTGTTTTTTTCCATCTTACACATACACTCACATTAGAATTAAGAATCAAGAATAAAGTGTTAACTTATTCGATTGGAATCACAGATCGAAGAATTCTTCCGGATTACCAATCGTAAAGGTGTGTCAGCTGCAACGCTGACAGCCACTTCAACCTAACATAACATAACCTTAGGCAGAGGAAGTCTGGACAAAAACGTGTATTAAGTAGTATTTGTCGGAGTTAGAGTAAATACTCAAAACTTTTGAATTTAGCTCATTTGGTAGATCTGCCATATACATATCACTGGCCCTACATATGTCCAAAATCCAATTCACAATCAATGCATTTTCACTTAGTGGGCAGTTTCATGCCATGTCGTTCATTTCATTTTCAACACTACTTCTATTTTTTCGATCAACATTTACATTACAGAGAAAAAAAACAATACGCATTTGAAAAAAATCGAAAGCCACTACAAATAAAATGCACGACTGGATCGCACATACTTGCTCTTATGTTCGATCACATCGTAAGCACAAGATTCTTAGTAGAAACGGGAAATTATATTTTTAAGTTTGTCTTACATGTACTTAATTTTTACTTGCGATATAGACAAGATTTGCATTTGGAAAACAAATCGAACTTAAGATTTTAATCAAAATTAACATTTTGATGCCGGAGAACACCAAAAAGTGGGTCCCGCAATTCCGTCTGTCTCTCTATCTGTACAACGATCTACAGCCTAAATGGCTGAAGCGATTTCGTTCAAACCTGGGGTTTAAGCGTTTTAGGTGATTGTCTCAAAAATATTTTCGAATCGATTTTTTAGCCCCAAAGGTAATGGCACTTTAATAATAATAATAATTTTGACTGTACACATATAAGACCTAAGGTCTTTTAAATGCAACCTGAATTGCACGGCACTAGTTAGAAGGAATAGAAAGATAGGACAGAATTTTTTTTTTGCTGGCACAGTGGATATGAGAATTAGGTATTTACTATCTCATTTTAACCTACGGGTTAAATTGGAGGTATAGAAAAGAATGCTACCTAACTTGTAGATCGACCCACACGTCTAATTAAGCAGTCAATCACTGCATCCATTGCGCCATTACAACCCGTGCCAGTACTTGGCATACAATTTTTTCTAAAATCTTAATCATCTAGGGGACGGTTCTAAGGATTTTGATAAAAAAAGGATGTGCACTACTTTAGCTATAGTCTACATTTTTTACATATTTTGTTATTAACGGTATCTTCCATAGAGACATGTTACCAAAAGGTTGTTCGATTCTTATTATCTCGTTTATTAAGTAAAGTCACATAGACCGCCAGTCATAAATATTAATATGTATATTATATATTTTTGAGAAAATGAGAAAATGCCTTGGACGATTCAAGCACTTGTGTCGGATCCACACGATCTAACGTTTTATTTTTGAATTTATGCATTATCTCGTCCATTTTTTCAGCCATTAATTTTCATAATAATTATAAGGTAGATGGTTTTATGAAAACAATTGCTGAAAGTAAGCAGATATAAAATATTGCAATTTTATGAATAATGTTAATCCGACACTATTTTATTTTATTACATTTGTAATTATCAGTTACAACAAAACGCTTACCATTGCCGCGCGCTGTCCCATAAGAGAACTAGATGCATCCATCTCCTATAATAATTTGTATTCAGTTTTCTTGTTCATAATTTTTGGTTAGAGATGAAAATAATGTATTCTATAATATTGCTAAGACATTAACACAAAACATGAAAATTATGTATATAAGATAAACTTATATAAGCACTATCAAGTTCAAATTCGAATGATTAGCCCTATTTCATAAATATTGCTTGACAATTCTAAAAATACTTGTTAATACTAGCCGCGTTTTTTTGGGAAATCTATCGGCAGCAAGCAGGATTTTCTAAAAAACGATTCCAGTGGCATATTTTTTATATTTTAAGTTGTTATTACCGACCATGTGTCAAATAATTATATGCAAAAAATCAACAATTAATTTGTTTTAAAGGCATAAAAGAAAACAAAAACTTGAAATAAAAAATTCAAATAAATGGAATATAAAGCAGTAAGAAATAACAAAAAGTTGAATTATCCACATCTGTGTGGTCCTAAATGTTGATTTTAAAATTATTATGTGTTCGTATAGTGCGTGCTGCAAAAACGTTAGCATTCATTATCTAACTATTAAGTATTTTATGAACTTCGTTAATAAGATCGAGTTGGAGTAGAGAGGTTAATAAAAAATGAGTTATACAAAAGCACATTTTAGCTACTCCTGCTAGAAATAGATTTAGTTAGTTTAAATACCACCATAATAATTTGTTTGTAGTTTCGAAGAAAAAGATGGCATTAAGCCAATAGATCAACATACGACATCATACATTTTTGATATGAATCTCGTAGTTGGGGTAAATAGCCATTTAAATAAAAAATAAAAAACGTCGCAATAAATAAACACTGAAAAAAAGAACGACTAATGCCCACTTTTATATTCACTAGTCGGTCAACGGTTAGCTCTACTCTGAACTCAAAATAACTTTAAATCGTGAAATTCTGGTTTGCACGAATTTTAGGCTCAAGTTTATTATCTACGAAAATAAAATTTTACATTTACTGACTAGGCAATACACTATACATATTTTGAAATATTTAGGATGTAATTCTTGCCAAATTTTACTGAAAGCTCTAAAATAACACCATTTTCATGAGATGAAATTAATTCTGAAAATTTCCAATTTTTGGTATAAAAAAATTGAGATTTTTAGAAGAAATCTTAATAATCTTTCAATTGAATTCGACAGTTTGTGTCTTGCATGTCTTACAAGTGCTCTATCGATAACACACCCTCATGCGATGCTAATGAGTGCTTATTTATTAATAATTAATATATATGGACTGACTTACTCTTTAAATGCTTATTGCTATTATAATTTTAGAGCTTTGGTAGGGGCGCTACTCAAGTTTTAGTTAGTTCATTTTTTAGGCAACTTGACAGCAGCGGACTCAAACATCTTTTATTTATCTTTGATCTAGCAGTTTCGCAAAAGAAAAAGCTAACTATGCTTATTAATATGATTTATAAAGCAACAAAATTAAATAAAAGGTACTTTTTGCCTAGTTCGTTGTATTAGTACTTTTTATTCCCCGTAGGTGTGAAACAATTTTTTTTTTTTTGAGAAAAGAACACTACTTAACCAAAAATTATTAATTTTTGACTGATTTCAGCTAACCTATCCGAATCGTTCACAAATATATTCGGATAGCTTAGTATCCGAGATAACTTATCTAATAAATGGGTGAGCGTCGCCCTTGACGAAACAAGAACTCTCCCTTCAAGCAAGCGAATCCGTTTTGGATCCGAAACCACTTCATAAACAGACCCAAAAACGGATCCGAAACGATTCGAAATCGGATCAAATTAGTATGGAAATTAGAAACACCACGGAGATACCTTTCCTCACGAGGAAACAAAATTGCTGGCGATATTTGTGTTTCCATTTAATGTTTCTTCTAATGTTTGAACGCACTCTACAGTCTACACGTAGTTTAAATTGATAACTCCCCTTAGATATCCCCTTCATATTTCATGTGTTTATTTTCTGAGTATATAGATAGATTGGGGTCTATTCTTCAAGTCAATTTACAAATTTATTTTCTGAGTACGTTTTTCTTCTAAATCAATATTCACTCAGCAGACTCCACTTAACATAAGCGGAGTAAGGAACAAATAGTTAAAATATTGCCATTTGTATGTACATTGTGTAGAAAAAACAATGTAGTGTAACAAATGTATTCCCAGTGTATGTAGTGATGCGATATACCTATGGCCAACGAAAAAATAATAAAACAGTCAACGAAAAGCCATTAAATGTTTAAGTAGTGGATTTTTTCAAACATGAATGCGAATGAAAGAAAGGTAAGATAGAAAACAAACTGCCCAACACACATGGAACAGTATTTGTACAACACAATTAAATTAAACAAATAAGAAACCACAATTACAAATTGACATATCAAAACTGTATATTTTATATTAGTACCAGGCGTTTACATCTATAAATTGATTTTTAAATGAAAAATTAAGTTAAGACCGCACTAGGCGGAACTCCACTGCAACGGAACTACACCTCAAAACATATTCGTATAAAATTCTGTGTAGTTCAGTTGTCATAGAATTACATACGTTAATTAAATAATAATGTTTAAAATTGATCATTTGACGTTTGTGGTATCGGAGTGTAAAAAAATGCAGATATAGAAAATAATTAACCTAAGACACTTTTTAAAAGTAAAAATAAGAAACTTTTCAGAGGAACAGCTTATATATTTAAAATTGAGTTATCTGAGATTTTAGAAATGTAAACTGGCCAACTAAAAAAAAAAACAATAAAAAAAACCGTTTTGACTGTCGAATGGAAATTAATAATTATAACTACTCCATGAATACATCCATCGAAATTCAACTCAACTATCAATCGGACCAACAAAACCAACTAAATCAAATCGAGACTCGAATAAAAGTCAACCATCTATCCACCATAGCATTCACTTTACCTTTTTATCGACCGCAGCGAGTTGTATGTAAAATGCTACGACGGATAAATTTACGATGGATACATTTCCCAATAAAACACTACTAATCTATCGAGAGAAGACTTTTGATTTTACTTTTATTGGAAGCATGTTCTTGTATTTGTAATGTGTGTAAATTTTGGGTAGCTGAGGATATACTTTGCTGCGGAGTTTGTGCTAAAAAAAACACGGCTACTTTGAACGTGCCGCGAATACGTTTGAGTAATAGGGGGTGGTCGTGGCGCGATAGTTGTGTGTTCGCCTGTCAACCTCATCGTTACAGGTTCGATCCCTGTAGTAGTCTATGTCCTCTTATTTTTCCATTAAATAAAACAATTCTCAAAATAAATGTCATACAATGAGATACTGGTTTACTCATAACATGCTGTTTAGGCATAGCACTAAAAACATGTGATTGAGTAAAATTAGTATACCAATCAAATATGACAACGAATAAAAAATAATGCGAATTATAAGGGACATAGATAAATAAGACATGGAAACTTCAACGCTCAAGTTCAGCCGCCATCCCTGGAGATAAAATTTGAGACAACAACCACCTCCAATCTCAGAACATCGCGCCACACATCTTTCCTATCCTTCTTTCTCTTCCTTAACCTCACGCCTGCGCTGTGTTGAAACATTTAAAGGGTAGTATAATCCCTTGAGCGCGTGTAGATTATAAAAATAAAAAATAAAAATAAATGATGGATGGTATACATATGTACTCATTTTGGCTTGTCATGTCACCGTGAGGTGTTCCATTGTTGAACAAATCTGTTTATTTTTTTTTTAATTAAGCGCAATCAGCTGACTTTTATGTAATATATAAGCCAAAGGATGACATATGTAGGTACCTATCTATTTCAGAAAGACAATTTGCTACTTTGTTTAGTATGATTCGTTCTCGAGATGTGAGATTTAAGCCGCACAATCAACATTACAAAAAAGTATCCACATGCCAAGTGAATTAGTAAGAAGTATAGATATTTTAGTTTTATTTTTTTTCTAACCATGTTTGTATAATTTAGGCCCGTTTGCAGATACGCATCATAAATATTTATGTTCAACTTAAAACGCTTATGGGCTACTTTTTCCTCGCGTAAACATCCACATAAATGTTTAAGAAGAACTTAAATGCTTAAGTTGTATCAGCAAACGAAACCGGTTCGCAATAGTTTTTTTTTTAACTTGATTGGACTCTCAAAATTCAAAATATATAGGTACATTTTGTATAGGTTATTACCTATACAAAATTCGCATACATACCCCATAAGTTGTTTACCTCCAATGATCACAAAAATTTAATCGTACAGGTCTGTTTTTTGTTGACCAGCTCCCCAAATTATATTTAGCGAACAAGTGTAACAGTAAAATTTATTTAAATATCTGTGGTGGAGTTTTTGTTTCTCTTAACTTAAGCTGAGAGATAAGCTTGGTTGCTAAACTTAATTGTCTTCTCATCACAACCAGTACTTCTCCTTTTAAAATCTGAGGAGAACTTTTAACAAAAGTAGGCTTTACTGTGAAAGTTCTTCAATTCGATTTATGAAATACACTGCCTCACTTTAATGTGAAATTATTAAAAATCCTGCAGATGATTAGCCCTGAGATAAAGGAAAAATATTTGTTTTAACAGTTCTCTGAATATTTAAGTTTTGAATTGAATTTTGATCTCACATCAAGTCATAGAACAATGTCTCAGTGTCTCACCCATGGCCACAATTTTCCCAAATCCTTCATTTAAATCAGTAGACTACTAGCACTACACTTAGCTTAGTCGTTTGCATAAACCCTGACAGGTGTATATAATCTTTGTAGTGCCTTGTCAATATTTTTATGTGAAATAAACATTTACTAAAATAAGTAACCCTCAAAAACAATTCTGAAAAACAACACACCAGGTGACTTATTAACCATACGCCGCGCCACATCATGTGATAAAGAAACTTTTTTGTTTTGCCTAACCTAGACGTACATAAAGCATTTGAATATTGCAATATTTCTCAGGATTCTTCTTAAAAAAGGATTGAAAATAAGACAATTTTATGTTTAGTGGATTAAACCCGCAATAGGAATAAGAAACAATACAGACAACTAAAGCCATTTGCATTTAAGTATAATCTAAAAGAAAATTATAATTAGACAAATTTTTTATATGGTGTTTGTTCAAATGAAAACTTTTCATAGAAAATTATTATTTTGCATACAAGCGGTGGCGATGAAGGTCGGTGGCTCTGACTGTTCAAAGGAACACATTTAGTACCAAAATATTGAGAGACAAGGTTACCTAGTAATTAAATTAAATGACACCTATTCTTATCATATTACAAATGATTATAAATATCCACTATAAAAATTAAACCAAGAAAATACATACCTTTTCTCCAGAGCCGGGATCGGGAACGGGTGTATCACTAACAGTATTCATTTCGAAACTAATTATCAAATCTCAACTTTAAATTAATGAAGGACAACACCTCTTGCAGTCGTTATAAATGTTCTCAAAGTTGTTATATTCTTAAAACGAAACGAAATAAGTATGACGAGCAATTGAATAGAAGTTGTAGGTAAACTTATGGATATTTTATATATTGGATGGAGCTGTATAAAAAGATTTTTCATTTAATAACCAATTTATTCACGTAACATTACACACATTAGAATTTAATTTTGATTGAAAATCAATCTATCATCAGAGAGAATTAATTTGGAGTTCCAGTTTGGAGAAATTTTTTTATGGAACACCGACAGACAACATAGACAAGGATTAAATAATAATTTTAATTTTATTGACTACAAATCACAGATAAGCAACACCAGGTAGAGTAACTATAGTACGTTTCAACCATGCATGTAATAATACAAAATTACGACACTTTTATTTTTACGCTTTGTTGTTGTAATTTTTGACAATTCATGTAACGTCACACGAGACTAAAAATGACAACGAAACAAAAGCGAAAAAAAGTTTGATATTGTAAAGTTTATATTTTGTTATTGAAATTGTATAGGGGTATTCACGATCCAATGCACCAAAAAGGTGTAAAATTGCCAAATTTAATTTTTTTCTGTAAATCGTGAACGCACATTTTCTATTCTATTTATTGCAACTCTGGAGTAAAAATGCAAAATCAGTTTGAACACAAACATTTCTGACAGCAAATAACAGCTGCCAAACTGTCAACGACACTAGGCAAATTTTGAACCATTGTATTTTTCTGTTGCAATAGGGTTAGAGTATAGCAAAATGCAAGTGTTGTAAATCTTAATAAGTATAAGTTGTTGTTGTTGTGCAAAAATAAGTTGCAATTTTGCATTTTTACAATGATACTAAACCACCGGATCGTGAATACTTCTTATAATTTTTGTTTTATGTGAAATAGCTTTAAAATGTTGTGTGCTGTTTGTAGGTATAATAATAAAAACAATAAATTAAGAAGAGAAGATGTATCATACAACAGTTTCCCAAAAGATCGTGAACTGCTGAAAATTTGGATTCATCTTTGTAAAATAAAGGATGCCTTTAATGCAAAAACAGCTAGAATCTATTGTGACCACTTTACTGCAGATGAAATAGAAATGATTCTCTAGTTTGAATTGCATAAGTGTATTTGAGTTGCTTTGTAATAAATAAATTAAAAATATATTTTATTTTTATTTTTCATTTTATTTCATCAAACGGAGTTTTATACTCCTACAGACTTATAAACAATTTCATATTTTCCTGAAGGTGGTTAATTTATAAATATTTTAACATACTACCTATCTATATATGGCTGTTAGAATAAATAAAAATGTGCATTAGATTTGGCGTACCTGGTTCTACTTTTGCATCTATTCGAAAGTTGGCTTTAAAGCTGCTTTAAGTGGCAATTTATTGGAAACAAGCATCCACTTTTCGCTTGCTTGACTCTTCGCCACACAACCTCCAATTAATTCTTGCACTTTTTAGTTAATAAGTGCTCTACTGAATAAGTAGTTAGTTAAAACTTTGGGAGTTCGAAATAACTTTATTGTAGAATCGAATTCCAATCGAACATCCGATTGTATGCCTGAAGATTACGACACTTGTTTTTCTTATTTTATGGACGTCATATGTGAAACAAAATCCATTAATCCACAACCAATTTGCAGATTTTATTTCACATATGATTTCAATCAAATAAAAAAACAAGGAAGTGTTGTAATCTTGTTTTCATCGATTCATGAATTGTGTGTATGGCTAAACATACATACTGTCCGGTGGCCGCGCAGCAGCACGGCGCTGCGTCGCCGACATCTTACACAGCCAACTTTTATTTGTTTTTCCTTTTGTTTTGTTATTTTTTGTTGTATGCTTATCAAATTTATTTATGTTTATAAATTTGTAATAATATGTATCCCCTAAAGTTCTAAAAAAAAGAAAATTAATATAAAATTACCGGCAAAATAACTCCTCTACCTAAAATGCGATATTGTTCTGCAAAAAATCCACATACACTTGCATAGGAATTTTTGCAACACAAATTTTTAACTCTTTCAGGCACATATACTTACACTTTTCCTGTATTTAAATATCCGGCATCACCTGAAAAAGATTTTTGGATAATAAAATTATTAATATCAATGATAATTACTTAACAAAATTTAAATAATACTTACTATTTGCGATTTGGAAATGTTGTTTATTTTGATAATTTTTTTATTCTACTTGAATTTAAGTTGCCAGATCAACTATCTTCAAACAGAATATCAGCTATCTCCACTTTTCTGCGCATGCGTTAAGGAGTTTGTCTCGTTTTGACCATGGGGTAGTAGGAAAGTAAAATATAATAATACGATCGCATGAAAGAAATAATACTTGTTTAAGAAACTTCACTTTTTTCGCTTCGTGGTTGTAATTTTTAACAACTCGTGTGATGTCACGCGAGAATTTAAATGAAAACAAGATAGAAGCGAAACAAAGTTTGAAATTGTAAAGTTTGGATTTTGTTATTGAAATTGTATATTTTTTTTATGTGAAATATCTTAAAAATGTTGTGTGCTGTTTGTAAGTGTAATAATAAAAACAATAAATTAAGAAGAGAAGATGTGTTGTAAAGTTTGAATTTTGTTATTGAAATTGTATAATTTTGTTTTATGTCAAATAGCTTAAAAATGTTGTGTGCTCTTTGTAGGTGTAATAACAAAAACAATAAATTAAGAAGAGAAGATGTGTTCCCATAAGATCCTGAACTGCTGAAAATTTGGAATCATCTTTGTAAAAGAAAGGATGCATTTATGCAAAAACAGCTAGAATTTGTAGTGACCACTTTACTGCAGATGACTTTGAAACGAACCTCCAATTTGGATTGGGTAAATGCATTTCAGTTGCTTTATAATAAATAAATTAAAAATATATTCTATCTTCATAGGCTGCACGGTTAAAAAACGCCCTCACCTTAAACCTGGTTCCATGCCAACAGTATACAAAGTAACGGGAAACGGTGATTTATCTAAATGGTCAACTAGGGTTTTGGCCAGGGCCAATAAAAAAAAGTAGAAACCCTGTTAGAAATGATCCAGTTTGGATTAAAGTATGTATTGTCGTACAGATTGAATCCAGGACATATTAGAAAACACATTTGGTATGTTATGTGGCCTCAATTACCATCCAGAGAAGAATTCCTCTTTAGATTAAGGTCCCACATCTTAGGACACAACGAGGGTATTATTTCGGACGCAGCAAATGAATGCTTTGACGATACCTACCTTAGATTTGGAAGCGCCATTGGCCAGTTTGCAGACATTACTTTTGGTTATACTAACAAATACTCTGAAATGTCTTTTTAGGTACTATATTTCAAAGCATTGCTTGGGAACCAGAAGAGGATGGGCTAGAAAATATGGCCCGATACATATGCTATAAACTAAGAGACAAAATTCCAGCCGAAGAAAATGTCGTATCGTATTCACCCCAACTAACATTTTAGCTTGTAGTAGGCTATATACAAGCTATTTCCTAGCTTGTATATTAGCCACAGAAGGCCTTATGCAAGTCATTTTGGAGCACATTCTGCAAGCTATTACTTGCATATGAACATCCGTCACAAGCCATATGGAAACAAATAGCTTTATATAGCCTGCGTATGTAGCTTAATGGAACCAATTAGCATGTATAAGACCACTGAAAATAGTTTTAAAAATTTTTGGTTATATAATTAATTTTGTTAATTTTATTAATATCTGCATTTTGATCGATAATTGGGACTTAAAGAATTGCTTTTCCTGCTTATCTGAAATGTATAGAATTTAATTTAATTTTATAAATTTCAATTTACTTACATGATTTTTCCGGTATTTGAACTCAGGACCTTTCGATCGCCGTCCAAGCACTCTGCCACTACGCCACCTAATGATAAACGAGTGGAATGTCCAAATTTTGATGAGTTGATACATCGCGTTCTTTCACGTTATAATAATTATTTTGCGTTCGCCCAATGAATGTCATTGTGCTGTGGTGATTGGTAAAACTCCATTCTTTGGATTTCTTAAAAAAATAATATTCGAATCTGTCTATTTTATAGTCATGTGTATTTAATTAAATATGGTAGGTATGTGTACAGTGTGTAAAAACAAGTTTTACAAATAATTTTCACCAGCTTTAGGTGCATACAACGTAAATATCTTAACATTTTTTAAATCGCAAAAGCTGTTTATTTTACAGCTTTTATTATCCTTTATTCCATTTACAATTTAGAACAAAAGTATTTTAGGTTAATATTCATATTGCATTAACTCCATTGTCATAAAAAAAAAATAGTGTGTCAATATGAATCGAACGCCGAACACTTCGGTTAGTTAGATTTAGGTAGTACTTTCTGATAATATTGGAATGAATATTTCTTTCAGAAAATAGTATTTGGAAATAAATAACCACTTAAAATTATTTATTCCAAAATTATATTTAATTTTTTTTGATAAAAAAAAACACTTTTTTGACAAAAAAACACTTCTTTTTATAAAAAACACATTCTTTTAAAAAAACATTCTTATCAACAAAAAGAACCCATTTTTTCGAGTTTAAAGAGAAAAATATGTCAATTTTGACAAATTGGTTTTTCGTATCGTGCGATAAATCGATATAAAGGTGTCACTCCCAACATCACGAATATTCATTTTATAAGTCGCTACGGTCATAGAGAAAATAATTACATAGAGGCGCGACTCGTACCCCCCTTGCCTTTAACACCCGCAAATTTTTTTGAGGTGATTAGGAGAAAACTCTATTAAATTACTCATTTTTTCCTATCCGTGAATACATGTGAGTGGTGGATTAAAAAACCTAATTGCTCAAACTGACAGCTCATTTTTTTTGTTGATTTGTCATAAGTCAATCTGACAGTTCTCAAATAGCTTACGAGAAATAAAATTATTTACTTTCATTTTCACAATTGTTTCTTTTTATTTATTGTTTATTTCCCAATTTTATTTGTTTTAATAAAAAAAAATTGTGTGTTGATTCACTTGATTCGTCGCTTTGGCCATCGAAAATCAAATGGGAAGAATAAAACTAGAGATTCAAGTAAGTTCATTTTAAATTATATTATACTGATTTTAATTTATATTGCTCTTTCTAGCAAACAAATCCACCAAAATTGTTCCAATTTAATACGAAACTCAATCCTGTAACATCAGTCTCACAATACTTTGTAGTTAGGCGGTGCTCGGAAGCCGAGTACATATTCTTTCGATCGAAATTTACACGTACATAGTGTTATATCAATCAAAGCACGAAAGCCAATGAGTATCCTTCTGAGAATTTGGCCAAATTCTGTTGTGTTTGGGTATGCCCATTGAGGAGCATTCTAAACTGAAACATCTACACATGATAGATCTGATTTCGGAACCCGAAATTGAATCCAACACCTTGGGAACTGCTTACACCACCATACCATAGTCTGAGAAGTATTGGATTATGTAATTCATTGTGTGTCGACAACGGAGATTTGGACTCGTCTTTTTGGAAGAAATATATCGTCAGTGGCAATCTCATGAACGAGATCGATATGCACATGTTGACCGAAACACCTCGGTCTGTATCTGTAGCTTCTAAATAGATTTTTCGTCTGTCTGTGAATCAGCATTCTGTCAAGCAGAAATAAGGTACGTTAAATACAAAAAAAAACTAATTTGATGTATTTTTGAGTATTTGATTTTCTTTTAATTTTGTAGGATAAACAGCGCCTGCCATTCATCACAAAATCATGACGAACAACAAGGTCAGACCACACAAACAATGAAGCCCAGCAGGAAGTCATTATTGCCAGATATTATAATTAAATACATTGGGCTCAATATTTAAAAGCGTTCTCCTTATGTATGTATATGTATATACATGTTGCCATTCTCGCTCAAAAGCTTGCCCACTCCAAATTCGGCATTGGCGAAGCCATTTACAAAACTTGCAGCCAGATTCTGCATTCCTGAGTCCACACTTGAATCGATGGGAAATTATTTCTTAATTAAACTTTTTTATGTGTACAACAATTCCCATAAGATATTTCAATCGAAACGAATAATTAAAACTTGAAAAGAAAAACAGATAACATTCATCCAATTGTGTAAGACATTCTAATAAGAACAGAATTATAAAAAAAATATTTACGTACTGATTGCTAGAATAATTTAATATATATTATGTATGATCGTTAATGTTTCATAAGTTAAATAAATATGTATATATATACCGAAGAGAATGTTTTGAATAAAAGAAAGGTAACAGAAACGCTCACTGTATTATTTATAATTTAAGTGCAATATGCATAGGTACATAAGATGTGATTTTTAAAGATACATAATTATGTATATATAAATGTATGACGGCCTACATCGTCTGAAGTATTCAGTTCAGTTATTTTGGAAATAAATATTTTTTTTGAAAATTCAAAATTTCAAAAACGAATCAATAGATTTTTCCGAAACTTCGTATTTGGTAGTTTTTAGACTTTATCTTAATAGTTAAAAAAACTATTTTCCTAAAATAAGAAACAACGGTACCTCCCATACAAATGTTAAAAAACCGTTAAGCAAAATATTTATTTCTCTAAGACGGTTACAAGAATTTTTATAAAAAAAAATGTGTGTGTTCTTAAATAAGTACAGTACACTTTTAACTATAAAAATATTTAATTTTGGGTACTTATCAGCGACATTTCCCAAAAAACCACTTTAGCGGATGGCCCAATCAAAATAATTTATTTTATGCAAACGCTTCCTGAAAGTGTTAATAAAACTGCATACTCCAATTTTCAAAGAAAAAATTCTTCGATTTTTAAAAAATAAAAAATATTTTCTTTTTGAAAAATCGATTTTTCAAAAACCATTTAGTGAATATTTTTGAAATTAGAATTTTATATGTATATTAATAATATTTTCAAAATAGCATTTCATTTTTTTTCTAAAAATATCTTTAAAATTTTATACATAATCAAATAATTAAAAAAAAAATTTTAATATAAATCTTATTTATCCAGGAATTCAAATGGCATCTTTGTTTTGCCTCAAAACTATAACAAATAAGCAATATGAAAACATTTAATTATGTGTTTATTATCCATTTATTTCTACCATAGTATATTTCATATACAATGTAGGTCCTCATATATTTATATATATGTACATACATAAATGATTACATGAATCTTATGTATGCAAAATGCACATAAATGGCCCTCATTATGAATAGCTAATCGAACATTCTATAAGTTGGGAATAATTTAGCGAACTTCGATTTTCACGGTATTATTAATACAAAATAGCTTTTATAAATTTATTAGGAATTATTAATAGTGAACTTCAACATTCGCTTAAAAATAAATAGTGCCTAAAATAAATTCCAATAAGAAAACATATTGTTAAACGTCAAATCAAATGATGTCTGTGTTGCGTATTGTATTTTTTGACGATTTAATAAAAAAAAACGATTTATGTTTAGAAACATTTTATTTTTGAGGTGATTGAGTTTGAAAAGAAAAGGCAAGAAAAAACATTCGTTATAGTTCTAATCCTCTAGAACTTCTGAACAATTTATTAGCCTTCAAAATTTAATTAATTATTGAAAGTGTATAGGCAGTGTTGTAACAACTATCTGTTATAATAATACATTTATTTTCAAGATCATAAATTAAATCTAATTATTAAATTTATTTATTTTGCAATTATCTTAAAATTAAATTAAGCCTGGCAATGCCTATTGTAACATAAAATAGTAAGAAACTTTCAAAGATAATGAATTCACCTATTCACCACACTAAATATAAAAAAGCTCCTTCGCCACACAAGAAAGCTCTTTAAAATTAGTATAAATAGACATGCACGTAGCTGGACAAATCACTTTTGTTCTGCTCGCCCTGGTCGACGGTTGTCTACAATACCGCCACTTTAAAAGCCTAACACAAGTATATGCGCTTCTCGCATCATTTTTTCCGTGTGCAAATTTTGCCTTCGCTTTAACAAACTACTGTAGTCCCACGGACAGCATAATTTTGTGTGGAGTGAGCACAATTTTCCGCTATTATATATACTGTTAGGAATATTAGAATAATAAAAATAATTTTGTTATTATTAAAATACCCAACCGGTCTTATTATTTGACGATATTTTGGTTTGTTAGTTTGCCTACTCAACGAACTACTGTAGTCCCCGGACAGCATAGATCGTGGTAGAGATACTCACAAATATCCGCGCTCCTTTATTGAAGACGTTTCACAGCTGCTACAATGTTTTGTTTTCCAGTAGGTTTATTTTGTTCTTCCCATTGAACAAGGATGGTGGTATGTAATTCCCCAACCAAAAAAAGCATGTATTAAAGCTAAGAACTTCTATGCAGATCCATCTCTTTTAAAACTGGTTTGGAAGTTGTTGCTAACAAAAATGTGTCAGTAATGATTTCGGTTTGGGATTTGTTGCAATTTGTTTAACTTATAGCCCGATCAAATCTTTGTACAGAAACAATCAAAGGTGCAAATAATAAAATATTTCCTTATTAACGATGTGCAAATTTTCCCCTCACGAATCGGATGCTTAAGAGAATTTAATTCGACAGGGAACTGTTCGCAATAATCTTTTTTGTTTTCTTCGAAGAACCAAACATACAAACGTCCATATTCGATTCCATCAAAATAAGTAGTTTTGTAAATTGTTTTGCATTGGTCCTTATGATAAGTTATTATTTTTATTTATTTAATATTCACAATTTGCACATCAATACCTGTTCCTTTTATCGGTCATTACGAAAAATAACTAGCGGCTGGTTGATTCAAGTAAATTCGAAACTTTTATCAACAATAAATAGAAAATGTTTCCCGGCACAACAATTCGCCAACGTTATCACTAAATATTTTGATTCGATAGTATATCACACATACATGGGTAAGATAAGTTTGAGCGAATCGCTATTCGTAATACGAAATTAACGAATTCGCAAGATTTTAAGTTTGATTAGTTATTCATAATGAGGGCTTTTAGTTATATGCATATAGCTACCTACCCACCTACATCCTTCGTGTTCATTATTATATGTATATATTTACACATCTAGGTTCCATCTACGTATGTACCTACATATTACTCTCCTATCTTACATAATTAAAATCCATACTCTAAATTTAAATATGCTTTTGTAGGTAGGTACATGTGTAACTATTCCTTGAATCATCCATTCGGCAAGTCATTGTATTAAGAATCAAAGTAATCATACTTACATCGGCTTTAAACCTGCATAGGATAACTAGATTACCTACATACTAAAGAGCTTCAATGTTTAGCTACATTAAAGTTGTTAGCTCCAAGATCAAGTTCGTACGTTTCAGAAGTGCATTTTATTTTATAAAAATTCTTGGAGCCCTTTTCGAGAAATACATTTATGTCTTAATGGTTTTTTAACATTTGTATGGAAGGTGCCGTTTTTTATTTTATCAATAAGGTTTTTTTTTTACTATTCAAGATAATGATAATGTCAAAAAACTACCAAACGATGTATCGGAGCTACTACTAAAAAAAACAATATGTAGGTAGCTAGTGTGAATCAAATACATTCAACCGTTTAGGCTGCAGACTCGAGGATAGACAGACAGACGAAATTGAGGGAAACAGTTTTTTGGTGTTTTCTATGATCGTAAACGTAATGACATGTTTGATTGTTAGATTTTTTTACGAATGTATAACTTGCCTTATAGTACCTATAATCGCAAGTAAAAAATACATACATTATGCTTATTGCATTTTTAACTTTTAAATATGTTTCGTTTAATTTAAAATATACACACTCACTTCGTTCCTTGTATTGAAAGCTTATAGATGTTGCACTCCGACATAGAAAGTGTTGCAAGATTCTTTAAGCACGTATACATTTGAATCAGGATACCAAATATTACCAATGTAAGTGACGAAAGGAAGACTGACTTTAGAAAGATGTATCAAAGTGTTTCAAATTACGTATTAATTTGGAGCAGAACGATCGCTTCTTTCTCTTCAAAGAAGCCAGGAACATTTCACGTTCATCTTCAAACACTATCTTTACTTGCAGACTATTTGCCTTTCAGATAAAATATTCAAGTTTTCCAATTTGTTTACGCAAAATTACATACAAATAGTTGATGCAGGAATCTGTGCTGGTCTAGGTGATGGATTTTAATTCAAACTTCAGACTCAGATCAGCCTAGAGATTCAAATATTTTATAATAAAATCTAAATATAATCGCCAACTACGCACCTGATCCGGAATTTGTCCACTGAACTTCTCAAGTTGCATATCAATCGTATTTTGCATTTGGATAAACAGGAATTTATGAATTATTCTAATTTCTTTAGTAAAAACTGCGCTGTTTTTACAAGATTCTGGAATTTTGTTTCGAGTTGCGAAGACAAATATGTAGACTTTGTTGATGAAGTGTTTTGTGGCATAATGTAATTGAAGATATAATTGTCACTGCAGCTAGAACTATGTAGATGATGAAGTGTTTTTTTTGTCCCAATATTTAACTACCAGTGGCACCGTCTTAATATTTGGATTAATTCTTGGCAATAGAATATCTACGTCAGGATCTTTGATTAAAACTGATGTAAGCATATGAGCTTCTTTTGTAGCATGCATCGGTGAATCCTTTTATTGTAATGCTTCACTCAGAATGGTTTTGCCTTGCTTTTCCACTTATATGAGTGCTGTAGGCACGAACTTCTGACAACGTGTAGTATAATCTGAGGTGGCAGGATTCACGTGACGGGGTAAAACATTTATTGACTTGCGGGCGGCTCCTTTCACAGAATTCCTATGTTGTCTCTGCCCTTTTTGCCACCTGCAGCGAAGTTGACTGTAATATAATAGGAAAAAATAATTTAATAGTAAAAAAGTTATGTAAACAACTAAAATAAATTATAAAAAATTATAATTAAATTACAGAAATAGTAAAATACGTAATAAACAAATTGAAACCCGCTCACTTACGATATTTGTTTTGAAATTTTAATTTCTTTTTTTTAATGGTTTGTCATCTGTCAAAATATCACCTCGAATTGAGTAAACTGGTCTTTTCTTGTGGTGGAATTTAGGCACGTACGCATTAATATGATATGGTTTGCTTCTACTTTTTAATTGGATTTTCCTCACTTTGAACATACAATTAATAAATATTGCTTAATTTTTAAACCAGAATCAACAAAGAGCTTTTATGAGTATGTTTGTCGTTTGATAAAGGCCTTTGTAAATAGAATTTAACTAAAAAGCAATTCATTTTTTAAATTTTGAATTTAACGGATTTACATTTTGAATATATAAGCTCACCATATCTACCAAAAGTGCAAATGAGTACTCCTCCGTTGAGCCTGTGTTGGTGCCTGCTCCATTTATAATGCAGGGGCAACTAACACATGCTTGTCGAAACGGAGGAAAGCCTTTCAATTAGCTTGTAGAGTGAAAGAGAACCATACCCCAGAACTTATTTCTCAAGTTCAGACAATCTGTTTAATGTTTACTTCGTGAAAATCGGCACGGGATGGACATTGTTATTTAGTCTACAATTTCTGGTGATGACCTCAATAATCCTTTGTTGTGGTGATAGAAAGAAGATGATGACTAATCACTTACATCGCATTGCCATCGCTACCTTCTTTTTCTTTTTCTGGACCAAGTTTTTTAATGTAATTGAACTATCGTATGGCAGATGCCCTGTTCGTGGATTTGATAGCAAATCAAGCTGCTTGTAAGCTGGTCACTTGTCAATTGGATTTGACATATATATAAGGCCATGCATTTACACTATTCGTTCGATTTTGGTATTAATTGAGGAAGCAAGACCTATAGTTAAGCTGGGAATCGACCAAAGAGCATTTGCGAAACGATTTGCATAAACGCAGTGTAGCAGAGCGGTCAGGTACAAACCCACTAAGAAAACTCACTGTGAACAAGTGAAAATTTAACCCGTTCCAAAGATATATTCCAAAAGCTATTCATTGTTCTCTTTGAAATATATAATCTGAAAATACTTTGGAGTGTATCTTTGGAACGGGTTATCCTAAAAACATGGCTGATACCTTTGTAATATACTCTTGATACTCTCAAAATCAGCATCAAAAGTTTTTAAGTAGAAAGATAATTGCAAAAAATCACTCTTGAAATACGCATATTTAGAATGATGTATGGGTAATGGATGTATTCCTGGAGTTATTTTTTTTTTAATACAACTTCTTTGCAAAAAATGTTGATGCTTCCTTTGAAAGTATGAAGTGCTGATTCTAAAAAAATATCGCTTGCCTTTATTGGACAACCCGTCCAAGAATTATTTCATAAGAATTACATCTAAAAGTAATTTGGTGACAAAAAAATTCCATCCAAAAGTAATTTGGTGACAAAACTCCTTTTTTACAGCTTGTCAATTATTTTTGACAGCTTACAGAACTCTCCGCATATATTTTTCCGCTGTTGTTTTCGTTAGTATTTTGCTCTTTCGCATCAGCAGCGTACTAGGCTTTAGCGCGTAGAAATATAGAAATGTCTATGGTACAAAAAGGGGGTACAGGATTATTTTAGGATTTATTAGCTTAAAACGCAAAATCATTACACTACACAAAAATAAAATAAAAACAATCAGTTCAGTTCTCAATTATTAAATTCTTTTGCTATTCGAGTGATAACATAAGTTAAATACAACAACACCTTCTCTCTTATAATTTAGCAAATAATCTGCCCTATTGAGGTAACCGTCGGAGCGGAATTCTCTCCGATTTACTACGAATCGGAGACATTTTGCTTCGAGGTAATTCTCCGATCGGCTGATCGGAAATTTTGTCCGACGAAATTCAACGCATGCCATTTGTATGCGATGAAGTACTTTTAATGCTTTTATTTATGACAGATACAAACAAAATATTCTCCGAAGTCCTCCGACAAGTTCTCGTTGCGGAAAGTGTTTTCTTTTTAAAGAAATTGCTTACTAAAATGTAAGTAATGAAGAAATAAACTTTATAAATACAGAACGAATAAAAAATTCACAGCAATATAAGCGGATGATAAATCTGCCCAGCGAATATCCCGATATTCCATATCTTAAATTACACAAAAAGGACACCAGACGTGTGGCTGTGTTTTAGTTTTGAATTCATCATATATTTTTTAAAGGTTTGGAGTGACACCATTAGACATATAATTTGTTTTGTATTTGTGTTGAATCTGCTCCAAAAATAAAACAAACGCATTTTTATTTAGGGGAAAGTTTTTCTTCAATCTTGTAGGGAATTATAGAACTAAAGCTGCGTCAGGTAGTCAGTGTATATTGTTTTCGTTCTTGCAATGTTCTTTTATTTTCTAAATAAATAATATTGAATTTTAAAGTTTTTTTTCTTCAAATTATTCTTTTGTTGACAGTTCAAACGGAAACAAAACATGTGTTTGGAAATAGCGAGGGGACTTTATTCGATAGTTTTGAATTTAAAATCAGTGCATATAATTACATTTCTTAAAAACTCTAGCGCATTATAATTGAAAAAAATACTTTCTATAAACACTAAATTACACTCTCTCGCCAATTTTTCATGGTTTAAAACGTTTATAGGGCATATTTAATAAAAAAAATTATCGAAAATATATCGCATTTTCGATATATCAGTTAAGTTGATCATCCCTACCTGAAGTTTATATTCATCGCAATGCGTCGTCGTATTTCTTAAAAATTTCTTCCGATGACAGCTACTTCGAACTGACATTGAATTTCCGACGAAGATGCGTTGCGGAGAAAACTCCGCTCCGACTGTTACCTCGATAGGGCAGAATGTTTAAAATTGTATACATTAACCGTGTTTTATTGGGAATCTATCCAAAGATTACCATAGGTAATTTCCAAAAGAACCCATCGGCAGTGGACTGGTTTTTAGTTTTGTAAAAATGGTACCCCTACTTTTGAACAATTGTTACAATCAATGAACGTTTTGCGCAAAGTGAAATTAAAAATATATGATAATTATGACCAACCAATAATCAGCTTTTATTCGTTAAATAGAAAGTAGAAACACTTACTAATATTAATTTTATTAGAAATCTTGTTAATGAAAAGATAACTCCAATTAAATGACCCAATTCCTTGACAATGATCTTCCCATAAGCACTTTTGTTCGACCGTGTATTTCTCTCAAATAAATAAACCGAACTTTTTACTTCAACTTAAACCGTTTATTAATAAAAATCTAATGGAAGAAACTGTTTGAACATTAAAGAAAAACTACATTTATATATTAATCGACATTATTATTATGAAATGAAAACTTATTCAAACTTTATTCTTCTTTTCGAAAGAACTTGCTCGTCCCGCGTCTCAAAATCAACTCCACTCATTCGCCAACTTATCTTTTTTTTCTTAATGACGTCTCGATCTTTCTTTTTCATCGAATATTTCAGTGTTGCCAGATTGCTAACATTCGGCCATCCTTAAGTTATACATTCGTCCTCGAATTATTACTATTCATCATTATATCTTTGACTATCAGTTAAGCTCAAATTATAAGTTAAAATAACGTAAAACAAACATTTTTTATTTGTTCAAAAATACTTTAAAAAAATAAAAATACAAAAAAAAGATTTTATAACTTCAATGCAAAACAAATAAATAGTTACATATTAAATTTAATATATTTAAAAGCGTTAGTTTTCACACAAGATATAATCTTTATGCCTTAAGGGCGGATTAATGCGCCTTTTTGGTCTTACATGTGGTGTGTCGAACTCGCCATCATCATCTAGTATAACTGCTGCTTCTTCATCTTGGATTGCGTGATTTGTGGTTCCATCATTTTGGTCAACATGATTCACGAATTCTGTTTCACCATTATATTCTTCGTCTGGGAGGTCTGGATCTGATGAAGGTTCTGATACGGATAAATTTGGCGATTCATTATCTTCCTTCATTAATGGTCTCCACAACTTGAGTTGGCTTACATGGGCGGTGGATGCATGCTTGCGCCCAGCTGCGTCAAGTCTCAAGGTGGCAACCCCATAAGTATCACCTGGCATAATTCGCGTGATAATTAATGGTCCTCGTTTCCTTGGATGAAGTTTAGTTGATTCACCAGTGCTTGTGGTGGTGATGACATGTAAACTATATCACCGATATTGTATTGCACAGTGAGTAGATTGCCTCGATCGTAATGAATTTTGAATTTCTGCTGTTCTTTCGTAATCCTTTCGATAGCTTTGTCTCGAAATAACTCAGGTCGTTCATAGTTCAAAACTTCTGCACGAAGGGTCATCTGTCTAGTCAATCCTTCATCAAATTGCGGAGTATAGCCATATACATATTTAGATCTCTCGCTACCGACTTCAGCTTCCGGTCCCAGTCCTTTCCATTATTGTTTTCGTCCAATGTGGCCATAATTGTCGGAAGAAGAGTGCGGTTGGCCCTCTCCACCTGGCCATTCGCTTCTGCATGTCGGGGTGACTTTAATGTATGTCTGATTCCATGTTTGCTGCAGAATGCTTCAAATTTGGCAGAAGTGAAGCATGTCCCTCGGTCGGACACTATTCTTTCGGGAGCTTCAAATTCCATTATAAAATCTTCCAGTTTCCGAACCACATTCTCGGCGCTGGTGTTCCGGACTGCGTATAGTCTTACGTACTTCTTGAACTGGTTATAAACGGACCAATGTGGGTGTAATTGCCCCGCAGGTCTTCCAGTGCGGGTTTTTGCCAGTAAGCAATGAAGACAAGCCCCGATGTGTTATTTGACATATCTACGCATTCCTGGAAAATAGTAATATCTTTACAATTTACCTAATGTTCGATCCAGTCCAAAATGTCCTTGAAAGTCATGAAAACGTACAGATAGAGATTTGCGCAATGTCCTCGGAACAACATATTTCATCTGACCATTGACCATCCCATTATCTAATTCAAATCCTTTGCTTCGCCTTTTTCGTAAGATGTGTACTCGTCCGGTGGTTATTCTTAAGAATGTCTATCTTCCATTGCAGATCGTCGTCTTGAGATTGGTAGATCAAGATCTCATCTTCGTCCGACGCTAAAGTGAAAATTCTTAAGCCATTAACGTCTACTGAACCATATGTTTCGGTGAGTGCATCCACGTTTGCAAGCTTGGTACCCGGTCGATGGTCGATTGTAAAATTAAATTCACACAGCAGGTTGTACCATCGGCATATCTGAGGATTTCTAGTCTTTTGAATATTCAGAAAAATTAAAGCTTGGCAATCAGTAATAATTTTAAATTCAATATTTATCAACAAAAATCTAAGCCTTTGAGTCGCCCAGATGATCGCCAACAATTCTAACTTACTTGAATGATACCATTTTTCCGCATCTGATGTCAAACGACTGATAGCATATACCAAATGCATTTTCTCATCTTCGTCCCGCTGAAATAACATCGCAGCTAATCCTCGGCTACTCGCATCTGTGTGTAATTCGCTGTACTTCTTGGGATCAAACAGCTGAAGAATTGGTTTACTTAATAATGTATTTTTGAGGTCATCGAACAATTTTTCAGTTTCCTCAGTCCACTCGAATGTTTTCTGTCCTTAATATCTCGTAAAGAGGAACTGCTCGGGCCAGATCTAATCTTCACACCAGCCAATAACGCAACAGGTTTGGTAGAGGAAAATTCACCTTGACTGTTTGATTGTTAAGACGACGATAATCCACCACCAATCTCGAATCCCCTGTTTTTATTTGCACGAACAGAACTGGACTAAAATACGCTCAATTGGTATCAGTCACGATGCCCAATCTTCTTCAATCACTAACGATCTTATGAATCTTCTCCTTCTCCAATTCACTCGTTGGATAAGGTTTTGATTGAATTGGTTTGCTGCCTGCTACTTCCTCGATTTCCATACTTGAACATGTATAACAACCAATTTCTTTGGCACCCAGTGATACAGTCTCTATACTTGTTAAGAATATCCACCAATTCGCTAACTACCTCTGGTGGCTGCTCTATCCCAATACAAACATCTCTAGGTTCTACTTACGGACTCTTTGCTTTCCCTTTCGTCGCTAGATGACATCATTTGTTGTCTAATAGTAAGTACTTCATCTCCAGGAATATCTTTACTCCCGATATTGAGGATTGGTATTAATATCTTTGTTTTGTCTCGAAGTGCAGTTAGGATGTTTACAAGACCAGCTTGTAGTGAAGACTCCGGTTTGATGACTATACCATCCTCTTCGTCGATTTCGACGTCTTTAAATGGATGCACATTCTTTTTCTCTTGAAAGGTTAATTCATCACCTATCTTCTGAAACACCACATGATTGACCTCCGTAAATGTGCGCCCAATTAGAACATCGCAGGCCTGCACGTCGTCTGGCACCACTCTGAAGATTATGTTGTCCGCTGAAGCGTTATCGAAGGTTAAAGATGACCTAATCCAACCAGGAGGAACGAATTTGTAGTTAGGAGGTCCAAATGGTTTCAATTCTAAGGTTCCATTGTGGAACTGAAATCCGTTTCTCATAGCTGCTGTCATTTTGATGATACACTCGGAGCTACCCATATCTATAAATGCACTAAATTCCTTACCACCAACACGGACCTTCTTCAAATATTTGTCAGCACCATTTCTGGGGCACCCAGTCACTTGGTTTACGTCCCTACGATTTATATTTTCCTGGCACTGACAAGAAATGTGTCCCTTCTTCTTACATCTATATCAAGTAGGCTCTTGATTCGGCTCTGGGCAATTCCGTGACAAATGACCATCAACTCCACAATTAAAACAAATCAAATCTTTTCGCCGTTCTGTATTGTTTGACCTGCGAGCACTATCATCACGTTTTATTTCAATGGTTTGTTGCGAACGCGACTGTCCGATACGTTCTCCTCGCAGACTTGACATTTTTTTTTGTTCTAGAATAGCATGTATTTAGTAGGGCATCAGCATCCAGATCATAGAGAAAATAATTACATAGAGGCGCGACTCGTACCCTTCTTGCCTTTAACACCCGCAAATTTTTTTTGACGTGAGTAAGAGAAAACTTTCTTAAATTACTCATTTTTTCCTATCCGTGAATACATGTGAGTGGTGGATTAAAAAACCCTTTTGTTTAAACTGACAGATAATTTTTTTGTTGTTGTTGGTTTGTCAAAAGTCTGTCTGACGTTTCTTATTACCAAAACATAATTAATAGTTTTTTTCACATTTGGTAAGTTTTATTTCATATTTATTTAATTATTCTTTATTTCAATGGAAGAAATATATATAACTATAAAAATAATTGTTTTTTTATGTTTGTTTGATAAAGATTTGGCCACAATGACGGAGATCCGATGGAAAGCGTACATCCAAAGGTATATCTTGGATTGGAAACTCAGAAACCAAACTCAATTGTTTCTTGTTTTCTATAATTATTTTGTTGTTTTTTTTAGATTGGGAGTGAAGACGTACTTAGTCCATCTGGGAGTGATACCACTAACACTCCACTTTACACAAAAACCAATCCATCAACAAAAAGTGAAGATCGAATTGGCTACTTAGAAAAGGAGGCTTCACATTGGCGGACACAATGTGAAATCTCACGAATAAGCTATTCGCTGCCACATAAAGTGTCTCGTCTATGTAAAGAGAAACAACAATACAATGAGTCATTAGTAGTATCGGGTTGTTGCTGTAGTACACCAGCGACTGGATTGTCTGTGGTCGTATATATATTTTCTTAGATCCGTCGCATTAGAAATCTTTTCTTGGAATCTATTCTTCGACAGGACATGTCTTGGTATAACACAAGCTCCGGAAACAATTTCCCCAGCAAAATGACAGAGTTAGTAAACATTTATTTTGCAAGTGCAAATTCATATCTAATCGATGTTTTTCTTATAAACTTTCAGAGATCTCGATAAACTGAAAGAAGGAATCGCTGAGAAAGTAGCCATATTTTCTCAGTACTTACGCAAAGCTCTCATTTCCAAACTACTTGCTTGATTTCGATGATTGTAACTGTTCTGAGTGTAAATTTACCTTAGCTTCTAAATCCTTGTAATCATTTTGTAATAAAACAATTATTTCGAAAAATTGCTATCTAAAAGTAGTTCTTTCGTATTTTTAAAGTTAGACCGTTTTTTTTAAAGGTGAAGTTGAACAAACATTCCCGAAAATAAACAAAGAATTATATACATGTATATATATATAAATATTGTATTAATGACAACACAAAATAATTAAAATTATTTTTATTATTCATTACAAATAAGTTTGCTGCTCACAGAGATATATAGAACATTAGGAAGAATAGAATAAGATCACATTTTTGCCAGGAACACATTAATGTTAATTATTATGATCCTTTTTTATTTCAATATTGGATGATGTGGTGTCTTCTGTTGAAGATTATGTAGCAGTTTGTGAGGCAGAATCATCTGCAACAGTTGTCGCCTGTGCTTCGCGTCGTCGGTGTTGGTGTGTGTGTCGTCATCGGTCTCATTGACTGCAGCAGATATTTCTCCATTGAACTGAATCAAAGAACACAAGGCTCCGAAGTAACCCTTGTGCTCTAGGATGAGGGGTTTCATTGTGTGATCGGACCAAAAGTCCATGGCATAGGCAAGCAATTTCATAGAAAGTGGATTCACACGCAGCAAATTTCCCACAAAAACTATCTGTTAAATAAAAATTAAACAATCTGTAAATATTTAGAGATTATGAAATCCGATTTTATGATTTTCGACTACTAATGGATGCCATGATAGATTTCTCAGGATTCGTAGTAGATTTTCGATTGCGATGGACTCTGTGATATGGCCGATTTATTAGTTTTAAATTTCGAGTTTTCTTTAATGTAACTAAACTTTGACGCTGTTAGTATGTAGGTCCAATTATCATTAGGTAAGTTTAAAGCCCATGTAGGTAAGTTCTTAGTATAATGGATCGAATTATTGTATGTTTTAGGAAATAGTTTCTTGGTACCTACCTACAAATGTAAATTTAAATCTATGTTATGGATTTTAATTCTGTAAATTGGGATGGTAAAATGTACCTACATTACATACAGGTATGTAAATATGTAAGTACATATTAAATTCAGTTTTTGTATGATTACATACTTGCTTTTGAAACCCATTTTTCATATAATTTCATGACTTTGAATACCCAACAACAACTTGAGTGTGCTACCATCAAGTTTTTTCTCAATTACATCCAGTGGGAGTTGCTTGGAAGCACGGAAAATGCTGGACATTCCATGCATATATTTCTTTTACTGGTAATGCTTTCTCTTTGGAGCATTCGATTGCCATGAAAATGAAGGAACTGTTGGTAGTTAAAAGTTAAATATTACGTTTTATTTTTGTATAAAATTTCAAATAACTTACCTATAGCTATATGGCGGTTTATTGTGTATGCACCAATGGCACATTCGTTGGAAGTTTATGCTTTGGTGGAGTGGGTGATGCTGATGATTTATGGAGGGGTAGCAGTTGATGTTTTTGATGTTTTTTTTTGTGAATTTTGATGTGTATTTATTGAATATATTTGGCGGCCTGCCACGGAGAATCATATCTAAGAAGTTTTGCTCCCACTTTAAATTGTGATCGTATTTACGTATGTATGTGAAAAAGTGTGCTTTTTAATATTGTGTAAGTACAAAATTATGGACTCCAAAATGTTGAAAAATCAAAATTAATTTTTTCTTAGTACTGTGTAAATTTATAGTTTTGCATTTAAGAATTCTGCTTTTAATAATTATGTGATTCATAGATACTTAATTCTGTAAATAATAAAATAAAAGTGTTGATAATAAACCAAAACGAATACTGCATTTTCATCGACAACTAAACCGACATTTAAGTAGATTAAACCTTAGTATCCGCTAAACCTTGAAGATTTACTATACAAAACTATATCTCCTCAGATACATTTCTGAAAAAAAAATTACATCTTCATCATCAGATGACGAGGAAGACAATAAGACGAATTATAAAATCTATATTATTAACATCTTGGTCCATTATTTTTTCATTTTTTAAATTGTTTTCACTAGCATAGGCTGGAGATGACAAATCTTCCAGCAGATCGAAAATTTCATCCGAATACTTTTCGAAATGCTCAATCGAATCAAATGCTGCCATGCAACCAGTCCGCATAAATGTTGCACCTGGAGATAAGGTGGCTTCAGTTCTATCCCATGACAATTAAGATTGTAGTCTATAAGCGATCATTGTGTTATGGACGTTCTTACATTTATAATGAAATAAATCTAGGGATTGAAAAGTTCACCTGTTTGAATGCGCAGTTGGTAGCACAAAATGGATGTGCTCCAACGGTACCTCTGCGGACAACTCCAAGTGCTGTAAACATGTTAGATTATACGATGTTCGGACATAAACTTCCAAAGCGGCATTGCAAACAGCACTATTGGTATGGTAGAACAAATCATGCAAAATATCAAAAACTGATGCTTCTGACAAAATTAATCGTTATAAGTTTTCCGGATGAAAATCATGGCCATACATATCAACGGCAGACAAAAATATCGACTCCATTTGTTTTAACTTTTACTTACGGAAAATTTGAAATATGAGATAGGATTGAGCCGTATGTTGGAAAAAGACAAAACATTTTTTCACTTTTGTACAAAAGTGTGTTGAACGTAGAATTAAGGCTCAATAAGATTTGCCATTTAAAATGGCAATTTTCCAATAAATAATGGGTAAGTTCATTTATTTTTTGTAGAATGGCATAATTTGGAAAATGGCATCAGTACAGTGTTTACACAGGGCCATATAAATGGAAGCATTTTATGCCAAATTCTCTCTGCCAATTTTTTCCAAAAATATTGGCAGTATTAAGAGCGTTTGCACGATAAAAAGAAAAATGCATAGTTTGACAGATTAAATGGCATTTTATCATTCGTGTAAATCTGGCATATACAGAGTAACAAAACAACATATCCTACTTAAAGACATATCTTGAATTCGCTTAGTTCGCGCGAGTAAATATTATGCACCCGAACCACAACAAGGGAAATGTGTCCATTTGAATGAATTTAGCGAAATTTGCTTACATTAGCTTGCACCGGAACCAAACTTAATATGTGCATTTCAATAAAGAATTTATTTATCTTGTTCAGTCTATTTGAAAATTTAATTGCAAAACATTGAATGTGCGAAATATTTGCACAGCTGTTCTAGTTTTGTTAAATCTACCAAAAAAATCATACAAAACAAAACAAAAAGAATTTTATAAAACATTTCTTACATTTCATGTTTTTTTTCCTAAAAGGATTAATTTGAACTTTGTTTTAATCCCTTTAAAACGAATACCTCTGATATAAGAAATTTTGTGTTTTTTTTTAATTTCTCGAAAACGTATGTGTTCCTTATTTATGATTTCCTTATGTAGAGCAAAAAATACCACCTTTAGGTAGTGATGCTGGTTCAAGTATCTGAACACATAGGTATCATATAATGTGCATATATATATATATATATATATATATAAACTGCGCAGACAAAAGTATATTATACTATATGAAAATTCTTGTAAAAGAAGATTTGCTTAAAGCTATTTCGCTACCACACTAAATAAAAACTTTTTCTGTTCTCATTTTACTATGAAAAGGATAGACATTAGGTAAATACGTATCCATTCCCAAAATAACAAAAAATAACTTTTTTGTTAGATACCTAGATTAAAAGAATAAACTTTTCACAAAGTTCGCCCAATCGTAAATGTTGTCAATTTCAAATAATAAAAATATATATTTGTCGATTCGTTCACTTACCTCTTCCCAAACTAATTTCTTATTATTCGCACTTGGACGGAGGTTCATAATTTTCAATTCGGCAGATTTCAGATCACTAAAGGTTTTGGCTTATTTAGGTCACCCTCAATCGATACGTTCCGTAAATACCTAAAAAAATCTGTAATGTATACAAACAAAAAAAAAACAAATGTTAACCCTAACTTTTACCCCCTTCATTTAACATTATTGTCATAAGCATAATAATAATTTTCATTGTTATTATCATCATCATCAGCATCATGCAGGATGATATTTATCATTATCGTCAATACGTAATCATGTTTGTGTATATGTATGTACTTACATATCTCCATTGTCCCAGCATCCACGACACTCATCGTCACACGAAAGTGATTGTGTTGACAACTTTCCTCCTGCGTTTGCCGGATCTGTGAAGTATGCTCCCACTCCATAGCCATAGATCTTAATCACATTAGAAATCTCATTCATCAAGGCTCCACTGCTTGTGTCAAAATGCACTCCCAACATGCCCACCGGAAATTGGGGATGCGCATCCTTTTTTTCAATTATGGACTGACTCACCACCCATACGTAATTCTCTCCCGTTAACTTCAACCCTTCAGCTTGTCTAAGGATATTGATGGCTTCACCTTGAGTGGCATAGAGGAGAATTACTCTCGCTTCGCTATTGACCAACTCCACAAGGTCACTGGTACGTGTAACAACAATAGAATTTAGAATTGTGAATTTGAAATATTCCTGCATCTCGGCGACACGTTCTCGCACAGCTTGGACGAAGTCATCGTGTCCAGCTATTTGAGACGTGACCACCGAGAATTGATGCCACTTGTAACGTTCGAGAATGCTCACCACGGCCGCACTTTGGTGTTCTATGCTTGGAGCTAGCTGAAGTTGAAGTGTCGATTGGGAGACACGTTCGCTCAAGGCCAGAGTTATCAGCATTTCATGATATAACTGGAATACTTTAGTACCCGGCCAATTGCAGAAAGTATTCAGCAGATGCCGTACTATGGCCGAATTGTTCATTGTTCTTCATGTAAACAATGGCCGATAGTCGCTCACTTATAATCATTCATTTATTATCATTTCCTGGCCTGCATTGAAGACACAATCGACAAAGATTGTTGTTGCTGTTTTTGTTGTTCGGGTTGATGTTGCTTCTGTTGTTGTCTACCAAAAATAGTCCCGGCAATTAAAGGACAGCTCCGCTTCCAAGAGATGAGGCACTCACTGACTGGTAATGATTTAGATTTGTTGATTTTATGGCGGTTATAGAACTGCCAGGTAGAGATGTCGAGTTCACAGGTAAGCTTATGACATTACCCCGATTATATCCAGGTGTTTTGAGACATCGGCTTTCGGGATTTGTATCATTATTGGTAGAATTATACATTGAGATTGACTTCCGGCCGCCTCCTTCCACAGAAATCCTATGCTGTTTCTGCCCTGTTATACCGCCTGCAGCGACGTTGGCTGTAATATAATAGTAAAAAATAATGTAATAGTAAAATCTTATTGGAAACAACTAAAATATAATAATTAAATTACAGAATAAAATACGTAATAAGCAAAATAATACTCACTCACATCCAATTCCGATATTTGTTTTGAAGAAATAATGAAATAAATAATTTTTTTTTATTGTTTTGTCATCTGTCAAAATACTCAACTCGAATTGAGAAAACTGGTCTTTTTCTGTGGTGGAATTTCGGCACGTACGCATTAATATGCTAGGGTTAGCTTCTACTTTTTGATTAGATTTTCTTCATTATGAACATAAAATTAATAATTATTACTGAGTTTGAAAGCTAGAATGAACAAAAAGCTCTTATTAATAGGTTTTTTGTTTGATAAAGGCCTTAAAAAATACAATTTAACTAAAAAGCAATTAATTTTTCAATTTTTGAACTTAACGGATTTCTATTTTGAATATATACGCGCACCATATCTACCAAAGGTGCAAAGGGGCACTCCACCGTTTCGATAAGCCTGTGTTGGTGTCTGATCCATTTAAAATGCACGGGCAATTAACACACGCTTATCGAAACGGTGGAAATCCTCTCAATTTAGCTTGTAGGGTGAAAGAGAACGAACCCTCGAAGTCGTGCCTCTATGTTAGTTTCTCTATGGTTGAGGGCTTAAACAATTTCTCAAATGGGTAGAGGGCTTATACAGATTCTCTTCATTAATTATATTTTTCTTTTTTTATTTATATAGGATTGAGGGCTTTAACAGATACACTCTATTCTTTTCTAATTAATTACTCTTTTTTTTATCCACTTCGTAATACGTCTCAGTTTGTAAAACGCGACCGTACACCACAGCCGATCGAACAAAAAAAGAACTTATAACATAAGGACCCGAAACAAACTAATAACGTAAAAACCCGAAACCTCTGCTTTCATTTGACATTTGCCTACAAGGTGAAACACGCAAAAAGTAACTTTTCTGTTCCTCTTCCAGTAGACCATTAGACCATTGATAAAAACGCACACAAGAATCTTTTCTGTTCCTCTGCCTATAGAAAAATAGACAACACAGCCCTAGTAATTTCTTTTTGTTTGTTTTTCGATTTCCCATCTATTCATGGATAGAGCTTCAAAGCTACAAATACAATAATGTAAGCCAATGGGTTTTGGGGGGTGAAACGTACGAAAGTTCCAATCTTATTATGGCTTATTTGTGACCCGAAACCTTTGCTTTCATTTGACATTAGCCGACAAGCTGAAATACGCACCCAAATAAATTTTCCGTTCATCTTCATATTGTACTCTTGATAAAAACGCACCCAAGAATCATTTCTGTTCATCTTCCTATAGAAGTATAGACAAAACAGCCCTATAAATTTGTTTTTGTTTTGGTTTTGTGAATATCCATTCTATTCATGGATAGGGTTTCAAAGCTACAAATACAACAATGTGGTGCAATAGATTTTGGGGGGCGAAACGATCGAAGGTTTCCGATCTTAGTATGGCTTATTTGTGGTTAATAGTGTATGCTTGATTGTAAACCAATAAAGCTAGCTGCCGAAATTTCCATCTTTGTTGTGCTGCTAGTGGACAGAAAATAATCATCTAGTTCTAGTTCCTTGTTGAAATAAAATAAGGATAAGCTAAGTAGCATCTACTCTTTTTATACAAATTAAAAAATACCTTCAATTTTGTTGACAATTTCTAAACCTAAATGTGCATTCACATTATATACCTACGCAATTTTTTATTCCAATAAAATAATTTCTACATTCGGTAAAGTAACATCAATATTTATCTTTAATTTCTGTATCAACTTGCTTTTCTAAGCACTTTATTATCCAATGTTTTTGAATGAACTTACCTGGGAAGACGTGAAATAATACCTATAATTCCAGCCAAAAATAATAATAAAAATAAACTGTGGTAGCACACTCAAGTTGGTGATCATTCAAGAACATTGTATCAAATAATTATCCTTATAATGTTTATTGTTTTTATTTTGTTGTATATTCCCTAAATAAGAATCCGCGATACAATCCGTAAGATCCAAGTTATTCTCATTTTACTCAACTAAATGTTTAAAGAAATATTAACATTTATTAGTATTTTCTTCTCATCTGTGCATGAGGTAATTAGAAAATCTTTGTTTATAAGGTTTGTTGTGTTTGCCAAACTAATAATTATTATTTGTATTAAGAATTAGTACTTGTGAATCGTTCCATGTTCATTTGAACGTAAAATTTAACCCTTTTAAACAAGGATCTTATTTTGACCCCCAACCTTTAATATCTAATTTGAATTAATTATTGCTTGTGGATTTCTTAAATTTAAATTAGAGATTCATTCAGTGTGGCTGTGGGAAATCATGCAATAACATTATTATCTTTTGCTCTATGTTTTCATTCTATGCCACGAAGCTATCGTAACTAGTAAAACTTGCCAGGTCTCGATAAAATGAATTGGTTACAAGGAGTACATTATTTGAAACACATATTTATTTTGCGGCGACTTTCCATTAGGAGAGCACGCCTAGAATTTTGATTTTTTTACAGCGAGCTGGGGTCTTTATAGAACAGCTTTAAAATATTACGGTGAGGAAACACCGTTAAATATGATTTAAAAAATGTTTTAATTTCGGCCTTTTTGTAAAACACCTGTTCATTTTTTCACCAAATTAAAACGAATTTCAACACGGATACTTTCATTCGATAGATTTATCATTAAAGATAATAATTAAAACGGTTTTATTGTTAAACTATTAGTTTTCTGTTTTTAATTTATTTTGAAAGTTTCCAATATTAATACACGATAAAAACAATTCGCGATAATGAAAAACTGTTTTGACAGTTGTTGTTAATACCGCCCTATGGTTAGTGTTCTGGTCTTAGTTTTTTTTTTTTGTACTTTTTTTGGGCGAAATTTTAATCTAAATGATGTTTGTGTTAAAAGTACAAGTGTAGTTCTTTTCAATAATAAAACATACTTGAAAACATTTATCTATTGAAAGTTCATATTTTTCGGAAAGTTTGATATACTCGCAAAGAAACCCAATTGCGAATTAAAAAAAAGCATTAAACAAAACATAGGTATATAAAAACCGGGCATGCTGGCCCCCTGCTTGTCACTATTATAGGATGTGGGGTGGGGTCAAAGTTGGATGTGTGTTAGGATTTGGTATGAAATAAGAAATATTTCTTCCAGAAATTGGCAAAAAAAACAAGCGAAACAAAAAAAAATACCAAAAAAATCCCAACAAAAATGCACATCCCACAACACTTACCATACCGAAGTTGCATACAGTCATCTGTGGATTGGCAAACAAGGCAAAAAAACAGTTGTCCGTAGTCATCTTTTACATACATTTTGTATAGAAAATGAAAACTTTAAAAATTAATTAAAAATAGAAATAAAAGTTTCCTTACTTTAAAATTGTTAATTTATTGTTTTTAAGCATAAATCTTCCGAATAAAAGTATCCGCGTGTTAAAATTCGTCCTCACCTAAAGGAAAGTTCAGCCTTTATTTTCTTTACGTTGGTGGCTCTATTTGTATACTACTAACCTCCTACTAATCCTACTATCGTTAAATAAGTTCTGAATTAAAAATGATCTATGATCATGACTAAAGTAGTATCAATAAAGCTGAGTAGGGCGTACTGTGAATTTGAGTAGGTATTTCATAAATATGAATGTTGTTTAAGAATGATACTAAAGCTTAACTCGAAATTATATTAAATTTAATCAATCGTAAAATGTTCTTTATCTTTATGATCAGTTATCAAATTAAGTTCATATACCATATGTTTAAATGTTAAAATTCATTTGTTCTCATGCTAACTGTTCAGTTGTATTGCATTAACATGTTATACATTTACTTTTGTTATTTTTGTTTCTTGCAAGTATCCGTTACGTTACTATACTAAAGAGATCATATTCATGTTATTTGCCTATCTATTCATGTACATATGTAAAGCTTTTCTTGATCATTCGTTTTTTGGACATCGTTCAATACACGCCAAATATATTTCGCTCGTAGCTTATACGTACAATCAACCAAATTCGTTTTCTTTCTTTTTTGTTCGATTAAGTTCTCAAACAAATTGGTCCTTCGAGCCGGATTTAATTCGTACTTTTTTATGATTTTTTTCGAAAAACTATAAACGACTTTAACTACTCGGTGCATGTAATTTGTGCTATGTGAAAAACTATATGTGCATGCTAAACCTATATACATTTATATAACATAAGATTTAAGTGAACGTAATTATCTACATATATTTATTATTTTAACGTATTGCTTGCATGATTATTGCTTATTGCAAGAAACTTTTTGATGAAATATTTTCATGAATGATTTTTGGAAAACATTATTCGCCAGGCATACATATATATATATATATATTTCGTGATTGTTTAAATGGCTGACTCTTTAACTTTGCCTTTGCTCCGCGCAACACGTGGGCATTTAAAAGGTTCACTTTCAAAGCTAACTCCCTATGTTGAATCTATACCAGAATCAACGTCGCACTCGGAACTTAAAATTCGATACTACAAAGCCGATGACCTTTGGAAGGAATTTTCGGCAACACAAAAACAATTATATACGTTTGATGATCATGGAAATTATTCGGATCCTATTCCAGAATTTGAGGAGTTCGAAAAAAAGTTTTTAATTGTTAAATCGGTATTTTTAACAGCTATTTCTGAACAGCAAAAAGAAAAGAACAAAAACGATACCGTTGCTCAGTTAGCCGCTCAGCAAAAACTTTTGATACTAACTTTAAGTCAAGCTCCGTTAGGGAAAGCGATGAAAATTTTATTCCGTCAGGTAGAATCGAGCCATTTTCCTGGAATTATAAAGACTGGCTAACGTTTAGCGCTACCAAGCGCAAAGCGTTGTCAAAAATAAACCAAAACTTGCACCAGTTCGGAAATTCAAATTTTTAATTTTATGTCTTCGAGGCGAGGCCTTAAGTTTCTTGATCCATCTTAAAATATGTGATAAGACTTATGAGCAAGCTTGGGATAGGCTTCAAAAACGTTATAACAGGCCGCGTCATATTACAAATAGTTTTTTGTTTTGCGGAAAATATCCGATGGACCCAGAAAGCATTTATATGCTTATGCATGGTCTGAGGAAAACTTTTCGGAAGCTGATCATATTATAGGTCAATTATTGGACTTTTTAGATCGACGTTGCGAAGCTTTAGAAATTTGTAAGACCGGTTCTCGGGAACTTTCTCGTAATAAAAAGCCTTTCGTCTAAAGCATGCATGCATGTTTTTTCAAGCTCGGTTGTCTGTCAAAAATGTAACGCGAATCATAATCTTTAATTGGTTATTTGCGTGACCTTTTTACTTAAGTAAATGTTAAGAAAACTTTTAGTGGGCTATATGTCAAAATAAGATGTTATGCTGTTTTAATTTTGCGACGTTTCGAGCATGGTTACGCTCATTATCAAGCCTTTATTTCACAAAAATAAATAAATACAATACATACAAACAATTAGTTAACACTATTTTCAAAGTGTCGTCAACAATACTTACATAAAAACATTTTTAATATTGGATTAAAATCCCAACAATCTTACATACTATAAACTATATGAAAAGACAAAAAAATAACAATTGAAAACATTGAATAACGTTTTGTTAACGATAAATGCCCGTATACCAATCAGTGGTCTACTAACGCTGGTAAATTGAGAGGCCTTCTTTCTATGATCATAAGTTCACGTTGTGATACATATATTCTATCGAACGTGACGACAAACTTGCCAACCATGACCTTTCACATCGACGATTGGAATCACTTACATCGTCTTGAGTTAGCTGATCCTTAATTTAATAAATGTGGCCCTGTCGACATATTGCTCGCTGCAGACAAGGCCTGTGAAATCGTGCAGGGTCAATGTGCTACTAGCACCCAAGGGTATCCTATTGCCCAAAAAAACATTTTTGGCTGGGTTGTAGCCGGAACCTTGCCATCTACTTACACACCTTACATTACTTCGCATCACGTTGAATTAAATCTTACATCTTACAATCTTTCTGGACTATAAAAAAAGTTGATACCAATTTTATCGTTTCTGCAGAATGGCAAAATTTGCCATTTAAATCAAACCCTTTGTTTGACAACACTAGCCAGTGCTACATCGCGGCTCGAATGAAGAAAACGTTTTCGAAAAACTCCAATCTATTTAAAAATTATTCGAGGTTTCTAGATGAATATTTAAGCCTAGGACACATGTCGTTAATTCCAGAATCCGAAATTTCGAAATCCAACGTCTTTTACCTGCGGCATTACGCTTCCTGACCAGCTGCACAACAAAACTTCGTGTTGTTTTTGATGGATCTTTCAAAGACTCGCAAGAAACCAGGCTTAACGACACGCTTATGATTAGACCACCCATCCAGCCTAATCTGTTTTCTGTTTGCCTTCGTTTTCGACAACATAAAATCGTAATTACTGCGGACATAGTTACAATTTTTCGACAGATTTAGGTGCTAAGAAAGGCTCAGGCTTTCAATGAATTGTATGTATGGAGCCCCTTCGACATTTTCGTTTACAAACGGTTACATACGGAACTTCTTGCGCTCCTTTTTTAGCTGTTCGTGTGCTAGAACAATTAGCCAAAGATTATCGGGAAGAGTTTCCAACAGCTTCAGAAATTCTATTCAATGACTTTTATGTTGATGATGTTAGTCAATCTTCTCGAAAAGTGCGGTATGCGATTAAGGAAATGGCAAAATAACTGTTCAGAACTGCCTCACTGTCTTCAGCCCTACACAGGGATTGATGATCCTTGGATAAAAGTTTTAGGTCTATTTTGGTACTCAGATAGTGATGTTTTTAGCTTTCGTTTGAACTACCAACCAACAGATAAAATAACAAAACGACAAATCTTAAAAGGTATAGCGCGTATTTTTGACCGCTTCGGTTTTCTCGCAACTTCGTTGTTTCGCTTAAGATCCTCTTACAAAACTTATGGCAGCGAAATTTTGACTGGGATGATGAACTCCCATAGCCGATTGCATGCAATAGGAGAAAATACAGCGAAGATCTGCCATGTCTTACAAAAATTGAAATACCAAGGGCAATAGGCATTGCTAAAACTGAATTTCAATTACATGCGTTCTCTGATGCATCGGAATCTGCATATTCTGCTGTCATATATTTGCGCTTTGCATTGCCTGATGCAACTTTCGGTGCCAGCAAGTAACTTGATACCATCGAGCATTGATCATCGTCTTTGAAACAAATATTCTTTAGCAGCACGTAACTTGAAACGAGTTTCATTTCGACTTTTACTAAAAAAACATTATTGTGAACTAGAATTTGAAATGTCAAATAGTATTTTTTAAATTAAAATTATTTTCTCAATTTTAAAATCCGAATTGGGTATGATATTTTTGATTCGGAAAATGAAGAAGCTTCTAATGCTAAAGGCAAAAGAAAATATTGAAGATCTAATAGCAACCAATTAGTGTTGTGTGAAAATGAGTAAATATTAAAAAAAAAAAAAACATCGACAAAATATTAATTTTTTTGTTTTTAGTTTACATACACATGTGCAACACTGGTCTGATAACCAGCGGGAGTTATCAGACCAATGTAGGAAGAAATGTGTTATTAAGTATGGCAGAAACAACCGTAGAGACCCTTTCAAAGGCTGCTTCCAGCTCAGCGCACTGAATTATTGTTTATTTTATAGCATTCATATACCCATGCTTTTTAAGCTAAGCTGCTTGGTTCTCAGCTTGAATTTCACTATTATATGTATTTACAATCACTCCAAGTTAAAAAATAAAAATTGTAAGAAATATACCCTCATTTCTCATATCAACGAAATATTATCCAATTCTTAATATCTTTGCGGAGGACCTTTCTGTGTTTATGATTTTTTTAATTTTTCCCAGAGGAAACCGCTTGTTTTCTTTTCTTTGGAGGTTCCTCTGTCCAAGTTATGACTACTCATAAATCTAGTAATAATCTCCAACTACTTTTTGTTAATGGACATGTTTGGCTTGGGTTCCATATTTGTTTTGTAGAAATACTCCCGACGACGATAACTAAATTGTATCGACTAAAAACTTTTGTTTCAAACGTCTGTTTGAAATTTGTGTGCTGCCAATTCTGACGATACAATCGAGCGAAATCGATTGAACCAAATTAGATGCTGACAGTGCTCGATTGTATCGAGTAAACTCGATTGTATCAATTTACGTGCTGGAACCCTTGAGTATTCCTCCGTTGGAATTATGCGGTTCAGTTCTCCTCGTCAGACTCCTTGTTACTTACTTAGGTGGCGCTACAGTTCGGGAAGAGCCTGGGCCTCAACCAACATGCCTCCCCAGCTAGCTCGGTCTTTGGCCAAGTTGGTTGAGGTTATCTTCCACTTGAGCCTGCCACCTTAGGCGAGGTCTTCCTTGACTGCGTCTTCCCTCTGGGTTGGAATCGAAGATCCTGCGAGCCGGAGCATTGTTGTCCATATACTCTACATGACCTAGCCATATTAAACGTGATATACGTATTTTTTGTACCAGATCAATGTCGCTGTAACGCTCGTATCGTGGTCGAACCTTCTCCAAAGCCCGCTCGAAACGACTAAGGATATCTTCATCCGCTTTCGATAGAGTCCATGTCTCTGCGCCATAGAGCAGGACAGGGATGATTAGAGTCTTATAAAGAGTCTCCTTTGTTTTTCGAGATAGGGCTTTACTACTCAATTGCCTCTCTAGCCCATAGGAACAGCGATTGGCAAGAGTTATTCTTCGCTTTATTTCTAACGAGATGTTGCTAGATTTTATAGCGGATACGAGGTAGACAAAGTCCCTAACTACCTCAAAGTTGTACCTGTCTATTGTGACGTTTTGTCCAATCTGCCGGTGTTGTGTGTCCCTGAGCGTTTGTGGATCGGGCAAACGATGCTGAGGTTCCACTCATCAGGCATACTTTCTTCTGACCAGACTTTAGAGATGAGTTGGTGTATGCACTGTACCAGGTCATCTCCGGCTGCTTTAAAGATTTCGGCGGGTAGTCCGTCTGGGCCAGCAGCTTTGTTGTTCTTTAGTTTGGATATTGCTATCCTCACTTCATTTTGTTCAGGCTGACGGAAGTTTTGTGTCTCGTCCATGTTGCATGGTTCATTCTGCCTGACAGGATTTTGGTCTTCATCGCCGTTTAACAGTTTGCAGAAATAGTCCTTCCATATACTCACCACCGACTGTGACTACTACGTGGTTTCCATTGCTATCTCTACAGGCTTCTGTGCGTGTTTTTTTGCCTTGACACGTTCTTTTTACCTGTTAGTAAAACTTCCGCACGTTGTTCCTGGAGTAGCATCTCTCAACATCTTCGATCGCGCGCTTCTCATGCTCCCTCTTTTTCTTCTGGAGAAGCCGGTGTTCTCCCCGTCTTTTCTGCTCGTAGAGCTCGCGGGCAGCTCTCGTCCTTCTTTGCAGCGCCGCTTTATATGCCATTTTTTTTAGCTGCATGTGCCTGCCTGCAATCTTCATCCAACCAAAGGTTTCGTGGTGGAGGTCTGGTGAAACCTAGCACATCAATTGGGGCACGTCTGATGGCTTGTTGGCAGCGTTGCCAGTGGTCTTCGGCACTTGATGCTGGCGCAATGGATTTCTTGAGAGGTTACGGGATATTCGATCGGCATAGGTTCTGCCGGTATCTTGCCATTGCAGTTTTCCGACGTCATACTTCCTCACAGTATTACTCCGTTGTTGGGACGTTCGGGATATTCGCATTCTTACCTTGGCTGCAACAAGGTAGTGATCCGAATACTGGAGGCGTGCCTTGCATCGATCGCAACGTGATCAATTTGATTGACGGTTATTTGATCTGGATGCCGCCAAGTCCCTTTGTGTATCTCGAGATGAGGAAACCGTGTGCTTGCAATGGTGACTACGTGCCGCCGCAAAGTCAATTAGCCTAAGTCCGTTTTCAGACGTTGTGTCGTGTAGGCTATGTTTTCCGACAGTCCTACCAAAGATTTCCTCTTCACCTATTTTGGCGTTAAAATCGCCTAGTACGATCTTAACGTCATGTTTAGGGTACTGCTCATAGGTTTTGTCGAGGAGCTCGTAGAAGTCATCCTTGGTGGCGTAATCCTTGTCTTCTGTGGGGCATAATAGACTAATGTTGGCGAATTTAGCCTTGATACGGATTGTCACAAGTCGCTCACTCACGTGTCGAAAGCCCAAGACTTCTTGCCTAAGTCTGCCGCTTATGACGAATCCGCACCCAAATAGACGCTGTGGTCTTCTTTCAAAATCACCGTAGTATAAGTCACAGTTTTTTATCTTCCTTTTGCCCGGCCCATCCCATCGCACTTCCTGGATGGCAGTAATTCCTGCTCTGTAGCAGTCTAGGGCCTCCGCTAGTTGTTCGGCTGCTCGTGGTCTGTTAAGAGTTCTAACATTCCACGTGCAGATCCGTAGGTCGTTGTCCTTAATGCATTTTGCCGGGTCGTCAACAGTTAATCTGTCCTTTTCCGAGGCTATTGGTCGCTTCGCAACTTATAGACTCCTTGTTATTGTGCAAAAATTGCTCAATATCACCTTTGAAAACGTCTTCGCTTGGTCCGACTCAAAAGTTGTTCTTTCTTGGCTTTTTTCGCCACCTCGTCCATGGAATATCTTCGTAGGCAACCGAACCTCTGAAATACTCGATGCTATCCTAAGAAACAGATGGTTTCACGTACGAACTGAATGCAATCCAGCCGACTGTGCGTCCCGTGGAGTTTTACCATCGTAACTTCTTAACCACAATTTATGGTGGAAAGGTCCACCTTGGTTAAAACAAAGTGCAGATAAAACAAACAAATGTTTTCAAATAGATGTTTTAATAATTGGCGTTTACTTGGAATACATTTCTAAAATATGTATATACAATCCAAAACTGTGTTGCAGTGGGCTGTTTTTTTTGTAAGAAGGTGTTGATGAGAAGCTGCAGTATGTTCAAGTCTTAGGCGTACAAATTTCGATATTTTATTTTTGGGAATATTCGTATTGTTGGCTTGAGTGTTTCATGATTAATTTTTTGTAGTGGTGAGGGTTGAGACTCCAATCTTGTTTTGTATTGGTTGTATACATTTTATTAAATCCAATTTGTATAGATATCAAATCTAACTAATAGCGAAGTTACTAAAAAGTCTGCGCTTTCATTTCCATTAATCCCAATCCCAACGTGTCCAGGTGGCCACATCACATATAATTTCGGATATACACTCGGTATTGTTCCGTTTTCGAATGATACGGCAAACGATGATCTGATGTTGTTGTTCCATCCGTGAACACAAAATTCACACAAGTTGAGTTATTCTTATTTGCCTTTCTATATCTTGCTAGAGTCAGCATCATAGAAAACTTTCGGCTTATCATGCTTTAGGCTTAGTGGAAGAATATTCGTTGCATAGTATGATAGCGATCGCGGATGGTATTCACTTTACAAGTTTGTGGTCCATTGCTGTTTGTTAAGTCATTATCGATTCCGTCATCAGCACGTTGCCCGGCCTAACTGGCTTAACTGTTTTCATAACTTTTTCAATTGGTAGTACAATTGATTCCTTCCAGTAACTAGGAAAATCGCGACTACGAAGAGATTCGCTTCATTTATTCATCATTTAGGTCCCTTTTATTGGTCATGGTTTTTCAAAATGTTTGTTAAATAACTCATTCGTTTAAATTTAAAACTTTTCGGTATATATGTATGTATATATTGCATAATGCTCAAATGGTATTTTATCGTTTATTTAGGTGAATATTGAACTGCTACGCAATCTCCATAAGAGATGAACGGCAGTTGAGAGCAGTTATGGAGTTTGTAGCGGACGATTCCAGAGAATTACAAGCCTCCTGAATGCGGATATCAGCAGTTGATATCACGCTTTCTTTGAGCCAGGAAAGGACTTCTGTAATTGCCATAACTTCCGCCTGGAATACGCTACAATGATTAGGAAGACGGAAGAGAGACTTAGTCTGGTTGGGTACACACCCCCACCAATCCCATCAACAATTTTTGATCCATCAGTGTAAAAATGGATAGCATTATCTTCCAGGAATCTTAAGTCCTCCCAGACAAATCTCGGAGGAACGGTGACTTGGAAGTGTTTCCGAATTCTAGTTTAGGGATTCTGCGCTATTTGTTAGCTTATTTAAAGCGTTTTGTAGAAGTTCTTTTAGGACGTCAGTGTGTAGCTACATTAAAGTTGTTAGCTACAAGAGCAAGTTCGTACGATCCAGCCATGCATTTTATTTCTTAATTGTTTAACAACTTATAATAGAGATATACATCCTTTATTATTATTTTGTTTTGTTTTAGCTAAACTAAAAGCCTTTTGTTTTGGTTAAACTAAGAGTCATTTTGTTAAAACAGTTTTGATTCAAATATAAGATTTCCCATTTGTATTACAAACATTTTTAAATATTTATATTTCTTTTGACTAAACTAAAAGTCGCAATTATATTAGTATTTTGAGATTACAAATCTTATTTCGTATGTATTAATAATGTTCTCTTTAATCTCTAATTATTAATTTTGTCCTTATTAATCCATGCTTTGTAAGTCTCTTAAACAAATATATGGTATTTTTTAGTCATTTGATTAAAAAAAAGACCTAATCTAATAACAATAATAAAAAAAATCAATTCGTGCGCGTGTACACACTGATACACTAATCTTTTTTATGTATAAATGGGGTGCTTGATGCTTAAATCTTAAAATATGAAATCAACTTTTAAAAAGTGGGCATTTATATTTTGTAAAACCTCGAAATATCCCAACACACCTGCGGTAGAAAACTATCTTCTTTTTATGTATTTAAATATAGTTATGTGCTATAGCCTTTAGCTCTTTCATTATTACAATTAACGAAGGTACTATTATGAACTAATTTTACAAAATTCTGGTATCTGATCAACTTAAAAATATGTACTTTTTTACTTTCAGATAAAAAATCTATTATTGTCCCAATTGTTTTCGTAAGACTGATCTCTTGTAAACTTTAAACATAAATAAAGAAAATTTATAAATATTTTAAAACTTAAAAAAAAAACAGTGTGCACACGTAACCAAAGAATTTCTTACAGTACAACTTACATTTATTTATGTTATACATTTTTTTATGTTTAAATGTGTTTGTATGAAAATAATGATCGTAAAACATAAAATCAATGTTATAATAATTAATTCATATATTCTTCATTGTGCCTTTAATGTAAAAATTTATATTAATTTGTTTAAATTTACTACTACGTTTTGTGTTATGTGCTGAAATTATAAAAAAACGTAATATACAAAACTTGTCAAGATGCCTTTTTGGAAATGCTTTCCATGTAGGCGATTTAAAAATGAAGAAATAATAACAATTCTTGATCATAGTAATTGTACATTAACCGATGTACCACCTGATGTATTACAACACGAAAGAACACTGGAAGAACTTTATTTGTCTTCAAATAGAGTAAGTTTTTTTTAAGTTTTGGTGGGAGATTGCCTGCGAATTAGTGCAAAGTACAAGAATGTGTTAATTGCTCTCGAAACACAATTTTAAGAAATTCATTATATTGATGTACGTAGTTATTTCTTATATTTAAAAAAGGACATGTGAAATAGCAGTAGAAAACTTTTTACATACATTTATAATAATACATTTTATTTTTCTCTCGATAAAATGCGAATTGACCGGTATTATTTTCACTTCTCATAATTTCACACTCGGATAGGAGATTTAAAATCTAAATACTAACAAAGTCGAAAAGGCTTATTTATTTGAAGCAGTGACATTAAACAAATCCAGGCGAATAAAATATATTTAACACCGGAAATTCATTGCGAAGAAAAATTGCAATTTGATAGCTTGTGGTTGGACAAGACAACAAATTATATGAAGGCAAAATTACACAACCAGATTTAATCTTAATTGGTCAATAACTTATCTTTAATGGTGCCAGTTATACTCGTAACTTTCATTGAAAACTTTGACTATCAATTCTGAGGCACTTCTATTATAAAATTGACCGCCTTGTTGCAATCGCGTTAGACGAGTTCACGCAACACAAAATTTTTTCTTATTTTAAAATAATTGGACAATTGTCGACTAATTGGATATTGGATGATGCTCTTGCCAACAACAACATCCAATTTTTAATTGTCAAATAATTTTTGTTCTAAAATTGGAGGAGGAAACAATAAAATTAATTTATTCGCATTGGAAAAAAATTGAAAAAGTGTTATAAGAAAGAGAAATGGATGCGGAAATAAATGAGCATCTGCTAAGGTCACCGTCCGATAAAAAAAAACGAAGATGAAGTCTTATAAAAAGAAGGTCGAAAAGGATTTGACTCATCTACAAACGTTACATTTCGTTCAGGAGATTTTTTTTCACAATTAGTTGCCTTCAAAAATCTAAAATGCAGTTTCAAAGGTCTGATCCACACTTTTTTTGGGCAGAAATTAGCAGCTTATAAAATTGGGGTTTTCGTTGGTAATTTCAGATTTTGATTGGAAATTTGATTTTTTTCGTAGCGAATGGTATACGATTTCAGATTTATTTTTTTTATCACGGTATTGGTGTATATTCGTGTCTGTGGATCTCAATGTTTAATAAAATGAATGCCGACATTAATTTAAAGGATTCACAATTGTTAGTACATAAGCCTTATTTACTATTTGTAAGCCTTATTTCACTTCACTTATTTCAATATTCACATAATAACTAAAATCAAAATCTTGTCAAAAGGACGGCTGTCAATTGTTCTGATGTTTCTATGGTAGTAGTAAAAGAGGGGTAAATCTGCGGAGAAATCCAGATTTGCAAAATTGATTTCCGATCAAAAAATAAATTGATTTGTTTGCCCATTGGAAGGCTTTAATTGTAAAAATCTGTGTTTTGACAGATCTGGATGGGAAAAGATAAATGTTTGTTACCAAAAGAAAACCCCATAAGAAAAAAAGTCTGAAACAGTATGAGCATAATTTTTTGCCAATTTTTAAACGTCAACGCAACATTTGTTTTTTTATATTTTTGTTTGTTTGTTTGTTTCACATTCACATTTTTTTCTCTTTAAACTAATAATTTTGTAGTGCTTTTAAATTAATTTATTTGTTCAACCAACCTTTCCCACAATAGCCACGAGACGTTTTTTTTCTTTTATGACAAACGTCAACCTGATATTGTAAATTTTCTGCCCACAAATTCCTGCCTAAAAAAATTTATTGGGCAGAAATTGTCGGCAAGGGGAAATATTTTACCTACCAAATTTGTAAGTCTGGAACAGGAACTGTCAGAAATTGCTGCCAATATGTGCCAATTAACAGAGTGTGTATCAGACCAATATTCTCTATCATCTGTTAGGAAAATTGTCTTCCATGAATCTACGAATTTTTTTTTTCTAAAGTCTTCCAAGCAACCGGGTAAACAGAATTTTTAATTGGAAGACAAAAAATTTAGGCAATTGTCAGCCGATTTTCTACCAATAAATTCTATAATTTTTGGATAAAATCAACCAACCGTATAAACGGACAATTTCCACTTGATAGAAAATTAGCAATTTGTTCATTGGTTGTTCCAATAGCAACCATAGACTGTTGACAGTTCAGAGGATATTGGAAGATCTTCCAAACGTGTATACTTATTAGCAATTAAGTTAGTAAAGTACATCATAGTACAACAAAAATTTACTGGCATTTATTTATCATTATATCCCAGTTTAATGAATACTTTGGAACAAATATGAAACTGAAATTCACATAAAAAATAGTTTTTGAATGAATGTAACGTTATCTAAAGATTTCAAGAATTTTACATTGTGTTTCCATAAGTTTAAAAATACAGACTTATTTGTCCTAACTTTATGATGTGTTGTTCTTTACCTGTTGCTTTCCAATTAAACGGCTAATAGAAGTTTTATATCTATGCTTGTAAGAAATTAGAAGTACAAAAATGAAAGGAAATATGTTTGTTGGTACAGAGGATTGTGAAGGTTACAAGGCCTTCAGCTAAACCTAAGTTTATACCCAACTAAAACATCTGGAATTTAGCAATCTTTATCCATTGTACTAATGTCGTTTTATCCTGAGTCAAATTTATTATTATTTTGAAGTTGAAAAGTAGACTTAACACATTTTTGTGCACTAAACCGCCCTTAAAAATGTATTCTTTAATTGAGTACATTTATTTGTTTACTCACTTTAATTACTAGATAAATGCTCTTTCACCACAATTATTTTATTGCCAAGGAATGCGAGTTTTATTTGTCAACGACAACGAACTAGATTCATTACCTAGTGCCATAGGATCCTTACGATACTTGCATAATCTTAATTTAGCGAGGAATAGTAAGTTTTTGTGTAATCATTTTAATAAAATTTATAAATTGAATTATATTATATTTTCTTTTCAGGCCTTTCCACCATCCCCGAGAATATAACATCTTGCAAAAATCTAACTCGACTCGATTTAAGTTTAAATAATTTACAAAAGCTACCCGATGCAATCACTGGATTGATTGCATTGCAAGAACTTCTGCTAAATGAAACAAACCTTGAATTTTTGCCAGCAAATTTTGGTCGTCTAATAAATTTAAGAATACTAGAGTTACGATCGAATAATTTAATCACGCTGCCGAAATCTATGTCACGACTGAGTAATCTTAATCGTATTGATATTGGAGCTAATGAATTTACAGAGCTGGTAAGATATTACAATATTTTTGATATTGCTCCAATTTTCAAGAAAAAAATTCTTACATTTTTTGACAAAAAGTCACGTGACTATTTTTAAAACATTTTGTCAATCAAGTGAAGTTAGAAATCTGAAGACCTGAAAGGTATTCAAGACATGAAATTTCATTTGTGATGCCGAGTTCGACCAACTGTTTTCGGTCGATCAAATAAACACTATATTCTGAAGTTTAATGGGGTTTTCGTTTGGTAACAAAAATCTATTTATTTTTGATTTAGATCTGTCAAAAAACTGATTTTGACAATTCTTGCCTTCGATTGGCCAAAAAAAAATTGATTTATTTTTTGATTTTAAATTAATTTTGCAGTTCTAGATTTGTCGGCAGATCTACCCCTCTTTTCTGTTGCAAGAAAGAATTAAAATAATTTTGAGTTCAAATGCAAGCGGACTCATAAATTTTAAATTAAAAACAACCTTCGAGTCAATATTTGGCAGTTGATACCGCTAGATGGTTCACAGGCACATATATGCACCAATACTATATCAAATAAAAATTAATCTGAAAACGTATTCGATTTATTTGGTATTTGGGGGTGGCCGTGGCGCGATAGTTGTGTGCTCGCCTGTCAACCTCGTGGTTGCAGGTTCGATTCCTGCCGTTGTCTATGCCTTCTTATATTCCATTAAAAACCAATTCTCAAAATTGTCATAAAATAAGTTGCTGCTTTGCTCATTACATGCTGTTTAGGCATAACAATAACAACATGTGATTGAGTAAACTAGCATACCCATAAAATATGACAACGAAATAAATAAAATAATGCGAATTAAAAGGACATAAACAAATAAGACACGGTAATTTTCAGTTCAGCCGCCATCCCTGGAGATAAATCTGACACAATAACCAGCTCTAGTCTCAGAACATCGCGCCACACATCTTTCCTATCCTTCTTTCTCTTCTTCCACCGGATGCCCGCGCTGTGTTAAGAAAAACATATAAAGGGTATTCATAATCCCTTGAGCGCGTGCAAAGTTATACAAAAAAAAAATAAAATTCGTTACGAAAAAAAATCAATTTATAGATCAAAATATAAATTTACCAAACGAAACCCTCATAATATGAGTGTATGCGTAACACCCCTACACCACTTGATATCTGTATCGCCAACGAAATATCTGTCCTTAAATATCAGATCATTTTTTTGTCTTGGCTGGGCAGTTCATATCTTGACAATTCATTTAAGAAATAGAGGTGGAGATTAGGTAAGGACGTTTATAAAGGTTTATCAATTTGAATTTTATGAAAAAAAAAAATTGTATGACCTGATATACTCCTATTAATGAGTATTAACTAATAAAAATTGTGTACTTAAAGAATTTAAGTACAAACAAACATTAATTCCGGCATAAGGGACAAAAAATAATGAGATAAAATGTCATCAGCATATAAAAAGGAAAAAAATACACTGCTGTCAAATTTGATGTCAGACATCGATATCAAGACAAAACCGAAGAGAGAGCTCGCTGACATCCCAACACAAGAAGAAACAACGCGACTCCATTGGAGATTTTATGTCAGAATGAGTATTATGTGAAAATGTATTGCCAGTGGAGTCAGCCTGTAAAGCGGGAATGTTTCGCCAGGGTTTCGAATGTTTCGCCCAGGTACTACAGATGTGCTTATCAGTAAGATGCTGTAGTACCCTTCTAAGACGCAATATATTAGTCGATGGCTACCGACATAAATAAAGACTTCTTTATGGCTTAGAAAGACTGTGAATTATATTATTCAAGGGCAATTCAGTTGAATTCAGACGCCTAAAAAATAATGTCCGTTGTCTGGCTTGTTTAATTATAAGAAGAAAAACAAAAACAATGAAAACGTATGTAGGTACATACATATGCATTGTTTTTATTCCTTATTTTTGTGGACTGTAAATATATTTAATTGAAAGTTTGCTTGTGACCTTTAGTCCAAATTAATGCGTTTCGCCCAGATACTACAGTTGGGCTCATCAGTTAGATGTTGTAGTACCCTTCTAAGACGCAATATCAATTTGCTTCGCGGTTTGAAAATTAATAATAATTTTGAGTTATAAATTAACCGCAGCTTTTTTTAAAAAAATAAATACAAAATAAAGAAAAATGGCGTGTTTTTTTTATTGTGGTTGTTAATATAGTCCAGGAAAATCAGACAAAAAATGATGAAACTTCGAAAAAATTCCGACAAAGCTGAATTTTGGTGGAGAGCTTCATTTTAATGTCCTAAAGCATTTCCTAAAAAGTACCCCAAATTAGGTAGGGAGCAAAAATTTTTAGGGGGAAGGGGGAAAAATTATTTTTTTTCCAAATTACTCGAAAACTAAAGGTTCTTGTGAAAAAATTTGTAGGTACGCATTGTAGCTAATGTTATTCTACACAAAAATAGACACTTTTTATCGTACAATTGATAGACTTGGAGAAAAATGGTCGAAAACATTGGGGTGTAGTACATTAATTCAAAAAAATATAATAAATTTATGTTTTTGAGTGGGGATTTTTTTTTGTTTTTATTTACATATGTTTGCAAAAACATATTGTATGAACAAAAAAAAAATTTAATTTTGGAACCAGAAGGGTAATGCTGCCATCTTAAAAATCCTAATTTTTTTATTTTGCTTAATAACTCCTAAAATCCTTATATTTTCTAAAAAAAAAACCTAAGAGCAGATTTTAGACAGTAAAATTATCTACAAAATGACATATAACGACTTCTTCATGTCAATTCGTTCTTAAGTTATAGCGTGTCAAAGTTTAATTGTTCGTCATTAAACGTTAAAAATAATAATTTATTTTATTTTGTTCAATAACTCCCAAACCCGTTATTTTTCTCAAAATTTTCTAAGAACCACTTAGAACTACAGTAAAATTATCTACAAATGACATATCAATGACTTCTGTATGCCAATTTGTTCTTAAGTTATAGAGTACCACTCAACCAGACATAACCAAATTGAATTGTATGGAGTGATTGGGTTCACGTGAATAGCAGAATACCGCACAATATTATCGACTTTACCAATGTATACAATGTATACAAGATTCACTTCGAATGAATAGTAGAATAGTGATGAGTGAAAATTCAAGAAAAATTTCCGCCGATGAATAGCAGAATAGGGCTAATAGATAAATAGAACACGGTAAATTCTCAGCAGTAGTACAGCTGCCATCCCTGGAGATAAATTTGAGACAACAACCAGCTCTAGTCTCAGAATATCGCGCCACACATCTTTCCTATCCTTCTATCTTTTCTCTCTCACGCCCGCGCTGTGTTAAAAAACATATAAAGGGTAACATCATAATCCCTTGAGCGCGTGTAAATTATATAAAAAAAAAGGAAAAAACTAGCCCAAAACAATCCAACAAACTATAAAAAATATGGAAAAAATGATTTGCAATAAGCTAGTAAATGACTTTAATAACAATGTAGGACTTGCGCATTTGTACTTAATGTACAAAATATGTAGATGTATTTAAATAAATATGTGTAAATACTTCTTTTGAATTTAATTTATTGAATTTTATTTTTTTGATTTGTTTGTTTACATTTTCTTTGCTTATGTATGCATATCATTGTAGCTGCATACATTTTGTTGTTGCTTCAAGACATTTAGGTGTTCGAAACTAAACAAACATACTCATTTCACTTAAATAGCTGAATCACTTTTTGGCGGAAAGTGAGATGAGTAGGCGAGTAAGGCGAGTCATCTCACTTCACTCGCCGAAATTGCTGAATCTCGTTGATGGATTAAAAATCGCAGTGGTGTAAACGTAGTACATATTTCTGATTATTTTTTGTTGTACAGATGTTCTGCACAACGTTGAATTTGCGTCTGAATTTTAGTGGATGTGAGTGTGTTCGTGCTTCTGATTGATTTTTACCTCAAATCGAGTAGTAGTCCAGTCGAGTTTAGGGAAAATTTGATTTTGGCCAATAATTTCGCCAATTTTGATTTCTGATAAAAATGTAAAGGTAAAACTTGTAAAAAATTTACTTTTCTACAACTTTAGTGTTAATATTTTTTTCACAAAAGTTAACGTTCGCTAGATATCAACGGAAAACTGTTTTGAGGCTTGTGACCCCCTTCTGGGTTAATAGTCCCAGAGGGGGACAATTTTTTCTTATAATTTGTTGGGGGGATCATAAGTAGTGTCGGGAAAATATTGAATTTAATGAAGAATTGGTTATCTTTTTTTTATTCATATAAAACTCCTTTGCGCACCACCGCACCATGGAGGTATAGTTGAAGTAGGTGCGTTTTTTTTTTTTTTTTTTGTTTTAATTTAACTATATGCCTGTAAGACCTAAGGTCTTTTAAATGCAATGAATTATGCACGGCACTAGTTTGGCACAGTGGATTTGAGAACCAGGTATTGACTGTCTCATTTTAACCCATGGGCGGCATCCAATTAAAATTGGAGGTATAGAAAAGAATGCGCCTAGCGTGGGGATCGAACCCACACGTTTAAGTTAGCAATCAAGCACTTTATCCACTGCGCCATTGCAACTCACTCTTTGAAACTTTTTGAAAACTAAAAATTTCTAAAACGACTCAATGGATTCTCTTGAAACTTGTAGCTCAAAATTTTTAATAAGATTAATGAGTAGTAAAAATCGGCTGGCACATTGTTGGCCGCTTTTCAAAGAATTGCGAATTCTTCCATTAAGACACCTCTATGTATTTAAAGTCCTGAGGGAATTCTTTCAGCAAAGTGGTAATATGCCTATTAGAAACTCGGAATATTATAGCTTACGCGTAAATGAACAGCATTGGTCAATGTTCCAATCGCTCACAGAAATCTTGCTTAGAAAAGGTTAAAAATTGGCTATTTACTGTCGAAATAGCTAATATTAAATCTATCTTTCTTGTTTTTGATTTTTAAATTCTTTTATTTGATTTAAAGAATGTATACCCCCACTTTAATTACTTAATAACTGATATCTACCCCTCATCAGTTTGTTTGAAATTTTATAATGTAAATATAAACATAATGTAACATTCAACACTAACTAACTAGTTACAGAATGTCTATTATATATTTATATTATTCTTTCCAAAATGTGTATATAAGATGGAATGAATAAATATATAAGTGGTTTTGGTAGTTTATTTTTCTTTTTTTCCCTCAAACTTTAACAACTAAGTAATCTAAAAGTATTTTAGTATTGATATTTTGATTTATTTCTATCTAATTATATTTCATTTTACGCATTTTTGCATACATTTATAATATATTTATTTATACGTTTGTATAGAAATCACATGAATATTATGTATATTACACCCAAATTATAAAGTAATATGCATATACCCACTTCACTCTCATTATTATATCCATCTATGTATGTATAACGGGTACATATTACTCTCCTAACTAAGGTATGGAAATTATTAATCCATAAATATACATCTGTAGGTAGGTGTCTATGTAACTATTCCTTAAATCATCCATTCCACAATTCATTATACTAAGAATCAAGGTAATATTACCTTTATAGACTTTAAACCTACCTAATGATAACTAGACTACATACCTACTAACAGCATCAGGGGTAGCTACATTAAAGGTGTTAGCTAAGAGAACAAGTTCGTACGATACAGTCGTTTCAATTAAGGTCTTTTAAGAAAATTGTATTTAAAGGGAAAAACCCCAAACGAGGATCTTAAAAAAGCTTGAACTTTTATTTTGTAGTTGCGTTAAATTACTAAGTAGAATAAGAAACACCTTATTGACCACAAACGATTAGAAAATTAAATAATAAAAACAAAACAAAATTTGTAGGTATTACATTTTAATTTTTTTGAAGGTAGATAAAGGTACAAACTAGGAATAATGAACAAAAATGATTATGATAAAAGAGTGAATGATTCGATAAAATCCAGTAATTTTAAAATTCTAAACAAAACACCGTTGCCCGGAATGATTCGCGAATCAAAATCGTTAATAAAGCAAATAAATTCGGTTTTTGAAATTCCCAATTGGCGACTGAATATATCCAACCCAGATGTACCGAAACTCTATGCGTTGCCAAAAGTACACAAACCGGGAAACAAAATGCGACACATTATTTCAAATCACCTTCGGTTAAAATATCCAAATGGCTGGTAAGTGAGATGAAAAAATACCCATTAGAAAGCTGCTCAGTCAAGAATACCTTTGATTTCGTGGAAAAAACAAAGAACATCTTAATAAAAGAAGACGAAATTATGATTTCATTCGATGTCGAAGCTTTATTCCCGAGTATTCCCATTCCTGAAGCTATAATGGCTCTCCAAAAACATCTTGAAAATTTTGAGATCGACGAAAACAAGAAACTTATATATTTAAAAACAGCTAAAGTATGCATGTCTCAAAACTTTTTTCAATACAGGAATGTTTTCTACAAAATTGAGTCTGGAACAAGTATGGGAAACCATTTGTCCCCACTTATAGCGTAAGTTTTCATGTCTTCCTTCGAAGCAAACTTAAAAGAAAGAGGAATACTCCCAAGAATTTGGTTTCGTTATGTAGATGATATTTTTGCGGTGATAAAAAATGTAGAAGTAGATTCAGTTTTAAATACACTCATATCCAAGTTCGACACCATAAACTTTACTTATGAACCAGAAGAAAATCAGAAGCTGAATTTCTTGGAATTAACCCTGTCAAGAAAAAACGGAAAAATTGAATTTGCTGTATATAGAAAATCAACAACAACCAACCGATACATCACCAACGACTCTTACAGCCCAATTCAACACAAACTCGCTGCATTTCATTCAATGGTTCATCGCCTGTGTAAACTCCCACTTTCAATCGCAAACTATGCCGCGGAATACAGCCTTCTTAAAGATATTGCTGCCATCAATGGATACAACCCATCTGTAATAGACCATCTCATAAACAAACACACCAAAAAACTTAAAAAATCAGAATTAACTACTTTTTACAGACAAAACAAAAAACTTCACGAAAACAACAACCCAGAAAGAGCTTCGATGACGTATTTCCCACCGATAACTAACAAAATATACACAAAATTAAAACAACAAAATATAGAATGCATATTCTCGAGTAATGGAAAATTTAAAAATATGCTAGGTTCAACCAAAGACAAATCCACAGTTATTAACAAATCTGGGATATATGAAATTAAATGTGGAGATTGTAACTCTGTTTACATCGGCCAGACAAAGCGGAGCATTGGTGTCCGTTTCAATGAACACTCGAATCACATCAAGTTCAACAGACCCGAAAAATCCTCCGTCGCTGCACACGTCCTCACCAACAAGCATTTCAACGTAAGTCTGGAAAATGTAAAGCTCATTAAACACGTCACAAACCACCGATGACTTGATGCACATGAAAGACAACAACACCATGAATAGTGATAATGGCAATATTATGTCATCTTTGTTTAACTTTGTTTAATGTTCTCTTTTCCTCTAATTGTTTTCAAAAATGTAAAGCTTTCTTTTATTTCCATGTAATGTTTTGATTGTTACTTTCCTTTCTTTCTTCGTTCTTTTCCCAAATTAGTGTATTGCTGATGATGAACCACAGTTGGTTCGAAATGCATTCAAATTTCAAAAAAATTAAAATGTAATACCTACAAATTTTGTTTTGTTTTTATTATTTAATTTTCTAATCGTTCGTGGTCAATAAGGTGTTTCTTATTCTACTTAGTAACGATACAGTCGTGCATTTTATTTAATATTAAAAAGTAGGTTTTGTAGACTGTGCTGAAAATGAAATCCAATTGAAATTTTTTAAGACTACACTCATCGTTTTTAATTTTTTTCAGTGATTTTTTTTTCGAGTGACCTTCCCCCTCAAAAAGTGAAGCTGTATACGCCCATGGCTGGAGCAATATTTTCCCGAAAATCGATATTTAGACTACTAATGCTCCCCCTAACCAACTTAATGAAAAATTGTATGAATTAATTTTCATTGTCCTAGAGGGGGCACAAGCCCAAAACAGTTTTTCCTTTTTGAAAACAAATATTAAGACTAAAGTTAAAGAAAATTAAATTTTGTACAAGTTTTACCTTCACCATTTTTGTCAGAAATAAAAAAATGACGAGGTTATTGGCCAAAATAAAATTTTCATGAAGCTCCAGCGCGATTTTTCGAAAACCCGAGATTTAGACTACTAATGACCCCCCGCAGCGAACTGTGAAAGAAAATTGTACGAATTAAGTTTTTCCATTTCAAATGCTTAACCCAACTGGACTAGGATTCCCAAAGGCGTGGTGAATCGCTTTTAGTGGGAAGTGGGAAATTGCGGTGGGTAATAATAAAATTAATAAAATTCCACACTTCACCCGTAGCTTCGAAACGGTGTGTTAAGTCCGGATAATGTGGATATAAAGAATACATAGAACTATTATTCTCTCGCTTAAACTCGTGTTGTTTCTTCAAATATTTTTTACAAATGAAATTTAAGACATTGTTGGTTTCAAGAATAATCCTCAATTTAAGAAGTGCTGCTAATTGTGATTATCATTTTTTTTACTTTTACTTTGTATTAAATTTAATTAAAGTTAATTTTGTGTCAACTTAGCTTCATAAGCTTAGAAATCCCCTGAAGAAAATAGCAATCCCTGTCGAAACGCCGCCGCCCGGGAAAGTAAATGGAATAACTTTGTTGCATTGCATACCAAGTGTCCAAAAAAAGCCGAAGAACAACTAGATTCTTTACAGTCATTATTTTTACTAATGCGGCTGCGGAAATAAATTTAGCATATCTAAATACATAAGTATTTTAATAAATTAATTTGAAATTCTTAATTCTCCTCTCTTTGCAAGGAACATCAAGCAATTGGACCCATTTCTAACAAATTTCCTTTGGATCGTCAGTCCGTTGCATACCCTTTTTTTCTTTTTTGCCGTCCTTCTTCCTGTTCGGTATGCAGAAAAACACAAATGGAATCCATGTTTTTTTTCTTATTTAATAATAAGATACAAAACCTTTTATAAAAAATAATGTCGAATTCCTAACAACCAAATATTAGATTTTTTTCTGAACACAATCGAATTGTTTCTAAATCTTTGTATGCTGTTAAATCGAATCGAGTTTTTAGCAAGATTTCACAGGCAAATAGTGTACATGCTATTTTTTTTACAAGTTCCTTACAAAAAAAAAATAGAGCTGAAATCGATCTAAAATGGTTGTTTGGAATTCGGCATAAAATTTCTCACAGACAAAAAAAAAACAATTCACCTGAAAATTACTGTCATAAGTTTTGAAATTTCTGGAATTCCAATGGACAAATTGGAACTTAAAAAGGAAACAACTGTCATTTAAATGGAAAATTGGGACGATCACTCGCTTTTGAGAACAACACAAACCGAAAGTGGTTGATATTAGAATATCACTTTCAATGCGGAGAAATTGCACTTCTTTTCAGGAAAATAACTGTCATATAATACCAATCGAACACTTTTAAAACCGTTAGGAAACCCTCCAAGCGACAAATCAAAAACGAAAAACCGCCAGCTGTTAGATACAAAAAATCGTAACAAAATAAAAATTAAGCAGTGTGTTACTTTTGTTAAAGAAAACTTGATCTCACGTTTGCATTTTCTCATTAATGAGCTTGAAATATATATAGGTATGTGGAGACGTCAAAAAATATTTAGGTATTAAATACACGCATGTACTACAAAAGGCACGATGCTTTCAGCATTCAGATTATCTTCACTAAAAATTTGCATTTACGAATTTGAAGTAAATTTTTAATTTGAAATATTTCTAGGAATCTAACTTAATATTTATTTTTTTTATTATTTTAAATAAAATCTTTTCTAAACAGCCAGAAGTCATATGCCAACTTACTCAGCTACGGGAGCTGTGGATTGATGTGAATCGTATTCGTTGCATCTCATCAAATGTTTCAAATTTGAAGGAATTGAAGCATTTTGAAGCTAACAATAATCTACTATCGACTTTGCCTAATGAAATCAGTCATTGGCGCAACCTAGAAGTGTTATCGATATCAATAAATGACATAGAATCGTTGCCTTTTAGTATTGGAATGCTAAAAAGTCTTGTAACACTCCAATGCGAAGCCAATCAACTTCGTGAGCTACCCGATAGTATTTGCCATTTGGAAAACCTTGAAGAACTGGTCATTAATCATAATTTGCTATTGCGGCTACCTAGGACCATTGGAATGTTAAGGAAGTTAAGGTTTTTTTGTGCTGATCAAAATATTCTTCGCAATTTACCGATTGAAATATGTAGTTGCAATAATCTGGTGGTGTTAAGTGTGAGGATGAATAAAATTCTAGAACTTCCACAAAATATTGGACACCTAGAGAACTTGCAAGTTCTCAATCTCGTTGATAACTATATATCTCATTTGCCAGTGTCGGTGTTAAGTTTGACAAAACTCACAGCACTATGGATAAGTGATAATCAATCGCAACCCTTAGTTCCATTGCAATATTTAAATGCCAATACCAAAAGTCAACTTACGTGCTTTATGTTGCCACAGCAGCCTTCAGTAGCAGCGCAGCAGAATCCAACACAAACTATTGAATGCAGTGATGATGACTCTACTAATTCTTTGCTACATCATCAAGAACAAGAACAAGTGTTGTTTAATCGAAGGACGACAGTAAATCCACCGTCACAAAAAATATATTTTACCGATCAACAAGAAACCGAAAAATCATTTGCAATACCTGATTGCCCAATAGCGGCACGGATATGTTTTGCTGATGACAGAACTCAATTTATAGCAGAAAGTGACCCCGATACAAGTCCATTACGGAGAATTTATTTTGCTGATGAAGTTAAAGGTTCTGAAAATCTAGCAACGCGATTGATGCGTTCTCCCACGCCATATCCCAAGGAATTAAGACTGATGGCGAAGCTTGTAAAAAATAATCAACAACATCAACAAAAAAAAACATCGCACTATCAAGACTCTATGCTTGTGTCCGAAGCATCACCTAACGTTCAAATTAATGACAAGACACATCTCTCTGAAACTTTACCCCCACCATCTACATCTTCCACCGGAGGAGCAGTAAAAGAAGCTCGAATTTTATTAAATCCCACTGGAAATTCTGTGTTTTTGCAGCAAATGCCAAATTCTATTAGTTATCATCTTCTAGATCGTAATCGAAGTCATGATTCAAAAGCTGATGTAGAATCATTACAGAAATCTACTTTAATTGATGTAAATCGTTTGGAAGGTGGAGGGTCAGGTCGACTAACACCGACGACTAATCCGCAACAACAACAACAACAGTATTACCAACACTATCATCCACAGCAACAAAAAATGTATCTTGAACAACAACAACAACCTCAGGCTTATTCCTCAAATTCACCATTATTGTACGATCAGCATTCTCGAGATACCCTTAACAATGATATATTAGAAACGACAGGCCCAGTAGTGCCTCAATTGAGTGTATCTCCGTCGAAGATTTCCTCGTACAGTCAACAAAGCTCTCAGCATTCTCAGTATAGTTTTTATGACATTCAGAATAATAAACCCCCACCTTATCACATTGCCCGAACGTACACGAAAAAGTCACGAGAAGATCTATTAAATTATGATACGTTTCATAGTAAAATTAAAAATCACACCAATGGCGTTGTTGCCAATGACGAACGAAATAATCTCAATGTTGAAAGGAACGAAGAAAACAATGATGTGAGACAATGCCAGGATGATGAGAACATTAGGGGTGGAGCGAATTACAGCATACTGAATGATAATCAGATAGATTTTTCTACAAACCATCGTTGTTATCCCAATGACAATGATGATTTTGCCATAGTGGACCAGCAGAATAATAATAATACTAGTTTAAGTCATACTTTCTCGCTTGATTGTCATCACGGTCTTAATAAGCGAAACAGTTTACTTTCGCTACAACAAATAGTTGGGCACAATGGTTGCTCTGAAGTGGGGGAAGCGGTTCTTCGATCATCGAACTCAAAGGCGAATCAACAACAACAGAATTGGAATGATGGCAGTTGCGGAAGTTATGATGAAACAGATAGCGATCAAGCTCCAAGTATATCTACTAACACTGGTTCAGAATTAAGGCCACCAATCAGATCGGCGTCGACAACAGCATGGCTGTTTGGTCTACATAAAAATCCAACTGTTGTGAGTTTTTCTTTAATTTTTTTCCATTAATTTTTTTTTAAATTTAAATAAATAAAAAAAAACACTTTAAATTTGACTTCAATTGAGTCAATACAGATTTGCTTTTCTTTGAGGTGGTTACACCCATTCGAATGAATTGAATTTACCCACTTCTAGAAAGTTTAAAAGTATTCAACCATATTCTGCATTTAGATTGAAATCGAATTGAAATCATATTATCAATTTAACGTGAAATGAAAATCATTGTTTAACTCTTCGATCGATTTCGAAATTGCTTCCAAGTGTCAAAATTGTGGGTTCATCCATTTTTAGTTTGTCTCTAAAGTAAAATAACTACTGCTTATGAAAATGGATGTGATTTTATTGGTGATTTCATTCATCATCATCATTTTGAAAGTTCCAAATAAATTTGATTTGCTAGACATAATGTGAGTATGTACATATGTATGTACATAAATGAATATGAATTGCTATGAGATCTTACGTAAAATTTTTCTTAATTTTGTTGTAAGTTTTCGCGGTAAATAGACTTACAAGAATGCGTTTGTATGTTTTAAAGGCAATAGGACCTCTTTTAAGACCTTCATCAATACATTTAGTTCAAGCTGAAGAAGATTCTTAGCTGAAGGACAAGAAGAATATATATGAAGATATTGAAGATTAATTGGCAATGATTTAGGCATAGCCTTGGCAATACCCAGAGTTTGTAAAATGGCAGAAGATATTTTAAATGTTTTGCAATCGAAATTGTGCCACAAGTGGATCAAGTAGATGACTGAAACAGAAAAACAAGATTCAAAAAGATTTTTCTTTGAAAGTACGGAAAATAGAAATATGTTTTCCGATGCAAAAATAATAAGCACATACTTTTTAATTACCCAATAAATAACAAAAAATATTTGTTCTTCATTTTGCACCAAGAAATAATACACAGCTAATTGTTATTTCACCAATATCACAAACAATTCGAAACAAATAAAGTGATTTGAATCCACGCTCAGAAAATACTATAAACCGAAAAGCAGAACATCAAATTTCATATTCTAAGTTCCAATTCACAATAGCCATGTCAAACGAATTGTGGAACACACAAACTACTCTCGTCGTATGAATTCAAAAAAGTGGAATGCATCGACACTTATAGTAAAAAAAAAACTAAACATAATGTATATAAATAAACATTTAAAATTGGTTTCACGGATAAATAATTTTATTATTGATTGTATAAAACCTTACAAATATTTATCCTCAATAACACATAATTTATCCTCAATTTCAGAAACAAGTTGCTATAAAAAGGGACCATGAAATTGGATTTGAAATTGTAGAGAAATCAAATCAGGTAAATATTTTTTTCCTTTTGCTATTATTTGATTGAAAACCTAGTTCTTGGAATTGACGAATTTGTTGTAAATTTGAACTAAAATATGCACAAACGAATTGCAATATAAAGATCACATAACAAGTAAAAGGTCAAACTTGTGACAGCTTTTTAATAATAGAAATTTACTTGCGATATAAATACACAGCTTCATATACATATGTATGTACCAAAAGGCACGAAATTAGAAACTTTAAACTCGCAGCATTTGCCTAGCTCACCAGGCTTAAGCAACTTACCAAATTTCAATTCTTTAGCATTAATGGCTCCGAGATAAAATACTCCAAAAATTGCAGAAACCATAACTGGCTGACTGAATGATTCACTCACTGACAGTTCATCAAAATTATGGAGTACTTCCCGACATCGTAGAATCTTGTAATTTCGCGCAACGGTAGACCGTGCTGTTTATACAAAGGAAAAATCGAAATATTAAGATTTTCCATGCAGGGGGCGTGGTACGCGCCCATTTTAATAGAATTGATATAAATTACTTGAAAGTCAAACAAAGGCAAGATTTTAAAATTTGAGATCTTACATTCAGGGCGTGAAAAACGCACATTTGCATAGAATTGATTCAATTGATTAATTATAAGGATCACGTCTGATTGTCGTAGTATGATGAAATGTAGTTTTTTTAAAACTTCTATTGGACATAATAAAAGAAAACTTGCCAAATAAGCCCACTAAAATTTAGTCAGTATTAAACTTCATGAAATAAGAACTTGGCGTACCATTAGATCTCACTATTTTGTACGGCTGTCGTTTTTGCATAGAAGAACTTGGCTCTTTTTTAATATTAATGTTTTCGGTCTGGGACTTGATTGCTATTATAGATAACACCAAAAAAAATGGGCCCCCTAATTCCGCCTGTCTCTAGGTCGATGGAGAGCATAAACGGTTAAAGCGATTTTTGTTCAAATTTAATACTTAAGCGCCTTAGGTTAGGCGCGCACACACGTAATTTTTCCGAAACGAAATAGTTCAATCACTAGTTGAACGATGATCACGCACATAAGCAACTTAAAAATCAATCAACGAGATAAACCAACACACAGACAATATTTTGGTTTAATGTGCGCGCAGTTACATATAGTTCGGTGTGATACAAACTGAAGAACTTATTTGGGGCGATCGTTCGATTTGTGCCAAAACACAAACTTTTAAGTTGCTTGAATCGCGGACTGAATAGTTTTTGCATGTGCGCGCACTCTCATATAAGCCCATGGTATTCACTTTAGCAACCAAACTGTTGCAAAACTGAAAGTTGCATGTGCGCGCCTAGCCTTAGGCGAATCCTCGATTCTGTTGTGCACTAAATGAGACCACACAGAACTCACACAATTTTGGACAAAGTTTGATGTATTGTTATACAATACGAACGGCAGTCGAACTATGTCAACTAAAACAATCAAAGCAATACGGCACGGGATCATATTGTAAACAAAAGTAATACTGACCTTAGTGCTTTAGTGCAAATATCTCCTTATCAAATTATGTGAATTGTTGTAGTAGTCTACATATTGACAGAAAAAACTTATGGAAGTTTTACTTCTGGCGGGTGTATTTAAGATCCTACACACTCTTTCTATGTTTTTTTTTCTTAACTCAATCAAGTTTTATATAATATATATCATCCACTTTAAATATAGTTTTTTTTTTCTAGGGAATATTTGTACGTGGCACTCAACCAAATACATCTGCAGCTCTACTTTTACACGCCGACGATAAACTATTAGAAGTGAATGGTTATGACTTTACAAAAATTTGTCTTGTTGATGCTCAACAAATTCTGGAAAATTCAGGGCCTTTAATTAATGTCATGATTTCTCGAACGTAGTCACTTAGTGACAAAACACATTTTTAATTTATTATTTTTTTTTAGTTTAATTATATATGTGAAGAATATATGAGGATCCAATTGTATATAAAATATATTAAAAAAATGTATTATATTATATCTTGTAGATTTTAGATTTAGTTAGACACAATTCAATATCAGCATGCCTAAGCGAGAAATCATTCATAACACACCAGTTTAATATTGTAGGAATGATTAAGGCGTGTTTTATTGGGAATTCTATCCATAGTAGCATTTTACATAAAACATTCTTAGCAGCTCTAGAGTCGATAAAAAGTTAACTTAATTATGTAGTTTTTATTTGGCAAGCCGGAAGCTTTCCGGGCTCTTCTGAAAGTGTTCACATGAGAAAAAATGACAGTTCTGCTAGGATTATTTTAAAGTATTAATTTCTTAAAACAATCTTATTTTTTGTAATTATTATTATTGAATGATTTTTAATTATTCATTTAAATACAAAAAAAAATAATAAATACTAAAGTATTTAACAAAGTAAAAGTAAAATATAAAGTATAATTGTAACAAGTACTCTTACAACTCGGCCATCCTGACTATATTGATCGGCTCGATCAAGAAACTCTTTTAACAAAAAAAAAATAATGATAATAATAACAATATTAACACGAAAAACAAAATCAGGAATAATAACAATAACAATATTAATAATAAAATAATTAATTATAATAGAAGTAAAATTCGAACAAACCCAGGTTACATGATGTTTAATACAAAATATTAATACAGGTATTACCATCTTGAAAACAAATTTTTTAAGTATGAGAATCCCGCCAATCAACCCAGGAACGTATTCGTGAGGCTTTAATTATGCCATCATAAGGAATTTGAGTTAATTGACAATTTTCAAGGTCTCTTATTACGTATCGATCATTCGGGAGAACCTTATGTACTTTGTATGGACCACGGAATTTGGGGATAAACTTTTTGTTAGTACTGGCTGTTGTATCTGTATTTCTTATCATAACAAAATCTCCTTCTGAAACTTGAATATGAGGTTTGTGTGTGTTAGCAGGATATTCTGAAGTCTTAGATTGATGGTATTCAATGTTATTAGAAGCTTTTTGTCGTAAAGTTCTTATATCATGAAAAGAAGACAAATTTCGTTTATTGTCCAAATATTCTGACAAAGTATCAACATCACGACCACGTTGTTCTACACCAAATAATAATTGACAATGTGTAGCACCAGTTGTGGAATGAACAGAGTTGTTAAGAGCGTATTCGACTCTTGTTAAATGTTTCGACCAATTCGAATGTTGAATTGGTTCCGTAATTTTAGATAATATCGACTTAAGAACTCGATTGACACGCTCAACTTCACCATTACTCTGAGGTGATGCTGTAGCTATTTTCACATGTTCAATATTATTTTCAACTAGATATGATTCAAAATCAAGTGATGAAAAACAAGAACCACGATCACTTATGATTCGGAGAGGATGACTATAATATTCAAAATACTTATCTAGACAAACACACACTTCTTTAGTACTTGTTGAATTTACGGGATAAAGTTTGACATATTTTGTAAAAGCATCTACTATAACCAAAATGTGTTTTCTCTTAGAAATAATTGACGGAAGAGGGCCAAAATGATCTACATGGAGAGTATCGAATTGGATAGGTTTTTTTTTTTAATTTGGAGGAGAGTACGATTCGAACTATGTTGTGCTACAGAATACGTTAAACACTGAATACAATTTTATATATACTTTTCATTTTTTTCTCTCATACCTGGGAACCAATAATGCATTTTAATTTGTTCAAGGCATTTCATAACACCCCTATGACAATTTTTTTCATGTGCCACTCTTATAATTTGCAATTCCATTTCTTTTGGTACATACAACAACAGATTTCTATTTTCTAATTTTCTATAAATTAAACCATCATCAAGGACAAAATTTGGAATTTCTTCTATTTCTAACATTTCTCGTAATTTAACTATATTTTCGTCTCTATTTTATTTATTTATTTATTTATTTATTGGTCAATCAAGTTACAAAACTTTATAGTGATTTTAATAATAATATACAATATTAATAATATACAATTTTAAATTTATTAAAGATCTGTGTACCTAATAAATAACAATATAGAATAATTACAGTGAATTCAATACATCTTTCTTATTTTTGTTTTTTATTAGAATCAATGACAAGAACAAAATCATTTAAAGCAGCACAAGATCTAGTGATTGGATTATGTTTAGCGTAATTTGTACTGTGATAAGGAACATCTAAGAAATTTCCATCTCTTGGTCGTAAGAAACGAGAAGGAGCATAAATATTAAACATAGTAAACGTCGGGCAATCAATATTAGAGTTGAAAATATCAAACGCAAAGAGAACAGAACTTAATTTTCTTCTAAATTCAAGAGATTTAAAGTCGATTAAAGTACACCTGGTCTCATAAGGCGGCAGATTAACTCCTCTAAAAGTTTTTCGTAATACGAACTTAGTAAATCGCTTTTGGATTTTTTCTATTCTAAAAGTACTTATTTGAGTATACGGGTCCCAAATTACGCAGCAATACTCTAATATTGGTCTAACAATTAAAAAAAAAGACACTTGAGTGTATATGGATCTTCTTTGAATTTCTCATTAAAAAGCCCAACATCGAATTTGCTCTAGATAAACGTTATCAATTTCAATTGAAAAGCTCATTTTAGAATCAAAAATAAATCTTTTTAGTTCATAAGTCTTTGCAGACAAATATTAATTTTGTATTCAAAATTTATTGGGCAATGAATTATTGAATATGCCACAATACTACATTTGTTTATATTGGAAAATAGTCCATTTCGGTTACACCAATTAATTATATTATTTAGATCCATTTGAACATAAGACGCGTCCAATGGTGTTTTTATGCATTTAAAAATGTTGAGGTCATCAGCATATAATAAGAAGTTTGAATTTGAAATGCAATTAGGCAAATCATTTATAAAAAGAATGAAAAGTGGTCCAAGATGACTGCGTTGAGGTACACCAGAAAAATTTTTAATTTCTTTCGACAAAACATTACCAATCTTGACATACTGTTTACGCCCAACTAAATAGCTAGGAATCCAGTTCAAAAGTGAGGAGTGAAAGCCAATTAGCTCGAGTTTTTTAACAAGAATGTTATGCTGCACGAGATCGAAAGCTTTGGAAAAGTCAGTAGGGGTATTCACGATCCGGTGTATCTGGTCTTGTATCATTGTAAAAGTGTCAAAATCTTACACTTTTACAATACCCGAACCCTATTGTAACAGAAAAGTACAAGGGTGTAAGATTTTTTTAACACAAACTTAAGCCTTCTTCAGAACAAATGTGAAACAGATTTTGACATTTGCTTCAGTGTTGCTACAGATTAGTAAAGGTGTGTTCACAGTCTGTTGTAAAAAAATAAAATTTTACACTTTTACAAGACTTGGTACACCAGATCGTGAATACCCCTAGTGTAAATGACATCACATTGAAAACGATTTTCTAAACAATTTAGACAGTAATGCTTCGTTTTCACCTAAAGATAATCCGGTTTAAATTGAGAAGATTAAAAATTAATCTTCAAGTGTTTTCACCAGTGTTAAAAAGATTAGTTTGACATTTTCACTATGAATTGTCATTCAAAAGTCAATACAACAAGACAAACACAAAATAATTGGGAAGAAGAATAATAATTTCGGTGCAGTGAACAAATTTAATTTCAATAAATAAAAATGAGTAATAACTTAAAATATTGTTATCCCAACATCTTGCAGCAAATAGATATATTTACATAAATACTGTAATCGCCTTTGCACGGTTTTCGTTTTTATATATTTGGGAAAGAACAACTTCAAAGTATTACTGTAGGATAGCTAAAACATTTTCCATTACAAATTCAAGGCACCGACCGCTTTGGTCTTTGTAGTTCCATTGCATTTTTTATTTTTATACTTACTTATAAACAAACTCAGAATTTGAAGGCAACGACAAATTATACCAGACAAAAACAAATTAAATAATGTTGGACAGTTTTTTTTTTTTTTGAATGTCAATGGAGAAAATATGACATTAGAATAGGCGCGTTCTATGAAATAAGGTTTGTTGCTTTTGAGAATCTTCTACTTCGAAGAAGATTTTAATGAGATTAATTTCTAATCTTCATTTAAGGAGATTAAAATTTGTATGGGAAATCTTCAAGATTTAGAAGATTTCAAAGAGGATTTATGGTTAATCCACTTAAATCTGGATTAAGTGGTAGGTGAAAACGTAGTATAAGTGGTGAATAAAGATAAATTTGTTACAGTCGATATTCCACTCTTGAATCCGTGTTGGTTTTCTGATATAAGATTTTTAACCATAATATAAAGCTTGTTTTTTACTATGGCTTCAAAAATCTTTGGTATAAGCTGAAGTTTGGCAATAGGTCTGTAATTTTCAATAGAACATTTTTTGCCAGATTTGTACAAAGGTGTTATCAAGGAAGTTTTCCAGGTATCCAGAAACACACCTTGTTGTAAAGACAGGTTGAATATATAACACAATGGAGCAGCAAGATATAATTTACAATATTTAAGAAGAAGTGGTGGAATATTATCAGGTGCAATAGAAAAGCTGTTATCGAGAGATGACAGCGCTTCTAGTACATCTTCGATAGATAAGAAGAGAGATCCAGCTACAAAATATAATTGTTATCAGGATCCATTGTATTATTAACAATTTTTAAGTCACAAAAGTTAGTTTGAAAAAAAGATGCAAAATTGTTGCAAATGTCATTGAGATTATCAAATAAGATACCTTTATAGGACATATTAGCTGGAAAACCTAAAGATTTATGCTTCGTGTTTATAAAAGACCAAAAACATTTAGCATTAGATTTAATCATCGACTCTAGAGACCACAAATATTGTCTATAAGTAAACTTTTTCAAAAATTCATATTCTCTTCGAGTTTGATAAAAATGCTGAAAATTACTCATAATATTTTTCAGCCTCGATAAACTTTTATTGAACCAAACTAGTTCTTTCGATTCTTTAAAACGTTTAATAGAAACGAAACGCGAAATGGCAAAATCTAAAATGCTCCGAAACACGGAAAAAGCTATTTCTAAATCATTGTTAACAAAAACAAGTTTGCAATCAATCGATTCAAAATAATTTATTCATTGATAAGAAATCAGCATTTTTAAAATCATATTTCATTTCAACGCTACAAGAAGAATTTAATTCTATTAAAACAGACAAATTGACATTAATCTCAAGTGATTAATGATGAACACTATTCTCAAGTAAATTAAAATTAGCTTCATCGAAGTAAGCTTCAAGATTTTTATCAATAAAAATTAAATCTAAAATGCGACCAAGAGAATTATAAACATTGTTAATTTGGTGCATATTCAATGCAGTTAAGCTATCAATAACCTTACACTCAAAATCTTTATTAACGTTGTAAGGAAACATAAGATTCTCGTCTTTTGAAAATAGCCATTTAATGTCTGGGAAATTAAAATCACCCAGAATTATCCAGTATTGTTTTTCATCTGTAATCTTTTTAATAATGTGTTCAATATTTTTAATATGAGCATCATAAGTAGAAAATTAAGATAATGGTGGATATATGAGATAAAACAATATAAGTGAATATTCTTAAGTTCTAAAGAAGAATGAATAGGTATATCTATACATACACAGATCTGTTCAATTGAAGTATTATATAAATTAATTTCAATACTTTGATAAACAGATCTAATAGCAAATAATATACCTCCGCCTCTGCTTAAACCAGTTAATTCAGATGAACGATCCTTACGATAAACATTGTAATCAGACGAAAAATATTCAGTAGATAGAAAATTAGTATTTAACCATGTCTCAGTGAGTGCGATGACGTCATAGGAACAATCAGCAGCAGCATTAAAATATTCATTAGATTTTGTCCTCATACCTCCAGCGTTGTGATAAAATATGGAGAGACAATTTCCAATCGAAGTTGCATTATAAAAGTTTTTCTTTAGGTTAAAACCTGTGGGTTTGAGGGCAATATGTTTTTTGAAGGGTATTCAAATTTTTTAATCTGAACACCTACTGGCCAGACCGATGGTTGAAAAGCATCATTAAATAATGCAGATGGAATTCCAAGTTTAAAATTAACATAATGAAGAGATGACATCTGCTTCTTTTTAATCAATTTATGGCAGACTAAGCTTGTAGTTGGTATGTTTAATTTATGTGCGATGTAATTAATAACATTCTGTCAGTGACAGATTTGTTTAGTCAAGAGATATGTAAAAAGCGATGTCGAGGTACAGACGGAAGAGAAGCAAACATTTCAGCATCAGTATTCTGTCCAATCAGCTGTTTATGTTTTTTATTGTGAGCATTATAGCCTTTTCACACCAAACCCAAAACACGGTTTTCGTGAAATTATCGGTTTTGGCTGAAAACCTAAAGAGAAAACACAAGTTTTCACATACATTTTTGATAAACCACTCGTTTTGATAAACTACAAGTTTTAAATAAAACATGTTGGATTTGCAAGATGAACTAAGCAAACACACCTTGTGAAACATTCAGTGCTTAATTAATCGTCACATAAATAGCTGATGGGTTGCTGCCAGGAAAAACGAAAACAAAAAAACAGCTGTCTGGGGTAATTTTAATTTCATTTCCCAACGTATTTGTTGTTGTCTGTGGTGCCAAAATAATAGAAATGTCAAACGAAAACTTGTAAATGTTCAGTGTGAACGGTTTTCGAGTTTTCGTAAGCTTTTAGCTGAAAACCCGGTTTTTGGGTTTGGTGTGAAAAGCCTATTAGGCAAGGCAGCAACAACATCCCCAGTCGTGATGACATAGCACGAACACTGGCACCATTATCACCAGTATTATTTTGATAAGCATCAACCGCAATGACATCAACATTAATATCGCCAGCACCAATACTACCAACAATACCATCAACATCCTCAACAACACAAGCAACATTACCAATAACACCAACATCAGCAGCAGCAAGAATAGAGTCAGCATAACCCTGAGCGTATTGCATTTATGCCTAAAACCATTAATCAAAAAGATAACACTTACATAATTTAACTTGAAAATAGGATCGTTATATTTTGTTCCTGTTCGGTGTTCTTAGAGTTGAATTCATCTAAAAGAGCCATTCGATTAGTAGGTTTTTGCTGGCAGTTTCTAAAATTATGCTCCTTGGAACCACATTGAGATCATGACCCTTTTTCACGTTTGGGATAAGGACATGAATTTGCAAAATGTCCAACATTTGACCAATTAAAACAATATCATTTGGAACAATCAATATTTGATATTGATATTGACAGCACAGCAATGTGTACCGAATTATCTTGAAAATCTTCAATTATGAATTGATAACTTGTGTTTCATCAATGCTGGCACGTGCAGCCAACTCTTGCATTTTATGAATATAACCCATAACGGATAGCTTTGATGATTGGAAAGTTGTTTTTCGTAGAGTATCGATTACTTCAGAAATAGAGTATGAATGTCCAAAGTTTGACAAAAAATTGTTGCGAAACACCGCAAAATTTGTTGAATTATCCACCCGAAGAAAAATTTCGGCAGTGGAATCCGAAATTTATCTTCACCAATTACCGAATCGCAAGCTCTTTCAAAACTTTCAATCCATTTACGGGCATCACAACTTCATCATCACCAAACGGTATGATGGTAGGTTGAATATCTTCAAATTTTTGGGAAAGAAAAATATTCGGACTAAGAGCCAGTTTTTGTTGCAAATGTTGCGAAACGTTTACGTTTTTCTAGTATTCTCAAGTGTATATCAATTTCAGCTTCCTCTGCTGTAAGAGATAGAATTCGATGTTCTGATGCAGGTTCCTTGACGTGATTGTTGTTTCCAAGTTCTTTTTGGCTTATCAAAGGGTTAAGTGCATCTCTTTGACTATTTTCGGAATTGTTGGAATTTTCAAAATTCTCTCCTAGTTCAGAAAGTTTGTCTTCATACAGCTTTTTTATTGTTTAGAAGTGGCAGTTGATGAAAATTCTATTTTATATTTTGCAAGCCAATTTTGCAACTCGGTTCTGTTCATATTTATTCGTTTATTAGTCGTACTGATGTCTTAATATTCAAGCTTTCCAAAAGAATCCCACTTCTGAAGTTGTTAGGATGGTTTTTATTATAAAATATTAATTTCTTAAAACAATCTTATTTTTTTGAATTATTATTATTGAATGATTTTTAATTATTCATTTAATGACAAAAAAATAATAAATACTAAAGTATTTAACAAATAAAAGTAAAATATAAAGTATAATTGTAACAAGTACTCTTAGAGTTCTAATTCTGAAAAGAAGAGAATTTTGCTTCTGGATTTCAAATCAGAATCGGAACCAGAACCACTCACACATTCATATACTTGAACGTCAAACTCGACTATTGTCATTTTTTGTTCATAATTGTGCAAAAAACATTTTTTTTTTAAATTTGAATATATCCACGTACACAATTGTTTTCACACATACAATACATTAAAATTCAGAATCGTCAGAATCACACAAGTGTTCAGTTGGGATCCGGATCGGAGAAGAATTCCGGATTAATAAATAACAAAGTCATAAAAAAAGGAACACAAACATTCATATTACGTTTTCCGTAAGACTCTTATAAAATAATATAAAGATCACAAATTTGTTTATTTACTTGACGAAGTAGCGAGTCATGTCAATATCGAAACAATATTTAGTTCGAGATCTTGATGTTGCTGCTGGATTGGAGGGATGAGGTAGTTTCAATTCAACTTCACTCTTCACTGCTAAGGAAACGTCTTTTATTTGGGGTTCCACAAACACCCAAGATACAGTGTCCATTCTTCGTATAAAGCTGACATTAAAGGTTAAATCTCCAAATTTTTCAATTATTTCTTCAACATAAAAGGCTTGTTTTTTTAATTTTCCATTTAATTTAACAAGAACGTAATCTCCCACATTCTAAGGGTCATCGTAAGAGAAATTATTTTTTGGAACGTGCGTTGCTTCAGTCTCAGAATTAACTCAACCAAATGCACCATCGGACTGGTCTGAATCGGCGTATGGTTCATTGGGAATTGCACAACTCTTTTCCCAGCTTGGATTTGTTTTTTAACTTTTGGAGTTTGTGTTAACTTTCTTTGCGCTTCATTCTCTTCCACTCGTTGTTTTTCTGTGGAGCTCGTTAAAATGCGAGAAGATCCGCTTCTTGAAGTTGACTTTGCAGCGTGCAATCGTTGGATTTGACGTATCATTTCAGGTGATTGCAAACTCGAAGTGGCACTCACTGGTTCGATTTGTTTGAAAGTTTGAGTAGTGGTTATGTTGTCACCGATTTGATTTGCTGTCACCCTTTCCAATGCAAATTCCTCCTCTTGACAAACTTGGGAGTTAAAGGGATGTATTTCAGTTGTTCTAAATCAGCTACATATATTCTCCGCTGAAAACGCTCTTAGAAACGGCTGCCTAGTTAGTTTGGCGATATCATATATAGTTATTTGTTTCCCTTTATTTACACATAAAAAATCGTTAAATGATGTTCGGCAGAATTTAAAAGGCCCAAACTCATAAACGTCGAGCGGATGAAGACGGTGTGAAGTGTGAGGTGGAAAAGATAATAAGTAAATACCACTATCTTTGGAAAAGGTGATGCTCTCTAGGCTACAGTGAGATGAGTGGTTGTCTAGTACCAATAGGATAGGTTTCTCCTTTGAGCAGTTTGTATAGAGTTGTACATGTATAAGGACATCTACAAATAGCTCTGATATCATCCATCCACTCTTGCCTACCAAACCTATGGAGCCAGCCGAGCATCCGGTTCCTAAAGCCCTCTGTATATTGCTGTCTTGGAAAAATATAAAATGGTGGCAGATGATTTCCGATGGCACTTATAACTCCCACAGTTGTTACCAAAATTCCACGCTCAGCCGATGAAATTTGACAAACTGATCTCTGGCCCCTCTGCGCAAGAACCTTAAATTTAAATTTAAAAAATAATTGACAGTTAATCAAACAAATTATATGATAGCATACTTTTGGAATTGCCAATACTGTTGTTACACCAGATTCGTCCAAATTAAGAATATATTTCGGTTCAAATGATTTTTTCTCATACAGTTTTTTTAAATTTTCAAAGAATATATATTAACATCTTCTTTATTAAGTCCTTTTACCCGGGCTATACTTATTCTCTCTGGTTTTCTTAAAGCAAGGGTATTATTTATTTTTAAAAATCCAAATGGCGAGTCTTCGGAAGCTTCCTTACAGTCACACTATTTTGTCGGATGAGATATTTTATTCAATACGACGAACTCATAAACAAACTTTTTAAATGTATGGTACCTTAGTCCATGTTGGTAAAACGCACATTTTTGTACATACTCCGCCAATTCTTTTTCTTGGTCTTTATTCAAGACTTGGTGATATCTATATTTGGATTGATATGTTCGTTCTTCAGTCTCTAAATCTGAACTATTCCTTAAGGGGTCACGATTCTTTATTCTTGACTGTAGGGTTATGCGCTTAATGCCACGCTTGAAGGAGGCCGAAGTAATTGTTTCTCGCCCATTTTTCACATCTGATATGGCTTTTCGTATAGCAATTTCGCATATATTTGCTCTGTCGGTCTTTTTTTTATAATTTCGAACCATGTCTACGATAAAAGAAACAAAAAGAAAAGATGTCTAGACAAAGTATTTAAAAATTTAGCTTCGGGGTATATTCGGCAGATGACAAATGTGCCCCTAGACGGCGACGAAAGTGCCCCTTTCACAAATGACGAATGCACCCCGATATATCAAAATTCATTTTACAAATTTTATAAATAAACGACTTAAATTCTGAACACATTTAGGTAGTTATACTTTAAGCTTAATATTTGATAACACAACTCACAAAATATCACTTTAATTTTCATCAAAACAATTAAAAAAATGCTTACTTACCCAAACACGAAAATTACTGAGAGGCACCACAAAACACACAAACACTTCCAACTTTCTTTGCCAACCAACTAGAACTGTCAAATTGTAATGCATCGCTTACATTTACAAATGGAATTGATCGACATTTAAATAATGGGTTTACACAGAAGCGTTCATAGTAAGAACGCCAATGTCGAATGTACCCTAAAGACGAATGTGCACCCTTTTACCATATTCTTTTATTTCCATTTTAAAGATAACAAATCAAATCAGATCTCATGTGATTTTAACGTTTATTCATTTACCTCAACTTACCCTAGCTAAAAAAGTAGATCTACTTCAGGGCGAGTTGAGGGTGACCCTAGGTTTCAAAAAACACAGAATTTGCTTGTGAGGGTGACCTTAGGTTTTTCAAAAAATGCTTTAGGGCGACTTCAGGGCTCAACGTACAAACCTTTTGTTGGTGCAACTGATAAGTCGATTGAATCTGGATGGATGTGTTCATGAAGTATGTATTAATTTCCATTCAACAAATTCTTTTTGATTGTTTTTTTTTCAGTTTATATTTCTAAAATCTTAGATAACCCCATTTTTCAATAATTATAAAAGCTATTCTTCACAGGAACACCTTTTACTATTAAAAAGTATATCTGCAATTTTGTATACCCCAAATACCACAAACGTCAATTGATCAATTTTAACAAATTTCAATTCCCATTCTGAAAAAAAAAATCGATTTCTGTTGAACGAATGCCGTTTTCCTTTCATTTTTGACTAACTTAGACCAATGTTCGTTTTGTTTTTGGTAATTATAAATGAACGAAGTTTGGTAAAATAAAAAACAATTTGACACGTTTGGATGGGTAAAAATATTGATTTATTTTTCATTTTAAAATCAGAAAACAATTTTTGTTTGTTTTCTCGTGTGAAAGGTACACAAGATTTTTAAAAGAAATCAAAATTGCCCTTTGTTACAGGAACTTATTGACCATAGTCTACGAACAAACCCATCCACCTTATCATTTCCCTTCTATTAATGCAAAATAAATGTTTGAACTTAAAATTGCAAATGAAGAAAAAAGGCAAACAAGAAATGATTTTGAAATAGAAATTGTTAGCGATCTTGCAACACTGAAATATTCGATGAAAAAGAAAGATCGAGACGTCATGAAGAAAAAAAAACATAAGTTGCGAATGAGTGGAGCTGATTTTGAGACGCGGGACGAGTGAGTTCGTTCGAAAAGAAGAATAAAATTTGAATCAGTTTTCATTTCATAATATTAATGTCGATTAATATATAAATGTAGTTTTTCTTTAATGTTCAAATAGTTTCTTCCATTAGATTTTTATTAATAAACTATTTAAGTTGACTTAAAGAGTTCGGTTTATTTATTTGAGAGAAATACACGGTCGAACAAAAGTGCATTCTGTAGATGCTCAAGGAATTGGGTCATTTAATTGGAGTTATCTTTTCATTAGCAAGATTTCTAATATTTCAGAAGTGGGATGGATGGAATCATATCCTAATATTTCGCTCCTAATTAATTATAATCGAAATATTACCACGTGCAAAATTTTCTATCATCGAATAATTTTTTTTGTTTGTCGTCTGATCCAACGGTGAACTTGCGGAACTTCTGGAAGCGTTATGTCAAGTGAACGAGGCGAAAGAGCTGCAGAACGTGATAGGCAGCGGAGTCGAGAGGTGCGGTTAGAAGAAGAACGACAACAACGAGAACGGGAAATGGAACAGCAGATCGCGAATGACGGGAATCCGCAAGAACGAAACGAAAACATGAACGAACCAGGTGACGAACATGGTGGCGAAGGAGAACAACATGAGCATGCTGGAAATAATTCCAGAGAAAGATTTGAGCTACCACCAAATATGACGCACAACGACCGCAGTGGGGAAAGAATGATTGATCATATGTTGCAAGAAAGCCAAAATCGTAGTGAACAAATTAATAGACGTGACAAAACAATCGATACACTGATTCAACAAATACAAAGCATGACCAGAATTATACCTAACGTAGCCACCACTCCTAAACCAGACGAAAATACCACCTTCAATTACAATATTATGCCGGACTTGGTGAAAAACATTGAGCAATTCGATGACGAAGGCGATTCATCGGCAGTACAACCTTGGATAAATGGCTTGGAAAATATGCGACACCTACATCACTGGTCTGATGGCTACCTGTTGGACGCTGCGAGAATGAATTCGGTTGGGGGATCCAAGGGATGGTTCAGAACGTCGCTTGTGCAAGAAAACATTACGACTCATTGGCAACGAATGGTCAGCAGGGTTCAACAACGAAATGAAAATGTCACCACATATTTTCACGATAAGTATGATCCTTACCATAATCTAAAATTGAGCTTCGATGAATCCAAGGAATTAATATTAATGGGTTTATGGTCTAGGGAAACTGCAAACGCTCTGTTGGGTTGTCAACATCTGGATCATAGAGAAACTAACATAGAGGCATGACTTCGGGGGTTTATTCTCTTTCACCCTACAAGCTAAATTGAGAGGATTTCCTCCATTTCGACAAGCATGTGTTAGTTGCCCGTGCATTTTAAATGGAGCAGACACCAACACAGGCTTATCGAAACGGAGGAGTGCGCATTTGCACTTTTGGTAGATAAGGTGAGCTTATACTTATATTCAAAAGGGAAATCCGTTAAATTCAAAAATTGAATAATTAATTTGTTTTTAGTTAAATTGTATTTTTAAATGCTTTTACCAATCAAAAAACGTATTAATAAAAGATTTTGGTTGATCCTAGCTTACAAATTTAGTAATATTTATTAATTTTATGTTCAAAATGAAGAAAATCCATTCAAGAAGTAGATGCAAACCATAGCATTTAATGCGTATGTGCCAAAATTCCACCACAAGAAAAGACCAGTTTACTCAATTCGAGGTGAGTATTTTGACAGATGACAAAACAATAAAAAAAGGTATTTATTTCAAAACAAATATCGGAAGTAGGCGAGTTTTATTTTATTTATTTTGTATTTTGTTCTGTAATTATTTATAAAATATATTGTTTCCATATCTATTTTGCTATTAAATTATTTTTTAAATATTATATTACAGCCGCTGCAGGCAGTGTAACAGGGCAGAAACTGCAAGGGGATCATATGGAAGCTGGCGGCCGTATCATCCTGTCACGTTAATGCTGCCAGCTCCGAAAACAGAAAATAATTACATAGAGGCGCGAATCGTACCCCCCTTGCCTTAAACACCCGCAAATTTATTTTTAGGTGAGTAAGAGAAAACTCTCTTAATTTACTCATTTTTTCCTGTCCGTGAATACATGTGAGTGGTGGATTAAAATACACTTTTGCTCAAACTGACAGATCAGTTTGTTTTTGTTTATCTGTCAATTCAATCTGACGCTTCTGAAAAAAATTTCAGAATTAAATTTCATTTTCACACTTACGAAGTTTTATTTCTTTATTATTTTGCAATGTTTTTATTTTAATCAAAAATATATATTGTGCTAGCTTTACTATAATTGCCACTGATATCCGAATGTACAAAATTCTACTTGGAAAGCAGCAGTTGGGCATTACAGGTAAACATTCATAAAACACTGCTAGATTATGTTTGGGCTTGTACAAAAGTGCAATGTTAAAATGCATTTTTCGAATTATATAAAAATTTGTATTTTAATACCGAAGTAGGCTGCCTTGTCAATTACGATCCACGACCACGATGATTCTATCCAACCGAAACGGGTCCTCGCAGCAAACTAACGAAATGACAAGTGCTAAATCGAAAAAATAAAACTGGAAGTTCTCGAACTACCATTCCAAAGTATGTACACACATATATTTCCGCAAATATACTCGTAATTAATTTATCTTACATATGTATATAACTTTGTCTATTGAATGAATCATTTGAGGCTGAAATTGAGATGTTTTTCTCAGAACATATTGCTCTGTTGGAATCGATTTTCGGTCGACTTCAACTATCTTTGAAAAAGCATATATCAATCATAAGGAATTCTTGAAGGTACATTTGTTAAAGCTTACGTATTCACTATAATCAGCTATATTTTTTGTTTTTCTTTTAGGATAATGCGTCGCAAGCAACAACGCAGTGGTTGTTGGATCTTTTCAATCCTCGGATAAATGTTTCTGTTTGGTTAAGTATACGAACAAGTGGTAGTAAGTTCTCGAAAATTGTTGCGGATCGTTTTGTTCAAGAGTTGTGTTCCCTCTTGTCTGTAGCTGATACTAAAAACACTAATTTGTAAGTTTTATTTCAAATGCTGATTGACAATAATTTCATATTTTTGCTTACAGTTTTGTGAGTACATTCAGTACAGCCATTGTCACTCAACATCTTGGATGGGTTTCAATTTTAATTCACCATTGAAGTCTAATGCTGCCGCAATTGAAGAGAAAGTAAAACTACTCAAGAAGTCTCCCACAAGCATCTTTACAGCGTGTTATGAGCAAAAAGAGGTGCCTTATACGGTGCCGTCGAAACACATCCTAAACTATCACGAACCATCATTTATGGAACTTAACATTGACACTGAACATTACTTCTTTTTATCTTCAATATATCTTCTTTTTTTATTTGCAGGAAGATATCTAAACAAAAATCCTTAGTACACAGGCTAACCATTTCGACATATTTCATTATATAGTTTTTAAAATATATATGTCCTTACTCAAATATTTACTTATTCTTTAAATTCTAATTTTAAAGTACTATGTTTCCTTTTATATACAAATCTTCCCCAAATGTATGTGCTTTTGCGCAAGAAAACAAAGTATTGCGTTTTGGGACAATCTGCAATGCAGAGATTTTTATGTTTGTGTTTAGGGACAATTTGCTTGGCATATTTTGGGCTAGATTTGCGTTTAGTATTTCCCCATAAACACCTTTAACTAGAAATTAAGGAAGAGATGGAACCCCTGAAGTCGTGCCTTTATGTAGTATAGTTTCTCTATGGATGTAGGTAAGAATACATTGCTTCTTAGTATAATGAATTGTCGAATGGATGATTCAAGGAATAGTTACATAGGTACTTACCTACAAATGTATATTTAAATATTGGGTATGGATTTTAATTACGATATTATTATGATTTTGATTGGTATCATACAATTTCGGATCCAAATTTATAAGAGGAGTCGCAGTATTACCACTATCCGTCTGAAATTTAAATTATGATTTATGTAATTAGAATTCAAAAATTTAACTTGTTTAATTTAATTAACACACATTTTGGACTACCAGATAAGCATTCACTTATTGGAATGTAAGGCCCCGCAGATAAGTACTCAATGATGGCGAAGGCTCAACATTGACTTCAACTTATGTTGTAGCACTCAGTACTATTTTACGGACTTATATTGCGAACTGACAGTAGGCTTGCTAATCTTTGAAAAGTTTTGTGCTGTTTGAGATGTTTTTGTTTGAAATATTTGCTCGAATTGAAAACGGTTTCAAGAATTTACAAGCTGACATAAATTAAAACTCACAACAGTTTAAATCATCGAGATCAAGCAAGTACTTTGGAAATGACAGCTTGTCCAAAGTAGCAAATCCAAGAAATTTCTACTTATATCAAGAAAATTCTTGAAATCAGTACTTACGCAAAGCTCTAATTTCCAAATTACTTGCTTGATTTCGATGATTGTAACTGTTCTGAGTGTAAATTAACCTCAGCTTCTAAATCCTTTCAATCATTTTATAATCAAACAATTATTTAGAAAAATTGCTATCTAAAAGTAGTTCTTTCGTGTTTTTAAAATTAGACCGTTTTTTTAAAAGGTGAAGTTGAACAAACATTCCCGAAAATAAACAAAGAATCATATACATGTATATATATATAAATATTGTATTAATGACAACACAAAATAATTAAAATTATTATTATTATTCATTACAAATAAGTTTGCTGCTCACAGAGATATATAGAACATTATGAAGAATAGAATAAGATCACATTTTTGCCAAAAACACTATCAATGTTAATTATTATGATCCTTTTTTATTTCAATATTGGATGAGGTGGATGATGTGGTGTCTTGCAGTTTGTGAGGCAGAATCATCTGCAACAGTTGTCGCCTGTGCTTCGCGTCGTCGGTGTTGGTGTGTGTGTCGTCATCGGTCTCATTGACTGCAGCAGATATTTCTCCATTGAACTGAATCAAAACACAAGGCTCCATGGCATACGCAAGCAGTTTCATAGAAATTGGATTCACACGCAGCAAATTTCCCACAAAAACTATCTGTAAAATAAAAATTAAACAATCTGTAAATATTTAGAGATTATGAAATCCGATTTTATGATTTTCGACTACTAATGGATGCTATGATAGATTTTTCAGGATTCGCAGTAGATTTTCGATTGCGATGGATTCTGTGATAGGGCCGATTTATTAGTTTTAAATTTCGAGTTTTCTTTAATGTAACTAAACTTTGACGCTGTTAGTATGTAGGTCCAATTATCATTAGGTAAGTTTAAAACCGATGTAGGTAAGTTCTTAGTATAATGAATAGAATTATTGTATGTTTCAGGAAATAGTTACTAGGTACCTACCTAAAAATGTATATGTAAATCTATGTTATGGATTTTAATTCTGTAAATTGGGATGGCAAAATGTACCTACATTACATACATATGTATGTATATGGACCCTAGGTATGTAAATATGTAGGTACATAATAATGTATAATGAAAGTGTTGGATGGTTATGGTTAGGTAGATCCATATATGCATATAAAACTTTATATGATAGTTTTAATATACATAATATTCATTTGATTGCTAAAGATATATATTTATATAAATGTCAGAGAGTCCACCTAGTACATAATGTATGTAGGTTGGTACCTATTCAGTGATCTAGATATCAGAAACTACTAACTCGATTTGCGTTTTGTACGTAATTTAATATTTTTGAAATGGAAATTAAAAGAATAGTCAAATTTATAAATTTAAAGTTTAAAGTTTATAAATTTAATTTGCTCTGGCCCGATCCAAATTCATAACTTCAAGTTGTATGTATGTAATTTAGTCATTATTATGCGTAAAAATGAAATATAATTAGGTAGAAGAAATGGATATACATATTTATATGGACCGATAGAGAGACAGACGGAATATCAAGTTTGATTAAAATTTCGGGTTCGATTTTTTTAAATTGTAAAATTTGCAACAAGGTAATCCGTAATTCTAGATCACAAGAAATTGATTTTATTGATTTTTAGTAAATTTGTTATAGTAATTAATTTTTTTATAACATAACTTATTATAATAAAATATACTAGCAATCCATTAAACAAAAAAAAAACTTAACTTATTATACTTACTATGAATTCTTTTCATTTTTCATCGTTGAGTAGTTTTACCTCTTTGGTGGTTGATAAATATTTGCTTTGTTCCTGATATGGAAATTCATCGGAAAGTAAAAGCTTGCGGCAAATTGTTTCCATATTTTTTATAAATAAATTAAATGCACGGTTGGATCGTATGTACTTGCTCTTGTGTTCGATCACATTGTGATCAGAAAAGGTTTAATATTACGAAACGTTATATTAACAAATGATTATGTCTCACACTATTCTTACATCCTGTGGGAGTTGCTTTGAAGCACGGAATATTTCTTTTACTGGCAATGCTTTCTCTTTGGAGAATTCGATTGCCATGAAGATGAAGGAACTGTTGGGAGTTAGAAGTTAAATAAAACATTTTATTTTTGTGTAAAGTTTCAATTAACTTACCTACAGCTATATGGCGGTTTATTGTTTGTATGCACCAATGGATTATATGGCACATTGGAAAATTTTGCTTTGGAGGAGTGGAAGTTTTTCCAGTTTCTGCAGCGCATGGACAAATGTCTCCATTGCAGTGGCCATAGACTTGTGAAGCCACAACTTCCAGAGCGTTCATAGCAGCTTCGGTGGCTTTCCGTCTTCCCAAGTAAAGCAAGCCCAGAATCGATGAAGGTGGAACGATTCGATCCAGCGTAAAGAAATTCTTAGTCACATAATTGTACGCATGGAGCAATTGTTGTTCAATTTAATCAGAAAGCAATGAATGAGCTGTTGCTGTACAGTCATTTGTTGCCATTCTCGCTCAAAAGTTTGTCCAGTACAAATCCGGCGTTAGCGAAGCCATTTACAAAACTTGCAGCCAGATTCTGCATTCCTGAGTCCACTTGAATCAATGGGAAATTATTTCTTAATTAAACTTTTTTATGTGTACAACAATTCCCAGAACATATTTCAATCGAAACGAAGAACTAAAACTTGAAAAGAAAAACAGATAACATTCATCCAATTGTGTAAGACATTATAATAAGAACAGAATTATAAAAAATATTTACGTACTGATTACTAGAATAATTTAATATATATTATGTATGGTCGTTAATGTTTCATAAGTTAAATAAATATGTATATATACCGAAGAGAATGTTTTGAATAAAAAAAGGTAACGGAAACCCTCACTGTATTATTTATAATTTAAGTGCAATATGCATATGTATATAAGATCCATGTGATTTTTAAAGATACATAATTATGTATATATAAATTTATGACGGCCTACATCGTATGAAGTATTCAGTTCAGTTATTTTGGAAATATATATTTTTTTTCGAATTTTCCGAAACTTCGTAATTGGTTTTTTTTTGACTTTATCTTAATAGTTAAAAAAAAACTTCTTTTAGTTATATGCATAAAGCTACCTACCCACCTACATCCTTCGTGTTCATTATTATATGTATATGTTTACATATCTAGGTTCCATCTATGTATGTACCTATATACATATTACTTTCCTATATTACAAATTTAAAATACATACTATAAATTTAAATATGCTTTTGTAGGTAGGTACATGTGTAATTATTCCTTGAATCATCCACTCGACAAGTCAGTGTACTAAGAATCAAGGTAATCATACTTACATCGGCTTCAAACCTGCATAGGATAACTAGATTACCTACATACTAAACAGCGTCAATGTTTAGCTACATGAAAGTTGTTAGCTATAAGATCAAGACAACCCGTTGCAAAGATATAGTTCAAAATCTATATTCACTGTTCACCTTGAAATACATAATCTGAAAATACTTTGAAGTGTATCTTTGGAACGGGTTATCCTAAAAACTTGGTTGATACCTTTTTGTAATCTACTCTTGTTACTCTCAAAATCAGCATCAAAAGTTTTTATGTAAAAGCCTTATTGCAAAAAATCACTCTTGAAATACGCATATTTAGAATGATGTATGCGTATTCCTGGAGCTATTTTTTTTAATACAACTTCTTTGCAAAAAATGTTGATGCTTCCTTTGAAAGTATGAAGTGCTGATTCGAAAAAGATATCGCTCACCTTTATTGGACAACCCGTTCCAAAGATATAGTTCAAAAACTATTCACTGTTCACCTTGAAATACATAATCTGAAAATACTTTGAAGTGTATCTTTGGAACGGGTTATCCTAAAAACTTGGTTGATACCTTTTTGTAATCTACTCTTGATACTCTCAAAATCAGCATCAAAAGTTTTTATGTAGAAGCCTTATTGCAAAAATTCACTCTTGAAATACGCATATTTAGAATGATGTATGCGTATTCCTGGAGCTATTTTTTTTAATACAACTTCCTTGCAAAAAATGTTGATGCTTCCTTTGAAAGTATGAAGTGCTGATTCTAAAAAGATATCGCTCACCTTTATTGGACAACCCGTTGCAAAGATATAGTTTAAAATCTATTCACTGTTCACCTTGAAATACATAATCTGAAAATACTTTGAAGTTTTTTTTTGAAAGTTTTTTTTTTACGAACGAAAATTAGGTAAACATTTGCAATGTGTAATTTATTTCGAAATTTTAATTCAATACTAAGAATTAAAGTAATCTTAACTACATCGGCCTTAAACCTGCATAGGATAACTAGACTACATACCTACTAAACAGCTTTAATGGTTAGATACATTAAGGTTGTTAGCTACAACAGCGTGCGATCCAGTCTTGCATTTTATTTAATAATGACGGAGAAAAAGCAGGAGTTTTTGTTTTTTATACTATACTATACTATACTATGAGACTTACCTTCTCCTTCCATTCCTTGATCATATCGGTACTATCAGCTGGCATTTGATCCGTATAAACCATACACAAGTATCCGGATTCGCACAAGCATCTCTCAACTTCCAGTACTTCATCTGCCGAATTGCACAAGACTGCACAACGCTCCAACTGATATGCGCACTTATCCAAACATTTCATACTTGCAATTTAATGGAAACTTTAGCCTTGGTATAGACTGCAGCTTCTAAATAGTCTGCAATGCACAACAAAGGCTGATTAGCAATCCTTACAAAATTAATAAATCGCCGAGTCCATGTCTTGGAAGTGACCACCAGTTGAAATGGAATCTTTTCATCTTGAAGAACTGGAGAGATAAGCTTGAAGAGGGTTTCATCAAACTCGGGATTCTCATTCATTATGCTGTCCAAACCATCGATAACTAAAGTTTTACTTGGCGTATGTTGAGCAAGTTTTCCTTCTTGTTGGACTCGAGCAAACGCTGCCGCACGGTGGTGTAATTACAAGCACACCACACCCATTAAGCAGTTCAATTTTAACATCTTTGTTGTTTCGAAGTCCATATGCTGGGACAATACTAATTTTTGGTGTTGTGCTAGCCAAAATGCGTCGACAATGACGATAAATACTCTCAACCTGAACGGACGATGGTGCGATTATAATAACAGCTGGACCATAGGTCGGCAGAACGCCTTTCGATTCTAGACGGAAACTGAACATGCTACAAACCGGAGGCAAATAACACCAGTTTTACCAGTTCTATTCGAGTTGATCACACAAAAGCAATTGCCACGAACTAAATGCGACCAAGCGTACGCTTGGATGCGATACATTTTAGTCAATCGCATGTGCTCCATTTCTTGGTGGATTTCTGCTGTAAACAAGGCATTCTTCATGCGTTCAATTGGTTTAACATTGTTTTTACTGTGAGCCAATACAAGATGCTTAACGAAATTTGTTTTCAAAGTAGCTTTACCAATGACTTCGGGAAGATTAAGATTGGTTTGGTATGATGGAAGATAAGAATTAGTTAAATTACGAAAGTATTCTTTTTCAGTTAATATTTTCGTAGAACGTATGGATGGATCGGAATTTTCACTAGCAACTCACGAAACAATATATTTTAAAATTAAATTACAGGACAAAATACAAAATAAATAAAATAAAACTCGCGCACTTCCAATATTTGTTTTGAAATGAATATCTTTTTTTTTATTGTTTTGTCATCTGTCAAAATACTCACCTCAAATTGAGTAAACTGGTCTTTTCTTGTGGTGGAATTTAGACACGTACGCATTAATATGCTATGGTTTGCTTCTACTTCTTGATTGGATTTTCTTCATTTTGAACATAAAATTAATAAATATTGCTTAATTTGTAAGCCAGAATCAACAAAAAGCTTTTATTAGTATGTTTTGTTTGATTAACGCCTTTAAAAATACAATTTAACTAAAAAGCAATTCATTTTTCAATTTAACGGATTTCCATTTTAAATATATAAGGTCACCATATCTACCAAAATTGGGAATGCGCACTCCTCCGTTTCGATAAGCCTGTGTTGGTGTCTGCTCCATTTAAAATGCACGGCAATTAACACATGCTTGTCGAAACGGAGGAAATCCTCTCAATTTAGCTTGTAGGGTGAAAGAGAATAAACCCCCGAAGTCGTGCCTCTATGTTAGTTTCTCTATGTCCATAGAAGAGTATTCAAAACTGAGACAAAAACTTTGTATGCGGCATTGAGAAAGGATATTCCTCGGTAATTTTTTGGATCTGTCATGTCTCATTCTGCATGTCGATTTCGCCGGGCCATTCCAAGGTAAGACTTTTTTTTGGTTATCGACTCTTACTCAAAATGGCTTGAGGTTTCTGTGGTCAATTCATCGTCATCTGCTGCCGCTATTAAGTTTCTTCGTCAGCTCTTCGCAATACACGGGCTTCCTGATAAACTGGTATTTGACAACGGGACAGCATTTACATCGGATGAATTTAAGTTCTTCATGAAGAACAACTTAATTCGACACATTCGCTCTGCTCCTATCCATCCGGCTACAAATGGTTAAGCGGAGCGCATGGTACAAAGTACGAAGAATTATCTAAAGCAGTTGGGCAACTAGCAAGATATTTGTTCAATCAACATATCACCCCACACGCAACTACGAATCATTCGCCTGCAGAGCTTCTACTCAACCGCGAGCTGAGGACTTACTTTGACAAAATACAACCACAAGAAATTATTTTTGGTAAGGTCTCCGAACCATTCAAATCTAAATGCTTCATTCCAGGTAGTCCAATTTGGGTTCGGAACTATTCCACTGGGCCGAAATGGATTAAGGGTCTGGTGTCTGATCAAACAGGTCCTATTTCCAATAATATCCAGTTTTCAACACCAACCGATGTTTCAGTTGGAGAGGCTCCAAGCGTGGCAGTTTCCATTGATGAATCACGATCCAACGTACTACCACCATTTGTAGAAACGGAGCAAAATACTTTAACAGCAGCTTCAGCCAGCCCATCATCACCGGTACTCGTAGATACTAGAGCTGTGTCAATCGTGATTGATTCGATCTTTATGACCCGTTCATTAAAAAGATTGATTGGTTGCAATCAGAACAAGTAAATCGAATCAATCTATTTCAATACCAATCGTTCTACACTATACTACAATTTCAATCAAATGATTGAACGTAAGGCAATCATATTTCGTTCATTCCACTTATTTACAATCAAAATGAATTGCATTGATTGGTTTCACTTTTCACTACATTCCATCGTTCTATAGAAAGAACGAAACTGAATGGAAATGAAATATGTATGTATTAGATATTCTCTTTATTTTCCCATAATGTTTATACGTTAATGGTTTGCTTACTCGAAACTAAAGAAATACCTATACAAAAATGTATGTATGTTTTTATCAATATTTTCTTGATTTGTTTTAAAAGAATCAGTTAAATTTCACATACATTCGCCTCAACCACATAACACATGCACAAACATGTGTATATATATTGAATGAAAGTAAAAGATTGATTCACTTCACACACACACAACCATGTGATTGTTTCAATTCAAAAATGTTTCCAAATGGGTTGCGACTGGCAACTGTAACAAATGATTGATTGAAAAAATGTACGTTTGAAAAGACCGAATCTTCGAAAGGAATAACATTTGAACGATTGAATCTTTAAAAATGAACGATTGACACAGCTCTGGTAGATACGACATGACACCTCGCAGATCCGGTCGCAAACGACAACCCCCAGATTTTTATAACTCATTTGGATGTTAAGGGGTGTTGTGTATGTTTATGTGTATCCAACGAAACAGTAAGCGACCTACGTCAGGCAGTTGGTTCGTGGTCGTCACACTAGACACAACGTCTGGTACATCGCAGCATAGAATACATCACTAATATACATACATATATTATTACCAACTTATATATTTAAAATATATACCAATTATCCACATATATTAAATAAATTACAAATAAGATTAAAGTAGCTTGCGCATATTTAATAAAAAGTTTCCCTCAAAATTTATTGGTATCGGGAATTAGCTTTCCCATGGAATTTTGCTGACATTTCATACAATATTTTGTTCGGTGGAAGTTTATTCTTTGCGAGATTAATAATCGCAGGAAAAATTTCGAGGGAATAAAATATTCCGTGGAAAACAAAATTCCCTGGAGGATTCATGATAGGGTCCAATAACTCATAACAAACGACGAGTTTTTATTGCATGTGTGACCTTCGCTAATGTAGATAGCTTAAAAAATGAAAATAAAACAAATAAAATGCACGACTAGATCGTACGAACTTCCTCTTGTAGTTAACAACTAGAATGAAGCTAAATATTAACGCTTTTAACGCTAAAGTAGGTAGTCTAGTTATTGTTGTAGGTTTAAAGCCGATGTAGGTAAGATTACTTTACTTTACTTTGGTTCTTAATATAATGAATTGTCCAATGGAATAGATACACAGGTACCTATCTAAAAACGATTGTTTAACTCTATATTATGGATTTTAATAATTATGATATATAGATATGGAACCTAGGATTATCTATATATATAATAATGTATGTATCAAACAAATATTTCGAATAATTTCCATCAAGAGTAGTTTTTTCGTGTTTTTGAAAAACGAAAAATTACTTTAAGATGCAAATTTTTTGGAATATTTCCTCGAATTGAACTTCTTCCAAGGCCCTACAACATGACATAATTTAAAACAGTTTTAATCATCGAGATCAAGCAGTTTGGAAATGACAGCTTGTCCAAATTAACAATTCCAGGAAATTTTTACTAATTCAAGGAATATCTTGAAATCACAACATAGGTTAGGTTAGGTTAAAGTGGCTGTTAGCTGTTAAAGAAATACCAAACTAACACACTTAGTCCAAAAAGAAAGGACCATTGTGGTACCCCTTTGTACACTACATATATTATGTGCTTATGCGAAATGATATTTTTTTTACAGGTTAATGGTGATGCTGATTGCGGCTGTATCGGCTTGGAATAAAATGGTGTTCCTATGTACTCCATGTAGTATGCACATATAAAATAGCCACACGGTCAATGCGTCATGGACGATTCGTGTGTTTTGTGTTTGGAGGAATCCGGCTCGATTGGACCATGTATAGTTTCAGTACCTGGTCGTTGAGGTGGGTTTGAGAACCATCCACCTTTGTCTCCAATGTTCGCCGTTGTGTGGGCAGTACATGGCCAGAGAAAATTCACCAATAAAAATACCGCGCTTTTTACTTTAGTTTAACATACATAACATACATTTATTTATAACTTTTTAGCAAATTAATTAAGGGAGAAAAAAATGATCCGGCACGGATCATGAAAATATTCGGAATGCATCAAATGGCAAAAGGCAACCAAAAAATTAAAAGCCGGCCGATATGTACTGGTAAAATCTTAGGCTTATTACACATGTAGTGTCGGTAATGTGGGCCGAAAAGATTCTGCCATAAATGTTATGATATTATATCTGAACATACCCCCCGGCCTGACAAGTTGTATCAAATAAAGTAAATGTTACATTGTTTTAATAAGATAGCTAATGATAGTGTTCAAATTAGAGATTAACAAGTATATTGAAATGAACAGGGGTGACAATCCAGTTTCGATATTTATCATGTAGTTTGGTGTGTTGCGCGGTAGCTGGAAACATCTTTTTACATAAAATCTCAACAATTTCTCAAGTGATTCGTATTTCTCAAAACCCCACGTTTGCGCCTCATACATCATCACGGATTCCGCAACTGTGATGAAAACCTTGTACTTAACACTGTGGGAAATTAGGTTGTTTTTAAAGCAATTCTTCCACGTCGCGTTGATAGCACTTTTAGCTTTTATAAGTTTACCTTTTAAATGGGTTTCCATGCTTAAATTGTTGGTTATAATAACACCAAGATATTTGTAGGATCTTACAACTTCGATCGATTCACTGTTTAAGTCCACTTTTCATCTCTGGCCATTCTGACAGACCCCTTGTTAAAGACCATCACTTTGGATTTGCTTAAACTGACCATCAAATTCCACAACCTGCAGTACACACCAAGCCGATTAATCATTAATTCCAATGTTATAGGTGAATATGCAAAAAGCACAATATCATCCGCAAATAAGAGCTTTGATCGCAATTCCAGCAAACTCAATCCCACCTGGTAAACTGTCAATAAGATCGTCGATAAATAAAGCAAAAAGATTTGGACTTAAGGGGTATCCTTGCTTTACTTCCATTGACATTTCGAACCAATCCTGATTTCCATCATACAGGTTTTCCAAGATTCTGCCAATTGTTGATGTCATTCCGGCGGTATATTTTGTAAAACAACGCTCTTCTGTGAATTGTGTTGAAGGCTGCCTTAAAGTCAACGAAGAATACATATAACTTCGTTTTTTGTTCTAGAATGTCCCGCAATGCTTCGTAAGATAAAAATGTTATCACTAGTGGAATAGCCGCTTTAAGCTTCGAGTTACGATTCATCCAAACCCATAGAAGAGTATTCAAAACTGAGACAAAAACTTTGTATGCGGCATTGAGAAAGGATATTCCTCGGTAATTTTTTGGATCTGTCATGTCTCCTTTTTTATGAATAGGGAAAATAATTGACTCCTTAAACTGCTTTCGTATGTTTCCGGTTTCTAGAATTTCATTGAAGGCCTCCGTAAGTTTTTTGCCAAGGTCTATCGTTCCATATTTCAGGAACTCTATCGTAATTCTATCAGATCCTGGTGCTTTCCCATCTTTAAGTTTATTCATTATCAAACGTAACTCTTTATCAGCAAAAGGAGCATCCAGAATAGCGTCAGCTAGAAAAGGTTTAGCATATAAAAAGGCTGAATGATTAGGAGATTTTTGCCGTTAATTTTGTTTATCTCCTTCCAAAATCCTTTTGCGTCTCTACAGCATGTCAATTTTAATGCCGTGGTTTCATAGTATCTCATTTTTTTTCTTTACAAATTTTCTTATAGAAATTGTTTGCTTCAATGTAGTGTTTTTTCAGACTGGATTGTTAAATTTTCGGAATACTCATAGCCATCCAAATGATTTCTTTCTAGCCTTTTCACACTCAATATCATACCAGTTCTTTATTCTTTTCTCTCTTAGAGAATGTGATCTTCTACAAACCGGATATGAAGATTTGATTAAGTATTCGATATCACCTACTCCAAGCTCTGCTCGTTCATGAAGATTTTGATTTAAGTTCTGCCGATATTCTGTAGCCTTATTTTCATTCCAAATCAATTTAGGGGGCAGATTAATTTTCCTTGACTTATCATTTGGTATGACATAAGGGTTGCACATTACTGTGATGGGTGGTCGGAAAAAGGCACACTCAAGACTTCAAAGTCATGAATAATTGACATCTATTCGCCTCTTGCTAGACAGAAGTCTACAACTGAAGAACCTTGCTGCCCCACAAAGTTATATTCACCATTTTCATCAGAATCACTCAATCAATGAGTCGCAGAGTTCTAATAGTTTGAACCCTCTTGGATTTAGAGTTGTATCTTTTGATTTTCGTACTTTGCCCGTGAACATATTTGCATTGCCTGTTTCGCTCCCTATTCTTGCGTTTAAATCGCTATAATCATTCAATTATCTTCATTGTTGCGTTCCAGGAAATCAACCTCTCTCCCAATGGTTACAGTTTACGTAAGATCGTATTATAATATATTTCGAATAGTTTATGGTAATATTTAAGAAAACGATTTCTTCATCTAGTATGATTTCACAAGATACATTCTCCAAAGCCTTCTTGTACCCGAAGTAACATCCCCCACTCGGTCTTCCCCTCATATTTACTCTTATTGCTGGAATCCATCGCAAGTTATAATTTTGAAAACGCTTTGTATATAAATTATAATCTTCTTCATTAACAAATGTTTCATACAAAAATGCAAAATCATAATTATTTAATAGTTCGTAAAAATGTTCATATAGAGACTTATTTCTAAGGCCTGATACATTATAACTTATTATTTTTAATTTTTTTTTAAATTCATAATTTAAATACTTATTTTGGCAGACGGCGCCTACACCCTATGCTTGGATTGCGTTCGAAACTGATTGAAAGGTTTGTGCATCGACTAAGTTGTTTCCTACTATCCACTAGGTGTTTATTGACATTTCTTATGTTGTGACGTTCTTCTGCCTCCTTCAAATTTCCCAGCTGATCACTCAAATCTGTTTGTTAAATATGATTTAATTCTAATATTCCACCTCCAGTGTTTTTGCATAGAAGTCCCAATGTTTGGCTCCAGTGGAAAATTTTGTTGTTTATGAACATATTGTCATCTCGTACAGATACTTTTATTTTATTGTTCACTTCTAAAAGTTTTTTTCTTAAGCATTCTAAGCATTTTACGGAAATGAGTCTTGAAACTTTTTGTAACTCCCGCTTCCCAAATTCCACCCATATGAGGCGTCCCAGGAGGGATAAACTTCCATTTAAGTACATTTTGATATTTTTCTGTGATATTGGAATCAAGTGTTCATAAACCGTTTAAAATCATGGGCTAACATTTTATTGGCTCCAACGAAGTTAGTTCTGTTGTAGGAAAAAATGGTGGTGGGTATACCTCGGCGTGAAACAAACCGTTCGAACGCTGATAGAAAAACTTGCGAGGACAGGTCACTCGCTGGCTCGAAATGGATTGCTCTCGTGGAGAAACAGACGAAAAGGCAAACGTGGCCTTTCGTCAGGTGGTAATTTCGACCGGTGTAACTTTTTATATTGAACGGACCGGCAAAATCAATGCCGGTGACTTTAAACGGTACGGTAAAGGTTGTGCGTTCTGGAGGCAGTGCTGTCCAGTTTGAGCCCTTTGAATTTTACAAGTTTTACAGCTGCCTAGGTGAGTCTTAACCAGCCGTTTTATATGGGTAATCCAGCATTCTGCGCGGATTATGCGAATTTTAAGTTGGTTCCCACCGTGAATCGTGATCTCGCGTACGAAGTTAGTTAAGAGTTTATTCAAATTTGAGTGATATTGCAAAATTATGGTATACTTTTCATTGTAGGTTAATGAAGTACATGGTAAACGCCCGTTTACTCGAGGCAGAGTTGATATTCATGAGTGGATTGAGTGTTTAAAGTGGAATTCAGTGGATGACCCAAGACGGCTGTCCCAGGGTGTGCCATCTTTCCAAATTTGTTGCATGATCATGCTTGCAACAATGATCACTGGGGTCCCGCTGGGTCGAACAATTTTGCTATTATAGAAAAAGCAGATCTTTTCGTGAATGATTTTTGGGGTTAAACTTCATTTAGTGGGTTTAATGCGAATTCGAATTCATCGTATAAGGCATTCCAACGAATTCCTAACATTTTTGCAGAACTTTTGTCATCGAACTTAAGAAAATTGGCGTCGATAAGCTCCTCTTGGGTTAAATCTTTGAGTAGATCCAAGTGGTTTTAGGTCCATTTTTTTTAGAGGAAAACTTCCAAATTTTAAAGCTTATATAATTTGGGTTTGGGTGTCTTTAACGCTGGTAAATCATGTGCGCCAGACAACAAATCGTCTATATACAATGATCCTTTTGGAATGGGTGACGCGAGTGGATATATTTTTTTAAAATCTTTGGAGAGTTCGTGTAAAGTGCGTATGGAGAGATATGGGGAGCAATTAAAGCCGAACGTAACTGTTTGCAATTCATGATCTTCAACTGGATGACTAGGGCTCTTACGGAAGAGAAAACGTTGAAATTAGGTGTGTTCGGGATGCACTAAAATTTGGCGATACATTTATTCAATATCCGCATTGAAAACGAACTTGAAAAAATGCCAATTATGAATGATGATCATTAGATCGGATTGTAAAGTGGGACCAACGATGTTCTTCACGTTCAAAGGAATGCCCGTCGTAGTAGCATTTGACGCGTTGAAAACTACTTTGACTTTCGTGGATGAACTGGGGGTTTTAGTACCGCATGATGTGGTAAAAAAATAGAGTAGACTTTACGTTTCAGAACAACTTCTTGAGATGGTACGGGCTTTATGTGATTGAGGGTGATATATTCATTTAATACTGATATATATTCAGTATACAACTTGGGAGATTTATTAAGAGATTTTTCCATTTGTACGAGACGCTTTACTGCGATATCTCTTGAGCGACCAAGCTGTAAAACGGGTGATTTGAAGGGGAGCTTAGCCACATACCGACCCTCAGAATTTCGGAACGTGGTTTCTTGAAACAGTTGTTCACATATCTAATCGGGCAATGTCTTGGTCTAGGGAAGATTCACTGTAATAAGATACGAATGATGAAAACGATTTAATGGGTGGAGAAGCAACGGTACCCGATAGGGCCCAGCCAAACACGGCATTTTGTGCCATCAATGAACCAAATACTCTGGTTTTGATACCATCTCTAAGGATCATTTTATAATTGTCCGCACCCAAGACAAGATCAACTTTGGCTCGACGGAAGAATTCCGGATCAACCAGTTCGAAATCTAAAGGCTCGTATATCTGATCAAGGTTCAAAGTGTAAGATGGTAAGTCGCTCGTAAGACGACTCAGAACTAATGCATTAGCTGCCGCTGAGAATGTTGGCATAGTTTTGGACTTGAAGAGAATTGTGCATAGCTTGGATGCATTGGCGGTGACTACCGCATTCATTCCAGAGATTTGTGCTCGTTTGGTTTTAGTGGGTAATTTCAAGTGTCTTTGAGCTTTCTTCTGAGAGTCACCTCTGATCCGGGGTCTAGAGGAGTGCGCAATGTAAATGTGATGCCTAGGGTTTCTACTTCTACTAAAGCGGTGGCCAACACCACTCTGTTGTTATCGCGGTTAAGATAACATGAGAGATTTGTGGTAGGAATAGCGGGAGCTTAAGAAGTGGACTGGAAATTATCAGGCTGAGTTGTCTGGGCAAGGGAAAAAGTGTTGGTATTGGTTTCGGCTGAAGTAGAAGCAATACTGTGATGGGTTGAGACATTCGTATTTCAATTGGAATTTAAATTGCCGTTTATATGGCCGGGCTGGGAAAAGCATGATGAAGTATATTGCGGTGTCTGGCTCCACATTGAAGGCACTTATGAACACTTTGACCATATGTGAGGAAGCAAGGCAGATTCGGCAATATTTCAAGCAATTAACAGTAGACAGCTTTTTATGAGCGGGTAGTTGCAGAAACTGAGTAAGCATTCGGAAAGCATGATCACCGTTACATAGTTAACAAGAGAACTTGTGCATATTATGAAAAGACAGATGATTGGATACCTTTGGTTTCGAGACAGTTACTTTGTGTTGCTGAACATAAACATCGGCTACCGTTTCTAAGAGTCGATAACGCTTCGTTAAAAATTAATTTATTTGTTCATACGTTGGAATATCCTGAGGTTTGGCGAGGGATTGCTCCCAAAGACAAAAGACAACCAGTAGTTTGATGATTCAAGAGGAACTATATTTGAGTATACAAAATAAGGCTTAGCAATGCTAATATGATTTAATGTAAGTAAATAACAAAGTAAGTAAATATGAGAAGAAAGCTTTATAGGGTATTGTTTAATGCATAGTTATTTTTAAACATATGGAAAGCAAATTACTACAACACTCCCACTTTTAAAAAAGTTATAATTTTTTTCTTGTTAATTCATGAATTTAAGAAACTGTATACAACAAAATTTATATAGGTAACTTTTAATAACTTAAAAAACAATTTTTTTTAATTCAGTGCAACTATTCCCATCATACATCGGAATCGAAGATACTTATCCTTGGGAAGGGGCTTGGTAAATATATCGGCAATTTGGTTTTGAGTAGGTACATAATCCAAGTCAAACAATTTATCTTCATATTTCTCCCGAATAAAATTATAAGCATCTATGTGTTTTGTTCGTTTGTGGAATTCTGGGTTTTATGAGCCGGATAGCCCTTGATTGTCCACATATAGAGTTGGCTTAGTACATTCATCCTTCAGCAAATCAGATAACAATTGATGAACCCGTACCAGTTCTTGACCGCCAGGCATGCAACAACACATTCCACTTCTGTAGTTGACTTTGGGAAGCCCAAATGATGCAGCTTGAACCCATCATGTTGACAAAACCACTGGTCGAACGTCTAGTTACAACGTCCCCAGCGTAGTCTGCATCACTGAAACAAGATAAAGTAAATTTAGTTCTTTTGAAAAGCATACCAAAGTCCGCTGTTCCCTTAACATATCGTAAAATATTTTTAATCATTGTCACATAAATCTGCTTAGGCTTGTCCAAATATCAACTAACATAACCAATGGCGTAAGCTATATCTTGTCGCGTAGCTACCATCAGGTACATGAGGCCTCCAACAGCTTGTCGGAAATGGAACCTTACTTCTTCTGCTATGACTTCCAGGCCGCACGTTGAATTAATTGAAATATCTGCTGGAGTCGACACTTTTACTGCATTATTCATACTAAATTTGTCAATTAATCGTTTGACATACAGCGACTGGCTTACGTGAATGGAACCATCCTGGAGTCTTCTCCAATCCCAAAAAAATGCCTGGCCGGGAAAACTTTGATCTGAAGATTTAGTTTAAGATACTCACAAAGTTTAATGATTTCGGTTTCATTAGTTGAAGCAACGAGTCCATCATCTATATATATTGCTAAAATGGTTGTATTTCCATTTCTACGGCTCGTAAATATACATGGATCAGCTTCGTAAACTGAAAACTGAAAGTCACTTAGTAATTTCTTGAAGGTCTGGTTCCAGAATCTGGAGGATGGTTTGAGCCCGTATACTCTTTTTGAGTCTGCAAGCCCGACGAGTTCCATCCTCGTACCCTTTTGGCTGGCGAACATAAATCTTCTCATTAATACTCGCATTCAAAAAGGCCGTTTTAACATCAAATTGTCGTATGGACGAACATTTTGCAACAGGACTGAATATTTCAAAATAGTCAACTCCAAACTATTGGCTAAAACCACGTGCAACTAACTTTGCTTTGAAGCGCTCACCTTCGTTTTCTGTTGCTTCTTTCACCTGGTACAAACATTTTGTATTAACCGCCTTTCTGTCATATGGTAAGTCTACCAACGTCCAGGTGTCACTTTCTTGGAGTGACTTCATTTCGATTAAGTATGTAAACAGCTATGTTGACAGCCTCAGCCCAATATTTTTGAGATAAATCCTTAGCAGGAATCATTGAACATGCCGCTTCAACAATTGTACGCATCTCACGCTCGGCGCTACCATTCTGTTGTGGGGTGTAGGAAACTGTCCTCTGACGTTGTACACTTCTCTGACTCAGTATGTTCTGAACAACCTTATTTGTATACTCTGTAAGGTTGTCTGTTCTAAGAGTGCGAACCTTCTTCTCAGTTTCAGTTAAAACTATGTCTAAATACTTTTCAATATAAATCTGGCACTCGGACTTTTCTTTCAGAAAGAAAACAGTTCTAGAATGTGAATCTGCCTGCCTGACACCTTCAGCCAAAAGTACCTCGCATAAAACTGCTTTGCCCTTTTTCTTATCATTATCTTAGCTGAAGACACTCTCTCTTCCAATGTCCAAAATTTTTACAAACGAAACACTTCCCTCGCTTTTGTTGCTCATTGAGGTTAGAATTCTTACCAACATACAAAGCACTACTACCTACTCGATCATAGAGAAACTAATATAGAGGCACGACTTCGGGGGTTTATTCTCTTTCACCCTACAAGCTAAATTGAGAGGATTTCCTCCGTTTCGACAAGCATGGGTTAGTTGCCCGTGCATTTTAAATGGAGCAGACACCAACACAGGCTTATCGAAACGGAGGAGTGCGCAATCCCAATATTGGTAGATATGGTGACCTAATATATTTAAAATGGAAATCCGTTAAATTCAAAAATTGAAAAATGAATTGCTTTTTAGTTAAATTGTATTTTTAAAGGCCTTAATCAAACATAAAACATACTAATAAAAGCTTTTTGTTGATTCTGGCTTACAAATTAAGAAATATTTATTAATTTTATGTTCAAAATGAAGAAAATCCAATCAAAAAGTAGAAGCAAACCATAGCATATTAATGCGTACGTGTCTAAATTCCACCACAAGAAAAGACCAGTTTTCTCAATTCGAGGTGAGTATTTTGACAGATGACAAAACAATAAAAAAAATATTATTAATTTCAAAACAAATATCGCAATCGTAAGTGAGTTTTATTTTGCTTTTACGTATTTAATTCTGTACTGTAATTATAATATATTTTAGTTCTTGAAACTATACTACTCTGGACTAAGAAAAACGTGGAATAAGTTTCACCGGTCTGTCGTTCTGCCTAGATAAATTAGTCGCCGCAGTTGGTTCTGAATTTGATGAAGAATGTCGAGCTATTGATGTTGGTGTTTGTGTAACCGGCTCTAGGCCACCAGTAAAATATTTCACCCAAATAATGCGAATTTTATGGTCTGCTGGTATTCGCAGTGAAACCATAGAAGCACCCGGTTTTGAAGAAGCTCAAGGTCTCGCCAAAGAACATGGTGCCATCCACGCTATTTAAGTTGCAGAAACGGTTCACTTCACGTGCATTCATGAAACGCTTCAAAGAGCGACATGTAACACACATTGAACTGGTCTATGGTCTATGGCCTATGGTCCAGCTATTATTATAATCGCACCATCGTCCGTTCAGGTTGAGAGTATTTCTCGTCATTGTCGACGTATTTTGGTTAGCACAACACCAAAAATTAGTATTGTCCCAGCATATGGACTTCGAAACAACGAAGATGTTAAAATTGAACTGCACAATGGGTGTGGTGTGATTGTAATTACACCACCGTGCTGCAGCGTTTGCTCGAGGCCAACGAGAAGGAAAACTTGCTCAACATACGCCGAGTACAAACTTTAGTTATCGATGGTTTGGGTAGCATAATGAATGAGAGTCCCGAGTTTGATGAAACCCTCTTCAAGCTTATCTCTCCAGTTCTTCAAGATGAAAAGATTCCATTTCAACTGGTGGTCACTACCAAGACATGGACTCGGCGATTTATTAATTTTGTAAGGATTGCTAATCAGCCTTTGCTGTGCATTGCAGACTATTTAGAAGCTGAAGTCTATGCCAAGGCTAAAGTTTCCATTAAATTGCAAAGTAACTCCGAAAAGATGTCGGTTGTTATGAAATGTTTGGATAAGTGCGCATATCAGTTGGAGCGTTGTGCAGTCTTGTGCAATTCGGCAGATTAAGTACTGGAAGTTGAGAGAAGCTTGCGCGAATCCGGATACATCTGTATGGTTTATACGGATCAAATGCCAGCTGATAGTACTGATATGATCAAGGAATGGAAGGAGAAGGTAAGTCTCATAGTATAGTATAGTATAGTATAAAAAACAAACACTCCTGCTTTTTCTCCGTCATTATTAAATAAAATGCAAGACTGGATCGCACGAACTTGCTGTTGTAGCTAACAACCTTAATGTATCTAACCATTAAAGCTGCTAAGTAGGTATGTAGTCTAGTTATCCTATGCAGGTTTAAGGCCGGTTTAAGGCAGGTTAAGATTACTTTAATTCTTAGTATAATGAATTGTCGGATAGATGATTAAAAGAATAGTTACTTAGATAAATACCAATCTACAAATGTATATTTAAATCTTTGTTATGGATTTGAATTATGTAAGTTAGGATAGTAAAATATACATATATATATATATATTTATGGAAGATAAGTATGTAAACATGTGCATATAATAATGAAAATGAAGGATGTAGTTGGGTAGGTAGCTATATGCATATAACTTTATAATTTAGATGCAAACTGCATACATAAGATTCATGTGATTCTTATACACATATTATTTAATATAGAATACGAATAGCTTTTGAACTATATCTTTGGAACTGGATGTCCAATAAAGGTGAGTGCTATCTTTTTAGAATCAGCACTTCATAATTTCAAAGGAAGCATCAACATTTTTTGCAAAGAAGTTGTATTAAAAAAAATAGCTCCAGGAATACGCATACATCATTCTACATATGCGTATTTCAAGAGTGATTTTTTGCAATAAGGCTTCTACATAAAAACTTTTGATGCCGATTTTGAGAGTATCAAGAGTAGATTACAAAAAGGTATCAACCAAGTTTTTAGTATAAGCCGTTCCAAAGATACACTTCAAAGTATTTTCAGATTATATATTTCAAGGTGAACAGTGAATAGTTTTTGAACTATATCTTTGGAACGGGTTGTCCAATAAAGGTGAGCGATATCTTTTTATAATCAGCACTTCATACTTTCAAAGGAAGCATCAACATTTTTTGCAAAGAAGTTGTATTAAAAAAAATAGCTCCAGGAATACGCATACATCATTCTACATATGCGTATTTCAAGAGTGATTTTTTGCAATAAGGCTTCTACATAAAAACTTTTGATGCCGATTTTGAGAGTATCAAGAGTAGATTACAAAACGGTATCAACCAAGTTTTTAGGATAACCCGTTCCAAAGATACACTTCAAAGTATTTTCAGATTATGTATTTCAAGGTGAACAGTGAATAGTTTTTGAACTATATCTTTGGAACGGGTTGTCCAATAAAGGTGAGCGATATCTTTTTATAATCAGCACTTCATACTTTCAAAGGAAGCATCAACATTTTTTGCAAAGAAGTTGTATTAAAAAAAATAGCTCCAGGAATACGCATACATCATTCTACATATGCGTATTTCAAGAGTGATTTTTTGCAATAAGGCTTCTACATAAAAACTTTTGATGCCGATTTTGAGAGTATCAAGAGTAGATTACAAAAAGGTATCAACCAAGTTTTTAGGATAACCCGTTCCAAAGATACACTTCAAAGTATTTTCAGATTATGTATTTCAAGGTGAACAGTGAATAGTTTTTGAACTATATCTTTGGAACGGGTTGTCCAATAAAGGTGTGCGATATCTTTTTATAATCAGCACTTCATACTTTCAAAGGAAGCATCAACATTTTTTGCAAAGAAGTTGTATTAAAAAAAATAGCTCCAGGAATACGCATACATCATTCTACATATGCGTATTTCAAGAGTGATTTTTTGCAATAAGGCTTCTACATAAAAACTTTTGATGCCGATTTTGAGAGTATCAAGAGTAGATTACAAAAAGGTATCAACCAAGTTTTTAGGATAACCCGTTCCAAAGATACACTTCAAAGTATTTTCAGATTATGTATTTCAAGGTGAACAGTGAATAGTTTTTGAACTATATCTTTGGAACGGGTTGTCCAATAAAGGTGTGCGATATCTTTTTATAATCAGCACTTCATACTTTCAAAGGAAGCATCAACATTTTTTGCAAAGAAGTTGTATTAAAAAAAATAGCTCCAGGAATACGCATACATCATTCTACATATGCGTATTTCAAGAGTGTTTTTTTGCAATAAGCCTTCTACCTAAAAACTTTTGATGCTGATTTTGAGAGTATCAAGAGTAGATTACAAAAGGGTATCATTCAAGTTCTTAGGATAACCAGTTCCAAAGATACACTCGAAAGTATTTTCAGATTATGTATTTCAAGGTGAACAGTGAATAGCTTTTGGACTATATCTTTGGAACGGGTTGTCCAATAAAGGCGAGCGATATCTTTTTAAAATCAGCAATTCATACTTTCAAAGGAAGCATCAACATTTTTTGCAAAGAAGTTGTATTAAAAAAAATAGCTCCAGGAATACGCATACATCATTCTACATATGCGTATTTCAAGAGTGATTTTTTGCAATAAGGCTTCTACATAAAAACTTTTGATGCCGATTTTGAGAGTATCAAGAGTAGATTACAAAAAGGTATCAACCAAGTTTTTAGTATAAGCCGTTCCAAAGATACACTTCAAAGTATTTTCAGATTATATATTTCAAGGTGAACAGTGAATAGTTTTTGAACTATATCTTTGGAACGGGTTGTCCAATAAAGGTGAGCGATATCTTTTTATAATCAGCACTTCATACTTTCAAAGGAAGCATCAACATTTTTTGCAAAGAAGTTGTATTAAAAAAAATAGCTCCAGGAATACGCATACATCATTCTACATATGCGTATTTCAAGAGTGATTTTTTGCAATTAGGCTTCTACATAAAAACTTTTGATGCCGATTTTGAGAGTATCAAGAGTAGATTACAAAAAGGTATCAACCAAGTTTTTAGGATAACCCGTTCCAAAGATACACTTCAAAGTATTTTCAGATTATGTATTTCAAGGTGAACAGTGAATAGTTTTTGAACTATATCTTTGGAACGGGTTGTCCAATAAAGGTGAGCGATATCTTTTTATAATCAGCACTTCATACTTTCAAAGGAAGCATCAACATTTTTTGCAAAGAAGTTGTATTAAAAAAAATAGCTCCAGGAATACGCATACATCATTCTACATATGCGTATTTCAAGAGTGATTTTTTGCAATAAGGCTTCTACATAAAAACTTTTGATGCCGATTTTGAGAGTATCAAGAGTAGATTACAAAAAGGTATCAACCAAGTTTTTAGGATAACCCGTTCCAAAGATACACTTCAAAGTATTTTCAGATTATGTATTTCAAGGTGAACAGTGAATAGTTTTTGAACTATATCTTTGGAACGGGTTGTCCAATAAAGGTGAGCGATATCTTTTTATAATCAGCACTTCATACTTTCAAAGGGAGCATCAACATTTTTTGCAAAGAAGTTGTATTAAAAAAAATTGCTCCAGGAATACGCATACATCATTCTACATATGCGTATTTCAAGAGTGATTTTTTGCAATAAGGCTTCTACATAAAAACTTTTGATGCCGATTTTGAGAGTATCAAGAGTAGATTACAAAAAGGTATCAACCAAGTTTTTAGGATAACCCGTTCCAAAGATACACTTCAAAGTATTTTCAGATTATATATTTCAAGGTGAACAGTGAATAGTTTTTGAACTATATCTTTGGAACGGGTTGTCCAATAAAGGTGAGCGATATCTTTTTATAATCAGCACTTCATACTTTCAAAGGAAGAATCAACATTTTTTGCAAAGAAGTTGTATTAAAAAAAATAGCTCCAGGAATACGCATACATCATTCTAAATATGCGTAAATATGCAATCTGCAATATGCATACATAAGATTCATGTGATTTTTAAAGACACATGTGTATATATAAATGTATGAGGTCGTACATTTTATGTAGTATTCAGTGACATACGCAAAGATTAGTAAAAAGGGAATAATAATGAGGTATAGAAATAAATGGATAATACACATAATTAAATGGTTTTATATTGCTTAGTCTTTATAGTTTGAGGCAAAACAAAGATGCAATTTGAATTCTTTAAGAATATATCAAAATAAAATTCAAAAATATTTTTATACTTGAAAGTGGACTAATCTAAGAACACACATTTTTTATAAACATTCTTGGAGCCGTTTTCGAGAAATACATTTTTTTTAACGGTTATTTTTTAGCATTTGTATGGGAGGTACGTTGTTTTTTATTTTAGGAATATAGTTTTTTTTAACTATTCAAGTTAATGTCAAAAAACTAACAAATACGAAGTTTCGCTTTTTGTTTTATTGAAATGTATATGTTAAAGTTAAATTAGGTTTGGAAAATACTCTTTTTTTTCGGGCTGACGGCAAAAGCCAATGTTTTAATACTGTGAAAAATGTAAAATTATGATCACCTAAAATTGTTAAATAAAAACAACTCTACTACTACTTCTACTAGTTTTTTAACATCTAATTTTTGTTTTAAATGTTTGTTTTATAACATTCTACAGTACATGGAAACTGACGAATATGAGATTTGTAAGTACTTTAATTCAAAACTTGCAAACAATTTTTTAACTATTAAGATAAAGTCAAAAAATACCAAATACGAAGTTTCGAAAAAATCTATAGATTCGTTTTTGAAATTGAGTTTAAAAAAAAAATATTTATTTCCAAAATAAATGAACTGAATACTTCATACGATGTAGGCCGTCATACATTTATATATACACAATTATGTATCTTTAAAAATCACATGGATCTTATGTACATATGCATATTGCACTTAAATTATAAAATACTACAGTGAGGGTTTCCGTTACCTTTTTTTATTCAAAACATTCTCTTCGGTATATATATACATATTTATTTAACTTATGAAACATTAACGACCATACATAATATATATTAAATTATTCTAGTAATCAGTACGTAAATATTTTTTTATAATTCTGTTCTTATTATAATGTCTTACACAATTGGATGAATGTTATCTGTTTTTCTTTGCAAGTTTTAGTTCTTCGTTTCGATTGAAATATGTTCTGGGAATTGTTGTACACATAAAAAAGTTTAATTAAGAAATAATTTCCCATTGATTCAAGTGGACTCAGGAATGCAGAATCTGGCTGCAAGTTTTGTAAATGGCTTCGCCAACGCCGGATTTGTACTGGACAAACTTTTGAGCGAGAATGGCAACAAATGACTGTACAGCAACAGCTCATTCATTGCTTTCTGATTAAATTGAACAACAATTGCTCCATGCGTACAATTATGTGACTAAGAATTTCTTTACGCTGGATCGAATCGTTCCACCTTCATCGATTCTGGGCTTGCTTTACTTGGGAAGACGGAAAGCCACCGAAGCTGCTATGAACGCTCTGGAAGTTGTGGCTTCACAAGTCTATGGCCACTGCAATGGAGACATTTGTCCATGCGCTGCAGAAACTGGAAAAACTTCCACTCCTCCAAAGCAAAATTTTCCAATGTGCCATATAATCCATTGGTGCATACAAACAATAAACCGCCATATAGCTGTAGGTAAGTTAATTGAAACTTTACACAAAAATAAAATGTTTTATTTAACTTCTAACTCCCAACAGTTCCTTCATCTTCATGGCAATCGAATTCTCCAAAGAGAAAGCATTGCCAGTAAAAGAAATATTCCGTGCTTCAAAGCAACTCCCACAGGATGTAAGAATAGTGTGAGACATAATCATTTGTTAATATAACGTTTCGTAATATTAAACCTTTTCTGATCACAATGTGATCGAACACAAGAGCAAGTACATACGATCCAACCGTGCATTTAATTTATTTATAAAAAATATGGAAACAATTTGCCGCAAGCTTTTACTTTCCGATGAATTTCCATATCAGGAACAAAGCAAATATTTATCAACCACCAAAGAGGTAAAACTACTCAACGATGAAAAATGAAAAGAATTCATAGTAAGTATAATAAGTTAAGTTTTTTTTTTGTTTAATGGATTGCTAGTATATTTTATTATAATAAGTTATGTTATAAAAAAATTAATTACTATAACAAATTTACTAAAAATCAATAAAATCAATTTTTTGTGATCTAGAATTACGGATTACCTTTTTGCAAATTTTACACTTTAAAAAATCGAACCCGAAATTTTAATCTAACTTGATATTCCGTCTGTCTCTCTATCGGTCGATATAAATATGTATATCCATTTCTTCTACCTAATTATATTTCATTTTTACGCATAATAATGACTAAATTACATACATACACATGTTTTTGCTATCTACGTCACTGAATACCTACCTACTTACAGTATATACTATTTGGGCTCTCATACATTTATATACCTATATATCATTAAAAATCAAATGAATATTATGTATATTGCACCTATCATATAAAATGATATGCATATATCTACCTACTTATCACCAACTTACACTTTCAATGTACATTGTATGTATTTACATTTACATGCCTACATATTCATATCTGTATGTAGTGTAGGTACACAATTATCATCCTAATTTCCGTAATTAAAATCTGTAATCTATTAGTAGTCGAAAATCATAAAATCGGATTTCATAATCTCTAAATATTTACAGATTGTTTAATTTTTATTTTACAGATAGTTTTTGTGGGAAATTTGCTACGTGTGTATCCAATTTCTATGAAACTGCTTGCGTATGCCATGGAACCTTGTGTTTTGATTCAGTTCAATGGAGAAATATCTGCTGCAGTCAATGAGACCGATGACGACACACACACCAACACCGACGATGCGAAGCACAGGCGACAACTGTTGCAGATGATTCTGCCTCACAAACTGCAAGACACCACATCATCCACCTCATCAAATATTGAAATAAAAAAGGATCATAATAATTAACATTGATTGTGTTCTTGGCAAAAATGTGATCTTATTCTATTCTTCATAATGTTCTATATATCTCTGTGAGCAGCAAACTTATTTGTAATGAATAATAATAATAATTTTAATTATTTTGTGTTGTCATTAATACAATATTTATATATATACATGTATATGATTCTTTGTTTATTTTCGGGAATGTTTGTTCAACTTCACCTTTAAAAAAAAACGGTCTAATTTTAAAAACACGAAAGAACTACTTTTAGATAGCAATTTTTCGAAATAATTTTTTGAATTTAAAATGATTGCAGGGATTTAGAAGCTAAGGTTAATTTACACTCAGAACCGTTACAATCATCGAAATCAAGCAAGTAGTTTGGAAATTAGAGCTTGGCGTATGTACTGATTTTAAGATTTTTCTTGATATCAGTAGAAATTTCTTCTATTTGCTACTTTGGACAAGCTGTCATTTCCAAAGTACTTGCTTGATCTCGATGATTGAAGCTGTTGTGAGTTTTAATTTATGTCAGCTTGTAAATTCTTGAAACCGTTTTCAATTCGAGCAAATATTTCAAAAAATTTGCATCTGAAAGTAATTTTGTAATTTTTCATTTTTTTTAAAACACGAAGAAACTACTTTTAGATAGCAATTTTTCGAAATAATTTTTTGAATTTAAAATGATTGCAGGGATTTAGAAGCTAAGGTTAATTTACACTCAGAACCGTTACAATCATCGAAATCAAGCAAGTAGTTTGGAAATTAGAGCTTGGCGTATGTACTGATTTCAAGATTTTTCTTGATATCAGTAGAAATTTCTTCTATTTGCTACTTTGGACAAGTTGTCATTCCCAAAGTACTTGCTTGATCTCGATGATTGAAACTGTTGTGAGTTTTAATTTATGTCAGCTTGTAAATTCTTGAAACCGTTTTCAATTCGAGCAAATATTTCAAAAAATTTGCATCTGAAAGTAATTTTGTAATTTTTCATTTTTTTTAAAACACGAAGAAACTACTTTTAGATAGCAATTTTTCGAAATAATTTTTTGAATTTAAAATGATTGCAGGGATTTAGAAGCTAAGGTTAATTTACACTCAGAACCGTTACAATCATCGAAACCAAGCAAGTAGTTTGGAAATTAGAGCTTGGCGTATGTACTGATTTCAAGATTTTTCTTGATATCAGTAGAAATTTCTTCTATTTGCTACTTTGGACAAGCTGTCATTTCCAAAGTACTTGCTTGATCTCGATGATTGAAACTGTTGTGAGTTTTAATTTATGTCAGCTTGTAAATTCTTGAAACCGTTTTCAATTCGAGCAAATATTTCAAAAAATTTGCATCTGAAAGTAATTTTGTAATTTTTCATTTTTTTAAAACACGAAGAAACTACTTTTAGATAGCAATTTTTCGAAATAATTTTTTGAATTTAAAATGATTGCATGGATTTAGAAGCTAAGGTTAATTTACACTCAGAACCGTTACAATCATCGAAATCAAGCAAGTAGTTTGGAAATTAGAGCTTGGCGTATGTACTGATTTCAAGATTTTTCTTGATATCAGTAGAAATTTCTTCTATTTGCTACTTTGGACAAGCTGTCATTTCCAAAGTACTTGCTTGATCTCGATGATTGAAACTGTTGTGAGTTTTAATTTATGTCAGCTTGTAAATTCTTGAAACCGTTTTCAATTCGAGCAAATATTTCAAAAAATTTGCATCTGAAAGTAATTTTGTAATTTTTCATTTTTTTTAAAACACGAAGAAACTACTTTTAGATAGCAATTTTTCGAAATAATTTTTTGAATTTAAAATGATTGCAGGGATTTAGAAGCTAAGGTTAATTTACACTCAGAACCGTTACAATCATCGAAATCAAGCAAGTAGTTTGGAAATTAGAGCTTGGCGTATGTACTGATTTCAAGATTTTTCTTGATATCAGTAGAAATTTCTTCTATTTGCTACTTTGGACAAGCTGTCATTTCCAAAGTACTTGCTTGATCTCGATGATTGAAACTGTTGTGAGTTTAAATTTATGTCAGCTTGTAAATTCTTGAAACCGTTTTCAATTCGAGCAAATATTTCAAAAAATTTGCATCTGAAAGTAATTTTGTAATTTTTCATTTTTCTTAAAAAACGAAGAAACTACTTTTAGATAGCAATTTTTCGAAATAATTTTTTGAATTTAAAATGATTGCAGGGATTTAGAAGCTAAGGTTAATTTACACTCAGAACCGTTACAATCATCGAAATCAAGCAAGTAGTTTGGAAATTAGAGCTTGGCGTATGTACTGATTTCAAGATTTTTCTTGATATCAGTAGAAATTTCTTCTATTTGCTACTTTGGACAAGCTGTCATTTCCAAAGTACTTGCTTGATCTCGATGATTGAAACTGTTGTGAGTTTTAATTTATGTCAGCTTGTAAATTCTTGAAACCGTTTTCAATTCGAGCAAATATTTCAAAAAATTTGCATCTGAATGTAATTTTGTAATTTTTCATTTTTTTAAAACACGAAGAAACTACTTTTAGATAGCAATTTTTCGAAATAATTTTTTGAATTTAAAATGATTGCAGGGATTTAGAAGCTAAGGTTAATTTACACTCAGAACCGTTACAATCATCGAAATCAAGCAAGTAGTTTGGAAATTAGAGCTTGGCGTATGTACTGATTTCAAGATTTTTCTTGATATCAGTAGAAATTTCTTCTATTTGCTACTTTGGACAAGCTGTCATTTCCAAAGTACTTGCTTGATCTCGATGATTGAAACTGTTGTGAGTTTTAATTTATGTCAGCTTGTAAATTCTTGAAACCGTTTTCAATTCGAGCAAATATTTCAAAAAATTTGCATCTGAAAGTAATTTTGTAATTTTTCATTTTTTTTAAAACACGAAGAAACTACTTTTAGATAGCAATTTTTCGAAATAATTTTTTGAATTTAAAATGATTGCAGGGATTTAGAAGCTAAGGTTAATTTACACTCAGAACCGTTACAATCATCGAAATCAAGCAAGTAGTTTGGAAATTAGAGCTTGGCGTATGTACTGATTTCAAGATTTTTCTTGATATCAGTAGAAATTTCTTCTATTTGCTACTTTGGACAAGCTGTCATTTCCAAAGTACTTGCTTGTTCTCGATGATTGAAACTGTTGTGAGTTTTAATTTATGTCAGCTTGTAAATTCTTGAAACCGTTTTCAATTCGAGCAAATATTTCAAAAAATTGCATCTGAAAGTAATTTTTCATTTTTTTTAAAACACGAAGAAACTACTTTTAGATAGCAATTTTTCGAAATAATTTTTTGAATTTAAAATGATTGCAGGGATTTAGAAGCTAAGGTTAATTTACACTCAGAACCGTTACAATCATCGAAATCAAGCAAGTAGTTTGGAAATTAGAGCTTGGCGTATGTACTGATTTCAAGATTTTTCTTGATATCAGTAGAAATTTCTTGGATTTGCTACTTTGGACAAGCTGTCATTTCCAAAGTACTTGCTTGATCTCGATGATTGTAACTGTTCTGTGTTAATTTACCTCAGCATAGGGCTATAATACTTACCTATGTGTCATTGAGACACACAACATTACATTTCCCTTAAAAAGAAAAGAATTTTTTTGAACACCCATAAAGAAAATGTAATCGAAAAAAATTATTTGAATCACAATTCATAAGCTATATACATATATATATATATATAAGGAGAACACTTTAAAATATTGAGCCCAATGTATTTAATTATATTATCTGGCAATAATGACTTCCTGTTGGACTTCATTGTTTGTGTGGTCTGACCTTGTTGTTCGTCATGATTTTGAGATGAATGGCAGGCGCTGTTTATCCTACAAAATTAAAAGAAAAACAAATACTTAAAAATACATGAAATTAGGTTTTTTTGTATTTAACGTACCTTATTTCTGCTTGACTGAATGCTGATCCACAGACAGACCAACAATCTGTTTAGAAGATACAGACCGAGGTGTTTCGGTCAACATGTGCATATCGATCTCGTTCATGAGATTGCCACTGACGATATATTTCTTCCAAAAAGATAATATGGCTACTTTCTCAGCGATTCCTTCTTTCAGTTTATCGAGATCTCTGAAAGTTTATAAGAAAAACATCGATTAGATATGAATTTGCACTTGCAAAATAAAGGTTTACTTACTCTGTCATTTTGCTGGGGAAATTGTTTCCGGTACCAAAACATGTCCTGTCGAAGAATAGATTCCAAGAAAAGCTTTCTTTATTTCTGTACTACAGCAACAACCCGCCACTACTAATGGCTCATTGTATTGTTGTTTCTCTTTACATAGACGAGACACTTCATGTGGCAGCGAATCGCTTATTCGTGAGATTTCATATTGTGTCCGCCAATGTGAAGCCTCCTTTTCTAAATCACCAATTTGATCTTCACTTTTTGTTGATGGATTGGTTTTTGTGTAAAGTGGAGTGGTTGGTGGTATCACTCCCAGATGAACTAAGTACGTCTTCACTCCCAATCTAAAAAAAAAAACAACAAAACAATTACAGAAAACAAGAAACAATTGGGTTTGGTTTCTGAGTTTCCAATCTAAGATATACCTTTGGATGTACGCTTTCCATCGGATCTCCGGCATTGTGGCCAAATCTTTATCAAACAAACATATAAAAAACAATTTTTTTTATAGTTAAATATATTTCTTTTATTGAAATAAAGAATAATTAAATAAATATGAAAAAAACTTACCAAATGTGAAAAAAAACTATTATTTATGTTTTGGTAATTAGAAATGTCAGACAGACTTTTGACAAACCAAAAACAAAAAAAATTATCTGTCAGTTTGAGCAAAAGGGTTTTTTAATCCACCACTCACATGTATTCACGGATAGGAAAAAATGAGTAAATTAAGAGTTTTCTCTTACTCACCTAAAAAAAAATTTGCGGGTGTTTAAGGCAAGGGGGGTACGAGCCGCGCCTCTATTTAATTATTTTCTCTATGTACTCGATCATGCCCAACATTTCTCGTGCCCAAGCGCTCCTCCTCCATTGCCAGTCTCGAAATTAAATTGTCTAATGTTTGTTGTTTTGCTTCTGTGGATTCCCACGCGCTATAAAAATGGTTATATGATTCCGGCAACAGGATCATCGTAACTACCATGGAATCTGACACTTTTTCACCTGCGTCTGCTAATTTCTCTACAATTGCCTGTGATTTCGAGATGTGTACAACTATACCATCTTGAGGGTCCTTTGCGAAGCTATAAAACTGTTGTTGCAACATGTGAACACTAGCTTTGAATTTAAGTTCATAAACACTCTCTAATTAACACCACATCTCTTTCGACGTTTTACAGTTCATTATGTGGAGGAGAGGTTCCTGCCCAATAGTCGTCACAATGATCAATATCATGCAACCTCCAAGGATTCACTTTCTTAATTAAAGCATCACCCTTCACATCATGCGTGCCTGCAGGTTCTTCCTCAAACCCCATGACATATTTTAACAAATCAGAAGAACTTAAATTAATCTTCACCTGGAATTTCCATAAGTTCCATTGATCCCCATTGCATAGCTTCACCACATACTTATCCATATTTATCGATATTACGTTTTTAATTTTAATTAACCGTACTAACCGTCAGCAGATTTGCTTCTCAGTACAAAAAAAAACCGTTCTTCTTATCAACTGTTTATCATAAAAAAATCAAAAACGAACAACACACTTTGTCTAATGTGTAGGTAACTGGGCCCATAACCTGTTCAATATAAAAGACAAAAGACAACCAGTGTGTTTGATGATTCAAGAGAGACTATATTTGAGTATATAAAATAAGACTTAACAATGCTAATTATGATTTAATGTAAGTAAATAGCAAAGTAAATATGAGAACAAAGCTTTATAGGTTGTTGTTGGATGCATAGTTATTTTTAAACATATGGAAAGCAAATTACTACAACAGGCGCGATAACGCGAAGACGACTCAAGCAGATGTAAACAAGAATAGGATCCCAATTGGCAATATTAATTTGGTGGCTTTGTAAAATCGCTAAACTATAATTAATTTCGGTTTGAATTGCTAGAGTTTTTTCATTTGATTATTGACAAGAATTCTATTGTTTTCATAATTTTTCTTGAGGGTTTCCCAGGCTAAAATTGAAAATTGGAATCAGTCAAGGCAAAATTACTAATGAGTTTGTGAGCTTCTCCCTTGGTTTTGGCAAGATGATATAACTTTTGGACTGGACAAAATTAAGTGTGATTTCTATAGATGGCTGTGAACATGTCTCTGAATGAAGGCCACGTAACGTAATCGCCATGGAACACCTCAGTGTCACATGGTGGGACTTTAAGCCATGAACCTGAGTCTCCAGAGATGCAATTATGGTTTCTTCCTTAATAGATTAGTTTCTTTATTGAGGCTAGTATAGAACCTAGACACGTCACGTAAAGTGACGAATTTAATCTATAGCGGTCATTCACTACTGATACATCTCCTTCGGGAGTTGTACTCGTTGTGCTTTTCAGGCAAAAGCTATAAGATATTTTAATTTCGCCCCATATTGACTTGACTTCATCAGGGTTTCGAAGGTTTGATCCACAATGGGAATTTCCTTTAATTTTTCGTTCAGATCCGTTAATTGATCAGAAGCTAATACTACGTTTTCACCTACCACTTAATCCAGATTTAAGTGGATTAACCATAAATCCTCTTTGAAATCTTCTAAATCTTGAAGATTTCCCATACAAATTTTAATCTCCTTAAATGAAGATTAGAAATTAATCTCATTGAAATCTTCTTCGAAGTAGAAGATTCTCAAAAGAAACAAACCTTATTTCATAGAACGCACCTATTCTAATGTCATATTTTCTCCATGACATTCAACAAAAAAAAAAGCTGTCCAACATTATTTAATTTGTTTTTGTCTGGTATAATTTGTCGTTGACTTCAAATTCTGTTTTTGTTTATAAGTATAAAAATAAAAAATGCAATAAGCTACAAAGACCAAAGCGGTCGGTGCCTCGAATTTGTAATGGCAAATGTTTTAGCTATCCTACAGTAATTAAATATATCTATATGCTGCAAGATGTTGGGATAACAATATTTTAAAGTTATTACTCATTTTTATTTATTGAAATTAAATTTGTTCACTGCGCCGAAATTATTATTCTTCTTCCCAATTATTTTGTTTTTGCCGTGTTGTATTGACTTTTGAATGACTATTCATAGTGAAAACGTCAAACTAATCTTTTTTTCACTAGTGAAAACACTTTAAGATTAATTTTTAATCTTCTCAATTTAAACCGGATTATCTTTAGGTGAAAACGTAGCATAAAGTGGAGTGTTATTGGTATCACTCCCAGATGGACTAAGTACGTCTTCACTCCCAATCTAAAAAAAAAACAACCAAACAATTATAGAAAACAAGAAGCAATCGAGTTTGGTTTCTTAGTTTCCAATCCACCTTTGGATGTACGCTTTCCATCGGATCTGCGTCATTGTGGCCAAATCTTTATCAAACAAACATAAAAAACATTTTTTTTATAGTTATATGTATTTCTTCCATTGAAATAAACAATAATTAAATAAATATGAAATAAAACTTACCAAATGTGAAAAAACTATTAATTCTGTTTTGTAATTAGAAATGTCAGACAGACTTTTGACAAACCAACAACAACAAAAATTATCTGTCAGTTTGAGCAAAAGGGTTTTTTAATCTACCACTCACATGTATTCACGGATAGGAAAAAATGAGTAATTTAAGTTTTTTTTTACTCACCTCAAAAAATGATGAATTCGAATTCATCATATTAGGCATTCCAACGAATTCCTAACATTTTTGCAGAACTTTTGTCATCGAACTTAGAAAATTGGCGTCAATAAGGTTCTCTTGGGTTAAATCTTTGAGTAGATCCAAGTGGTTTTAGGTCCATTTTTTTAGAGGAAAACTTCCAAATTTTAAAGCTTCTATAATTTGGTGGGTTTAGGTGTCTTTAACGCTGGTAAATCATGTGCGCCAGACAACAAATCATCTACATATATAAAATGATCCTTTTGGAATGGGTGAAGCGAGTGGATATATTTTTTTTTCAATCTTTGGAGAGTTCGTGTAAAGTGCGTATGGAGAGATATGGGGAGCAATTAAAGCCGAACGTAACTGTTTGCAATTCATGATCTTCAACTGGATGACTAGGGCTCTTACGGAAGAGAATACGTTGAAATTGGGTGTGTTCGGGATGCACTAAAATTTGGCGATACATTTTTTCAATATCCGCATTGAAAACGAACTTGAAAAAACGCCAATTATGAATGATGATCATTAGATCGGATTGTAAAGTGGGGCCAACGATGGTCTTCACGTTCAAAAGAATACCCGTCGTAGTAGCATTTGACGCGTTGAAAACTACTCTGACTTTCGTGGATGAACCGAGGGTTTTAGTACCACATGATGTGGTAAAAAAATAGAGTACACTTTACCTTTCAGAACAACTTCTTGAGATGGTACGGGCTTTATGTGATTGAGGGTGATATATTCATTTAATACAGATATATATTCAGTATACCACTCGGGAGTTTTATTAAGAGATTTTTCCATTTGTACGAGACGCTTTACTGTGATATCTCTTGAGCGACCAAGGTGTAGGCTGAACCGTGCTACCCCTTCCTGACGTCGTTTCGCGTAAGAAATTTGGGGGTTGACAGGCGTTGTTGTAGGAGGGGGCAGTGTGATACGCTTTTCTACTGCTGTTTGCTTTGCTGCTTTATTGTTCTTCATTAGTTGAAACGGCGGGCATCCCCGATAATTAACGGGGTGTCCCTCGCCTCGGCAGTGCACATTTTAGATGGGTCCTATCTTCGACCCGTTCCTTTCCTAACTTGCATTCATCTGTATTGTGGTTCTCTCCACACTTAACGCAACGTGACTGCATTTCGCAGTTTGCTGCGGCGTGGCCGAGCCTTTGGCAACGCATGCATTGAAGCATGTCGCCGCGCCTTTTTAATTTATCCCAAGTTACAACCTGGTAACTTGAGGACGGAGATACTCCATCCAGTTTGCTGTTGGGTGAGAGTTGTACTAGAAAGAAGGGAAGATTCCGCTTCCCCGGCTAGCTCTAACTGTAGCAAACGGCTTGACCCATATAAAATCGAGACGTCGCTCGCTTTTTGGCGGAGCTCATTCAAGAGCACCTGTGGTTCCGTGCAGGACTGTATGCCCTTCAAGAGGACCGTTTGAACCTTTTCGGCCTTAGGCGTGAAACTAAAGAATTCAGTTGTGGATTCTTTTAGCAACGCTTTAATTTTTTTGTGTTGTTCCACTGTGAAGCAGTGGATAGCATGCCTATCTTTATTTAGTCGCTTAATAGGGAAATTTTGACCTATGGCCAACTTACACAGATTTATGGTAGCCTGAAGCTCCATTTTGTACTTATTTATGGGTGGCACCTTTTCTTTTTATTAATTGGCGGCTGTGGCTGCTGCTGCTGATTCTGCTGCCGCTGTTGATTCTGCTGCTGTTGTTTCTGCTGCTGCTGTTTTGTTTTCTGGTATTGCTGTTGTTGTGGCCGTTGTGCTTTCGGCTACTGCTGTAGCTGCAATTCTTGCAGCTTGTTGTTTGGCTGCTGTTGTTGTTGCGATACTTTTTGATGCCCCTAGCTCTTTTTTTTCTTTCTCACGGCGCGGCTCTTGCTTGCTTTTAAGCGCGAGTATAAGGGGCTCTAGATGCGTTTTGAGGCGTTGTATTTCAGCCTCCACTGCTCCAATTTGCTGGATCATTACCTGCTCCTCGTTGTCTTCCTCGGAAGACGCCTCTGACGTAGGGAGGTTTACGAAGTTATTACTGTCGCCCGTGTAGTGCCCTTCTCCACCCTCTGACATATAATCAAAACCTTCCTCATGGTCCGAGGGTGACGTATTTAATTGTTTTTCTAACGCTGCCTCTGACGTCATATCACTATCAGACGTTTTATTCACCCCAACTGGCAGCTTAGCTGAAGTGGCGGTGGATCTCCTCTTCACCAAGTTTGGCGCACACTTGATCCTCTTCCTTCTCTTTGTTTTGCATCAGCTGATGTTGCCGTTGTTGGTACATCGGCTGATGTTGCCGTTGTTGTTGCTGCTGATGCAGTAATTGTAACTGGAATATCTTTCGATGTTCCCACGCGTGATGTTGTTTTTGTCATCTTTGTTTCTGGGACACCTTTCGATGCCTCCTCCTTATTTGTTTTTCCCAATCTATAAAATGTTCGACTTCACGATGTGAAAAAAAGCTTCCCTCTGCACTGCGGTCCGCCACTACTTCCACTGCGCTACCGCACAAATTAAAAATGTTTTGACGAAGTTAGAACTTGATCACACACGATTATAAGAAAGTACTGGGAAAGCCGATGAACGTACACTCGCTTCCACAGTTCAAGATCGACTCAGAGCATGCAGAGCTCCAAATGTGTTTCTTTTTTCGTTCTGAACATGCATAGATCACAATCGACGTGCTCGAACATAATTGACTGAGCATGTGCGTAAATTGCTGAACGTACCAAATGCCATGTGTGTCAAGAAGGAAAATGTGAAGCAAAAATTATTAGATACATAATTTGGCGAAAGAAGTTGATCGCTTGTTGATTTTCTGTACCTGGATTTGTATCAGTATTCAAAAAAGGGTAGGTTTTGTGTTATATTGCTTTTTATGGTTAAAATGAAAATGTGTTCTGATTTGTATGGTTCAAGTGTGTTTAAAAAAACATACCAGTGTTCAGAGCTCGCTCTATTTGGAACCTGATCAGTGCATAATCTTTGTGTTCAAACTCTGTTCAGTGCTCTGCTGTGAACGATAAAAGAAAAACGCCTATAGTAGTTGCCTGCTTTCACCCTCCGGTAAATCAAATAATTTTTTTCTTTGAACAACAAATTAATATATATGTAACTAATGAGCTTCATTTTGGTATTGAATTTCTTTAATTAATAATTTCAAAATTGAAGGCGGCTAAAAAAGGAGGGAAAATTCAATTTTCAAAAACCAAAAGCTTGCGCCAAGTTCGGCTGGGCCAATATTTTCATCCTAACATATTTCGAGAATTTTGATTCAACCATTAAGAAAACATTTATGATAATAAAATAAAAAATCGAAACAAATTATGGCATTAAATATAATTAAATCACAAAATAATGCTACTCATAGAATTAGATCAATAATAATAATAATAATCAATACTAAAATTCAATTTTTATGATTTTGGAATTCACAGTTTTACATATACATTTCTAGCAGGAATTGATTAATACTTTATATTAATTATTAATAATGCTAAAATGAAATACTCTAATATCCTTGTTCTGAATAATTCGATATATGAATTAATTTTTTCATGATTTTAGATGAAGACTTTAAAATGATTACATACGCTTTGAAACATGAATTCAAACATAGAAATAGGTTTTATGTTTTAGAGCTCAGTTGTCATTCGATTAGTAAGCATTTGAACTCGTTTCGCGTTGCAACTCTTACATAAGACATGATCGTCAAGAGGATAACATCCGCGACCTTCTGCTTCAGATGAAAGAAGTAAGCCACAGTCCTGCGAAATGTTTGGAGCATAAAAAAAATTGGGTATGTATTCTTTTTTTTTATATACCTCGCACTTATAGCACTCGAAATGGAAGCTTCTATCTAGGGCTACAACACGAACTGTTTCTTCTTGTCCATGCTCTGGCATAATTGGCAATTTACAAACACAACACCGTGGAGCAAATTTTCTACATTAAAAAATATAAACCTTGGATGTGATGATGTTTGAAGTAAGCAATTTGAAACTTACTTATGAAAATCAGCGATACAGTAATTTTGATTGGTGGCGTCGACTGTAAATGGAATACCATCGAGGCTATTGCCACAAGCTACACACGTAAAACACTGTGGATGGTATGGTTTTCCTGTGGCGCGTAGAATACGCTCTAATATGGGCTTCATGCAAACGGAACATTTTTCCAGTGTATTTAAATAGTCAACTTCGCAATATGGTTTGCCATCAAGCGCGTAAAATGGTTTGCCTTGCAAATTTATTTGACACTGCGAACATGTAAAGCATGCAATATGATAAACTTGATCCATAGCTGTGCAACCAGAATTTTCTCCTATTACTCGCTCGTTACATGCAACACAAATACCTTTATTAAACACAAAAATAGATAAAAGTATTTATTTCAAAGCATCTTAATGTAATTACCAAAACTATCTACGTCATTTCCTGCATCCATGGAATGAACTAAAAGATCAGTCAATGCTTCAACTTCGGCTTCTTTCTGGCTTTGTAGTTTGCCAATATTATTATTATTACCACCACCACTACTGCTCTCTAAATGTGGAATGATATTCAAGCTGACGTTTCCATCTGTTATAATGTCACCAGTTCCAGCTCTATCAACTTCAGACACCTGGGGACTATTGACGTAGGATGTGTATGGCAAATAGTTCGATCGCGATGATAGGTGACTAGATGGGCGTGGATTTATTGGTTCATAAATCGACTCGTATGTAGAGGAACCCTTTCAAACACAACAAATAAATATAAAATGTTAAATGCAATATCGGTTAAATATATATATAAACGAATATATGTAGCTTAATTAGCAGTAGTTGCATTCTGGCCAATCTTATTAAAGTATGTATTTGTTTTTTTTTGTATATATGCGCATGTATGTATGGATGTGTGTACCTGTGAAGAACTGCCATAACCATAATAATCCGAAGAGGATTGACCAAAGCTGCGCTGAAATTAGTTGTTAGTTTTTTTTTCAAAAGCACGCAAAACCAAATCATATTAGTAAGATGAAAAAAACATCCCTACCCTGACCCCAAAAACATACAAAAACAAGTAATTTATTTTTTATGAGTATATATGGAAAGCCTACCTGTGAGCTTGGACTTTCATAAGCACTGTAGTCATTGGTGTGGTAGGCCATATTCATATAAGTTTGATGCTGTTGTTGTTGTTCGATTGAAGACATTTCGGGGTGCTGTTCTACTTTATTATTCAATGTGTTAACACCGGCCTTAACTTTGCCAGTGGTATTTGTACCATATGCTGACATTGGATATGATGCAAGTTTGGGATATATGTCGGTGGCCCGACGCAGCTCGCTGTATGATGAACTTACAGGACTAGGTGGCGGCGGAATGTCCTCATCAGTTGCACCGCATTGGTTGTTATATTCTAATGGATCAGTAGTCAACTCTGTTGGCATTTCTAATGGGGGCGGTGGTGGTGGTGGTAAGTCATCAACTTTATGGACAAAATATATATGCAAACAAAATGAATATTAAAGCAATATCGTAGCATTAAACTTACAATTGTTATAAATTTATATCAATACATTAAAATTATTATTATGATTGACAATATCACGCTTAATAACTGGGTTCGCCTATTCCCCAAAGCGAGAAGTTTGTTAAACAAATGAGTAAAAGTCGAAACAAGTGTGCGTTTATTGATAGTAGGTGAACTGAAAAACAATCACATTTAACATGAACTTTTATTGAAGTGAATATTTATGTTATATTAAGCTGTTCCATATATGTATATATATTTCTTATTCAAAAACCAGAAACAAGAAAATTAGCGGAAGTTCATTGAACTAGTAAATTTATATTGGGTGCTATCGTGAATCTCCCAAGAAATTTCGTTTACCACGGAACATTTTATTCCCTCGAATTTTTTCCTGCGATCGTGAATCTTCCACTCACCCATTATTACGCATACACGTTTTTCACTTGAAGAAACTGACATATAACGGGTGATTTTTTTGCTAATTGGTTTTTGACGTTTATATTTTTGACAGATCACACATGACAAATTCCACGAACATTTGACATTTCGATTCAGTATTGTTTGCCATTTCATCATGAAAAGACTTACGCCTGAACAACGTTTGCAAATTATTGAAATTTATTATCAAAATTCGTGCTCTGTAAAAAATGTGTTTCGCAAGCTACGTCCGTTTCAGCGACGAGGCTCATTTTTGGCTAAATGGATACGTGAATAAGCAGAATTGCCGTATTTGGAGTGAAGAGCAGCCAGAGGCAATTCAGCACTGTTGGTGCGGTTTATGGGCAGGCGGCATCATTGGGCCGTACTTCTTCAAGGACGATGAAGGCCGCAGGGTTACGGTCAATGGAGAAAGGTACCGTTCGATGATAACAGATTTTTTTTTGCCGAAAATGCAAGAATTGAACTCGGTCGACATGTGGTTCCAACAGGACGGTGCCACATGCCACACTGCACGCGAAACCATGCATCAATTGAGAGGCGAATTTGGTGAGCAGTTGATCTCACGTTTTGGCGCAGTCAATTGGCCACCAAGATCATGTGATTTGACCCCGTTAGACTATTTTTTGTGGGGCTATGTTAAGTCTATTGTCTATGGGGACAAGCCAAACACGATTGCTGCCTTGGAAGCCAACATTGAACGCGTCATTGGTGAGATTCCGGCCGAAATGTGTGAAAAAGTTTGCCAAAATTGGACCTTCAGAATGGACCACCTGAAGCGTAGCCGCGGGCAACATTTAAGTGAAATTATTTTTAAAAAGTAAATGGCAGAAATTGATTTATCGATCCAAATAAAAATTTCATTCACTTTTTACAAGTTTCTGTGTTTTTTTGAATTTTCAAAAACCAAGCTCTTAAAAAATCACCGGTTATTTATGTGATACAATACCTTATTAAGCCACTGTATTATATAAAATTGTCATCCGCACTATTCTCTAATATCTTTTTTTTTACCAAAAACTACTGTATGTATTCATGTACGCTGTACCTAGTTAGTTTAAGATATGTGTTAATAAAGTCAGCCTTCATCGAATCGTCGTCGTTTCATTTACCTCCTCTCCTTTCTATCGTATATATTAAATTGGCGACAAGGATAACTGGAATTATTTTTTTGTTTAAATAATAAGTTTTGCGGTAGTTTATGGACGACACTGACGTTAAAGGGCAATAAAGTAAAACCCTATATTTTTAGCTTCAGCACCGTTAATAATATGTCAAGTTTTATTGGACATTGGATATTTTAATGCAGGTGATAACTTCAATAGTTATATTGAGAGGGTTGAAACTCAACAAAATAACGGCGAATGAAGACAAGGTTTCTTTTTTATTGGAGTTGGAGGTGGAGATTTTTTTAGTATCTCAAAGACGTAGGTTGTGCCAAAAAGCCCTGATGAATTAAAATATGAGGATTTGGTGAGGAAACTTAAGGCACATTTCCAAGCCAAACGTAATACGACCGCAAACGTTTTAAGTTTTTAAACCGCAATCAGGAGATGGACGAAAATCTCTCCGACTACATTAGGCGTTTTTCTTTTTTAGTTCAAAGCAGAGTCTGAGAATTCAAAAAATTTGTTTTTGTTTCTTTTTAACCCAGAGCTAGCAGAGCTCAAAATGTGTGTTTGCTTTTCCTTCTGAACATGTGTAGATCACAATCGACGTGCTCGAACATAATTGAGTGAGCATGTGAGTAAATTGCTGAACGCTTCAAATACCATGTGTCAAGAGGGACAACGTGAAGAAAATTTTGTTTAGATATATAAGTTGGCGAAAACAGTTGATCGCTTATTGATTTTCTGTATCTGGGTGTGTATCAGTGTACAAAAAGGGTAGATTTTGTGTTATATTGCTTTTTATGGAATGAAAATGTGTTCTGATTTCTGTGGTTCAAGTGTGCTTAAAGAACATATCAGTGTTCAGAGCTCGCTCTATTTGGAACAAGTTCAGTGCATAATCTGTGTTCGAACTCTGTTAAGTGCTCTGCTCTGAATGAAAAATGGAAAACGTCTATTGTGGTTTAAAAAACACATCAGTGTTCAGAGCTCGCTCTGTTTGGAACAAGTTCAGTGCATAATCTATATGTGTTCGAATTCTGATCAGCTGCTCTGAACGAAAAACGCCTATTGTGGAATCAAGCAGTTGGCAGATAACTGCAATTATTGCGAGTCCCTGAAGATGCGCTCAAGCACATGTTGTTTAGTTTAGTTTAGTTTATTAATCAATCTACGAAATTAAATTCAACAGATTTCGAATTAAAAAAAAAAACAATTTAAATAATAACTTAATATAATACATATGTGTATAACAATGATTTTTGTAATATAAAAACATTCAACATTAGCTTAAAATTCTTCAATTAAGAACAGAAAATAATTTACTCTTAAATATATTTCTGGGCAAAAATATATCTAAATCAGCATAGTACATATTAAACAAATTACAGCTTGCAGAGATGGACCCATGCTGACCATATAATGTATGATGAGAACTTATTGACAACAGCAGCCTGGCTCTTAAAGAGACTGAAGGAGCATCCAAATGCAAGCATCCAAGCCAATAGTTTGGAATAATATCTGTATTAGCCCTGTTAATATTAATACTAGCGCATTTATCAATATTTAACAAAAGATCATTTGATTTACACCACTCTGTAAAAGCATTAAAATCATTTTGTAACAACAAACAGTCATTTATATTTTCTCGTAAAAAATGTTATATCATCAGCGTAGATGAGGCAGGATGAATTCTTTAAAACGTTCGGTAGATCATTTATAAAAAGTAAAAATAGCAAAGGACCTAAATGACTTCCTTCAGGTACTCCTGAGGTAACTTGAATTTCTTTAGAATAAAAATCTCCTATTACAACATACTGTTTTCTTTACAATTGTTAAGTTGAATGGGCTTTAGGTCAAATAAAACAAGTTATTTATTTTTCATGACTTTTCGTCCATGTCTATGGATATCATCAGATGAATAACATGAAAATCTATATTTGCATTGATAAATATTAGCCGTGTTTTGTTTACAACTCCATATAGAGTTGTTAAAAAAAACGACATCGGGATTTAGGAATTTCATTTTAAACTTATTGGAAGTACTGGTGCATTCAATGACATTTAAAATCTGTATGCTAGTACCATATACAAATATAGGACCCGCAGCCTCTAACGTCATTCGCATTTGCCTACAAGCTGAAACACGCATACAAGTAACTTTTACTTTCATCTACTTCCAAAAGACACATTGATAAAAACGCACACAAGATTAATTTCTGTTCATCTTCCTAATTTGTTTTTGTTTTGCTTTTCGATTTCACATCAATTTTATGGATAGAGTGTCAAAGGTAAAAATACAACAAAGTTGAAAAATGGGTTTTGGGGGGTGAAACGTACAAAAGTTTTCAATCTTAGTATGGCTTATTTGTGACTAATCATCACACCATCATTGACATCTCTATATAAATTATCGATAACACAATAATATATATGCTTTGGCATTACCGATTCTATCGGGAGTTAAGATAGTTCCAGATAATTGGCTTCCTTCGGTGCGCGGCCGATAGGCTATCCAAGATACCTTTGTAGCGGATTTATTTTCGAACGATTCAGGTAGCTTTCTCGTTATGTCAGTTGTATTGCATACACATCTGAAGTTTTGAATCAGCTGTTCCTTACATTTCCAACCGAATCTCAACGAATCCAATAATTTTTGGGTAGCTTGAGATTTGTGTTTGACAACATATGTTTAGTTCATCAGCCGTTTTTTCCTTAGGCGTTACAACAACACCAAGCAATCCGGATCGGTTAGGTTGCGCCGCCGAACGAGGCCATTATCTGGATTTAGCTAGCTCCTAATAGAGATAGTTGTTTTTGTATTAACATGTAAATCGCTCAACTCTGATGTCGTTTTTCTCGACAACTCCATATGGAGTTGCAAACAAACCACGGCTATTAATTACATAATTCTTACAAAATGTACAAACAATATAAACTTTCACTTGTTACATTTATGTTTCACAGAAAATACAAATATTTATGTTCTTCTGAACAGAACGACAGGATACTACACAGTATAAAGTACAGTTGACAAGTGACACATAGAAATATTATTATATAAGATAGTCATAGTTTTGGTAAACATTCTTTTTTCAAAGCTTTTTTTTCGCTTCTCCCTCATCTCCACCAGGTGTTTGTATTTAGGACTTACTTCTTCCATATCAGTTCGACGGTTCATCGTATTGTCCGCGTTAATGATATGAAGAGTTTCAATGATCATTCTCTTGTTTTGATTTTCTTCTCTTTGAAGCATTCCGACACTATCGAAATTGGGAGAGTGGTTGAAAGTAATGCAATGTGATGCCAGTGCTGTCTTCTGTGGTGCGGTAATTGTAATATCGGATCTATGTCCTGCCAAACTGTTCTTTATTTTTTGTTTTGTTGTTCCTATGTAAATCTGGTTGCAGTTTTCGTCAAATTTTCCATTACTGTTTATTTTGTAAATTAAGTCTGAATTTTCCATTTTGTCTATTTGCGTTTTTAGGTTGGTGAAGAGTTTTGAGGTTTTGTTTGTCGATTTCATCGCATCTTGTATTTAGTTGTATCTAAGAATTTTTTTTTTAATTTAACTATATCTCTGTAAGACCTAAGGTCTTTTAAATGCAACCTGAATTGCACGGCACTAGTTTAGCACAGTGGATTTGAGAACCAGGTATTGACTGTCTCATTTTAACCCATGGGCGGCATCCAATTAAAATTGGAGGTATAGAAAAGAATGCGCCTAGCATGGGGATCGAACCCACACGTCTAAGTTAGCAATCAAGCACTTTATCCACTGCGCCATTGCCACCCACATTTGCATTATTAAATCGGTCAGCTATTTCTTTAATGTAAGTGAATGATTTATAAATAGTGTTTTGTTTTTCTCTTCCGTCAGGTGGATGTGTAATACTATTTTCATATTGTGTTATCAGTGTTTTTATTATTTTAAGCGGAAAAGCGTTTTTTTGTATGTCTATGATTTTTATTTTGTTATTTTTGTGAAACTCTATGTCTCTTATTGAGAGAACCCATTTTATTAAGTTTTTGCTGTGTTAAAAACTGTCTGTTTTGGAAGTTGGGAAAGGAAGTTAATGAGTCTCCCGGATAAAGTGGCTTTAGGAACCAATCTATTTTAAGCTCATATCCTTGGCGAATGACAACTGTGTCAAGGTAAGATAGTCTATTTATGTTTCACAGAAAATACAAATATTTATGTTCTTCTGAACAGAACGACAGGATACTACACAGTATAAAGTACAGTTGACAAGTGACACATAGAAATATTATTATATAAGATAGTCATAGTTTTGGTAAACATTCTTTTTTCAAAGCTTTTTTTTCGCTTCTCCCTCATCTCCACCAGGTGTTTGTATTTAGGACTTACTTCTTCCATATCAGTTCGACGGTTCATCGTATTGTCCGCGTTAATGATATGAAGAGTTTCAATGATCATTCTCTTGTTTTGATTTTCTTCTCTTTGAAGCATTCTGACACTATCGAAATTGGGAGAGTGGTTGAAAGTAATGCAATGTGATGCCAGTGCTGTCTTCTGTGGTGCGGTAATTGTAATATCGGATCTATGTCCTGCCAATCTGTTCTTTATTTTTTGTTTTGTTGTTCCTATGTAAATCTGGTTGCAGTTTTCGTCAAATTTTCCATTACTGTTTATTTTGTAAATTAAGTCTGAATTTTCCATTTTGTCTATTTGCGTTTTTAGGTTGGTGAAGAGTTTTGAGGTTTTGTTTGTCGATTTCATCGCATCTTGTATTTAGTTGTATCTAAGAATTTTTTTTTTAATTTAACTATATCTCTGTAAGACCTAAGGTCTTTTAAATGCAACCTGAATTGCACGGCACTAGTTTAGCACAGTGGATTTGAGAACCAGGTATTGACTGTCTCATTTTAACCCATGGGCGGCATCCAATTAAAATTGGAGGTATAGAAAAGAATGCGCCTAGCATGGGGATCGAACCCACACGTCTAAGTTAGCAATCAAGCACTTTATCCACTGCGCCATTGCCACCCACATTTGCATTATTAAATCGGTCAGCTATTTCTTTAATGTAAGTGAATGATTTATAAATAGTGTTTTGTTTTTCTCTTCCGTCAGGTGGATGTGTAATACTATTTTCATATTGTGTTATCAGTGTTTTTATTATTTTAAGCGGAAAAGCGTTTTTTTGTATGTCTATGATTTTTATTTTGTTATTTTTGTGAAACTCTATGTCTCTTATTGAGAGAACCCATTTTATTAAGTTTTTGCTGTGTTAAAAACTGTCTGTTTTGGAAGTTGGGAAAGGAAGTTAATGAGTCTCCCGGATAAAGTGGCTTTAGGAACCAATCTATTTTAAGCTCATATCCTTGGCGAATGACAACTGTGTCAAGGTAAGATAGTCTACTATTTTTCTCGACCTCAACGGTGAACTGTAGTTTTTTTTGGAAACTGTTGAGACAGGCAAGGATATTCTCAATATCTTCTGTTTTAACAATGGCAAATATGTCATCTACATATTAAGTCAGAATCTTTGGTTTGTTTGTCAGCTTTCCAAGGCTACTGTCTAAAAGTTCTTCAAGAATTATATCCGCTATGATGGGTGAGGCTGGGTTTCCCATAGACATACCATCCGCTATATATACCAATACCATCTCTTTGTTGGTAAGTTTTGTTCCCATAGACCAAGTAGTTATCGTCGATTATACAGAAGCGAATTTGGTCAATAAGTTTTGTTTTCTAAATAAGGGTATTTTCCTTTATTTTGTCCCAATGTTTGCTTATTAGTTCTAATGCCGTTTTAACCGGAATGTTCGTGAAAAAAGGAGATTACATCGAAAGACACTAGAACCTCGTCATTTTCTATGTTTATTCCACGTAATTTTGTTTTGAACTCCAGTGAATCCTTAACATTGAACTTAGAGTTTAGGGTCAGGTTTTTCAAAATGCCGATGAGATATTTTGCTAAGTTATAGCAGGGAACTTTGATGGACGAACATATTGGGCGAAAGGGAAGACTATCTTTATGGATCTTAGGAAGACCATAAAGCCGCGACAACAAGAAGAAACTCTTCATATCATTAACGCGGACAAGACGATGAACCGTCGAACTGATATGGAAGAAGTAAGTCTGCAATACAAACACCTTGTAGAGATGAGGGGGAAGAGAAAAAAAAAGCTTTGAATAAAGAATTTTTACCCAAAATATGACTAGCTTATATAATAACATTTCTATGTATCACTTGTCAACTGTACTTTATACTGTGTAGTATCCTGTCGGTCTGTTCACAAGAACATAAATATTTGTATTTTCTGTGCAACATAAATGTAACAAATGTAAGTTTATATTGTTTGTACATTTTGTAAGAATTACGTAATTAATATTTATCAATGCATGTTATTCATCTGATGATGTCCATAGACATGGACGAAACATCATGAAAAATAAATAACTTGTTTTATTTGACCTAAAGCCCATTCAACACAACAATTTGTAAACAAAATAAAATGCACGGCTTGATCGTAAAAACTTGCTCTTGTAGCTAACCACTGACGCTGTTAGTAGGTATAGGTAGTCTAGTTATCCTACGCAGGTTTAAAGCCGATTAAGGTAAGAATACCTTGATTCTTAATATAATGAATTGTGGAATACATGATTCAAGAAGTGGTTACACAGACACCTTCCTACAAATGTATATTTAAATGATTTTGGATTATGGAAATAAGGAGGGTAATATGTACCTACCTACATATAGTGAACCTAGGTATGTAAATATGTAATTATATACATAATGAAAGTGAATGGTGTATAGGTGGGTAAACATCGTTTTTTCAACTTATAAAAACTGCCAAAACCATCACTTTAATCAGTTTCTCGAAAAAACGCAGAACTCCATAAGATGCCACTGATCAACGAAAATTGTATAAAAAAGTATCTCGAAAATTTAAGGACGGATTTTGATGAAATCCTGTTTTTTGAAAACAATTTTTTTTTGAAATTTTGGTATGCAGTTTTATAGAGTTTATTAATATACATGGAATTATAAAATTTAAAATAATTTTTTTGATTAGTTTTTAAAATATTGATGTTTGAAAAAAAAAAGTTTTAAAAATTAATTTTTATTGAAAAGAAAGTTATTGAAAATTTTGATATGCAGAATTAATTTGGCTACTTAGATCTTCTCAGATATAACATTTGAAAGAAATCCAATGTACCGTTACCGAGAAAGCCAAAAATTAAAAAAAACCGTTATATGAAAGGTACCGTTATTAGACTTTTCCCGTAAACTTGGGTCAGATTAAATGATAGATATTGACAACAAAAAAAATCTCGAAAATTTTTATCAAAATCGTTGGAGACGTTTTCGAGAAAAATGAGATTTTCTTAAACGGTTATATTGTAAGTACCGTTTTTTTAGGCCTAAAAATAAAATTTCAATTTCCCCTCTGAGGAATGACAAAAGAATCACACATGCCAAATTTGAAGGTAATCGCTCAAGCCGTTTAGGCTGTAGCTCGTTATACATACAGACGGACAGGCTGACATACTGACAGACAGACATTTTTGCCCATCACTTTTTTAGGCTTCGCTATGATCGTCATGTTTGATTGTTAGATTTTTTTTTACGAATGCATAACTTGCCTTATAGTACCCTAATAGCAAGTAAAAAAAATGTCACCACAATTCCATCATACTGTTTTCTTCCAAGTAAATATGATCCAAACCATTTAAGCAAAGGGCCATGAAACCAATATGCCTGTAGTTTTTTTTTTAAAGAATTAACAAGTTTACTCTACTTAATGCTTTAACAAAGTCAGTGTATATCACATGAACTTGCTTACGGCTTTCCAGAGGGTTGACACAAACATTAGAAAATTCAATAGTGGACCCACCTTCCAAAAACCAGGTTGATACTTACTGACATTTTGTTTTATTACAAGCGTAATGTTTTCTTGTACCAGGCTATCTAAAATTTTCGGAACAACCGATAGTTTAGTTATCGGTCTATAGTTAGAAACAATATGCTTTGATCCTGATTTAAAGACTGGATGAATAATTGATAATTTCCACTCGTCAAGAAAAAAGGGGACACAAAACGAACTAGCACAGTGACGAAATATAATTGGAAAAAATACCAAAATATCCGCTTTTCTGTTGGCTTCAATTTACTTAAAGCAACAAACAAGAACAGTCAAAAACAGAGGTACTAGAACGTATATAGTTGCAATTAATAACTGGCGAAAAAGAAGAGTTATATATACTTTGACAAAATTCCCCAAATAGATCTACTATTATCTTAGGATAATTAGATTGGTTATTAACAAGGCATAGCATTTTAGGAAGACCAGTACTATTTCTTTTTGTATTAAAACGATGCAGGACTACTCTTATTAAGATTGCTTTCAACAGTACATATATAATTTGAATAGAGAAATTTAGAAAGGAAAACACTCTTTTCTGAGATGGGCAAAAATAGTATAATCATCATTAGAAGCAGATTTTCTATACTTTTTAAATGCTACATTTTTGCATTTTTTTAATTTTAATAATCTTTAGTTGTACCAAGCTGGGTGAGAGTTTACTTTATTTATTTATTCATCAATGGATATTTCTCTTTGATTACATTTAATAATTATTTATTGATTATTATTAAAAATTCTAGAAACAATATTCTTAAAAATACTTCTATCCATTAGAAGGTTGACTTCAAGATTAATAGAATTAAAAAGAGATAATGAACGTGATATAGGTTCATTTAAACCATAGTTTGTCCTGTGACTGGGAACAAGAAAAACAGTGTCTCTGTTTGTAAGGTTTCTCTTTGGAAAATAAAAGGGCATAAGATTTAATAACTCAGGTGAGTTAATTCTACCAACTACTATATCCTTTATAAAAAGTGTACATAAAGTTTCTCGGCGGCTTTTTAAAGATTTCAAATCAATCAATGCGCACCTAGATTCATATGATGGAAAACCTTCTGACCAACACAAATTCCTCAACGCAAGGCGCGTAAATCTTTTTTGAATATTCTCAATCCTATCGGAAGAGTTTTGATAATAGGGAGACCATATAACACAGCAGTACTCTAAAGAAGGTAAAACTAATGAAGTATAAAGGGCTTTTAAAGTATAACTATATTTAAAAAAGACAGAATTACGCTTTAAAAAACCAAGAAGCGAATTTGCTTTCGATATGATGAAATTAATATGTGATGAAAAAGAAAACTTCGTATCAAAAATAACGCCAAGATCCTTTATTTCACTAACAGTCGATAAAGTTTCACTGCCAAGACTGTACTCGTAACTATATAGATTTCTAGGGTTTGAACGAAAAGCTCTAAACGTTTTACATTTGGAAATATTTAAATCAAGATGATTATATTTACACCATTGATAAAGTTTATCTATGTCTTTTTGAAATTTTAAGCAATCTTCCACCTTTGATATGGGATAGAATAGTTTTAAATCGTCAGCAAACATTAGACAATCTCCATACTCTAACAGGTCAGGAATGTCATTTACAAAAAGATTGAAAAGAAGGGGTCCCAGATGACTACCTTGAGGGAGACCCGACAATACTCCAATACAGAAGGATTTATCATTTCCAATTCTTACAACCTGTTTCCGATTCGTCAAGTAAGATTCCAACCATCTAAGAAAACTAAACTTGAGCCCTATTTTCTCTAATTTTTTAATAAGAAGCTTGTGATGAACTCTATAAAACGCCTTTACGAAGTCAGTGTATAAGACATCAACTTGTATTTTGTTCTCCAAATAGTAGAGGCAAAAATTTGTAAAAATACACAAATTAGTTGTAGTGGACCGACCACTGCAAAATCCATGCTGCTTCGAAGAAATGATTCCTTTTACTGCAAAATTTAGCCTATCGTATACTAATTTTTCAAATAATTTCGGAATAGCCGAGAGCTTGGATACTGGTCTGTAATTGTTTATTAAATGTTAAAGACCACTTTTGTAGATAGGGCTAATAGATGACAATTTCCATTCTTGAAGAAAAACACCAGTTTGAAGTGATTTATTAAAAATAATTTTTAAAATTTTAAAAAGCGAAACAGCACATTTAGATAAAAGAATAGGAGGAATCAAATCCATTCCAGCATTTTTGTTTAAATCAAGATTGGCTAAACCGTCTAAAACTTCCTGATCTGTCAATGAAAAGCAATCAAAATCAACCTGACAATCGATCTCATTAAATATACTTCCAGTACTTTCTATTGAGTCCAAATTATAATTTGATTTAAAGAAATGTGCAAAAAAATCGCACGTTGTTTTGGTACGAGTATCATAAGAACATTCATCATTAAGTTGCATGGAATTTGGAAATCCAGAAACTTTACGTTTCGAATTCAAAAAAAACCCAAAAAGATTTCGAATTGTATTTTATATTTCTTTCAACAGAACTTATATATTGAGAATAAAGAAATCTACTTAAAAAATCGAACTTTTTTCTCAATTGAATAAAACTAAGTCTATCTTCAGTTTTTCCATTTTTTTTAACCAAGGAGATTTAAAAGACGCTCTCTTCCGAACTATAGGGACACATTTTTAAACACCATCAAATAAAACTGTTTTAAAAATTGAATAAATTTGTTCTAAAGATTGATTAGCCGTAACATTTTCCCAACTAATGGAATTATAAAAATTATTCAACGAAATGAAGTCGGCCTTCTTGTAATTAAAAAAATTAACATCAACAGAATTAGCAGGTTGAAAATTATAAAATTCGAAAATTGTACAAATTGCTTTATGATGAACTTGATTTTTTACTAAAGGAAAATCTGATTCAAAAACTTTAAATTTAATATCCTTTAAAATAAAAACAAGATCAAGAAATCTATTTAAACTGTTTTTCACATGGTTAATTTGAATTAATCCCAACGAACAAAAATTGTCAACCAATTCAATTTCTACATCCTTTGAAACGTTAAATGGAATAAGCAATTGCTCATCTTCTTGATAACACCAATTAATGTCACCAAGATTAAAATCACCGAAGATGCAAGGATATTGATTGGAAGACAAAGAATTCATTAAATTATTTACATTTGAAATTAATTCAACATACATATCTAAGCTGCTCCTAGGTCTAATATAATTAACAATGAAACAATATTCAAACTTATTTTGATTATTTAAAAAATTATCTGAATAAACAAAAACCCATAATTGTTCAAAGTAAACTGACATCGATTGGAAATTTAATTGTTTACTATAAAGCGAACTACGTACTGCAATTAATACGCCTCCCCCTCGAACAAATCCGGACTCCAGAGAGCGATCCGATCGGTATACTGCATATGACGAATCAAACAACTCAGATGAATATATCTCTGGATGTAACCAGGTTTCTGTCAATATTACTACGTCATAGTCATAAGCCATCGAGGTGATAAAAACATCATTTGTTTTTGTACGTAAGCCGCCAGCATTTTGGTAATAAACCTTCAATTGGGAAGGATGTAGGGAAGATGATGTACCACATGTCAATTTTCTGAAGTGCATTGCATAGGAACACATCCCTTAAGAATATTGTTCATAATAGTCTTAAAAATATAGAATGTTTCGAATATATTTTTGCAACAAAATTTATTTGACCAATCAACATTATTAAAGCATTCATTCATAAGAGATAAGTTACTGCTATCAAATTTGAAACAAGTTTTAAACTTATTGAATTTCCAAAAATTATCATACTTATAGGTTTTTAAACAAATATTAATTGATTTACGGTGAATGGAATTACACAATAAAGGACAACACTCCATAACGGAGGATTGTAAATCCTCAGATATAAACACTAAATCCACAAATCTGCCAAGCGAATTAGGAACAGTATTTATGTGAATTAAATTATTACACACCAAAGAATCAATTAGTAAAACCTCAATCTCAGATACAAGTGAAATTGGCATTAACTTATTATCATTAGTTTTTGGCCATACAATATTCCCATAATTAAAATCACCAAGAACACAAATATAATAATTAGAAAATTGAGGAAAGGATGATATTCAATCAATAATCATTAAATGTTTTTTGTAACTTAAAAATTAACTTCTAGGTGGAAAATAAGCTTCCGCAAACAGCATCAACACGTATGCAAAGTTGATCAATGTGCAATTCTTCAGGAACGCAAACAACATCAAGGTCAACTGCAACAGCTCCAAATGTTAGCTTCACGGCAATCAAAACACCAACTCCACAGGCCTTAGTAGCATCGATGCGAGCATGGCGAAAGACAGAGTACAATGACGTATCAAAAAATTCATTCGCATAGATGCCTTCATATAGCCAAGTCTCAGTAAAAGCAAAGATGTCAAAATGGAGTGCATCGATGGCGAAAGAGAGTTCTCTTAGTTTGGAAGAAAAATCGTTCATGGTTTGGTAGTATATATTTATTTCTGTATGATTGAGCAGCTGTGAGTTCGACTGTGAGTGCGACTGTGTTGTTAATGGTTGTTAATGGGCATTAAGAATAAAAAGATACAGTCAAAGCTTACGACAGTGGGAACTTAACGTTTGGGAAGGCGTGTGAATCCGCCTTGAATATGGAGATGATTGAACTGGAAGTGGTTCATATGAGTGGCACATCAGCATCATCGGGGCTTTAAATTCGATGAAAGCCAAATATTCGAATGACGTAGCACGAAGCCATTCAAAGAATCAGGAAGGGTCGAAGAAATAAAATCGAGAAGGGAGGAATATATCGAGGTTGAGGTGGTCAGATTTATCGAATATTCAGTTCAATTTTTGCAAAAAAGTGGGGCCATATACTAAAGTACTGATTTCTGAAAAACAACAGTAACAACAGCAGATGTAGATCAAATAGCCGTTCGAGAACGAGAAACAGCACACAGTTATAACGGAAGCAGATGTAAAAGAGTTAGTTGTATTAATAACAATTCTGAAAACGACAAATATGAGCCAAATGATTTAGGTTATATTAATAATTTACAAGCAGTAAATAATCCTTTAATTTTTATTTTTATGGAGCTGGATTCAGGGGCCTGGACTTCGGCCATGCACGTTAAAACACTTAATTCTTTATGTCCTCACGCTGACATTTCGAAGAGTAATCGGATTTTAAGTGTTATTTCTGGAGACAAAGTTCAGATTGTAGGTTCTATATGACACTTGAAAATGAGTCGTTTAGTTTGGAACTGGTTATAGTTGAGAGCCCGAAAGTGTTTGTACCTCTTCTTGGTAGATCGTTGCTTGATAAGTTGCTACCAGATTGGAGAAGTAGGTTTGTTAGTGAAATCAGATGCGATAATCTAAAGTGTTTCCAAATTAGTTTAATGTTATAAAACCGTGTTTCTTGTGATAAAAAAGGTTCCCTTGGTGAAACAAAAGTGTTCCCGTGTTTAAGTCGTATACAGTTCCTTTCGGTGTTAAGGAAAAGGTGGAAATTAGGAAAATCTGAGGGCATAATATATCCAGTGTGTTATAGCGACTGGGCTTCTCAAGTAGTGGTTGTGGTGAAACCGAATGGTGATATTCGGCTCTGTGTGGATTGCAATGAATGACAATTCATCAATGGGTTCGCACAGATCATTCTCCTCTGCCAGTTTCTGAAGACATTTTTGTTAGTTTTGCGTACTAGATTTAGAAGGAGCTTATCAACAGGTCGAGGTTGAGGAAAATTGTCAAGAGTTTCTCATTATTAATACCCACCTTGGGCGTCGTTTAATTTTAGGTGTATTTCAGTAATATATAGAATTTGTATTATTAAAAAAAACTTCTTATATAAATAATGCCAGGCCATGGGCAAAAACAAAAATTTCCAATTTAATGATTAGGAATTCTAGTCTTGTTGGATATAGTTCACACTAGATGTTCTTCACGAAATCTATGTTAGATGAACTGAACTTGGCAAAAATTGCGTATTGACAAAGGTCCTCACTAGTCAACTGATGAGTCCATGTGAGATCACCGGGACGAAACGCCAATTTTTGTTGGACTAAAGGCCGTTAAAAGCTATTTTGAATCAATAATTCAACAAGTCCAAATATTATAGTGCTAAGTCTTCTACTTGGCTGATGTATTTCAGTAGTATATAGAATTTGTATTATTAAAAAAAAAACTTCTTATATAAATAATGCCAGGCCATGGGCAAAAACAAAAATTTCCAATTTAATGATTAGGAATTCTAGTCTTGTTGGATATAGTTCACACTAGATGTTCTTCACGAAATCTATGTTAGATGAACTGAACTTGGCAAAAATTGCGTATTGACAAAGGTCCTCACTAGTCAACTGATGAGTCCATGTGAGATCACCGGGACGAAACGCCAATTTTTGTTGGACTAAAGGCCGTTAAAAGCTATTTTGAATCAATAATTCAACAAGTCCAAATATTATAGTGCTAAGTCTTCTACTTGGCTGATGTATTTCAGTAGTATATAGAATTTGTATTATTAAAAAAAAACTTCTTATATAAATAATGCTAGGCCATGGGCAAAAACAAAAATTTCCAATTTAATGATTAGGAATTCTAGTCTTGTTGGATATAGTTCACACTAGATGTTCTTCACGAAATCTATGTTAGATGAACTGAACTTGGCAAAAATTGCGTATTGACAAAGGTCCTCACTAGTCAACTGATGAGTCCATGTGAGATCACCGGGACGAAACGCCAATTTTTGTTGGACTAAAGGCCGTTAAAAGCTATTTTGAATCAATAATTCAACAATTCCAAATATTATAGTGCTAAGTCTTCTACTTGGCTGATGTATTTCAGTAGTATATAGAATTTGTATTATTAAAAAAAAACTTCTTATATAAATAATGCCAGGCCATGGGCAAAAACAAAAATTTCCAATTTAATGATTAGGAATTCTAGTCTTGTTGGATACAGTTCACACTAGATGTTCTTCACGAAATCTATGTTAGATGAACTGAACTTGGCAAAAATTGCGTATTGACAAAGGTCCTCACTAGTCAACTGATGAGTCCATGTGAGATCACCGGGACGAAACGCCAATTTTTGTTGGACTAAAGGCCGTTAAAAGCTATTTTGAATCTATAATAAATAAAGTAAATAAAAATTTTAACAATGAAATAATTTAATTAATCAAAAAGATCAAATGAAAAGATTTTAGGTAAATTTACATCAGTCAGTTTAAAGATATTTAATCATTTTTATCATTTATATAATATATTCCGCTGTTAATGTTGCTATAAGTCTTTTGAACATGCTTATGCTGGTTGCATTTATGTGTTGAGGCAGTTGGTGGAATGCTTGGAAACCAGAGAAAAATATTGATTGTTGTCCTCTTGTAGTTTTCATCCTTGGTAATATAAGATCGTCTCTATTACGAAGAGGGAATGCTGCGTTTACGTTCGTGGAGGCCCGCTCATTTAGGTACTTAGGACACATGTTGTTTTTATTTTATAAACGAATGTCAATGTTAATGTATGTATATAATCTTTGGTTAATATTGAACCAGTTTAAAGTCTCATGCATTTCGCTTATACTAGTATATCGGTCACGTTTCAATATTATGCGCATTGCTTTGTTTTGTGGTATCTGCATTCTACGTTAGGGTGGGACAAAACAAATGTTAAAAAAGTAGCCAAGTTCTTCTATATACAAAAACCTTTGCGTAAGAAGTTAGCCGTGAAAAGTAGTGAGATCTAAGAGTATCCCAAGTTCTAAGTTTATTAATGTTAAATATCAAATATTATAAGTAGAGTAATATGGAAGAAGCTCAAAATTATCAGAGAAATTTGTTATTTAATGATTACTGGCTTTAATACTTGCCAACTAAACGAACACAATTAAAGCCAGTAATCATTAAATAACAGATTTCTCTGATAATTTTGAGGTTCTTCCATATTAATCTACTTAAAATATTTGATATTTAACATTGATAAGCTTAGAACTTGGCGTACTTTTAGATCTCACTACTTTTCAATGCTGACTTGTTACGCAAATGTTCTTGTATATCAAATTTTTGTGAAAGTTCCTTGAAATATAAAATAAAATAAAATAAAAAAAAATTAGATTTAATTAAAATAGTTTTTAGGTCGAAAGTTTTAAGAGTTATTGTTTAATTTAGAGCGCCCGTAAAGGGCCAGTAAATTAGTTGTAAGTTATTGATAATTAGGCTAGTTTTAAACATTTTTGTCTAGCTTTAAGATAGTTATAAGTTAAAATGAAATAAAAATGAATTTCAAAAAAAAAAAAAAAATAGAAGAACTACTTTTTTAACATTTATGTTTTTGGTGTGATTTCACTACCTTTTGCAAAGATTGCTTTTAACAAGAAAGGTGGGTTGAATAAACGCCCAATGAATGCCTCATAAGGTAACGTAAGCTTTTAATGTATGCCTTTTGTGAAGTGATCTATTGAAACGATAATAATTGATAAGAAGTGCGTGGATGAAACGCCCCTGAATGAAAAATTTCATAATTTCAACTTTTTCTTTGTAAAGCTGACTGCTCTAACAAACATAATCCTGCACCAATCGGAAGTGCTCTCAATATATTTAATAGTAATTCTGTAAAAATGGGTGTTTATGGCTATCCTATCGCTTTACCAATTTTCATCATTCGAAGACAATCAGTATTTCTCTACATAGGTGATATCAATTCTATGCAAATGGGCGGGTGCCACGCCCCTGAATTTAAAATCTCAAATTTAAAAATGTTGCCCTTGCCTGCACTTTGAGCCCTACCTCTGTACCAAATTTTATTATTCTACGACAATCAGCTGTGCTCCTTATAATTGCTTTCAATTATATACAAATGGGCGATTGCCACGCCCCCTGAATAAAAAATCTCAAATTTTAAAATTTTACATTTCCTTCCACTTCTAGCCTTACCGTTCTACCAAATTTCTTAATTCTACGACAATCAGATGTGCTTCTTATAATTGGTATCAATTCTGTGCAAATGGGCGGTGCCACGCCCCTGAATATAAAATTCCAAATTTTAAAATTTTGCCTTTGCCTGTACTTTGAGCCCTACAGCTGTACCAAATTTCATCATTTTACCACAATTAGCTAGCTGTGCTCCTTATAATTTGTATCAATTATATGCAAATGGGCGGTTGTCACAGCCCTGAATGTAAAATCCCAAATTTTAAAATTTAGTCTTTGCCTGCACTTAAAGCCCTACCGCTGTAAAAATTTCATCAATCTACGACAATCAGAAGTGTTCCAAATAATGTATATCAATTCTATGAATGTGGGCGGGTACCACGCCCCCTGAATGGAAAATCTTAAATTTTCGATTTTTTCCTTTGTAAATACCACAAGGTCTACCGTTGTGCGAAATTACAAGATTCTAAGATGCCGGGAAGTGCTCCATAATTTTGATGATCTGTCAGTGAGTGAGTGAGTCAGTCAGTCAGTTACGATTTTTGAAGCCTTATATCTCGGGAATCACTAAAGCTAAAGAATTGAAATTTGGCGAGTTGCCTAAGCCTGAGCTTAGGAGCTTAGCAAGTGCCGAGAGTTTGAAGTTCCTGACTTTGTTGGTAGTGAAGTTAGAGGGGGGTCGAAAATCGCCTGAGTTTGTTCATGTAGGGTGTAGTGCCAGAACTTGACTGGGCACTACGTTGCCCTTTGGTTTATATATTTTTATGATTATATTTTATTATTATTGTAATAATTTTTTTAATAAGGTTAAATATTTTTATTGATTTCATCATAAGCAAATTTAATACTTTTAATATTCAAAATTTAGGTTTGGTAAATAAATTATATTCTTATTAATACGTGTATCAAAATAAAACACCACAGTTCCTTACACTTTTACATTTTAACTACAATACAAGGCAATAATAATAATAAATAAATAATAAAAGCACACAAAAAAAATTACATTAATTCTCAATTATAGCTGGACTTTAATATATTCTGTTTATTATCTTCAAGCACCTATAGTATTTTAAGGAGCTTGAAAGCTTAAGGACTGCGAGTACATTATTTCTTTTTTAATCAAATCGTTGAGTTTCGCTATCGGAATAAAAACTATCTTCTTCTTCACTATCTTCGTCAATAATTATTTCTTCTACAGATATAGGAGTGATATCTCCTGCGAACCAAACCAGTTCTATTTGCTCATATTTGATTAACCAACCACACTAATTGGGATTAAATTGAACGCATAAAGGTTCAGTGGCGTTTTGCCACATGTCGTTCACGTAAATAGTCCTCAAAATTGTTTGTTTCAAAGAAATCCAATACGGCGGTATTGCTGGAAGCAAAATTTTTGATTGTTTTTATAAAACGTATTCAGTAGATTTAGTGCGGCAAATATTTTTTGCAAAAAAGAAACCGAGCAAGATTTATACTTTCGCATTTTGTTGAGTACAAATTACATGTGAATTCTTGTATCAACTATCAATTTGGTTATGGCGGTTCAAGGATGCAAACATTTTCTGTATATTATAATTTTTACTTGCGATATATAAGTACTTTATATAGCAAGTTATATGCCCGTAAAAAAATCCAACTCAAAAAAGTGGGTCCCGCCATTCCGTCTGTCTATCTGCCCTCGTCTACACGGTCTAAACTAAACTGTTGGATAGATTTGCTTCAAACTTGGTACGTACATATTGTTTTTTCGGTAATATGAGCACATCGATTTTCTGAAAAAAGTTGATATGATTATTTTCAAAATAGTTATGCAGACGCTCCTAAAAAGTTTAAACACTAATGTAAGCCAATTTCTATTAAAAAAAACTTTTTTTTGAAAACTCAAAATGTCGAAAACGACTTAATAGATTTTTTCGAAACTTCGTATTTGGTAGTTTTTTTTTGATTATATTGAATACTTAAAAAATTCCTAAAAATAAATTTAAAAAAAAAAACAAAATGTTACAAAAATCTATTAAAAAATGCATTTCTCTAAAACGGCTCCAGGAATTTTTATAAAAGAATGTATGTTTCTAATTTATTTATTTATTTTGCGTAACTACTTATTAATGGTACTTCCCATGGAACCACTTTACATATTTTCGACTTTCTCACCATTGGATGAACCGATTAAAATTATATTTTTTTATGCAAATGCTCCCTAAAAGTGTTAATAAAACTGCATACTCAAATTTTCAAAAAAAGTTTTTCGATTTAAAAAAAAATAAATAAAAATGTTTGTTTGAAAACAAACTTCAATTCAAGCAAATTTGGTAATTCACTACAATCTGCGATGTACTTAATAACGTATATCACAATTTTCGTAACATAATATTCTCACCGCTGTTGTTAAAATAATTAGAAACTTTGTGTTCAGTTTTATTCGTCAGTCCGCTGTGTGTTGTCGAATTTGAATTTCTCGCGAAATGTCACATACTCAAATTCAAATTACAGTTAACGTTCAAAGTTGTTAGTTGCAGACCACGCCATTTGACGGTCGCCATTACTGTGCCAGTGCTAGTGTTGTGTTTGGCCCTGAAACACGTGCGCGTCCAATCAAAATATCAGTCCTATGGTGAGTTAGTATTTTCTTATAAACATGTTTTATTTTAATTTATATCTAATTAACTTTTATTTATTCAAATGTAGCTTGTTTATATTCGAAAATACCAAAATAGACGTTGGTTCTAATAATAACCTCGAATTCATGCCTTTTTCATCAGTCCGTTGGCGTCAGTCATTTGTCTGATATTGCGCCAGAGGACTGACGTGTTTCCAGGGTACTGATTTTTTTTGTTTCAACTATCAGAGTGCGTAAACATTTGTTTTACTTATTTTTATTTTTATCTTAAAAAATACAAAATATGTCATGATCGCTTCACCCCAGAACGCATAACTCATTCTTGTATCTAGTAGCATGCATTTTGCCATTTCAACCAAACACCTGTTTTCTCGTTCAGCAGTCCGGTGTTATTGTGGTGTATACGGAACTGCGTGTTGATATACAATGCCTTACTTTTGTACATACTTTCAAATTCGATCCGCTGTGTCTTCACCACCATTGTCTGATCTTATTATCGTAGGTTTTGTTGAAAACTTATTTTCTGTGTACTCTACCATGCGATCGAAATTCAGATTTCTCCTTTAGCAAATAAACAACAGTGTATCTACTGAAATCGTCAATAAAAGTTAGAAAACATCTTTTCCCGCTAGGTGTTTTCGTTTGATGTGTCCACAAATGTCACTGTCTGAGGTCTAAAGGTGCAATGATCTTTCTGTTTGACTTTTACTTAAATGGTTGACGAGTCATTTTTGTTTCCATACAAATTTCACAGTCCTTGATTTTATTACAATTTATAAACTCTAAAGGATCACTAACCATTTCCGATTCTAATCGTTTAAGTGATTCGTAGTTGCGATGGCCAAATATGGGGTGCCAGTGATATAAACAGTTACCTTCTTCGCTGCATTCTTCAATATATAATACTCTGATTTCAGTTTCTTTTTGTGTGAGCTTAAAAAAATTTCCTGCTAGATCTCCAACTACTATCTCGAATCGATCTTTTGATCGAATTTTACATAGTTTAATACAAAAGAAAACAGTGTATACTTTTTCCATTAACTTTTTATTGATAGTAAGCTGCCTTGCAGATTTGGAATATAAATGACGTCTTCAAAAAGTATTGTAACCCCTTTGCTCTTGCTGTTGGTGGTCTTTATTTTGCAGGTACCCTTTCCTTCCGAAGTGATTTGCTCTCTATTTGCTGCTGTAATATGAATTTAGCCAGCTTGTTTGAGATATGTACCATGGCTTCTGAATCCAAAACCTAGCCTTCACAAATATTTAAGTAAGATCTGTACTCATCTTGCTTGTTACCTTCATGACCGAATTACTTGGACCATTGTTTTGACTGTGGCGAGTATATTCTTCTAAAAGTTTTCTTTAAACCAAGTTTCCAGAGCTGTTACACGTGTATCGTATTTTTGATGTAAGCTGCTGAGTAACATAGCGATAGTCCAATTATCCGATAGTTGATTCTCCCCTAGAGCAGTCAATTTTTCAAATAATGTTGTCATCTTTTGGATATGTTCCTCCATGTTACCACCTTCCACCAGTTTTAAGTTACAAATGCTACGCATTAATTGTACCTTATTACTAGGACTAGCCTTTTCATGGTGTTCCATGAGCTTATCCCAAGCTGGCTTGGCTGTTTTAGCCATTCTCACCTGATGAAGTTGACTATCTTCTACTGATAGGCCAACAATAGTTCTGGCCTCGCAATCCTTTTTGGTCCATTCCAAAGTGACTGGATCTAGAATCAGTTTAATAATAATGTCCCACAAGCTATCCCCCCGTAGTAGGAGTTCAGCTTAAATTTCCATATGTGGTAATTATCCGCTCCCAACTTCGAAATCGATGTTCGTAAAGAATCAGCCATTATTTAAATTGTTTAGAGCTCTGGTCACATATTAAATCTAGTTTTGAACAAATGAATATATATATTGAAATAAAAACAAGATATCCTTTCTGCATGGATTTTAAGTTTAGAATAAAACAAAAAAACTAAAGTTTCTAATTACACAAACATATCTGCCTTCTAGATCAGTTTTTACGTTGTATGTAGTATGTTGAGTGAATACAAGCATATGAATGTTATATTCAACAATTAGAACCTAGGAGACTTACTCTAACTGTCAATAAATTCCGTTATTTTCTTATGAAGTTGTGTATTTTATCAGTACTGTGTCAGTCCCCTGGCAGTGAAATTCAAAAAAACCGATATACCTCAGAATCTACATATAAAAATGACTGGCCCGATCATATATCAATATCTTCATTAGATTAGCTATCTTAAATATCAGAATTTGTAGGAATTTGGTTTAAATAATATCATGAACAAAATATCTCTAAAAGTTACCAAATTTTTGTGGAATCACCCATATATAGCTACCTACCCATCTACATCCTTCATTTTCATTATTATATGTACATATTTAAATACCTAGGTATGTAAGTACATAAGTAAATACTACTTCCTAACTTAGATAATTAAGACCCATAATCTATAGATTTAAATATACATTTTGTTGTACATACCTATGTAACTATTCCTTGAATAATCCATTCGACAATTCATTATATTATGTAAGGATAAAGGTAATATTATACCTACATCCGCTACCTGCCTAAAGATAATTAGACTACCTACCTACTAACAGCACAATGTTCAGCTACATTAAAGTTGTTAGCTAGAAGAGCAAGTTCTTAAGATCCAGTCGTGCATTTTATTCTTTAACTGTCGAAAGGTTTTGCTTTTCATTTCCGAAGAAACTAGGGGTATACGTTAGTCACTACCTGTACAAGTGTCAAAAGCCGGCAAAAATTAGCAGAGGGTATCGACAAGTATTTTTGAGAGGTCTGTGCAGTTTAAACAATGAGGTGCGGAAACTATCGTTGGTAAGCTTATAATGATAATTCAGGTTATATTTTTCAGTTAGTTTTACTTTTATAATGATGTGTATAAATGTAAAGCTTGAGGTTGATCAAATATTATAGATTTGAGCTTAACAAACATGTTTATTGTGAATGTAAGCAGTTATTAGTTAATCAGGGTTGCCAGGTATTTTTTAATAGAGCCACAGTAATGTGTGCTAATATTTTAAGAAAAATTACAAACTCAGCTTTCATTTGATGGCAAGTTTTAAACTAACGTCTTTAGAAATGTAATTGTTTTATTATATTTAGTTTTTGTATGATTACATACTTGCTTTTTAAAGTAATTTTTCGTATAATTTTTTTTTTGACTTTGAATATCCAACAACAACTTGAGTGTGCTGCCACCAAGTTTTTTCTCAATTATAGCTATTTCACGACCTGCCAAGGTCGATCATCAGCTAGAGCAATGTAATTGTTTTAGTTAAAAAACTAACGTAAAATATTAAAAGTAGCAATAAAACTAAATGTTATTACCACTTTACTGATTTTGAAAAACGCAAAACTATTTTATAAATTGCTTACAGATTCTCAGCTTTCATTTGATATATAGTGCATGAACAAACTCAACCAAATTATGATATTATAAAGCAAAATGATTTTTTTGCACTTTTTTCATTATAATAGGGCTGCCAAGTGCATCGGACCATTTTAGGTATAGCAAGTCTATATTTTCATAAGCTGTACAGTCAAACCTTGAATTTGGTATTATATTGAACCATTAGCTTGATGGGCTAAGTCATGGTCGAAAAAGGTGCTCTTAAAAAGGAGGCTGCAAAACACTTCGGCCCATTTTTAATTAGGCAGCCTTATGTTTTTTGTTCAATCTAGTTTGGGACTAGTTTAAACCATTAACTCGATGGGCTAAGTCATGGTCGAAAAATGCACCGGAAGTAGTCCGTTTTAGATTCTATCGCCCCAGAACTTTTTAGGCAAGCCTTGTGCATTGTATTTTTCTGGAGTAACTTCATTGATTAAGAGCTCTAATTGTCATTGACAGGATGAGTTAAGTGATCCGACGGTCGCTTGTTGGACTATTAGTACAGCTAGGCACACTACACTCGTCAATCATTCCGCTCATCCTATGTATTACGTAGGTACTTTACACAAGAAATAACGCAATAAAACAAAAAAATTAAATTATTTGATGTTTTTAAATATTACAATAATAAGAAGAGATAAAATGGAATGAAATGACTTGTTGACTGTTTTGTGGGTTTGTCCTTAGCGTGCAAAGTTTATTTTTAATTTAAAAAACTTTTTATTTGTTTATTTTGGCGTAATTGGACAGAGCGAACAATAATACGACCGTTCAATTCAAAATTCTAAATTTATTTTATTAATTTGAATTTGAATCAAGCGTTTGTAAGAATAAACTCGTTGATGAAATAAAAAATATAAAAAAGTATTTAAACATGAATAAACTTATGTTAAATATAGTAAAAATAAAAATTATGTTATTACCTGAAAATAGTACAATAACTCAAATAGAACAATTTGAATGTATAAATGAAATTAAATATTTAGGGGTTATAATAGGTAGTAAACTTAATTTTAAGAAACATTTTGAATATATATATAAAAAATTGCCAGCAAATCGGCTTTTTGCGTCATATAAGAAAAAAACTATATTCCAATGGCAATCAAAATTTATAATACTATAGTAAGGCCCCACTTTGTCCAACAATACTTTTGTTGGGGTCTTCAAGTATGATAGAATGCTTACAAAAGTTACAAAATAAAGCAATGCGTTCAATCTTGTATTGTAATGGATACACATCCATTCGAAGTATGCTTGAAATGCTTAAATGGTTGAACATTAAACAAAGAATTGTTATGTATACACTTATTTTTATATTTAAAATTAAAAACAATATGTTACTTGATGACTTTCAATGCCCAACAACTTGATTATTTAAGTAGAAGATCAACAACTAGAGCAAGTGTACAGCCTTATAACTTAAGAAATAATAATAATTTAAACGTGCAATTTTTCGGAAACACAAACACACAAAATATGTTATTTTATAAAGGAATTATTATTTTCAATGAACTTCCAAATAGTATGAAAACTGAAAGAAATTTGGCTATAGAAAAAACATCGAATCTACCTACAAACTAAAATTTTCAAACCTTGGAGACGTGGTAATTTTGCAAGGGTGTTTTGCTGGGAAGCACTTGACTTTGGTTCCATTATATTTAAACTGTAGTCATTGGAACAGAGACTTTGTAGCTCTCAAAAACTTTTTTTCGACATCTGACTTGAGCAATTTCATTCTTGGTGGCGATTTTAACGTACGAACTGGCACGAAAGGTACAGTCGACTACAATTCCATTCCTCCAGCTAATGTTGAAGAATTAAGAAGCTCTAAGGATTCAACCTTCGATAGTAATTGCAATACGTTTATAGAATTTCTTGATAATATTGGTGCATACATCCTAAATGGAAGAGGATTCAAAGACAAAGCTGGTGAATACACGTTCGTAAGTAGCAGGGGATCTTCGGTTATCGACTACTGCTGCCCTTCATACGCTGCATCAAATATGATACTGGATTTTTGTGTAGGTTGCGAAACTTTCTCTGATCATATGCCACTGATTTGTTCCATAAAATCTTCTGAATCGAGCACGTATAAGAATGATACGTGCGCCATTCCGCGAATAAAGTGGTCAGAAAATAGACACACTTCCTATAAAACAAAACTTGAGTTACTTGTACAGTCAAAACTTGCAAACACTAATTGCATTGAAGAGCATTGTAATGGTATCAAATGCTGCATATATGAAGCAAACGGTGCACCTGTCACCCAAAAAATGAAGTTCGAGCCCAAGAAGCCTTGGTTTGATTTAGCTTGCCACTCAGCTAGGAAAAGTGCGTTTAAACACCTCAAAGCATTTAGAAAACACAATCTTGAAACCTGTAGAAATAATTATAATGCTGCTAACAAAAGATACAGAAATTTATGTAAATCTAAGAAGGAAGCTTACTTCCAAAACTTAGTAAATAGTTTAAAAAATGTTAATTCAGCCCGAGATTGGTGGAAGATTGCCAGAAAGATACGAGGCGACAGTTTCAACATGCCAACATTCTTATCAGCTACTGAATTCAGCATATATTTTCAAAAGTTGCTGTCACTATTGCCAAACCATGTTGATATCAGTTCCTGTTCACCTCAAGTACTAACACCTCAGTTGGACCGCACAATAGAGCTTGAAGAAGTTTATTCTGCATTATCGTCGTCAAAAGATCATAAAGCCCCAGATATGGATGGAATTCCATTCGAATTTTATAAAAATGCAAGCCCATCTCTAATCACTGAAATTCATAAACTATTTGTTAAAATATTTGAAACTGCAACTGTCCCAGGCTCATTTAAAAAATCAATTATATATCCCCTGTTTAAGAAAGGAGATGTAAACTTGGTATCTAATTATAGAGGACTGTCCTTCCTTGACACGCTTTATAAGCTATTTACCAGTGTTCTTCTAAGTAGACTAACGACTTGGTTAGAAGAAAACAAAATAATAAATGAATTTCAGGCTGCTTATAGATCTAACTATTCTACTCTTGATCAAGTTTATAACCTATCCTGCCTCGTACAATTTCAACTCAATCAAAAAAAGAAACTATATGCGTTTTTTATAGATCTTAAAGCTGCTTTTGATAACATTAACAGAAATGCATTATTTTACAAACTTTCTGCTTCAGGAATCTCTACAAAAATGATAACTATTATCAAAGCACTTTACATGAATACGTCTGCTGCGGTTTGGGATGGTCAAGGCTTGTCAGATTTCTTCTGCACCGAAAAAGGAGTCAAACAAGGTTGTGTCTTGAGTGCACTGCTTTTCGTTCTGTATCTAAATGATCTGCACGTTAATCTACCCTTTGGGTTAACTATCAATGGTCTCGGAATTAATGGCCTATTATATGCCGACGACATTGTGTTGGTTTCCGATAATCCTTCCAAGCTACAAGAACTTATTGACAGCTTTAAATTATACTGCATCAAGTGGAATCTTGAAGTAAATCTTGGAAAATCTGAAATAGTCATTTTTCGAAACGGAGGACGTAGAGCTGCGTGTGAGAAATGGTTTTTCAACGGCACGGAGATTACTGTATCAAACCATTATAAATATCTGGGAGCTGTTTTCAACTACAATATGTCTTGGAACGAACATTTAAATAATAGACTTGCATCCTCAAAAAATTCCATAAACGCTACATGGTCCAAGCTGCTTAGAAATAAATCAGTTCAACACTCAACAAAATTTAAAATTCACGATGCTGCAACGAGATCTATAATGTTGTACTGTGCTCAAGTTTGGGGATATAGAGAACACACACAAGTTGAAAAGTTGCAACGATTTTTCATTAAAAGATGTTTTCTCCTACCAGAAACAACACCAAACTATGCCTTACATATTGAAACTGGACTTCCTAAAGCTTTTTTAACGACCCTAGACATGCATTTTTCATTTATACGGAAAACACTGCATCTTCCAAACGGCAGGCTACCAAGAATCTTGTCAGAAGCTATAATTAGTAAGAAGATATTCTGGGCCAAGGAATGGCTGGATCTTTTTCATTTCACGTCAATGGACTTTTCTTTCACCACAAATTTAAATGAATGGCAAGAACTGCTTAAGATCCTCTTGTCTAAGCTGAAGGAAAAACATTGGAATAGTTTTATCAGCAACGCCAATCAGTCCCAATTCCATGATGATTACTGTAATCTGCTTTACTCTGAAGTACCAAACTACTTTCATGACTCAAATCCTCGAGATATGATTTCCCTTTCCTAAAAACCCGCTGTGGACTTCTAAGTCTAAATGGAAGATCCTTCCAAAGAGATACAAATGGTTTAAGCACACTTTGCAATTTAGACGCCTCTGAAAATACCTATCACTTCGTTGGAATCTGCCCAATCTTCAAAATGTATAGAAGGATATTTCTTGGAAATGACGTGCTTTCACGCACACAATTTTTAAACGTTTTAAATGGCAGCTGCTACTTTAATCTCTATAAGTTTTTAAAAGCGTCACTGAAGTATCGCTACCTTATATTAAATGAATTTTCATAATAATTTTTTTGTTCAAATTACTAATTTGCTTATCGTTAAATTTAAAACCTGACAGGCAACTTTATGTTATTGTCATAATTAATTTTTATACCAGTATATAAAATGTTTTTGTTAAACCTTTTAATGAAATAAAATTATATATCCATCTATCTATCTATCTAACTGAAAGAAATATTTTAAAATTCAAAAGAGATGCATTAGTATTTGTTTTTGTTTTTTAACGGATGCGCGCACTAAACAAGCACAGTGTGAGCGTTAGGAAAGTAGGGAAGGAGATGCATGTAAAAACTTTTTATTAAATTTAAGATATTTTTTTTAAATAAGATAATTATTTACATGAAATTGTTAAATAGCAAACTAAATAGCTAAATAAACTTAATCTAATCTAATCCAAAAAGAAACACCTTAATGACCACAAACGATTAGAAAAATTAAATAATAAAAACAAAACAAAATTTGTAGGTATTACATTTTAATTTTATTGAAATTTGAATGCATTTCGAACCAACTGTGGTTCATCATCAGCAATACACTAATTTGGCAAAAGAACGAAGAAAGAAAGGAAAGTAACAATCAAAACATAGAAAAAAGGTTTACATTTTTGAAAACAATTAAGAGTAAAAGAGAACATTAAACAAAGTTGAACAAAGATGACATAATATTGCCATTATCACTATTCATGGTGTTGTTGTTTTTGTGGATATAGATGCTTTCATATGCATCAAGCCGTCGGTGGTTTGTGACGTGTTTAATGAGCTTTATATTTTCTAAGCTTACGTTGAAATGCTTGTTGGTGAGGACGTGTGCAGCGACGGAGGATTTTTCGGGTCTGTTGAATTTGATGTGATTCGAGTGTTCATTGAAACGGACATCAATGCTCCGCTTTGTCTGGCCGATGTAAATAGACAAAGCCAATACAATTAAAATGTAATACCTACAAATTTTGTTTTGTTTTTATTATTTAATTTTTCTAATCGTTTATGGTCAATAAGGTGTTTCTTATTCTACTTAATAATTTAACGCGACTACAAAATAAAAGTTCAAATCTTTTTAAGATCTTTGTTTGGGTTTTTCCATTTCTTAAAAGACCTTAATTAAATTTAAATGATAACCTTTTATATTGTGACGCAAGCCCACACAGTGTAGGGGGAATTTTGTCACATGTTATTATTGCGATTGAAAGGACGGTATTATTTGCCTCTAGCACTTTAAGTTCTACTGAACAAAAGTACTCGCAGCTTCATCGGGAAGCGTTGGCCATTATTTTTACAGTGAAGAAATTCCACAAGTATATTTGTGGCAAGACTTTTAAAATATACTCAGAGTATCAGCCGTTAAAAGAAATTTTTAACCCAAACAAATCGACACCATCAGAAGGCAACTAGGCTTAATCGTTGGGCAGTGATTTTGAGTATGTACGATTATAAAATTGTTTATAAAAAAAGATTCACGTATGTCGATGATGGTCTCTCGCGACTTCCTTTATATTATCCTAATGAAGTAGAAGAAGATAGTATACGATCGATTGATGGTAATAACATTTGCAATGTAAAGTTTTGAGATATAGCCAATGAATCAGAGAATGATTGGAAAATCAGCATCGTTTTAAATATGTTTCAAGTAGTGTGTGCGACAGCTAAAAAAAAAAAATTATAAGCGGTCGCTGTTAGCGGAAGAGAAAGGGTGTTTGTTTTATGGTGGTTCAAAAGTCTATTTTAGAGCTTCTTCATGAATCTCATGTTGGAGTTATGCGTATGAAGATTATAGCTTTTTATAGATTATTTTTGGTGGCCAGGGATTGTTTTAGAGTGTAGTTCATGTAATTTGTTTAATAGCAGCGCGTGTCAACATGTGCCGTGGCCTGAATCTAAGTTTTTTTTAACGTATCCATTTAGATTTTTTGTATTTGAAAGGTTACACTTATTTAATTATATTTGACAGTTATACCAAATGGATAGCTAGATTAACATCATCTATTAATGAAAAACACAAAGTTAAAAAGTTGATTACGATGTTAAGGCCTGTTTTCGTATTTTGGTTTATCTGCTGTTTTGGTGTCAGACAATGGTCCGCTGTTTAATTTGGAATCGTTTGAATTTTTTTGTAGAAATAACAATATAAAATGTTTAAAATCTCCGCCTTATCACCCACAATTAAATGGAGCCGCAGAGAGGGGAGTACAAAATGTCAAAATCTTAAGAAATTATTTAAGGATAGGATCCCAATGGAGCGACTTATTTTCAATTTCCTCTTAAAGTATCGTTATACTCCATCTACTACAAATATGTTTTGTCCGAATGAACTTATATTTAAAGTCAAACCCAAAACTCTTCTTGATGATGTTAACCATAAAGTCCGTCAAGTTGTCGATGAAAATAAAAATAAATCAAAATCCTAGTAAATCAATCAAAGTGTAGGTGAAAAAGATAATGAAACATAATAATGTGTTTACGTGGATTCCTGGAATCATTGATAAAAAATTAGGAAGAGTTGTATATTGTGTAAATATTGATGGAAATCATGAAATGGCTCACATATCTCAACTAAAAATATGTAAATTCAAAGATGTATATTTGGCACCATCAAATATAAAAGGAAGAAGACGGATTAGATTTTATGTTTCTCGTAAGAAAAGAAGGTCGAATTCTTTATATGAAGTAACGAGAATATCGGCAAGATTAAAACAAATTGTGAATGAATTATAAATGCATATAATTTAATAAAATTTAATAATCAAATTTTTGAAAAAAAAAAAAAAAATTGCTTATGTTTTAAAAACTGGGTTAAATTGAAATTAATTTTACCTTTGTTAAAACATGATAAATCACCGAACAATAAAACACCTTTATAATAATTTGTAAATTATATACATCTAAGTATCGTTTGTTACTATATAATAAATTTGGAAATAATTAATATTATTGTGAAAAAGAAAACCTGAAACAAAAGGAACGTTTGCTTATAAATAAATTTCTATTTTGTTTTCGTTATAACGGACTTTCATTTAGATAATTTTATCAGGTTATGGGCCCAGTCTCGTGTGAACTGCAATAGAAGAAAATGTCGTCAAATGAATTTAAAGTCTCTGTGGATAAGCTTGAGGGTCCTAGCGATTGGGCGAAATGGAAATGGCAAATGGGTATGCTTTTTCGTGCATACGATCTCAAGAAAATCGTTGCTGGAGAGATGGTTTGTCCCTTAATCATATCAACATCAACGGCTGAAGAAAAGAAGAAATTTAACGATTGGCTGAAAGATGATGCAAAAGCTGCTGGCTTGATCGCTGCATCATTAAGCTCACCAATCGCTGAACTTGTTTTAACATGCGAGCATTCTAAGGACATTTGGGATAAATTATGCGCTCGTTTCGAAAGAAGGAGCATCCAAAGGCTCAACATGTTAATAGACAGTTTCTTTCAAGCCAGAAAAGAAGAAGAAGAAGACATCAGCGCACACATCGCGAAACTACAAAAGCTATTTGTAGATCTCAATGAAGAGCTATCCAAGCATAACGAAAATACCCTCTCTGAACGGATTTTAAATGGCAGAATTATGTCAACTCTTGGTAAAGAATTTGATAATTTTAGAGATTTGTGGGATACGATTCCTGCAGAAAAGCAAACTCTAAACTTGTTAATAGAGAAGTTATGCGCCATCGAAACAAGAGAAACGAAACAAGTAGAAAACATAAAACATCCAAGTGATAGCGCTGCTTTTGTCGCAAAAGGAAATTTTAAGAAAAGGCAACCAGAAAGAGCAAATAATAAATTAGAACGTGCGAAGTTGAAATTTCCGTGCAACAAGTGCAAGGAACTTGGACATTGGGCTGCTGAATGTCCACAGAACAAACCCGGACATAGCGGCATCAAGAAAAACCAAAAATACAATGCTTTATTGGCATTCTCCTTGAATGCAATAACGAAAAATTTATTATACCAAATCAATGGTATTGTGACAGTGGGGCTTCCAGGCATATTACGCCGAACAAATCGGATTTCGAAACATATAAGCCATTCGATGTGCCAGAAATAATTTGCCTAGGAAAGCAAGACGTCACAATGAAGGCGTATGGTCAAGGAAACATTAGAATTCAGGTGAGCATTAAAGGTGTTAGGGAAATAGCAACTTTGAAGGATGTATGGTACGTCCCTGATGCAAGTGCACAATTATTTTCTGTGAAAGCTGCAGCTCGAAATGGTTTTCGAATAGCAATGGACGACAAAACTGTTACAATACAAAACCATCGAAATAGTGAAGTAGCAGTAGAGGGGTATCTCCAAAATGAGTTGTATGTTCTGAAAATACAAGTAATTAAACCTCAAGAGCAGGTGTACATGTCAAAGGTATCAGAAAGCCTTCAAGTATACCACGAAAGATTTGCCCACCAGAATAAGCGACATGTCAAGAAAATTCTTACCAAAATGAACATTACCGTTTCTGAAAGCGGGGAAGAATTCTGTGATGGATGTGCTGCTGGTAAAATGCACCGACTTCCTTTCAAGCCAAGAAGCGATCGACCAGTTAAGGTTGGCGAACTCATTCACGCAGATGTTCTTGGACCTGTTGAAACAACATCAGTTGGAGGATCGCGATATTATGTCTGTTTTAAAGATGACTTTAGCAAGTTCCGTAGGCTTTTCTTTTTGAAACATAAAAGCGAGGTATGTAAATCTCTTGAAACTTTCTTGAATGAAGTGAGAACCGTTGGGCATATTGTCAAAAGGTTAAGATGTGATAGCGGAAGAGAGTTCGACAATAAAGATGTTGCCTCAGTTCTGTCAAAATTTGGGATAGAACAATGTATTGGACCTCCTTATACTCCACAGCAGAATGGAGCTGCAGAACGCGAAAACCGAACACTTGTGGAAGCAGCTAGAAGTATGAGAGTTTCCAGTAAATTGCCAAAATACCTTTGGGCCGAGGCATGTAATACAGCAGCATATGTGTTGAACCGCACAGGAACAACACCAATTCAAAATAAGGTTCCTTATGAATTATGGCATGGCAAACAACTAAGAAGTCTAAGTTATTTACGCATCTTTGGTACTGGATGTTATGTACACATACCAAAGGAACTTCGCAAGAAGTTTGATGAAAAGGCTATGTATGGAAGGATGGTTGGCTACGTAAACGAAAAAGACGGATATCGAGTCTGGATTCCAAAACTAAAGAAAATTGTTTGCAGCCATGATGTGATTTTTAAGCCAGAAGTAGTCTGCAATGCGAAAACTCAAGGTGCAATTCTAGATGAAATCACAGAAGACGAAATGCAGAAAGAAAAACAAGCCGATATTTTGATCACGAGTAAAGCCAATGTTGAAGAAATTGTCGACGTTGAAGGAACTCCCGATGCTGATCAAGTAGCAGATTCTGAAGAAACTATTGATTCTGAAGAAAATTTAGCAAGTGATGAATTTTATAGTCCTATTAAAGAAAGTGTGGAACACAGAGTCAACATTAAAGCAAGAGTCAGAAAGAAGCCAAGTTGGATGACAGGAGGAGAGTATATAATGTTAACAGAAGGTGAGTCCAAGCAAGAACCAAGGTCATACTGTGAAGCCCTGAAATCAGCAGACAGTGTGCATTGGCTTTCAGCGATGAAAGATGAGCTATCATCACTGGAAGAAAATGAAACTTGGGATCTTGTGAAACGACCTAAAAATGTAAAAGTCGTTCAAAATCGATGGTTCTTCCGAATAAAGAATACAGGGAAAGATGGATACCGACGATATAAAGCACGACTTGTTGCAAAAGGGTATGTGCAACAAAAAGGTATCGATTATGATGAAACATTTAGCCCTGTAGCCCGATATGATACTGTTCGTATGCTCTTAGCTTTAGCTGCAACGAAGCGATTAAAAATTGAGCAATTTGATGTTAAGACAGCATTTTTATACGGTATTCTTGAGGAGGAGGTATACCTAGAACAGCCTGAAGGATTTGAAGATGGAACTAGCCGGGTATGTCGATTAAAAAGAAGTTTATATGGACTTAAACAAGCTCCACGTTGTTGGCATAAATGTTTTCTGGACTTTATGAAGAAAGAAGGACTGAAGAATAGCACAGCTGATCCATGTCTATTTTATCGAAATAATAATGGAAAAGTGCTTTATGTAGCAATTTATGTCGACGATGGACTGGTTATTGGCAACGACGAAGCAGAAATTAAAAATTTTATACATGCTCTCCAAATTAAATTCAAGATTACTATTGGATCTCTTAACAGTTTTCTCGGCATGAAAATACAAATTGAAAACGATGGCTCAATAATTAAGGTAAGCCAAGAAAACTATATCAACAAGATATTGGAACGTTTCAATATGGGAGAATGTAATCCAGTAATGACTCCAGCTACTAAGGAGGAAGAAAGTTTAAAATGTGAGGAAATAAAAGAACAAGTTCCTTATCGTGAAGCTGTTGGGAGTTTGATGTACTTGGCAACAGCAACACGACCAGATATTGCATTTGCAGTCAACTATGCAGCAAGAAAAATGGAAAATCCTACTACGAACGACTGGAATAACGTTAAACGTATTTTTCGTTATATTCGTGGTACTATCAAATCAGCTTTAAGATACCAAGGAAAAATCAAACAAGAACTGTCAATTTACAGTGATGCTGATTATGCAGGTGATCTTAAAACTAGGCGGTCAACTACTGGAATAATTTCCTTATTTGCTGGTGGACCTGTATCATGGACCAGTCAACTTCAACGCACCATAGCATTATCAACGACAGAAGCGGAAATTATGGCTGCAAGTGAAGGTGCTAAAGAAGCTATGTGGCTTAAACGTCTTTTACAAGAACTTACAGGACATACAGATCAAACACCTATATTATATGTCGACAATGCAAGTGCTGTAAAACTAGGAAAGAACCCAGAATTTCATAAAAGAACAAAACATATTGAAGTTCGCCATTTTTATGTTCGAGAGCGTTTCCTTGAAAAGGACATAAGATTGGAACATACTGCCGGTACTGAACAGTTAGCCGATTTATTAACAAAACCTCTTGAACGAGTTCAATTCCAGATGTTACGAAAGAAAATAGGTATTGACGAGTTATAATCATTTAATTATTTTGTTTGGTGTTTATGGAGGAAGTGTTAAAACATGATAAATCACCGAACAATAAAACACCTTTATAATAATTTGTAAATTATATACATCTAAGTATCGTTTGTTACTATATAATAAATTTGGAAATAATTAATATTATTGTGAAAAAGAAAACCTGAAACAAAAGGAACGTTTGCTTATAAATAAATTTCTATTTTGTTTTCGTTATAACGGACTTTCATTTAGATAATTTTATCAACCTTACCTTACCTACTTTACGACGTGTATTGAACGGTCCGAAAGGTAATTTCTAATCCAACGAAAAAGGGATTCAGCGATACCAAATGCACGCATTTTCAATAAGAGAGCTTGATGCCAAACTCTATCAAATGCTTTTCAAATATCAAGCGCAATAATCTTACTTTCTCCAAAACGATGTAAAGATTTGTGCCACTGTTCGATGAGATATACCATCAGATCACCAGTCGACCTATTGCTACGCAAGCCATACTGCCGGTCATTAAGGAGCTTTCGTTCTTTAAGATATTTCTTACGCTGATAATTAATCAGCGTTTCCATGACCTTGGAAGAAGGGACGTAAGTGCAATTAGACGGTAATTAGAAGATGCGCCTTTTTTAGGGACAGGCTGGACAAATGCTATTTTCCACGCACTCGAAAAGAGACCAGTAGAGTAGGACAGATGGAAAAGCTTACGCAGTGGTTTTGCCAGCGAAGAAGAACACCTCTTCAGAACAATAGGGGAGATACTATCTGGACCAGCGGATTTATGTATGTGAAGGTTTTTTAGGACTCTAGCCACTGCACGAGTGCGAAAGAAGATTCGTCTCATAAAATCGTTTACGCTCTCAAATACTGGAGGAGTCATAACACTTTCTGGCAGCATCGAATAAACGCGAACTGCGCTGCAGGCAAATTGACTTTTTCGCGAGAACTGACAAAAGGTGTGTCATTAAGGACGAGCGTTAGAACCGAAGACGAAGTTGAATTTCGAATATTTTTTACAAATGACCAAAAATTCTTACTACCTTTGGGACATTGTAGTATTTTTGCCTTAATTGTTGGTCATGCAAAAATTTGGTTCTACGAATGTGAACGTTGCAAGTCTTTCTAGCTTGTTGAAACTTTTTCCGGTTTTCCTCAGTGGGTTTGGCTTTATAATTCCGGAAACTTACTTCTCTAACCTTAATAACCTCTTTACAGCTCGAATCAAACCATGCATTTTCTTCCGGTTTGATAGATTTCACCCTATTCGGGATAAAATTTCTCATTTCGTGAAGAATTAAATTTGTTATCATATCTGCGCTGGAGTCTACGTCACTATCGAGGAAGCATAGCGACCAGTCAAAGTTCCTGAAGAAGTTATTGAGACCGTCCCAGTTGGCTTTCCCATATTGCCAAACGGTTCTCATAGGTGGTTTTTCTTTAACTGAGTGTTGTTGGCATGAGAAATTTGAAGATACGACACAATGGTGCGATGTGCCTAGAGGCGATAATACATTAACCGTGTATTTATTAGGGTCGGATTGACCTACAACGGTTTGATCTGCAACGTCAGGGATTCGTGTCGGCTCGTCAACTAGCTGAGTTAGTTGGTTTAACTCAGCAAAGACCTCAACATACCTTCCTTCGGGTGTTGTCTGGCTCGAAAAGCGGAGCCAACTAGAATTGTGTACATTGAAATCGCCGGCAATGTCGATTTCGGTGTGAGGATAATGGGAAACAATTCTTTGAATGGAGTCGGACAAAGCATCAAATTCGTTAAAAGTTGAAATTCTATCCAAATTTGCGGTCCGATAAATAAAACATGTGTGTAAGGTGTGCTTATTTACCGTGAATTTTAACCACATGACGTTAAAATTTGTGATTGAGCACAAACCATATTGTGGTTGGAGTTGGTACGCTATATAATTTCTTACGTATACGGCGAGACCATGGTGGGAAAAGAATAATGGCACTAAGTTGTGCCCAAATAGACGAAACTCCGTATGATCCGAATTTTTGCCTACTTAGGTCTCACTAAGTGCCAAAACAGCTGGCTTGATTTTAACAGTGGACATACGCAGCACAAAAATCTTTCCTTAGCCCGCGAATATTGGTATAATCAACCCTAAATACACCAACCATTTTAACATTCCAAAACAAATAAAACACAAGTCAGACAAACTATAATAAATGTTTAATCTAAATTCCAATTTGAACTTGTCAATAACAAATTGTCACTAGTGTTATGCCTTAGTGACAATTTGCATTGAACCGCCCCTGGTTAAATAGAAAAAAAAACAAACAATAATCCATCTGACGTTATACTAACCTTATCAATGCATGCACTGGTGATAAGCTATACACCATTACCTACACTGATCAAGCTAGTACAACTGCGAGAAGTGAAAAGGAAAAGGAAAAATTTACCGCTTGTACTTGTTATGCTTGATGCGATGTTTTTTTTCTTTTACAGCTTGTTTTTTTTTTGTATGATGAACTGAACACAGAATTATGTTAGGTAAATCGCGGTGTGTTTTTTTTTTTTGTATTTATTTTAATTGGATTTTATATTTATTGTTACTTTAGGTGAATTAATTTAATTGGGTTCAAAAGATATTTTACACAGGCAGCACAACACAAAACAATTTTTATTTTTTCGAATTTTAAAAGCACTTTCCAACACCGATGTGCAGAAGGTGGGATGCTAATCGGTACTCCAATATTTACATATATTATATGTACATATCATTTACCTTAATTATATTACAAATGTTATTTTATGAATTGTATATTGCAATATGAATTTTGTACTATGTATGTATATGAATTCTATATATATATATATATATATATGGAAATTGTTAGCGAGAGATACATAATTTGCAACAGACCTGCCAAAGAACTAAATGCCACAAGCAGTCAGTCGTACAACAGTCATTAAAATGTGAACACAAAACAATTTCGAAACTTGAGCCATCAGCATATTTGTGCCATTTTAGTCCATTTAGTAAACTTAAAAACATTAATATTTGCCTAAAATCAATAAATTATTACTTAGTTTACGTTTGTCTTTTATTGTTGTGAATCAGTATATTCTTTAAGTTAGCAGCCACCAAGTTACATATATAGTACCTACTCATATGACTATTTTTAAGCTTTAGTTAAGTTTGGGGGAGTGACATATATTCATGTGATACAATACCTTATTAAGCAACTGTATTATATAAAATCGTCATCTCTAACTATTCTCTAAACTCTTATTTCTTATCATAAGCTACTGTATGTATTCATGTACGATATACCTAATTAGTTTAAGTTATATGTTAATAGAGTTAGTATTGATCGATTCGTCGTCGTTTTATTTACCTCCTCTCCTTTCTATCGTATATATTAAAGAAACTATGACCAAATTCCTAAACGCAAAATTTGCAAAGTAAAAGTCATTGCTAAGCAAATTACACAAGCCCGGTTAAAATTAAAAAGCAGCAAGTGAAGTGGGCATTACTTTAAAACTTGCACACAAATGTGTAATTTATTTTTGCACAAGAAAAAGTAATGCACCAACTACGTTTTGACAGTCTGCATTGCAGAGATTTCTAATGTCGATTTCGTTTCAACAAAAACATCGATCTGCCGTCGATCTGCCGCCAATTTTTTTCTGAAAATCAAATTCGTTTCAAATTAAAACCAGTTTTTTTCTGGAAAAACAGATCCGTATTGAATCTCTTTTTGTAGACGGATTCAAAACGGATTTGTGCACAGATTCTTACACACACTACAACATTTGTTTTGAAGTTTCTCAATTGTGGTGTTGTGAATTAATTTTTATTTTGTGCCAGTGTACAGAAAAAGTAAATTAATATATTAAAAACTAAAAAAAATTGTTAAAAACTTCTTGAAAACAAATATTAAAAAAGTGCAAGTGGGTTTAGGAACTCCCCCGCGTCGGAATCGGAAAATTAAAACGAAATAATGATGTTTTAAAGAATTGAAGATTTGTTTTTCTTTTAGAGCTGCCAAGCAACACACACAGTCCCAAAAAGAGATTCGGTCCATAATCGTTCGTTTCAAAGCAAAAAAGTATTTAGGCCTATTCTGCCACATCTGTTATTCTGCTATGAATTTTCTGTTATGGTGCATAACAGATCTTCACCATAAAAGATATTTTATAATTGTTATTCAGGAGTTCGATCTTTTATAAAAGTCTGTTATGTAACTTCGAAAAAGAAACATTAATACGAACAGACCTAAAATCTGCTATCAAATTATCAGCTGTAGTATGTAAATAAAAACTCTCGGCAGTAGGCACTGACTAATGAAAATATTAACCTGCGCAATTATCGTGTTTTGTTTCGCTTAGATAAATAATATTTAATCTTTGTAATTTGTCCGTAATAGTTCCTGAATTTATTATATCCAATATAAAAAACTCCGGCAAGATAAGCGACACTTTCTTTTACGTTTTATCCATCAAATGTGTTCTGTGCTTTCGTGTATTGAAATAATTACTTCTTTCTTGTTATTATGTATTTTAATAATATTTTGTTATATCTGTCCTTTTACGAACAATTCATTAACAAAATAAAAGTTTTTACTTCATATATTGAAATCTTTTATGATAAAAGTAACAAAAAAGTGTCTTTTATTCTTTTATGATTCATAAAAGATTCCATAACAGATTGAGGCATGCTGAATACCAAAAATGCAGTTCGTAAAAGACTTGTTGAGAATTTCGAAGTTTTGACAGCTCATTAGCAGATTTCTTAGAAGATTTCATAGCAGATTTAGCATGCAGAATACCAAAATTATAATTCATAAAAGATTTTTTGACAGCTTAAGCTTTTGTATGAAAATTCATAACAGAATAGCAGAATAAAAGATCTCGCCGAATAGACCCAATTGGTTTTAGTAAGTATAAGTTTGCGAATAGTTTGCGTAGCATGTTTTAACAAAGTGGCTATGAAAATAAAAAACTTACCGCTGTTTTCAAAATTGACATTACTGTAAATGAAATTATTTCCAGATTGAATGTTGTCACCATCAACTCCAAATGAATGGATTCGTTTTTCGTGATTAATGTTGCTGTAAACGTTTAAAACTTCACCATCCTTCCGTCGGATTTCGGATGGAGAACTCACTGCTGATGTTTTAACATTTGAGTACATGTAGGATTTGGTTAAAGAACCATTATTTTTGTGAGAACACAAATCACCAATGTTGTTGCTGTTGTAGTTGGGATTTTCATTTGAATATGAAGCTGAAGATAACTTAGGTATTATTTTATCCTTTTGTAAAAGACCCTTTTTCTGCAGTTGCTTTTTATGATGTTCGAGTGCTTCTAGTTGTTGTTCAAGTATGTCCGGGTTGTCTAGAGTTACTTTATTGTTGCTATAGATGTGATGGTTGGAATAGTTTGGCTGCTTCCGCTGCAGTAAAGGAATAGCCGGTCCGCCAGAGATAGCTGGTTTCACATCCCCCTTGATGGTATTCTTAATAATAGAATTACTCTGCAAGCGTTTAGAATATAAAGGTTCACATGTTTGCTTTACAACCATACTCTGTGGTACCTAAGACGAACAAAAGATTAACCAACAAAAAAAAATACAAAATAAAACAAACTAAAGATCAAAATCACAAGTAAATAAAAAAACTAAATAAACGCAAAACAAAAACCTCGGAAAACTGGAAATTGTTTTTTTTGTTCGGCTTTGGCGGTACTGCTGGTCCTACTTTTTTAGGGCTTACTTCATTGAGTGAACCTTTTTGTATCGTTAGCCCAGTGGTGGTGGTTGCAGATGCACCATTGTCAATTTTTGGTAAAACTGATGAATACACCCTTGGCGATAAAGGGTAGTTATTTATAAGTCTCAGCTTAGCTAATTGCTCATCTAATGGATCCATTATTTATATTATTACGGATATGCAAAATACAATACAGTTTAAAATGCTTGAATAAATTCGAATTAGATACTTTCAGGAACTTATTGAATTTATTCTCATTACCAAGAACCAAACTATAAAAAAAACATTAGGTGTGTTCCACTGTTTCATAGCCGAGGATGCGCAACTTTATATCATTTATCTATGGTTTGATCTTTTCTGCAAAAAAAAAACTTAGATTTTTATATTTCGCACTAGACGTATTTTTTTTTAAATTGGCCTCATTCAATAACCAATATAATGCTCCCCGATTAGGTTGGTGTTGCTGTATTCAGTTGCAGTGGCCTCATCTAACTATAGCGATCCGGATAGTTTGTTGTTGTTGTATTCGAATGTAAGAATACAGCTGATGACAAAACAACTGCTGCCGAAAAAAAAATCTCAAGATATCTGAAAAACTTTGGTATACTTTTGTATCCATGAGAAATGTCAAAAAAATGCAAATTCAACCTATTCGATGTTGGTTATTCAGGAACTTTAGTGGATATTAAAATATCTTAGATAGGCTATCGTACCGACATCTGAATGAAGCCAGTAACATTTGTCACCAGCTGTTTTCTTACATGGAAATATAACAACACAAGGATTAATTAATATAGGGTAACACACATTAATTTTTTCGCTGTGTTGTTGTATTTTTTGACAACTCGTCTGACGTCACACGAGATTTAAAATGAAAACGAGAAAAGCGAAACAGTTTGAAATTGAAAACTTTGGATTTTGTTTTTGAAATTTTATATTTTGTTTTTTTTTGTGAAATAGCTTAAACATGTGGTGTCATGTTTGTAGGTCTAATAACAACAACAATAAGAACAAGACATTAAGGAGAGATAATGTGTCATACTACACTTTCCCAAAAGTTCCAGTACTGTTGAAAATTTGGATCCGTTTTTGTAAAAGAAAGGATGCTTTTAATCTTTAATGCAAAAACAGCTAGAATCTAGTGACCACTTTACTGCAGATGATCTAGAACTGATAACTTCCAATTTGAATTGGGTAAGTGCATTTGAATTGCTTTATATTAAATAAATTAAAAATATATTCTATCTTCATAGGCTGTATTAGATATTTCTCAACTATATTTAATGAAAATGACTTTATATTTACTACTTCAAAATACTACAAACTTATTTATTCAACTTATTAATACATCTATTACTTTTAGGTTTCTAAACATTTTTTAGTTCTGGAATTTTGATCTGTTCTCTTTGCTGTTGGATATGGGAATGAATGTGTACATCTGCTGTCTGGCTTGTTCGTTGTTCTTTTCTCGTTTTTGCAGCATTGCCAGCATCTCAATATACAACAGGATGTACGGATAAAAAAGCCCTCGCCTTAAACCTGGTTCCATACCAACAGTCTATAAAGCAACGGGAAACGCTGATTTCTCTGGTCGGTTAACTAGGATTTTGGCCAGGGATAGTACAAAAATAGACGCAAATTGTCGCCGCCAACGGCATCTAAACCTTAGTAGAGTAAACAACAATCGAACGAGACTAAATGAGGCCCCACACACATAAATAACAATCGAAGGAGACTAAAAGAGGCCCCATACACATAAAATATTTATAAACGCGACGAGAATTCAAGATTGGGATTATTGCAACAGCCAGACAGGGAACCAGACGAATTTTTTTAGCCACTCTGTCGACATTTTTATGTATCTTAATGGTAATAAATTTACATAAATTAAAAAGTATCTTTTATTTGTTCCGCTTAAAGAAACGTTTGTAGTCACATAGTTGTGACATTCTAAAAAACTTCTGGCTCGCAAAGTTGCAATCAGTTAAGAATATATTTGTATCTGAAAAATGGCAAATGATCCTCGCAACCAGCAAGCCACCTCAGGAAAGCGTCCGTGTAACCGTAATACGAGAGGTGAGAAGACGGTGAGCGATGAAGTAGCTACATATTCCTGCATGAAATGCAAACGTGAGGACAACCCGCAGATATTACAATGTGACTCATGCGATTCTTGGTTTCACTTCACATGCGTTGGAGTGGATGACTCCATACAAAACCACGATTGGGCGTGTGAGGACTGTACCATCTCTGTTGCGGAAAAAGTGTCTGTACATCCTGAGGCAAAATCTGCAAATAGTACTACGCGTTCGACACGCTCCCGTCAAGTAAAACTTCAACTACAACGTCTCGAGGAAGAGAGAGCATTGCAGGAGAAACGAAAGGTCCAAAAGATTCAAGATGATAAGAAGTACATGGATGAACGTTTCAAACTTCTACTTCTTCAAGACAGCTTAGACGACGACCTAGATATCAACCCAAATGAGACAACGGTTTGTGCAAATCAGAACCACGTCAATAATTGGGCCAATGCCCAGTCTACTCACGTAACTCTGACCACCACCAAGCACCAGGCGCAAGCTCAACAACAATTAACATCAGGACATCTAAACGCTCCACTGCAGGCACCAGAGAATGAACAAATCTCATCCACTCCTGCTGCCCTGCCAAGATACGGAATCCCTTCCGGACCACAATTTCCAGAATTTGTTGCCTCACCAATTTATACCGAGCCAACTAGCAGCAAGATAAGCCCTGCCAAACGATCTGCCCATATTCAGCGGTAGGCCAGATGAATGGCCCATATTCATAAACAGCTTTTAGGGAACCACCGCAGCCTGTGGGATAACAAATATGGAGAACATTCATCGACTCTAAAAATGCCTTAAGGGTCCAGCATTAGAAGCAGTCCGTAGCAGACTTTTATATCCTCAAAACGTCCCGACCATAATTGAGACGCTGAGAATAAATTTTGGACGACCAGAGATAATAATTCAGTCATTGCTACAGAAGGTTCGTGCAGAACCAAGTCCAAAATCCGAAAAGCTAGAGACGATCATTCCCTTTGCACTTGCTGTGGATAATATGTGTTTGACGATGGAAGCATGTGGTATGACAAATCATTTAAATAACCCCGTTCTTTTACAGGAACTTATTGAGAAGCTACCAGCTCAAATAAAGTTAAGCTGGGCGACATATGCATCCAACACCGATGTTAACTTGGATACTTTAGGTACCTGGTTGATGCAGTTGGCCGGCACCGTAAGCAGCGTTACGTACACCATCCCACCAATGCAGATAAAATGCGACAAACCCACTGCGAGAAGTCAAGTTGCTGTTCATCATAGTGATAACCCAAATTCCCGTACTTCAAGTCGCAAATGATGTTGTATATGCAACCAGAACTACGCCAAAATCGAAAATTGTAGCAGCTTTAACAATTTCAACACCACCCAAAGATGGAATGCAGTGAAGCTAAATAAGCCGTGCCGTCTGTGCCTCGTCTCACACTTGCGTTCTCGATGTCGAACAACCGCGCCATGTGGAATCAACGGGTGTTCATTTAAACACCACCGTCTCTTACACAACTACGACGAAGACATAATTGTCACTGCTCGGCTTAACGCGCATGTCGACACCAAAATTGGCGTTTTGTTTCGAATCCTTCCAGCTATAATCCATGGCAAACAAGATCCTCTAAAAGTGTTCATTTTCTTCGACGAAGGGTCATCGCTCTCCCTAATGGACGCATCACTAGCTGATGAACTTGATCTACAAGAACCAACAGAAGCCCTATGCTTAAAGTGGACAGGAGACACCCACCGTATGGAGCATAGGTCAAAAGTCGTTTCAATGCAAGTCTCGTCCGAGAATTCCTCCAGAAGATATACAATCTCCGATGTCCGTACGGTTTCAGCACTGAAACTACCTACTCAGTCAATCGTCATGAAGACTTTGCAGCCAAGCTATCCATACTTAAGCGGGCTTCCGATTAGTTCGTATAATTCATCAACTCCACGGATTTTAATTGGTTTTAATAACTGGCATCTGGGTACTCAGCTCAAATACAGAGAAGGCAACAAGAATGAGCCGATTGCATCGAAGACACGCCTTGGTTGGACGGTTCACGGAGTGTGCCAGCCACAATATACTACTTCACCAGTCAACGTCATTCATCATAGTTTCCATCATTGCGAATGTACACAACCTTCAGTGGATAATCATTTTCACGACATGATGACCAAATATTTCTCGCTTGACAGCCTTGGTGTCACCGCAAACTCTTCGAAGTCTTTGATCCCACCTGATGACCAACGTGCTCTTGAGATAATGGAATCTCAAATAACTCGAGTTGATGAATATAATCGGTATGAAACGCCCTTGCTTTGGAAATACAGTGAAGTTGAACTCCCAGACAGCCTCCCCATGGCGACTAAGCGTTTTCGTTGCCTTCAATCTAAATTAGATCGAAATCCAAAACTGAAAGTCACCCTAAACCATCAAATAGTCGAATACTTAAGAAAAGGCTATATTCGCAGGCTAACCAAAGAAGAGCTACAACAAGATCATCCTCGCATCTGGTACCTACCAATTTTCCCCGTGTTGAAACCAGAGAAACCTCAAAAGATACGCATCGTTTGGGATGCCGCCGCTAAGGTGAGAGGAATCTCTTTAAATTCCGTACTTCTAAAGGGACCTGATCAACTGACGTCTTTACTGGGTGTATTACATCGATTTAGGGAGGGTAAGATTGCCATCTGTGGGGATATTCGAGAAATGTATCACCAAATCCGAATTAAGCCAGAGGACCAACATGTTCAGCGCTTTCTTTGGCAATTAGACGACAAGAAGATCAAACCCGATGTGTATGTTACACAAGTGATGACGTTTGGTGCTACATGCTCTCCCAGTTGCGCACAATTCGTCAAAAACAAAAATGCCCTTATCTTTATCGATGAATGCCCCAGAGCAGTAAAATGTATCTTGGAACACCACTACGTCTATGATCTTTTAGACAGCGTGGGCACTGAAGCGGATGTTATCCAACTATGTAAGGATGTAAAACGTATCCATCAGCACGGATGATTTGAAATTGGAAAATGGATCTCCAACTCGCCAACAGTTGTCAAAGAACTAGGTGAAGCACACGCCACAAAAAGTCATAATCTTAACATGGCAATCGAAGTCAAAGCAGATAAGGTCTTGGGTATGTGGTGGTGTACCTCTACAGATTGCTTTACTTACGTAGTCACCAAAAACGAAACCAATAAGATGATTTTACAAGGCATACAGAAGCCAACCAAGAGAGAAGTATTGCGTGTTCTCATGACGATCTACGACCCACTCGGACTGATTGCCCACTTTTTGGTCTTCCTCAAGTTACTATTGCAAGACATCTGGAGAAGTTCGGTAGGTTGGGACGACCAGATAAATGAAGACCAATTTAAGCGATGATGTCAATCGACACAAATGCTAGATAGCATGGAAAAACTTACCATTCCAAGATGTTATATAACTGAGACAAAATTCGACCAAGAGGTTAAAACCGAGCCACATGTCTTCTTGGATGCGAGCAACAGTGCCTATGCGGCCGTGGCATACTTCCGATGCACCCGAGAAGACTATGTTGAATGCCGACTAGTGAGTGCTAAGACACGTGTAACTCCTTTAAAACTAATTTCAGTTTTTTCATTTTCATTTATTTCGAAGAAACAAACTCTAAAACAGTGCTGAGTTGGATTCGCGCCGATCGCCGTAAATATCGTCAATTCGTAGCCTTCCGAGTCACAGAAATTTTGGAATCAACTAAAGTCGAAGAATGGAAGTATGTGCCAACTAATCTCAACGTGGCAGACGAAGGAACAAAGTGGACAAAAAAACAACCCTCATTTGTATCAAGTGGGCGATGGTTTATCACTTCCTGAAACCGAATGGCCAACAAGTACTTCACCTATCCCTACAACAGAGGAAGAAATCAAACCACATCTCTTCATAAATAAATTCGAATCGAAAATCATAGTTGATGTAACCCGATTCTCGAAGTGGGAGCGACTCTTGAGGAGTACAACATTTGTGTTTCGATTTATCCACAATATACAACACATCAAGAAGAAGCTACCCATATGGTCCGGTGAGCTAACGAAAGAAGAATATCAAAATGCGGAGGTCTATCTATTACGCGAAGCTCAGCTCGATGTCTATGCCAACGAGTTCTTGATGTTGACAAAACAAAAACCAAAACTCAAACACCTGAGGATCGTGGACAAGAGTAGTGCCATTTACAAACGTTCACCATATCTGGATCGAAATGGAGTGCTTCGTTCTTATGGACGGATCGATGCTGTTGAACAGTTGGACCGTGACGTCAATAATATGGCCAAAAGGACGCATTCTAAAATGCAGCTCAAATGATGGACAAGTAAGAAAAGTGACAGTTCAGACTAGAGACGGAATTTATGTTAGACCAGCAGTGAATATTGCCGTTCTCGACGTTCAAGGTGTTAAGCCGATTCCATCTGTCTTACCAGGGGGAAGTGTCGCCGCCAACGGCATCTAAACCTGAGTAGAGTAAACAACAATCGAACGAGACTAATACAGGCCCCACACACATAAACACCAATCGAACGAGACTAAAAGAGGCCCCACACACATAAACTATAAACGCGACGAGAATTCAAAATTGGGGATTATTGCAACAGCCAGACAGGGAACCAGACGAAGTTTTTTAGCCACTTTCTCGACATTTTTATGTATCTTAATGGTAATAAATTTACATAAATTAAAAAGTATCTTTTATTTGTTCCGCTTAAAGAAACGTTTGTAGTCACATAGTTGTGACATTCTAAAAAACTTCTGGCTCGCAAAGTTGCAATCAGTTAAGAATATATTTGTATCTGAAAAATGGCAAATGATCCTCGCAACCAGCAAGCCACCTCAGGAAAGCGTCCGTGTAACCGTAATACGAGAGGTGAGAAGACGGTGAGCGATGAAGTAGCTACATATTCCTGCATGAAATGCAAACGTGAGGACAACCCGCAGATATTACAATGTGACTCATGCGATTCTTGGTTTCACTTCACATGCGTTGGAGTGGATGACTCCATACAAAACCACGATTGGGCGTGTGAGGACTGTACCATCTCTGTTGCGGAAAAAGTGTCTGTACATCCTGAGGCAAAATCTGCAAATAGTACTACGCGTTCGACACGCTCCCGTCAAGTAAAACTTCAACTACAACGTCTCGAGGAAGAGAGAGCATTGCAGGAGAAACGAAAGGTCCAAAAGATTCAAGATGATAAGAAGTACATGGATGAACGTTTCAAACTTCTACTTCTTCAAGACAGCTTAGACGACGACCTAGATATCAACCCAAATGAGACAACGGTTTGTGCAAATCAGAACCACGTCAATAATTGGGCCAATGCCCAGTCTACTCACGTAACTCTGACCACCACCAAGCACCAGGCGCAAGCTCAACAACAATTAACATCAGGACATCTAAACGCTCCACTGCAGGCACCAGAGAATGAACAAATCTCATCCACTCCTGCTGCCCTGCCAAGATACGGAATCCCTTCCGGACCACAATTTCCAGAATTTGTTGCCTCACCAATTTATACCGAGCCAACTAGCAGCAAGATAAGCCCTGCCAAACGATCTGCCCATATTCAGCGGTAGGCCAGATGAATGGCCCATATTCATAAACAGCTTTTAGGGAACCACCGCAGCCTGTGGGATAACAAATATGGAGAACATTCATCGACTCTAAAAATGCCTTAAGGGTCCAGCATTAGAAGCAGTCCGTAGCAGACTTTTATATCCTCAAAACGTCCCGACCATAATTGAGACGCTGAGAATAAATTTTGGACGACCAGAGATAATAATTCAGTCATTGCTACAGAAGGTTCGTGCAGAACCAAGTCCAAAATCCGAAAAGCTAGAGACGATCATTCCCTTTGCACTTGCTGTGGATAATATGTGTTTGACGATGGAAGCATGTGGTATGACAAATCATTTAAATAACCCCGTTCTTTTACAGGAACTTATTGAGAAGCTACCAGCTCAAATAAAGTTAAGCTGGGCGACATATGCATCCAACACCGATGTTAACTTGGATACTTTAGGTACCTGGTTGATGCAGTTGGCCGGCACCGTAAGCAGCGTTACGTACACCATCCCACCAATGCAGATAAAATGCGACAAACCCACTGCGAGAAGTCAAGTTGCTGTTCATCATAGTGATAACCCAAATTCCCGTACTTCAAGTCGCAAATGATGTTGTATATGCAACCAGAACTACGCCAAAATCGAAAATTGTAGCAGCTTTAACAATTTCAACACCACCCAAAGATGGAATGCAGTGAAGCTAAATAAGCCGTGCCGTCTGTGCCTCGTCTCACACTTGCGTTCTCGATGTCGAACAACCGCGCCATGTGGAATCAACGGGTGTTCATTTAAACACCACCGTCTCTTACACAACTACGACGAAGACATAATTGTCACTGCTCGGCTTAACGCGCATGTCGACACCAAAATTGGCGTTTTGTTTCGAATCCTTCCAGCTATAATCCATGGCAAACAAGATCCTCTAAAAGTGTTCATTTTCTTCGACGAAGGGTCATCGCTCTCCCTAATGGACGCATCACTAGCTGATGAACTTGATCTACAAGAACCAACAGAAGCCCTATGCTTAAAGTGGACAGGAGACACCCACCGTATGGAGCATAGGTCAAAAGTCGTTTCAATGCAAGTCTCGTCCGAGAATTCCTCCAGAAGATATACAATCTCCGATGTCCGTACGGTTTCAGCACTGAAACTACCTACTCAGTCAATCGTCATGAAGACTTTGCAGCCAAGCTATCCATACTTAAGCGGGCTTCCGATTAGTTCGTATAATTCATCAACTCCACGGATTTTAATTGGTTTTAATAACTGGCATCTGGGTACTCAGCTCAAATACAGAGAAGGCAACAAGAATGAGCCGATTGCATCGAAGACACGCCTTGGTTGGACGGTTCACGGAGTGTGCCAGCCACAATATACTACTTCACCAGTCAACGTCATTCATCATAGTTTCCATCATTGCGAATGTACACAACCTTCAGTGGATAATCATTTTCACGACATGATGACCAAATATTTCTCGCTTGACAGCCTTGGTGTCACCGCAAACTCTTCGAAGTCTTTGATCCCACCTGATGACCAACGTGCTCTTGAGATAATGGAATCTCAAATAACTCGAGTTGATGAATATAATCGGTATGAAACGCCCTTGCTTTGGAAATACAGTGAAGTTGAACTCCCAGACAGCCTCCCCATGGCGACTAAGCGTTTTCGTTGCCTTCAATCTAAATTAGATCGAAATCCAAAACTGAAAGTCACCCTAAACCATCAAATAGTCGAATACTTAAGAAAAGGCTATATTCGCAGGCTAACCAAAGAAGAGCTACAACAAGATCATCCTCGCATCTGGTACCTACCAATTTTCCCCGTGTTGAAACCAGAGAAACCTCAAAAGATACGCATCGTTTGGGATGCCGCCGCTAAGGTGAGAGGAATCTCTTTAAATTCCGTACTTCTAAAGGGACCTGATCAACTGACGTCTTTACTGGGTGTATTACATCGATTTAGGGAGGGTAAGATTGCCATCTGTGGGGATATTCGAGAAATGTATCACCAAATCCGAATTAAGCCAGAGGACCAACATGTTCAGCGCTTTCTTTGGCAATTAGACGACAAGAAGATCAAACCCGATGTGTATGTTACACAAGTGATGACGTTTGGTGCTACATGCTCTCCCAGTTGCGCACAATTCGTCAAAAACAAAAATGCCCTTATCTTTATCGATGAATGCCCCAGAGCAGTAAAATGTATCTTGGAACACCACTACGTCGATGATCTTTTAGACAGCGTGGGCACTGAAGCGGAGGCTATCCAACTATGTAAGGATGTAAAACGTATCCATCAGCACGGATGATTTGAAATTGGAAAATGGATCTCCAACTCGCCAACAGTTGTCAAAGAACTAGGTGAAGCACACGCCACAAAAAGTCATAATCTTAACATGGCAATCGAAGTCAAAGCAGATAAGGTCTTGGGTATGTGGTGGTGTACCTCTACAGATTGCTTTACTTACGTAGTCACCAAAAACGAAACCAATAAGATGATTTTACAAGGCATACAGAAGCCAACCAAGAGAGAAGTATTGCGTGTTCTCATGACGATCTACGACCCACTCGGACTGATTGCCCACTTTTTGGTCTTCCTCAAGTTACTATTGCAAGACATCTGGAGAAGTTGGGTAGGTTGGGACGACCAGATAAATGAAGACCAATTTAAGCGATGGTGTCAATCGACACAAATGCTAGATAGCATGGAAAAACTTACCATTCCAAGATGTTATATAACTGAGACAAAATTCGACCAAGAGGTTAAAACCGAGCCACATGTCTTCTTGGATGCGAGCAACAGTGCCTATGCGGCCGTGGCATACTTCCGATGCACCCGAGAAGACTATGTTGAATGCCGACTAGTGAGTGCTAAGACACGTGTAACTCCTTTAAAACTAATTTCAGTTTTTTCATTTTCATTTATTTCGAAGAAACAAACTCTAAAACAGTGCTGAGTTGGATTCGCGCCGATCGCCGTAAATATCGTCAATTCGTAGCCTTCCGAGTCACAGAAATTTTGGAATCAACTAAAGTCGAAGAATGGAAGTATGTGCCAACTAATCTCAACGTGGCAGACGAAGGAACAAAGTGGACAAAAAAACAACCCTCATTTGTATCAAGTGGGCGATGGTTTATCACTTCCTGAAACCGAATGGCCAACAAGTACTTCACCTATCCCTACAACAGAGGAAGAAATCAAACCACATCTCTTCATAAATAAATTCGAATCGAAAATCATAGTTGATGTAACCCGATTCTCGAAGTGGGAGCGACTCTTGAGGAGTACAACATTTGTGTTTCGATTTATCCACAATATACAACACATCAAGAAGAAGCTACCCATATGGTCCGGTGAGCTAACGAAAGAAGAATATCAAAATGCGGAGGTCTATCTATTACGCGAAGCTCAGCTCGATGTCTATGCCAACGAGTTCTTGATGTTGACAAAACAAAAACCAAAACTCAAACACCTGAGGATCGTGGACAAGAGTAGTGCCATTTACAAACGTTCACCATATCTGGATCGAAATGGAGTGCTTCGTTCTTATGGACGGATCGATGCTGTTGAACAGTTGGACCGTGACGTCAATAATATGGCCAAAAGGACGCATTCTAAAATGCAGCTCAAATGATGGACAAGTAAGAAAAGTGACAGTTCAGACTAGAGACGGAATTTATGTTAGACCAGCAGTGAATATTGCCGTTCTCGACGTTCAAGGTGTTAAGCCGATTCCATCTGTCTTACCAGGGGGAAGTGTCGCCGCCAACGGCATCTAAACCTGAGTAGAGTAAACAACAATCGAACGAGACTAATACAGGCCCCACACACATAAACACCAATCGAACGAGACTAAAAGAGGCCCCACACACATAAACTATAAACGCGACGAGAATTCAAAATTGGGGATTATTGCAACAGCCAGACAGGGAACCAGACGAAGTTTTTTAGCCACTTTCTCGACATTTTTATGTATCTTAATGGTAATAAATTTACATAAATTAAAAAGTATCTTTTATTTGTTCCGCTTAAAGAAACGTTTGTAGTCACATAGTTGTGACACAAATACTTATGTACTTGACAGAGAAGAAGTGTGCCTTAAGATTATTATTTATCAAGACGATGTCACATAATCTTTTTATTTATCCGGTTGCGAAAATTGTGTTTCTTTTAAAGCACAAATGGACATACTTCGCCTTGAAATGTAAGTTTTTTTTAAATTGTACTTGAATGTGGTTAATTTATTTAAGTAGTAGGAAGCCTCCATGATCATCCTGATCATAGAGAAACTAACTTAGAGGCACGACTTCGGGGGTTTATTATCTTTCACCCTACAAGCTAAATTGAGAGGATTTCCTCCATTTCGACAAGCATGTGTTAGTTGCCCGTGCATTTTAAACGGAGCAGGCACCAACACAGGCTAATCGAAACGCAGGAGTGCGCATTCTCAATTTTGGTAGATATGGTGACCTTATATATTTAAAATGGAGATCCGTTAAATTCAAAAATTGAAAAATTAATTGCTTTTTATTTAAATTGTATTTTTAAAGGCCTTAATTAAACATAAAACATACTAATAAAAGCTTTTTGTTGATTCTGGTTTACAAATTAAGCAATATTTATTAATTTTATGTTCAAAATGAAGAAAATACAATCAAAAAGTAGAAGCAAACCATAGCATATTTATGCGTACGTGTCTAAATTCCACCACAAGAAAAGACCAGTTTTCTCAAATTTTGACAGATGACAAAACAATAAAAAAAAATATTATTAATTTCAAAACAAATATCGCAATCGGAAGTAAGTTAGTTTTATTTTGCTTTTACGTATTTAAATCTGTACTGTAATTATAATAAATTTTAGTTCTTGAAACTATACTACTCTGGACTAAGAAAAACGTGGAATAAGTTTCACCGGTCTGTCGTTCTGCCTAGATAAATTAGTCGCCGCAGTTGGTTCTGAATTTGATGAAGAATGTCCAGCTATTGATGTTGGTGTTTGTGTAACCGGCTCTAGGCCATTAGTAAAATATTTCACCCAAATAATGCGAATTTTATGGTCTGCTGGTATTCGCAGTGAAACCATAGAAGCACCCGGTTTTGAAGAAGCTCAAGGTCTCGCCAAAGAACATGGTGCCATCCACGCTATTTAAGTTGCAGAAACGGTTCACTTCACGTGCATTCATGAAACGCTTCAAGAGCGACATGGAACACACATTGAACTGGTCTATGGTCTATGGCCTATGGTCCAGCTATTATTATAATCGCACCATCGTCCGTTCAGGTTGAGAGTATTTCTCGTCATTGTCGACGTATTTTGGTTAGCACAACACCAAAAATTAGTATTGTCCCAGCATATGGACTTCGAAACAACGAAGATGTTAAAATTGAACTGCCTAATGGGTGTGGTGTGCTTGTAATTACACCACCGTGCTGCAGCGTTTGCTCGAGGCCAACGAGAAGGAAAACTTGCTCAACATACGCCGAGTACAAACTTTAGTTATCGATGGTTTGGACAGCATAATGAATGAGAGTCCCGAGTTTGATGAAACCCTCTTCAAGCTTATCTCTCCAGTTCTTCAAGATGAAAAGATTCCATTTCAACTGGTGGTCACTTCCAAGACATGGACTCGGCGATTTATTAATTTTGTAAGGATTGCTAATCAGCCCTTGCTGTGCATTGCAGACTATTTAGAAGCTGAAGTCTATGCCAAGGCTAAAGTTTCCATTAAATTGCAAAGTAACTCCGAAAAGATGTCGGTTGTTATGAAATGTTTGGATAAGTGCGCATATCAGTTGGAGCGTTGTGCAGTCTTGTGCAATTCGGCAGATTAAGTACTGGAAGTTGAGAGAAGCTAGCGCGAATCCGGATACATCTGTATGGTTTATACGGATCAAATGCCAGCTGATAGTACTGATATGATCAAGGAATGGAAGGAGAAGGTAAGTCTCATAGTATAGTATAGTATAGTATAAAAAAACAAACACTCCTGCTTTTTCTCCGTCATTATTAAATAAAATGCAAGACTGGATCGCACGAACTTGCTGTTGTAGCTAACAACCTTAATGTATTTAACCATTAAAGCTGCTAAGTAGGTATGTAGTCTAGTTATCCTATGCAGGTTTAAGGCCGGTTTAAGGCAGGTTAAGATTACTTTAATTCTTAGTATAATGAATTGTCGGATAGATGATTAAAAGAATAGTTACTTAGGTAAATACCAATCTACAAATGTATATTTAAATCTTTGTTATGGATTTGAATTATGTAAGTTAGGATAGTAAAATATACATATATATATATATATTTATGGAAGATAAGTATGTAAACATGTGCATATAATAATGAAAATGAAGGATGTAGTTGGGTAGGTAGCTATATGCATATAACTTTATAATTTAGATGCAAACTGCATACATAAGATTCATGTGATTCTTATACACATATTATTTAATATAGAATACGAATAGCTTTTGAACTATATCTTTGGAACTGGATGTCCAATAAAGGTGAGTGCTATCTTTTTAGAATCAGCACTTCATAATTTCAAAGGAAGCATCAACATTTTTTGCAAAGAAGTTGTATTAAAAAAAATAGCTCCAGGAATACGCATACATCATTCTACATATGCGTATTTCAAGAGTGATTTTTTGCAATAAGGCTTCTACATAAAAACTTTTGATGCCGATTTTGAGAGTATCAAGAGTAGATTACAAAAAGGTATCAACCAAGTTTTTAGTATAAGCCGTTCCAAAGATACACTTCAAAGTATTTTCAGATTATATATTTCAAGGTGAACAGTGAATAGTTTTTGAACTATATCTTTGGAACGGGTTGTCCAATAAAGGTGAGCGATATCTTTTTATAATCAGCACTTCATACTTTCAAAGGAAGCATCAACATTTTTTGCAAAGAAGTTGTATTAAAAAAAATAGCTCCAGGAATACGCATACATCATTCTACATATGCGTATTTCAAGAGTGATTTTTTGCAATAAGGCTTCTACATAAAAACTTTTGATGCCGATTTTGAGAGTATCAAGAGTAGATTACAAAAAGGTATCAACCAAGTTTTTAGGATAACCCGTTCCAAAGATACACTTCAAAGTATTTTCAGATTATGTATTTCAAGGTGAACAGTGAATAGTTTTTGAACTATATCTTTGGAACGGGTTGTCCAATAAAGGTGAGCGATATCTTTTTATAATCAGCACTTCATACTTTCAAAGGAAGCATCAACATTTTTTGCAAAGAAGTTGTATTAAAAAAAATAGCTCCAGGAATACGCATACATCATTCTACATATGCGTATTTCAAGAGTGATTTTTTGCAATAAGGCTTCTACATAAAAACTTTTGATGCCGATTTTGAGAGTATCAAGAGTAGATTACAAAAAGGTATCAACCAAGTTTTTAGGATAACCCGTTCCAAAGATACACTTCAAAGTATTTTCAGATTATGTATTTCAAGGTGAACAGTGAATAGTTTTTGAACTATATCTTTGGAACGGGTTGTCCAATAAAGGTGTGCGATATCTTTTTATAATCAGCACTTCATACTTTCAAAGGAAGCATCAACATTTTTTGCAAAGAAGTTGTATTAAAAAAAATAGCTCCAGGAATACGCATACATCATTCTACATATGCGTATTTCAAGAGTGATTTTTTGCAATAAGGCTTCTACATAAAAACTTTTGATGCCGATTTTGAGAGTATCAAGAGTAGATTACAAAAAGGTATCAACCAAGTTTTTAGGATAACCCGTTCCAAAGATACACTTCAAAGTATTTTCAGATTATATATTTCAAGGTGAACAGTGAATAGTTTTTGAACTATATCTTTGCAACGGGTTTTCCAATAAAGGTGAGCGATATCTTTTTAGAATCAGCACTTCATACTTTCAAAGGAGGCATCAACATTTTTTGCAAAGAAGTTGTATTACAAAAAATAGCTCCAGGAATGCGCATACATCATTTTAAATATGCGTATTTCAAGAGTGATTTTTTGCAATAAGGCTTCTACATATAAACTTTTGATGCTGATTTTGAGAGTATCAAGAGTAGATTACAAAAAGGTATCAACCAAGTTTTTAGGATAACCCGTTCCAAAGATACACTTCAAAGTATTTTCAGATTATGTATTTCAAGGTGAACAGTGAATAGTTTTTGAACTATATCTTTGGAACGGGTTGTCCAATAAAGGTGAGCGATATCTTTTTAGAATCAGCACTTCATACTTTCAAAGGAAGCATCAACATTTTTTGCAAAGAAGTTGTATTAAAAAAAATAGCTCCAGGAATACGCATACATCATTCTAAATATGCGTATTTCAAGAGTGATTTTTTGCAATAAGGCTTCTACATAAAAACTTTTGATGCTGATTTTGAGAGTATCAAGAGTAGATTACAAAAAGTTATCAACCAAGTTTTTAGGATAACCCGTTCCAAAGATACACTTCAAAGTATTTTCAGATTATGTATTTCAAGGTGAACAGTGAATAGTTTTTGAACTATATCTTTGGAACGGGTTGTCAAATAAAGGTGAGCGATATCTTTTTAGAATCAGCACTTCATACTTTCAAAGGAAGCATCAACATTTTTTCCAAAGAAGTTGTATTAAAAAAAATAGCTCCAGGAATACGCATACATCATTCTAAATATGCGTATTTCAAGAGTGATTTTTTGCAATAAGGCTTCTACATAAAAACTTTTGATGCTGATTTTGAGAGTATCAAGAGTAGATTACAAAAAGGTATCAACCAAGTTTTTAGGATAACCCGTTCCAAAGATACACTTCAAAGTATTTTCAGATTATGTACTTCAAGGTGAACAGTGAATAGTTTTTGAACTATATCTTTGGAACGGGTTGTCCAATAAAGGTGAGCGATATCTTTTTAGAATCAGCACTTCATACTTTCAAAGAAGCCATCAACATTTTTTGCAAAGAAGTTGTATTAAAAAAAATAGCTCCAGGAATGCGCATACATCATTCTAAATATGCGTATTTCAAGAGTGATTTTTTGCAATAAGGCTTCTACATAAAAACTTTTGATGCTGATTTTGAGAGTATCAAGAGTAGAGTACAAAAAGGTATCAACCAAGTTTTTAGGATAACCCGTTCCAAAGATACACTTCAAAGTATTTTCAGATTATGTATTTCCAGGTGAACTGTGAATAGTTTTTGAACTATATCTTTGGAACGGGTTGTCCAATAAAGGCGAGCGATATCTTTTTAGAATCAGCACTTCATACTTTCAAAGGAAGCATCAACATTTTTTGCAAAGAAGTTGTATTAAAAAAAATAGCTCCAGGAATACGCATACATCATTCTAAATATGCGTATTTCAAGAGTGATTTTTTGCAATAAGGCTTCTACATAAAAACTTTTGATGCTGATTTTGAGAGTATCAAGAGTAGATTACAAAAAGTTATCAACCAAGTTTTTAGGATAACCCGTTCCAAAGATACACTTCAAAGTATTTTCAGATTATGTATTTCAAGGTGAACAGTGAATAGTTTTTGAACTATATCTTTGGAACGGGTTGTCAAATAAAGGTGAGCGATATCTTTTTAGAATCAGCACTTCATACTTTCAAAGGAAGCATCAACATTTTTTCCAAAGAAGTTGTATTAAAAAAATTAGCTCCAGGAATACGCATACATCATTCTAAATATGCGTAAATATGCAATCTGCAAAATGCATACATAAGATTCATGTGATTTTTAAAGACACATGTGTATATATAAATGTATGAGGTCGTACATTTTATGTAGTATTCAGTGACATACGCAAAGATTAGTAAAAAGGGAATAATAATGAAGTATAGAAATAAATGGATAATACACATAATTAAATGGTTTTATATTGCTTAGTCTTTATAGTTTCAGGCAAAACAAAGTTGCAATTTGAATTCTTTATCAAAATAAAATTCAAAAATCGTTGGAGTGGTTTTTTAATAAATTAATTTTTTAAGTATAAAATTTCGAAAACATTTTAAGATATTATTAATATACATATAAAATTCAAATTAAAAAAAATTCTGTAACTAGTTTTTGAAAAATCGATTTTTCAATACAAATTGTATTTATTTTTTAAAAATCGAAACATTTTTTTTTTGAAAATTTGGTATGAAGTTTTATTTACAATTTTAGGGAGCATTTGTAAAAAAAATTATTTTATTCAGTTCATCCAATGTTGAGAAAGTCGAAAATATGAAAAGTGGTTCTATGGGAAGTGCCGTTAATAAGTACGAAAAAAAATATGTTTATACTTGAAAGTGGACGAATCTAAGAACACACATTTTTTTATAAACATTCTTGGAGCCGTTTTCGAGAAATACATTTTTTTACGGTTATTTTTAGCATTTGTATGGGAGGTACCGTTGTTTTTCATTTTAGGAATATAGTTTTTTTTAACTATTCAAGTTAATGTCAAAAAACTAACAAATACGAAGTTTCGCTTTTTGTTTTATTGAAATGTATATGTTAAAGTTAAATTAGGTTTGGAAAATACTCTTTTTTTTCGGGCTGACGGCAAAAGCCAATGTTTAAATACTGTGAAAAATGTAAAATTATGATCACCTAAAATTGTTAAATAAAAACAGCTCTACTACTACTTCTACTAGTTTTCTAACATCTAATTTTTGTTTTAAGTGTTTGTTTTATAACATTCTACAATGTACATGGAAACTGACGAATATGAGATTTGTAAGTACTTTAATTCAAAACTTGCAAAATTTTTTTTTTAACTTTAAGTTAAAGTCAAAAAAATACCAAATACAAAGTTTCGAAAAAATCTTTTTTTTTTTTTTTTTTTTATAATTTTGCACACGCTCAAGGGATTATGAATTCCCTTTATATGTTCTTAAACACAGCGCGGTATCCGGTGAAAGAAGAGAAAGAAGGATAGAAAGATGTGTGGCGCGACGTATTGAGATGGTGGTTCTTGTCTCAGATTTTATCTCCAGGGATGGCGGCTGAACTAATGCGGAGAAAATTAGCGTGTCTTATTTATTTATGTCTCTTATAATTCGCATTATTTTATTTTTAATTCGTTGTCATATTTATGAGTAGTTTACCCAATCACATGTTGTTAGTGTTATGCCTGTACAGCGTGTAATGAGAAAACCAGCAACTCTATTGATTCGTTTTTGAAATTGAGTTTAAAAAAAAAATATTTATTTCCAAAATAACTGAACTGAATACTTCATACGATGTAGGCCGTCATACATTTATATATACATAATTATGTATCTTTAAAAATCACATGGATCTTATGTACATATGCATATTGCACTTAAATTATAAAATAATACAGTGAGGGTTTCCGTTACCTTTTTTTATTCAAAACATTCTCTTCGGTATATATATACATATTTATTTAACTTATGAAACATTAACGACCATACATAATATATATTAAATTATTCTAGTAATCAGTACGTAAATATTTTTTTATAATTCTGTTCTTATTAGAATGTCTTACACAATTGGATGAAAGTTATCTGTTTTTCTTTTCAACTTTTAGTTCTTCGTTTCGATTGAAATATGTTCTGGGAATTGTTGTACACATAAAAAAGTTTAATTAAGAAATAATTTCCCATTGATTCAAGTGGACTCAGGAATGCAGAATCTGGCTGCAAGTTTTGTAAATGGCTTCGCCAATGCCGGATTTGGACTGGACAAGCTTTTGAGCGAGAATGGCAACAAATGACTGTACAGCAACAGCTCATTCATTGCTTTCTGATTAAATTGAAAAACAATTGCTCCATGCGTTTTGGTACAATTATGTGACTAAGAATTTCTTTACGCTGGATCGAATCGTTCCACCTTCATCGATACTGGGCTTGCTTTACTTGGGAAGACGAAAAGCCACCGAAGCTGCTATGAACGCTCTGGAAGTTGTGGCTTCACAAGTCTATATGGCCACTGCAATGGAGACATTTGTCCATGCGCTGCAGGAACTGGAAAAACTGCCACTCCACCAAAGCAAAATTTTCTAATGTGCCATACACACAATAAACAGCCATATAGCTGTAGGTAAGTTAGTTGAAACTTTACACAAAAATAAAATGTTATATTTAACTTCTAACTCCCAACAGTTCCTTCATCTTCATGGCAATCGAATTCTCCAAAGAGAAAGCATTGCCAGTAAAAGAAATATATGCATGGATTGTCTAGCATATTCCGTGCTTCAAAGCAACTCCCACCGGATGTAAGAATAGTGTGAGACATAATCTTTTGTTAATATAACATTTCGTAATATTAAACCTTTTCTACTAACAATGTGATCGAACACAAGAGCAAGTACATATGATCCAACCGTGCATTTAATTTATTTATAAAAAATATGGAAACAATTTGCCGCAAGCTTTTACTTTCCGATGAATTTCCATATCAGGAACAAAGCAAATATTTTTCAACCAACAAAGAGGTAGAACTACTCAACGACGAAAAATGAAAAGAATTCATAGTAAGTATAATAAGTTAAGTTTTTTTTTGTTTAATGGATTGCTAGTATATTTTATTATAGTAAGTTATGTTATAAAAAAATTAATTACTATAACAAATTTACTAAAAATCAATAACTTGGTATTCCGCCTGTCTCTCTGTCGGTCCATATAAATATGTATATCCATTTCTTCTACCTAAATATATTTCATTTTTACGCATAATAATGACTAAATTACATACATACACATGTTTTTGCTATCTACGTCACTGAATACATACCTACTTACAGTATATACTATTTGGGTTCTCATACATTTATATACATATATATCATTAAAAATCAAATGAATATTATGTATATTGCACCTATCATATAAAATTATATGCATATAGATACATAACCATCCAACACTTTCATTATACATTATTATGTACCTACATATTTACATACCTAGGGTCCATATACATACATATGTATGTAATGTAGGTACATTTTACCATCCCAATTTACAGAATTAAAATCCATACCATAGATTTAAATATACATTTTTAGGTAGGTACCTAGTAACTATTTCCTGAAACATACAATAATTCTATTCATTATACTAAGAACTTACCTACATCGGCTTTAAACTTACCTAATGATAATTGGACCTACATACAAACACCGTCAAAGTTTAGTTACATTAAAGAAAACTCGAAATTTAAAACTAATAAATCGGCCCTATCACAGAATCCATCGCAATCGCAAATCTACTACGAATCCTGAAAAATCTATCATAGCATCCATTATTATTATTAATCATAAAATCGGATTTCAAATTCTCTAAATAATTACAGATTTTTAAATTTTTATTTTACAGATAGTTTTTGTTGGAAATTTCCTGCGTGTGAATCCATTTGTGCCTTGTGTTTGATTCAGTTCAATGGAGAAATATCTGCTGCAGTCAATGAGACCGATTACGATACACACACCAACACCGACGACAGGCGACAACTGTTGCAGATGATTCTGCCTCACAAACTGCTACATAATCTTCAACAGAAGACACCACATCATCCACATCATCCAATATTGAAATAAAAAAGGATCATAATAATTAACATTCATGTGTTCCTGGCAAAAATGTGATCTTATTCTATTCTTCCTAATGTTCTATATATCTTTGTGAGCAGCAAACTTATTTGTAATGATTAATAATAATAATTTTAATTATTTTGTGTTGTCATTAATACAATATTTATATTTATATATACATGTATATGATTCTTTTTTTTTATTTTCGGGAATGTTTGTTCAACTTCACCTTTAAAAAAACGGTCTAACTTTAAAAACACGAAAAAACTACTTTTAGATAGCAATTTTTCGAAATAATTTTTTGAATTTAAAATGATTGCAGGGATTTAGAAGCTAAGGTTAATTTACACTCAGAACCGTTACAATCATCGAAACCAAGCAAGTAGTTTGGAAATTAGAGCTTGGCGTAAGTACTGATTTCAAGATTTTTCTTGATATCAGTAGAAATTTCTTGGATTTGCTACTTTGGACAAGCTGTCATTTCCAAAGTACTTGCTTGATCTCGATGATTTAAACTGTTGTGAGTTTTAATTTATTTTAGCTTGTAAATTCTTGAAACCGTTTTCAATTCGAGCAAATATTTCAAAAAATTTGCATCTGAAAGTAATTTTGTAATTTTTCATTTTTTTTAAAACACGAAGAAACTACTTTTAGATAGCAATTTTTCGAAATAATTTTTTGAATTTAAAATGATTGCAGGGACTTAGAAGCTAAGGTTAATTTACACTCAGAACCGTTACAATCATCGAAATCAAGCAAGTAGTTTGGAAATTAGAGCTTGGCGTAAGTACTGATTTCAAGATTTTTCTTGATATCAGTAGAAATTTCTTGGATTTGCTACTTTGGACAAGCTGTCATTTCCAAAGTACTTGCTTGATCTCGATGATTTAAACTGTTGTGAGTTTTAATTTATTTTAGCTTGTAAATTCTTGAAACCGTTTTCAATTCGAGCAAATATTTCAAAAAATTTTCATCTGAAAGTAATTTTGTAATTTTTCATTTTTTTTAAAACACGAAGAAACTACTTTTAGATAGCAATTTTTCGAAATAATTTTTTGAATTTAAAATGATTGCAGGGATTTAGAAGCTAAGGTTAATTTACACTCAGAACCGTTACAATCATCGAAATCAAGGAAGTAGTTTGGAAATTAGAGCTTGGCGTAAGTACTGATTTCAAGATTTTTCTTGATATCAGTAGAAATTTCTTGGATTTGCTACTTTGGACAAGCTGTCATTTCCAAAGTACTTGCTTGATCTCGATGATTTAAACTGTTGTGTGTTTTAATTTATTTTAGCTTGTAAATTCTTGAAACCGTTTTCAATTCGAGCAAATATTTCAAAAAAATTGCATCTGAAAGTAATTTTGTAATTTTTCATTTTTTTTAAAACACGAAGAAACTACTTTTAGATAGCAATTTTTCGAAATAATTTTTTGAATTTAAAATGATTGCAGGGATTTAGAAGCTAAGGTTAATTTACACTCAGAACCGTTACAATCATCGAAATCAAGCAAGTAGTTTGGAAATTAGAGCTTGGCGTAAGTACTGATTTCAAGATTTTTCTTGATATCAGTAGAAATTTCTTGGATTTGCTACTTTGGACAAGCTGTCATTTCCAAAGTACTTGCTTGATCTCGATGATTGTAACTGTTCTGAGTGTTAATTTACCTCAGCATAGGGTTATAGTACTTACCTATGTGTCATTGAGACACAACATTACACATTTCCCTTAAAAATAAAAGCATTTTTTTGAACACCCATAAAGAAAATGTAATCGAAAAAAATTAATTGAATCACAATTCTTAAGCTATATACATATATATATACATAAGGAGAACACTTTAAAATATTGAGCCCAATGTATTTAATTATATTATCTGGCAATAATGACTTCCTGTTGGGCATCATTGTTTGTGTGGTCTGACCTTGTTGTTCGTCCTGATTTTGAGATGAATGGCAGGCGCTGCTTATCCTACAAAATTAAAAGAAAAACAAATACTTAAAAATACATGAAATTAGTTTTTTTTGTATTTAACGTACCTTATTTCTGCTTGACTGAATACTGATCCACAGACAGACCAACAATCTGTTTAGAAGATACAGACCGAGGTGTTTCGGTCAACATGTGCAAATCGATCTCGTTCATGAGATTGCCACTGACGATATATTTCTTCCAAAAAGATAATATGGCTACTTTGTCAGCGATTCCTTCTTTCAGTTTATCGAGATCTCTGAAAGTTTATAAGAAAAACATCGATTAGATATGAATTTGCACTTGCAAAATAAAGGTTTACTTACTCTGTCATTTTGCTGGGGAAATTGTTTCCGATTTTCACTTCGATCTTCACTTTTTGTTGATGGATTGGTTTTTGTGTAAAGTGGAGTGGTTGGTGGTATCACTCCCAGATGAACTAAGTACGTCTTCACTCAGAATCTAAAAAAAAAACAACAAAACAATTATAGAAAACAAGAAACAATTGGGTTTGGTTTCTGAGTTTCCAATCTAAGATATACCTTTGGATGTACGCTTTCCATCGGATCTCCGGCATTGTGGCCAAATCTTTATCAAACAAACATATAAAAAACAATTTTTTTTATAGTTAAATATATTTCTTTTATTGAAATAAAGAATAATTAAATAAATATGAAAAAAAACTTACCAAATGTGAAAAAAAACTATTATTTATGTTTTGGTAATTAGAAATGTCAGACAGACTTTTGACAAACCAAAAACAAAAAAAAAAGATCTGTCAGTTTGAGCAATAGTGTTTTTTAATCCACCACTCACATGTATTCACGGATAGGAAAAAATGAGTAAATTAAGAGAGTTTTCTCTTACTCACCTAAAAAAAAATTTGCGGGTGTTTAAGGGGGGGTACGAGTCGCGCCTCTATTTAATTATTTTCTCTATGGCCTTACTGCTGATGAATTTACATACCCACTTCGTTTTAACAAAGGAAACCAGACAGTTTTTGTGGCGAAAAGTAACCTACCAAACGAGAAGCTCCAATGATTCTCATGTCCATCCACGATCCAGTAGGTCTGATAGCACACTTCCTTGTGTTCCTCAAAATTTTACTTCAAGAAATATGGAGAAGTCATATAAATTGGGATGATGACATAACTGATTCACAGTTCGAGACCTTGCTACACTAGCTGAGGCTGCTGCCCGGAGTAGAACAAGTAAAAAGTCCACGTAGTTATTTGAAAGAATTATCCAACTGGTCCAACGTCAACGTACAATTACATATTTTCTGCGACGCTAGTGAACAGGCATGTGCCTCGGTAGCATATCTGCGAATCGATACAGGAACGAAGGTTATATGTTCAATTGTTTCATCGAAAACTAAGGTAGCGCCTATAAGCTTCGTTCAGTGCCACGATTGGAGTTAGATGCAGCTGTTATTGGATGCAGACTAGCTAAACATATCCAAGAGTAACTTACGGTGGATATTCATAACATCTTCTTTTGGAGTGACTCGAAAACAATTCTCGGATGGATAAAAGATGAGCCACGCGATCATAGAGAAACTAATATAGAGGCACGACTTCGGGGGTTTATTCTCTTTCACCCTACAAGCTAAATTGAGAGGATTTCCTCCGTTTCGACAAGCATGTGTTAGTTGCCCGTGCATTTTAAATGGAGCAGACACCAACACAGGCTTATCGAAACGGAGGAGTGCGCAATCCCAATTTTGGTAGATATGGTGACCTTATATATTTAAAATGGAAATCCGTTAATTTCAAAAATTGAAAAATGAATTGCTTTTTAGTTAAATTGTATTTTTAAAGGCCTTAATCAAACATAAAACATACTAATAAAAGCTTTTTGTTGATTCTGGCTTACAAATTAAGCAATATTTATTAATTTTATGTTCAAAATGAAGAAAATCCAATCAAAAAGTAGAAGCAAACCATAGCATATTAATGCGAACGTGCCAAAATCCCACCACAAGAAAAGACCAGTTTACTCAATGTGAGGTGAGTATTTTGACAGATGACAAAACAATAAAAAAAAAGATATTCATTTCAAAACAAATATTGGAAGTGCGCGAGTTTTATTTTATTTATTTTGTATTTTGTCCTGTAATTTATTTATAAAATATATTGTTTCGTGAGTTTCTAGTGAAAATTCCGATCCATCCATACGTTCTACGAAAATATTAACTGAAAAAGAATACTTTCGTAATTTAACTAATTCTTATCTTCCATCATACCAAACCAATCTTAATCTTCCCGAAGTCATTGGTAAAGCTACTTTGAAAACAAATTTCGTTAAGCATCTTGTATTGGCTCACAGTAAAAACAATGTTAAACCAATTGAACGCATGAAGAATGCCTTGTTTACAGCAGAAATCCACCAAGAAATGGAGCACATGCGATTGACTAAAATGTATCGCATCCAAGCGTACGCTTGGTCGCATTTAGTTCGTGGCAATTGCTTTTGTGTGATCAACTCGAATAGAACTGGTAAAACCTGGTGTTATTTGCCTCCATGTTGAGTTTCCGTCTAGAATCGATAAGTTATTATAATCGCACCATCGTCCGTTCAGGTTGAGAGTATTTCTCGTCATTGTCGACGCATTTTGGCTAGCACAACACCAAAAATTAGTATTGTCCCAGCATATGGACTTCGAAACAACGAAGATGTTAAAATTGAACTGCTTAATGGGTGTGGTGTGCTTGTAATTACAGAAGCAAAACTTGTTCAACATACGCCAAGTAAAACTTTAGTTATCGATGGTTTGGGCAACATAATGAGTGAGAATCCCGAGTTTGATGAAACCCTCTTCAAGCTTATCTCTCCAGTTCTTCAAGATGAAAAGATTCCATTTCAACTGGTGGTCACTTCCAAGATATGGACTCGGCGATTTATTAATTTTGTAAGGATTTCTAATCAGCCTTTGTTGTGCATTGCAGACTATTTAGAAGCTGCAGTCTATGCCAAGGCTAAAGTTTCATGGTTTAGTTTTCTGAATTGATTTTCTAAACCAGAATTTTTCCTTCCGACAAGCATCGCGTTTTTGTGCTGTTTGCATATTTTCATCTACTTTACTAATTCGAATTAGGAAATCCAATTGATAGGAAAGTATGACTCTAGTAAGAAGGACAACGAAGCACACAAATGCTGCATTTTCAAAATCTGTCATCTGAGCTTCGCATGGTAGGAATTCAACACGCCAACCAATCAACGAATTTGGTGGCGGTGCTTTGAAACGCAGTGTCTGCCAGTTGGTCGATTGAATGTTCTCAAAATGATCTGTGTCTTCCTCGTCATTCTGATCAACTCTTTCACTGAACAAAGATACTGTATCACGGATGAATAAATGGACAACGTGTTGTGCTAATAGATTATCAATTTCTCCACTACGCAAGCGTTGGTAGACAGCTTCATCATAAACTAAAGGCACATCATTGTATCTGCAAATACAAACAAAAAAATACAATGTTAAACATGAAGGCATAGAATATAACTCCAAGTCTATACCTTTCACCTTCTGGCGATAGGAACGAATCAATGGAATCATATCTCGACTTTAGAATTCTAAATTTGTTTTCTTTAAAAGGCTTCAAACCTCGTTCTTCTTCGGTACGACAATCGACAGACGCACTTATAACATTCCAACGACAATCCGATTCTGTTAGATAGCCTCGATATATGGGCGAAGCGGCAGTTAGAGCCAGGATTATAGGACATAGTGGTGTCAATTGATCGTACAATATTCTTGCTTCGACTATGTTACAAGCTTGGAAAGTCACCTGAAGGCAGCAACAACCCATCCCAAAGCCCATAGCATCAGGATGCACTATATCTGGTTCACCAGCAGGACTATCAGCAACGGGAATTGTTGTATTAGCATCCTTAAAAACTGTAACAGAGCAATTATACATATTTAAAAATAATTATGTCTCCCTTCCTACAAAACAAACTATGTACCTTTTAGCTTTATTTCTCGTTAATGTCTTAAAACGAGGATGTCCTGGATATATAGCCTCATCTGGAAAGTACAAAGATCGAGCCGCACCTTTTATATCATCAGGATTTGGACTACAAATAGGATGTGTAAACGATGGACAACCAAGACGTGGAAAATTTGTAATCGACATTACACATTCGTCTGGCTTGAGCAGTTCAGAAACTTCTTCACGGCGGTTTCTCATATTTGCTTCGACAGGATTAAAATGCGCCAGCAAACCTCCAAATGGTTTGCCAGGCGTACCTTCGATCATATAACCTCCATATTCGGGTCGCCATATGGATTTAACGCCGTTCTGATCAGCAAGTTCTTTTGCATTTAATTTTTCAAGGATTTCTTGGGCTCTCAGTGAGACCCTTGGCACTTTATTTTGTTCATCAAATTTAACAATTATATATTCAACCTGAAAAAAAAGACATGTAGTTATATATTTCTTTTATTGAAATAAAGAATAATTAAATAAATATGAAATGAAACTTACCAAATGTGAAAAAAAAACTATTAATTAAGTTTTGGTAATTAGGAATGTCAGACAGACTTTTGACAAGCCAACAACAAAAAAAATTATCTGTCAGTTTGAGCAAAAGGGTTTTTAATCCACCACTCACATGTATTCACGGATAGGAAAAAATGAGTAATTTAAGAGAGTTTTCTCTTACTCAACTCAAAAAAAATTTGCGGGTGTTTAAGGCAAGGGGGGTACGAGTCGCGCCTCTATTTAATTATTTTCTCTATGGCCTTACTGCTGATGAATTTACATACCCACTTCGTTTTAACAAAGGAAACCAGACAGTTTTTGTGGCGAAAAGTAACCTACCAAACGAGAAGCTCCAATGATTCTCATGTCCATCCACGATCCAGTAGGTCTGATAGCACACTTCCTTGTGTTCCTCAAAATTTTACTTCAAGAAATATGGAGAAGTCATATAAATTGGGATGATGACATAACTGATTCACAGTTCGAGACCTTGCTACACTAGCTGAGGCTGCTGCCCGGAGTAGAACAAGTAAAAAGTCCACGTAGTTATTTGAAAGAATTATCCAACTGGTCCAACGTCAACGTACAATTACATATTTTCTGCGACGCTAGTGAACAGGCATGTGCCTCGGTAGCATATCTGCGAATCGATACAGGAACGAAGGTTATATGTTCAATTGTTTCATCGAAAACTAAGGTAGCGCCTATAAGCTTCGTTCAGTGCCACGATTGGAGTTAGATGCAGCTGTTATTGGATGCAGACTAGCTAAACATATCCAAGAGTAACTTACGGTGGATATTCATAACATCTTCTTTTGGAGTGACTCGAAAACAATTCTCGGATGGATAAAAGATGAGCCACGCGATCATAGAGAAACTAATATAGAGGCACGACTTCGGGGGTTTATTCTCTTTCACCCTACAAGCTAAATTGAGAGGATTTCCTCCGTTTCGACAAGCATGTGTTAGTTGCCCGTGCATTTTAAATGGAGCAGACACCAACACAGGCTTATCGAAACGGAGGAGTGCGCAATCCCAATTTTGGTAGATATGGTGACCTTATATATTTAAAATGGAAATCCGTTAATTTCAAAAATTGAAAAATTAATTGCTTTTTAGTTAAATTGTATTTTTAAAGGCCTTAATCAAACATAAAACATACTAATAAAAGCTTTTTGTTGATTCTGGCTTACAAATTAAGCAATATTTATTAATTTTATGTTCAAAATGAAGAAAATCCAATCAAAAAGTAGAAGCAAACCATAGCATATTAATGCGAACGTGCCAAAATTCCACCACAAGAAAAGACCAGTTTACTCAATGTGAGGTGAGTATTTTGACAGATGACAAAACAATAAAAAAAAAGATATTCATTTCAAAACAAATATTGGAAGTGCGCGAGTTTTATTTTATTTATTTTGTATTTTGTCCTGTAATTTATTTATAAAATATATTGTTTCGTGAGTTTCTAGTGAAAATTCCGATCCATCCATACGTTCTACGAAAATATTAACTGAAAAAGAATACTTTCGTAATTTAACTAATTCTTATCTTCCATCATACCAAACCAATCTTAATCTTCCCGAAGTCATTGGTAAAGCTACTTTGAAAACAAATTTCGTTAAGCATCTTGTATTGGCTCACAGTAAAAACAATGTTAAACCAATTGAACGCATGAAGAATGCCTTGTTTACAGCAGAAATCCACCAAGAAATGGAGCACATGCGATTGACTAAAATGTATCGCATCCAAGCGTACGCTTGGTCGCATTTAGTTCGTGGCAATTGCTTTTGTGTGATCAACTCGAATAGAACTGGTAAAACCTGGTGTTATTTGCCTCCATGTTGAGTTTCCGTCTAGAATCGATAAGTTATTATAATCGCACCATCGTCCGTTCAGGTTGAGAGTATTTCTCGTCATTGTCGACGCATTTTGGCTAGCACAACACCAAAAATTAGTATTGTCCCAGCATATGGACTTCGAAACAACGAAGATGTTAAAATTGAACTGCTTAATGGGTGTGGTGTGCTTGTAATTACAGAAGCAAAACTTGTTCAACATACGCCAAGTAAAACTTTAGTTATCGATGGTTTGGGCAACATAATGAGTGAGAATCCCGAGTTTGATGAAACCCTCTTCAAGCTTATCTCTCCAGTTCTTCAAGATGAAAAGATTCCATTTCAACTGGTGGTCACTTCCAAGATATGGACTCGGCGATTTATTAATTTTGTAAGGATTTCTAATCAGCCTTTGTTGTGCATTGCAGACTATTTAGAAGCTGCAGTCTATGCCAAGGCTAAAGTTTCATGGTTTAGTTTTCTGAATTGATTTTCTAAACCAGAATTTTTCCTTCCGACAAGCATCGCGTTTTTGTGCTGTTTGCATATTTTCATCTACTTTACTAATTCGAATTAGGAAATCCAATTGATAGGAAAGTATGACTCTAGTAAGAAGGACAACGAAGCACACAAATGCTGCATTTTCAAAATCTGTCATCTGAGCTTCGCATGGTAGGAATTCAACACGCCAACCAATCAACGAATTTGGTGGCGGTGCTTTGAAACGCATTGTCTGCCAGTTGGTCGATTGAATGTTCTCAAAATGATCTGTGTCTTCCTCGTCATTCTGATCAACTCTTTCACTGAACAAAGATACTGTATCACGGATGAATAAATGGACAACGTGTTGTGCTAATAGATTATCAATTTCTCCACTACGCAAGCGTTGGTAGACAGCTTCATCATAAACTAAAGGCACATCATTGTATCTGCAAATACAAACAAAAAAATACAATTAGGCCTATTCTGCCACATCTGTTATTCTGCTACGAATTTTCTGTTATGATGCATAACAGATCTCCACCATAAAAGATATTTTATAATTGGTATTCCGGAGTTCGATCTTTTATAAAAGTCTGTTATGAAACTTCGAAAAAGATACATTTATACGAACAGACCTAAAATTTGCTATCAAATTATCAGATGTAGTAAATAAAAATTCTCGGCAGTTGGCACTGACGAATAACAATAAATTAACCTGTGGAATGATCGTATTTTGTTTCGCGAAGATAAATTTTTGTTTTCTGTAATTTTTCCATAACAGTTCCTGAATTTAATATATCCATTATAAAAAGTTGTACAAAACGCACATCGGCAAGATAAGTGACTAATTTCTTATGTTTCATCCATCAAATGTATTCTGTGCTTTAGTGTATTGAAATAATTTAATTTTCAAATTATTTACATATTTGAGTTTGTTATTATGCATTTTAATTATTTTTTGTTATATCTGTCTCCTTTTAAGACCAATTCATTCACGAAATAAAAGTTTTTACTACATATTTTTAAATCTTTTATGATAAAAGTAACCAAAATGTGTCTTTTATTCTGTTATGATTCATAAAAGATTCCATAACAGATTGTGGCATGCTGAATACCAAAAATGCAGTTCGTAAAAGATTTGTTGAGAATTTCGAAGTTTTGACAGCTCATTAGAAGATTTCTTAACAGATTTCATAGCAGATTAAGCATGCAGAATACCAAAATTATAATTCATAAAAGATTTTTTGACAGTTTAAACTTTTGTATGAAAATTCATAACAGAATAGCAGAATAACAGAATAAAAGATCTCGCCGAATAGACCCAAATGTTAAACATGAAGGCATAGAATATAACTCCAAGTCTATACCTTTCACCTTCTGGCGATAGGAACGAATCAATGGAATCATATCTCGACTTTAGAATTCTAAATTTGTTTTCTTTAAAAGGCTTCAAACCTCGTTCTTCTTCGGTACGACAATCGACAGACGCACTTATAACATTCCAACGACAATCCGATTCTGTTAGATAGCCTCGATATATGGGCGAAGCGGCAGTTAGAGCTAGGATTATAGGACATAGTGGTGTCAATTGATCGTACAATATTCTTGCTTCGACTATGTTACAAGCTTGGAAAGTCACCTGAAGGCAGCAACAACCCATCCCAAAGCCCATAGCATCAGGATGCACTATATCTGGTTCACCAGCAGGACTATCAGCAACGGGAATTGTTGTATTAGCATCCTTAAAAACTGTAACAGAGCAATTATACATATTTAAAAATAATTATGTCTCCCTTCCTACAAAACAAACTATGTACCTTTTAGCTTTATTTCTCGTTAATGTCTTAAAACGAGGATGTCCTGGATATATAGCCTCATCTGGAAAGTACAAAGATCGAGCCGCACCTTTTATATCATCAGGATTTGGACTACAAATAGGATGTGTAAACGATGGACAACCAAGACGTGGAAAATTTGTAATCGACATTACACATTCGTCTGGCTTGAGCAGTTCAGAAACTTCTTCACGGCGGTTTCTCATATTTGCTTCGACAGGATTAAAATGCGCCAGCAAACCTCCAAATGGTTTGCCAGGCGTACCTTCGATCATATAACCTCCATATTCGGGTCGCCATATGGATTTAACGCCGTTCTGATCAGCAAGTTCTTTTGCATTTAATTTTTCAAGGATTTCTTGGGCTCTCAGTGAGACCCTTGGCACTTTATTTTGTTCATCAAATTTAACAATTATATATTCAACCTGAAAAAAAAGACATGTAGTTATATATTTCTTTTATTGAAATAAAGAATAATTAAATAAATATGAAATGAAACTTACCAAATGTGAAAAAAAAACTATTAATTAAGTTTTGGTAATTAGGAATGTCAGACAGACTTTTGACAAGCCAACAACAAAAAAAATTATCTGTCAGTTTGAGCAAAAGGGTTTTTAATCCACCACTCACATGTATTCACGGATAGGAAAAAATGAGTAATTTAAGAGAGTTTTCTCTTACTCAACTCAAAAAAAATTTGCGGGTGTTTAAGGCAAGGGGGGTACGAGTCGCGCCTCTATTTAATTATTTTCTCTATGCACGCGATCATGATAAATGTATAGCGTTCAGGGTAGCTGAAATCCAGGATGACTCTAATGTAAGAAACTGGCGGTACGTACCATCGAAACCTAATGTTGCAGATGATGCAACTAAATTTCGAAACCAAATTTCGACCCTCATGATCGATGGTTCCAAGGGCCTAATTTCTTGTATGATGCAGAGGGACTATGGCCGCGGAACATTATGAACGATTCTGAGCATCTATTGGGAATACATATAATTCACGAACCAATTGTAACATTTAAACGATTCTCAAAGTGGAAAAGACTTCAGAGCTGTGTTACATACGTTTTAAGGTTTGTTCATAATATAAAAAAGAATTCATTGAAGCAGAAAGGCATTTTAACACAAGAGTTAAAATTAGCAGAAATTGAAATCATAAAGATCGCACAAGCAGATTTCTACTCAAAAGAAATAAATGACCTTAAGAAGATCACAACAAATGGCCTTCAACAGACAGATGACAAGTCTAGCCAAATATATACCTTTTCCCATATTTGGACGAAGATGGTGTTCTGCGAGTTCACGGAAGGATAGATGGCGCTGTTTACTTACGATTAGATACACGACGCCCGATTATACTTCCAAGAGGTCATAAAGTAACAGAACTTATCATTCTGAATGAACATGAAGTATTTTTCCACCAAAACAACGAAAGTGTTGTAAATAAATTGCGTCACACATATCGTATACCACAACTCCGATGTGAAGTAAAATTAGTTGTACTGGGTTGCAAACTTTGCAAGATTCGTAAGTCAAAACCAATTCCGCCACAAATGGCGCCACTCCTTGCCGCAAGGCTTTCTGCTTACGTAGCACCATTTACCTACGTTGGAGTGGATTATTTTGGACCGATGATAGTAAGAGTCGGTAGTCGCAACGAGAAAATATGGGGTGTACTATTTACGTACATGTCCACTCGAGCAGTGCACATTGGGGTCGCCAGCAAAATGGATTCAGCCACTTTTATACTGTGCTTCACTGACTTTATTAGTAGACGTGGTTACCCTGCAGAAATATTTTGTGATAGAGGAACGAACTTCATTGGAGCTTGGAGGCTGCTACGAGAGGAGCTGAAAGCAGTTGATCCTGAAAAATTGGCTAAGCACTTTGTCAGTCCGAAATTAAAATGGAATTTAAATCCGCCAGCATCACCACACATGGGTGGATCATGGGAACGGCTGGTGAGGTGTTTCAAGGAAGCGTTATATTCCGCATTGCATTGCGCAGCTACTGAGAAGTTGTCTAGTCAGCAGAGAATATTATCAACTCCAGACCATTGGCGTACGTGCCTTTGGAGAATGAACAGGACGAGGCATTAACACCCAATCATTTTCTGGGATTAGTTTCTGCTGATATCAAACCAATTGGGAATCCGGAGCATGATGCTAAAGTTCTAAGGATGAATTACAAAAGTAGAGAACGTTTCGCTAACAACTATTGGAAATTTTTCGTCGAGAGATACTTTCCTGAATTAACACTTCGTTCGAAATGGTATCCGCCTGTGTTACCATTACGAGTAGAGTTGATAATCGACAAAGACTTGCCGAGGAACAACTACCCCAAAGAAAGAATCTTGGAAGTTAAATGTGCTGCGGATGGGTAGGTAAGAAGTGCTATGGTGAAGACTTCCCATGGAGTTATGGAAAGACCAGCAGTGAAACTTGCTCGGCTAGAGGTTAAGATGGAGTATTAGCGTCTTTCTACAGAATATCGTAATACTCGGGGGGAGTGTTGCGAGAAAGCACCACCGATGAAATTATTTGCTGGATGCATTCAATTTCATGCCTTCAAGATTGAACGCATGACAAACTGAAAAAGGACAAAGAAGATGAAGTAGTGAAGGAGGAGAAATAGAGAGGCGAGCCGATTATAAGAGAAGGTAAAAAGTGGATTTAATTTTTTTAGTTTTTTTACGTTTTCACCTACCACTTAATCCAGATTTAAGTGGATTAACCATAAATCCTCTTTTAAATCTTCTAAATCTTGAAGATTTCCCATACAAATTTTAATCTCCTTAAATGAAGATTAAAAATTAATCTCATTGAAATCTTCTTCGAAGTAGAAGATTCGCAAAAGAAACAAACCTTATTTCATAGAACGCGCCTATTCTAACGTCATATTTTCTCCATTGACATTCAACAACAAAAAAAACTGTCCAACATTATTTAATTTGTTTTTGGCTGGTATAATTTGTCGTTGCCTTCAAATTCTGTTTTTGTTTATGAATAAGTATAAAAATAAAAGATGCAATAAAGCTATAAAGACCAAAGCGGTCGGTGCCTCTAATTTGTAATGGAAAATGTTTTAGCTATCCTACAGTAATACTTTGAAGTTGTTTTTTCCCAAATATATAAAAACGAAAACCATGCAAAGGCATTTATGTAAATATATCTATATGCTGCAAGATGTTGGGATAACAATATTTTAAAGTTTTTATTTATTGAAATTAAATTTGTTCACTGCACCGAAATTATTATTCTTCTTCCCAATTATTTTGTTTTTGTCTTGTTGTATTGATTTTGAATGACAATTCATAGTGAAAACGTCAAACTAATCTTTTTTTCACTGGTGAAAACACTTGAAGATTAATTTTTAATCTTCCCAATTTAAACCGGATTATCTTTAGGTGAAAACGTAGCATAATACTATGTTTTCACCTACCACTTAATCCAGATTTAAGTGGATTAACCATAAATCCTCTTTGAAATCTTCTAAATCTTGAAGATTTCCCATACAAATTTTAATCTCCTGAAATGAAGATTAGAAATTAATCTCATTGAAATCTTCTTCGAAGTAGAAGATTCTCAAAAGAAACAAACCTTATTTCATAGAACGTGCCTATTCTAATGTCATATATTCTCCATTGACATTCAACAAAAAAAAAATGTCCAACATAATTTAATTTGTTTTTGTCTGGTATAACTTCGTTGCCAAATTCTGTTTTTGTTTATAAATAAGTATACAAATAAAAAATGCAATAAAGCTACAAAGACCAAAGCGGTCGGTGCCTCGAATTTGTAATGGAAAATGTTTAAGCTATCCTACAGTAATACTTTGAAGTTGCTCTTTCCCAAATATATATATAAAAACCGAAACCGTGCAAAGGCGATTACAGTATTTATGTAATTATATCTATATGTTGGGATAACACTATTTTAAAGTTGTTACTCATTTTTATTTATTGAAATTAAATTTGTTCACTGCACCGAAATTATTATTCTTCTTCCCAATTATTTTGTTTTTGTCTTGTTGTATTGACCTTTGAATGACAATTCATAGTGAAAACGTCAAACTAATCTTTTTTTCACTGGTGAAAACTATTGAAGATTAATTTTTAATCTTCCCAATTTAAACCGGATTATCTTTAGGTGAAAACGTAGCATAAAACAAAAAAAAAATAACTTAAGCTGAAGAGCCATTTTACACTAATTGTTTTTCTGTCAGCTCAAAAGTATATTGATTTTTTAATAGAAACTGTTAAAAACAAAACCATGATTCGCCCCACCAACGGCACCACAAGTTTTATTTTCGTATACCCACAAAAATTATTAGGAAATGTAGTATTATTGGGGCTTAAGTGAATGACCTGTTTCATTTCTATGGAAATTGTAGCTTTAAGTTTCTGAGAATTCTTATTATGGATTGAACGCCCCCATGAAAATCCACCACTTTTCTGACAGTTTTGTAAACGTACACACGTGTTTTGTGGTTAAAAATAAAAAGTCACCAAGTTGAACACTATAGTGTTTTTATCTATGTTCCTGCATTTTGTGGGTCGCAAAAGTATATAGCTAGCGCTGCCACGAATGCCGTGTTATCCAAAAAGGTGTAAAAATCATTTAAAAAAAACATCAAAATCTATGATTAATTAATTAGAAACATTAAATAATTGACGGCAAAAGATATCAATTTTACTTTAATATTAAAATAAACTTTCAAGTTTTAAGACGAAGGGTTTTCTAGTTCTTTTTATATCGTATATAATATTTCTTTGAAATGGTTGTTGGAAATTTGGACTAATTAATAATTATATCGAAAAATATAAAGCAAAATCTGAACTTGCTCAAGCCTCAACACTGTCGAATGATAGCGACAATACAGCCAAAAATTAAGAAAAATCGTAAATCAACACGAGTTAACGTAAATATAAACTAGACATTTTTACATTAAATTCAGGAGGAAATTTAAAGGCTGTTGTATTTTTGTAGATAAAACATAATACCTCCTGTAGCTGCATAAATATCCGCAGCGCGTGTGTCGATTTCTGTTTGAGAATTCTTATAATATTCTGTTGACTTAAGTATAGTCTTGGTCTGGTAGTATCAAAACTACATAGAAGCGTGTAAATCACCTAAAATTGTTTATTAATTTTGTATGTTATAATCAAAGTTTTTGAAACTCAAAAAGTAGAAATTATATGTCGGTTATATATTTCTATAAAAAGAACACCTCGTTTTTTATTTGATTTTTTTTGGTGTACCTTAGTGCAAATTGGAAATACGAATTATTTGGTAAGTTTTTTTTTTTTAAGTTAAATATCTAAAATAAAAAAGTCCTTTTATTGTCAAGTTAGATAAGCGGTCATTGAAGGGGAAGTTTTTGTTCTGGTTTCATAAAAAATTGAGAATGTGTCTCCGGTGTATGGTTTCGTCGTGTGCGCTTTCCTTTTTCTCTTGATACTTTTTTTTGTTTCTTTTTTATCTGAATCTAAAGCTGACATGGCATTAAAAAAACGTGTTTTGTGCGTATTTGGTATGAATTTGAAGTTTGCCACACATGTTAAATTATTTTATTGATGACTGGCTGCTGGGTGACTACTGATTATGATCAACATAACCAATTGACTATTTATTACCTATCTGGACCTGGCCTGGCAGCTTACTTAATTTTAATCAAATAACCAAGACCAAAAAGAAAAGGTATTATTTGATAGGGTGCAAAATTGTGGAGTTACATTACAATTAAAAAAAGGAATCTTATTATAACGAAGACTAATATTATTGTTGTTTTTCCATTACGGATTATAGAAGAGAACACAAAAAATCCCTTAATTTTATAAGAATGAAATAAACATTTGATGCCTCGTATATAATGCCTTGTGGTGTTTCATGTACAAATGCATGATCTTTAGTTATATCATGGTATAAATGGAAATGCTATTACGGTTATCATGTTTTGATCCCCATCACCAAACATTTTTGTTTCTAAGGCTGCCAAACGTAGAATAAAATCGAATTTTGTGTATCGAACCATAGGTAACCGGATAGGTTGGTGCTGTAATTGCCTCATTCAATAACAGAACTATTAACTATCCGGATAGGTTGGTGTTGTTGTATTCCCAAGTACGATTTTTTTGTAAAGCAGGTTGCTTTGTCATTAGCTGTGTTCTTACATGGGAATACAATTACAACAACCTATCCGGATAGCTATAGTTCAGTTATTGAATGAGGCCAATATCATGTAAAAACAGCTGATGAACAGCTGCTGCCAAAGAAAAAATCTCAAATTATCCGAAAAACTTTGGTATACTTTTGTATCACATGAGAAATGCCAAAAACATATCCACAAACCCATACAAACGTAACCTATCCGATGTTAGTTAGTCAGGAACTTAATTGGATACTAATCTATCATAGATATGCTATTGTATAGACTTTTTGAATGTACATATTCAATTAGTCGGGTAAAGCAAAATATATATTGTCCTTTTTTTGAATTTCTTATACAAATTACTTTCTTATAAACGGACACTCCCATAAACAGACGCGGACACCTTTTCATGGTCATTTTATATAGGAAACCTCCCATACGCGGACACAATTTTATTGAGGCATAATTTTTTATCAACAAATCAAACAATCAGAACAAAAATCGGGCGAACATGAGTGTCCGCTTATTAGAGCTTTCACTGTTTAACGCAAAATCTTTTTTACTTACGATATATGTAAGTCATATTTTGTTCTTTTACTTGTATCAATATGTACAACATTATATCTCTTTAATTTTGTAAATAAAGACACCCCTGAAGAAGACGGCAACCACCGTCGAAACGTTGGGAAAAATAAAATGAAAATTGCTTTCATTTAATCATCATTACGACCAATAAAGCCGATGAGAATCACTTTTAAAAATTCTCCAAAGTCCAAAAGTTTTTCTTTTTTATTTCAGATCTGAGTTGCCAAAACATTTGTTTGTGTTTGTTTTTTAGTCAGAGCGTTTAGAGCTCCTAATGTGTGTTTCTTTTTTTCGTTCTGAACATGTTTAGAGCGCGCTTGATGTGCTTGGATATAATCGACAGAGCATTATGAGTAAATTGTTGAGCACGAAATGTCCATGCGTGTCAAGAAGGAAAATGTGAAGATGTTGATTTCCTATATCTGTGTGCATCTGTGTACAAAATGAGGGTAGTTTTCTTAAAATGAAAATGTATTCTGGTTTGTGTGGCTTAAGTGTGTTCAAAAAAACAAACCAGTGACCAGAGCTCGCCCTGTTCGGGACAAGTTCGAAGCCTACTCTATGCATTCTAAACGAAAAAAGAAAAACGCCTAATGTAAAACATTACCTGCACAAAGCAAACTCAAGTCTTGGGTTCGAGAAACGATAATGCAAGGAATACAACACTTTTTTAATACAGCTCTTAAGTTTCGTCCCCTTAACAAACTTGCACATTTCCAGAATCGAGACCGTCCAACGTTGTTCCCCTGATTCAGAATCCATTAATCTTACTTGGCTAACTTTACCGTGTCTAACTTATCAACTTAAATTGGTTGTAAAAGAGAAATATTCGACTACTTTCCGGTTCCGTTGACTGCATTTTGCTGTACAACTCTACATCTTTTAATATTAATCTTGCATTACACGCAATCCTCTTCTCTTCTATCGAACCTCTTGTGACTTCAATGAACATTTTGTATCGTTTGATGCGGGCTATTAGTTCGAACATAAACTGTTTCGACTTAAACCTTAAAACTTCGTGTTAGGTGTTAAGTTAAGTTTTTTGTTTAATTCATAAGCCAAATAAATTCAGTTTTTTTGTTAATTAATTTAAAACAAAATGTATGTATGTATGAATATATGTAAATGCAATTCTAAACTTGGGTAGAAATAACACAAATAAAAAGCAATAAGTAAACAGTAAGATTTACAAACATTTAACAATATGGTTATATAACTATTTCATATATATTTTTTTTTCTTGTATCTTTAAAGGAAACGCCAAACATTGACAAAGCAAAAACATTGGAATTAAGTGCTTTTTTTAAGACATTATCAAAATTCTTACGTCCCATAATCGGAAGAAAAACAAACCAAAGACGAAATAATCGTTCTGTAGGTTTTTAGAGTTAAAAGTTGCCCGAATTCAACAATCTGTATCAGAAGCAGCAACAACAGGCAATTGCTGCGAAAGAGGTTTTAATCGGATACATAACAGCAGAAAGAGGAGTATTCCTAACGCCCATTTATTACATTGCCGGTAAGTGTTTTAAAAAAACATGTTATTGAGTATAGAAATCAGTTTCCCTTTAAAATCCATTGAAGTCGTTCTTTGTTTTTATTAAACCGAATATAGCTTTTTTTATTCTAATAACAGCATCAGTCATAGTTTTAAATAAAAACTGATGTCTTATTTTTTTTTTATTTTTTAACTTTGCGCGCACTCGAGAGGTTAAAATGTTTAGAAACAGTGCGAGCAATTTGGAAACTAGGATATCATTGGATAGGAGATACCGATGATTTTAAATGCTTGAATATCGTAATGGAAGTGAAAAATACGGTCGGGTAAAGCATTCCACAATCGTTTAGTACGGCTAAAGAAAAAATCTCTATACGTGACACGGGCTTAAGAGTATAAATTGTCTATAAAAATAGCGATGAAACAATGAAATGCATTAAACACTCGGGAGGTTCAATTTTTAAAGCTCCTTTTTGGATTCTGTCCAGGAGACTTAAGTGAGTTTTGTGAGCACTTACCCAAATATGGTAGTTGTACTCAAGCTTTGGACGAAGCAAAGCTTTATATAAATTACAGTCAGCTCAGAAGGGGATAAATATTTCTTGCATCTTCTCAGAAAACCCAAACACCTTGCAGCGTTATTGGCGACATCGTCATGTGGTCATTCGACAAAAGGTGGTAGGCGATGCAATTATCGAGAAACTGAAAATTGTTCGGTGTCCTCGACGCAAGCGCTGCTCATGGATAACAGCATTGGAGAAGGGTTCCGCTTTAATGACAAAAGACAGCATTGGGTTCTTGAAGCATTACATTCTATGCGGTTTTTTATTTCCGATTGGATAATGCTAACGAGATCAGAATTCAATGAGCAGCTGATGGTCCATATTCTATAAGAGAGCCTGATGCCAAACTATATCAAATGCTTTTGAAATATCAATTGTACTTTCTCCAAAACGATGTAAAGATTTGTGCCACTGTTCGGTGAGATAAAACATATGATCATCAGTGGACCTATTGCTGCGAAACCGTACTGCCGGTCATTGAGAAGCATTAGGTCTTCAAGACATTTTTAAGCAGATAATTGATCAGCGTTTCAATGACCTTGGAAAGAACAGACGTAAGTGCAATCGGGCTGCATTTAGAGGGCAAAAAAGAGTCGCCTTTTTTTAGGGACACGACATCCGGAAAGAGACCAGTTGAGTATGACAAATTGAAAAGTTTACGCAGTGGTTTTGACAGCATTGAAAAACATCTCTTCAGAACAATAATTGAGATACTATCTGGACCAGAGAATTTGTGAATGTCGAAATCTTTAAGAACTCTAGCAACTGTACGAGTACGAAAGAAGATATGTCCCATGAAACTGTTAATATTCTCAAGTACAGGAGGAGTTATATAACTTTGTGGAAGCGTAGAAGTAGCAGCAAGCCATGCTGCTAGAAAATTTGCTTACTAATGCAGTGCCATTGGAAACGATCGTTGGAACCGACCAGGAATTCGAATTTCGTACGTTTTTTTCCAAATGACCAAACATTCTTACTACCATTGGGACATTTATTAATTAATTTTTGTTAATGTAAGAATTTGGTTCGATGAATATGACTATTACAGGTCTTTCTAGCTTGTTTGAACTTATTCCGTTTTTCCTCAGTTGGGTTGGCTTTTTAACATCTCTCAACCTGATAACCTCCAGCTCAAATCGATCCAAGAGTTTTCTTTTGATTTGTTGCTTTTGGTTATGTTCGGTATAAAATCCTTCATCCCTATAAGAATTATATTTGTAATCATACCAGGGCTGCAATCAACGTCACTATCGAGGAAGCATAGTGACCAGATAAAGATCCTGAAAATATCATTGAGACCGCCCCAATTGGCTTCCTCTTAGGAATATTTTCTTTAACTGAGAAGCTTAAGCGCGAGAAATTGGCTGATATGGTACAATGATCCGATGTGATGTGCCTAGAGGCGATAACACACTAATAGTGTATTTACCAGGTTGAGAAGTAAGAAACAAGTCTAGGGTATTGTCGGAGTGGCCGGCAACGTCATGTATTGTTGTTGACTCAGTAACCAATCGAGTCAGATAGTTCACCTCAGCAAAGAGCTCGACATACATACCTTCGGATGTTGTCTGTCCAGAATAGCGAAGCAACTTGGAATTAAAAGTCAAAGCACTGCCCAAACTAATGCTCCGATAAATAAAATATGTGAAAATGATGTGCTTATGCATATGGACGTTGAATTTGAACCACATGAAGCTAAAGTTTGTATTTAAACAAGGACCACATTGTGGCTGAAGCTGATAATCAACATCTTTTCGCACATTACCGGCGATACTGTGATGCGGGAAAAATAATGACCGCTCATAAGTTAATGAGACTCATAACTAAAATAATAATTTATGCTATTCACCAAACACACATAAGTATTTTTGGTGTCCGAAAATGAGAGCCATACTCAAACTGTAAAAACAAACTCTTTTTGAATATGAATCACAGCTGGTTAGACGTCAAAGGAATATCAACAAAAGCAAATATATTTTTGTTTACTCTTGTACTTGAGTAATGTTTATAATAATTTATGAGCAAATTTTATTATATTAAGAAGCTAAAAAAATTGATGGATCCGCAAATAAAAAGAAAGCCAGCAACTGGACAATGGAGTTATTAGTTTCATCTGTAAAACCCCGCGGTCATATAATCGACAGCAATCTTATTAACCTGCCTATGACTAAATAAAAATTGAGGCTTGGGAACAAAATTAAAGAAGCCTTCGAGGCAAATGAGCATCAGACTTACACCAAACAATTTCTGCGATTAAACCAGAATATACAAATAGACCTTCGTCACTTGAACTCATTTTTCAAAATTTAAATATTTTTGCTTTTGATGAAAACAAAAAAATTGATCTTGACAGTTCATCCAATTTTTTTTCATTTGTAGTAGATTTTGTAATAGATTTAAGAAAAGTCTTGAGACTAGTCAGTGGAAGGGTTAAATTGTTTATTGGTATCATTGTGTTAAAGCTCAGCACTTGTGTTAATCTTCAAGTCAACTAATAATCGACATTACCGTTAGATTATTAGTAAGGCCCAATTCATATCTTTTTCCTAAAGGTAAGTAGTGTCATGCTATAATACCTTAACAGTTAGTCAATGGGTGTTAAATTATGGCTGCCGCTTTAACTGGCGCTGGTTTAATGTGTTTTAGGCATTACCTTTCAGTTTAGCTTATTTTTAAAATTAAAAAATTTCACCCTACATGCATGTTGAATGATGCTGTTCGGAACAGATAAGAACACTAGACCACGATTTTGCTGTTCAATGAAAAATTTTCTGTTCTAAACAGTTCTGGTTTGTAGTTTAATGGGGGCGTTCACTCAATTATTAGCAATCTGCAATAAATTTCTGCATGCGAAAGCACATCTGATGAAAAAACAGCTGTTCTCATGAAAGCTATCTTGAGTTATCCCAAACAATTTGGAATAACTAGCTATCCCAGAATAAATGTATAGAACAGCTGACTACAAACCTTTTTTGGTATGCGTTGTGTTCTTATTTTTTGACAGCTATCAGGTTTTTGACAGCTAATATCTAACAAATGTTGTTCTCGGATAGCTAGTTATTCCAAAATGTTTGGTATAACCCAGGATAGCTTTCATGAGAACAGCTGTTTTTTATCAGATGAGCTTTTGCATGCGTTGCAATAATAGAAAATTATTCCAGATTGCTCAGAATAAATGAGTGAACTTTCTCATGAAAGTTATCTTGAGTTATCCCAACAAAAATTGGGATAACTAGCTATCTGATATACAAATGTATAGAACAGCTGACTACAAAATTCATTTGGTATACGTTTTGTTCTGATTTTTTGACAGCTTTCAGCTTACCTATCTGATTTGTCCACAGATATACTCCGATAGCTTGGTATCCGAGATAACATATCTAATAAGTGAGTGAACGGCCGAATTCTGTTGCCGTAAAGGAGGCTTTATATGCATCTTTATCTATCATCTGCATAGACATCTGTAAAAAAGACACAAAACAATTCATACTTGTATGATAGCCAGCGGAGACCAAACTGCAGATCATCTTCATGCAGATTATAGGAAGTATGAAGCTGAAGATTGCAGATTATAGTGAAGAAAAAGATGTCCATCTTCATCAATCATCATAGCATTGTAATCTGCACCATAATTTGATCCGTTCAGGTAACGATAAGTTCAGGTAACGGTAAGTTATAGCAGAGTTGGAGGAAATTATTATTGTGCCACTGTCTTACTTTCATTTGTTTTATATTATGGTCCCGCTCTAATTTTCTTCAAATCTGCAGATGCAGATCCATGTAAAGCCTCCTTAACAGTCCCATTGCACTTGTTTCACTAAAATTGTTAAAAATACTTAGTTGTGTAATAGCCTTGTTTTATTATCGCTAATAACCCATATGGTGAAAATAAATCATTTCGGCCGTTATTGCAGACACTATTACTGAAATGTATATTGGTTCAGCATGTTGGGCAAAAATATGTCGTGCAATTTCGTTCTTCTCTAAGGTGCGCTAAACATTTTAGCATAGGTGTAATCTTTTTTTTTATTGAAATTTTGAAATATAACATGAAAATAAGCAAACTATGGTCAAAATTCAATGTCTTGTGAGAAAACTGTGCACGATTATTTTGGGATGGCAAGAAACGTCACATTTTATTTCTCCATTTATTTCTGAAAATAAAAAAAATCCAGACATAAGAAGAGAACTCCAGAAGAAATATGGACTAAATGACACATTTCTTGCAATCATTTATTTCAAGTGGTGGCTTACCCTGCGCCTCGACAAGCAATTTTTATTTTTGTTTTTTCTTATTTCAGCAATTATTGCAGACATTTTTATTTCTTCGTTCAGTGGGCAAATTATTTCATGACAATCAGAGTGCCAAGCAAACAACACCTGTTGTATTTACACAGTCGGCCTGAATTCCAAATCAGCCCATCAATACATGAATACATGAGCACACAAATGTCAGTCGACCCTTCAAGCAAAAACACGGACCCGAATTTCTCGGTTCACTTGGGAATCACTTTGGAATCAAAAAAACTGAGCGTCTCACACACGTTAACAAATTTTCTGTGTACGCATGTAAAAAGAAGAACGAGAATCGAGATCCTTTTTTTTATGGACCGAAAAATAGAGAGAGTAGTCGATATTCGATTGGTGATATATTTTATGGACTAGAAATGAAGACAAATGGAGAGAAACAGTAATTTTTTTTTCAATTTTGCAGAGTAAACAAGGAACAAGAAAATTTTTATCTTTAAGGAAAACCAAAACCAAATTACATAATATAACAAAATACACATATAATAACAAGTGTAAAGAATCTATAAAATAATACTTTAAAATGGAAACGGGGGATTATTGTCAAATAAACAAAGAAGTGTTTAATATTTGAAAAAAAGAGCATATTTTTTATTAGATTAGTTAATTTTTCTTGGATTCCATTTGGGTTCGGTTTTACTCTCCCTCTCACAATACATTCACATAATGGCTCCGTGGTGATTCTAATTTCCACACTAATTTGATCCGATTTGGAATCATTTCGGATCCGTTTGTGGTTCCGTTAATGAAGTGGTTTCGGATCCTAAACCGAGTCGCTTGAAATTATACGTCGAATTATGTTTTTGTTTATTTCCATAGAGATGGTAAAAAACAAATGCTGAAATCGATTTCGTAAAATAATTTATTTCATGAAATTGTGTTTTGCATTGGAAATTTCCATTGTATATTCGATTTTCTGAAAGAAATTATTGCTTGTGGTGGCATAGGGTTAATGGGGTCGCGTTGTTTTATGTTGTGCTGAGATGTTAGCAAACTTTTTCTTCGATTCTGTTTTGATTGATTGATGCCCGACATTAAACTTGACGGGAGTGATGTTTTTATTTCCTTTTTTGTATGCAGATGAGATTCTATTTCACTATTTTTTGTCTCATGACGGTAACTATTCTTTCGGCGCCCTTAAAACATAATTGTTTGCACTTAAATTCTTCAAATACACCATTTTTATGTTCATTGTTAAGTTATTGACCAATTGGTTGAATTATTATAGGTGTTCGAGATTTAAAATATATCTCCTTCGGCTGTTTTGGTCGTAATGTTTTTTTAATGAAACAATTTCATTTCCTTCCCGACGCTTCGACGGTGGTTGCTGTCTTCTTCATGGGATCTTTTATTTACAAAAATAAATTGAACATATTATACCCATAAGAACATTTAGTGTAAAATTTTGGCAAACTTACATTTAGTAGGTATTACAGATAAACATAAATAATACAATGAAAGACAAATATAAGGCCGTGTGTGAATTGCGTTAAAATGTTGGTTAAATTTTCTACCTTGGTTAAATTTTGAAGTTTGGTTTGTGGTGGGATCAAATTTATCTTTTTGCTGTGTGAATTGCGTTAAAACGGATTTATTAAAACACTATTTTGGCTAAAATTCCTTCAAGATTGAAGAAATTTCCCTAAAAACATTTTTTTTGTTGTTCAAGTTAATTAATTTCTTTCCCAAAATCCGACTTAGAAGATACAAAGTTAATAATTTGGCACGAAAAAAGTAACGAATTCTCAGTTTTACTAATTTGTTTCGGTTTTACGTCGTTAATTTAATATTTTAAAACAACAATTCCAAATCTTTTCAAAACAATTCCCATTATGGTTAGTTTGTTGATTTAGTATGTAAACACTAGTTTTCACAGCTGAAGAATTTGACAAGCTGACAAATCAATTTATTTGTATTCAATTTGCAAAATGAAATACAATGAGTATTTTAATTAATTATTTTATATTTGTTAAAATATTAACGGATAGTTAATATATATAATATATATAATATATATAATATTTGTTTTTTCCTCTTGAGACCCTATACAAACAAAAATAATAATGTAATTTAATTTTTCAATTGTATAAATTAAAACTTACATTTATTATATGGTTTCCCAGTAGATCTGGACTTTTTGGAGTTCATCTTTCTTTTCGGTTATCGCTTACAGTTTCAAATTACTCTATCTTGAGAAACGTTAAATTTTAACGCAAATTTAGTCTGCTCTACAGCTGCCTACATTTTAATCCATTTTATTCACCACGCTAGTGTCAAATTATAACCAAGTTACAAAATTTAACCAACATTTTAACGCAATTCACACACGGCTTAAGGCAATGTTTAAAAAAAAAATTGTATGATATAAAAAAACACCGATTCTGCCTAGTCACCAAAGAGCAGTAAACCGATGAAATGTTCTGGCTGTCTTGTTTACGATTCATATTGTTTTTGTTGTTAATAATATGAGGCGTTTCTAGAGTATACCGCTTGGAGACATGTTTCTCCCCTTCCAGGATTTCCACTCTGTCAAAATCTGGTTTGTATCCACGCTCAATGGAGTGTAAGGCCAATGCTGTCTTTCCAAGACTTTTTAAATTAATGTCGGATTTGTGGTTGGAAATTCGTTGACAAAGAAGTTGTTTCGTTGTACCGATATAGGAAAGATTGTAATTATCTTCCTCATTGCCACGACAGTTAATTTTATAGACTACGTCTGTGCACTTATCCTTTTCCGTTTTTGTTTTCATGTTGTTGAAAAGAGGTGCCAGCGTCCTATTGGATTTATACGCTAAACTGACGTCATTAGTACTATTTTTTACCGTCTCTTTAAAGATTTCTGACAGTTTGGGAACATAAACTATACTCTTATAAATACCTCTCTCTTTTTGCCGATTATCAACAGGAGCTTTGTGTGTTTGGCGAAGTATCAAGCTCCGTATGATTTTCATTGGATAGCCATTATCTAGGAGAATTTGTGTGACTATTTTCTCATTTGCGGCGTGATATTCCCGGTCACTCAACACAAAGACTTTGAACTAGGCTGTATTAATAAAAATATGCTTTGCTTGATTGGATCTAAAGTAGACAAGTCTTCCAGATGCTGTGTGTTTCTGATACCAATTGAAAGAGAGTCTATCATTAACGCGATGAATCTTGACGTCTAAGAACCTTATCGCTCTGTTTTGTTCCCTCTCAACGGTAAATTGTATTTTTTCATGATATGAATTAAGGCATCGTAAAACATTGTCGACTTCCCCCTCATTAACAACTGCAAATATATCATCTATATACGATTATCTTTGGTATGTTACTATCGGCAAATTTATTGTCCAAAAGGTTGTCCAAAACTTAATCGGCAATGGTAGGATAAAGTGTATTTCCCATTGGAATTCCATGAATTTGTCTGTATAAGTTATCTCTATACTGAAGGTAATTGTTTTCTTTAAGACAAAAATCCAACAACTCCTTGAATTTGGTTTGGCTCAACTGTGTATGTTTACTTATTGTCTCCCATTTTGTCCTAATGATGGCTACTGCCAGTTGTACAGGAACATTAGTAAATAATGATAGAACATCATAAGATACTAAAACATCAATTTGTTCTAGAACCAGAATATTTACCTTATCTTTAAATTCATAAAAACTTTTAATTGAGTAGATCGAATCTCTTATCACGCACTGTAAAATTCTCCCCAAGTATTTTGCAAGGTCATAACAAGGAACTCTCATTGATGACGTTATAGGTCTAAGAGGCATGTTTGGTTTGTGAATTTTCGGTAACACATAAATTGCAGGTATTTGTGCTGTGTATTGGAGGCCTAGGTTAACAGGAGTATATCAAGTCATAAAAAAGTTTTTTTTTTTCATAAAATTCATTTTGATAATATTTTTTTCAAACAGACTTAACTACAACTTAATCTCTGTTGCTTCAATGAAATATCAAGACATAAATTGCCCAGCGAAGAAAAGAAAATTCTGAAAAAAAATCAAACCAAGTTATGTGAGCTATCGTCTACTGTCATAACAGATATGCCTGGTTACACGAGCGTAAAAAGTAATCAATTTAAGATAAAGAATGTTAGATTTTTAGAATGAAAGAAAGGGATGGGGAAAAAATGTCAAGTTTAATCATTTCGCTCATTTTCTGATATATTGGGTTAAAAGTCATATTTCATTCTAAAAAGTTTTTTTTTGTCAAATATTGAGGGCGTTCGGTGTCAGACAGCCTTCTGATACATTGCTGAAAAATATATTGTGCGTTTGTGAACGTATGAAACTTAATAGGTAACCATTTCTGTCAAAAGTCAAAACAGAAAAAAAACGACTTGCTTATGATTACGCTTCGGCTCAAAGTGAATTAAACATACATTTGTTGGCTAAAATATAAATTAAAAATGAATCAGGAAGTAAGAACCACAAATGTTTCAACCGATTCAGAAGAAGAAGATGATGTATTAGGTACGTAATTAAAGTTCACAAACAACAATTGAAAAGACAGCTGATTTCGTAGTCAGCTTTGCACTACGATACCTAAGTATACCAGAAATTTAGCGCTAGCTTGGCTTCGATTTGGAAATCATATGTTTTGTTCGTTGTTATGGTCGTCAGATGTTAATTGACAGATATTTAACACGTATTACAGCAACAACGAACGTATTGCACAGCAAAGCTGTGCGCTACCGAACACCCCCATTATCATTTTTGTTTTGCCGGCGAAAGAGAATGTACTATAGAATACCTTGGTTTTCCTCGTAGCGTTTACATTTCGTTTTATGTGTAAAAGACTGGGTTCCTTCTATATTCTCAAATTCGCATGCATTCACAATTAATTGGTTTTCTGTGTGTATCCACAAAGCTGATTCTGTTTTGCGCTCATGTATCCAAGCACGATGTACATATGTGTATGCTTGGCTCAATTCAATTCATTTAACATTTCATAGTCTGTTATTACACTTTGAAATCAGATGCATGCGACTTTTCGAACAACGTAAGTGTAAAGCCTATATCACACTGCCAGTTTATTCACCACTGACGAGCTGTGACGTCACACAAACTGACGCGGTTTCTACGCCAGTGAAGCTATTGCTCGTCAGTGGTCAGTGGAGTTTTCACACTTACTGGCAGGTTATCACACTTACTGGCAGGCTTTTGCCAGTGTGTCCCAAAACGACATGACGGATGAAGCCCGTCAGTGAAATTTTTTACAAGCCGGTCAGTGTACTGACGCTTGAAAAACTGGCTATCACACTACACTGACGCACGATTCACATGAGTCAGTGAAATTTAAGAAAAATCCTGTCACTGAACAGATGTGTTATCACACCCCACTGGCAGTACTGGCCGTCGCGTCGATGCCAGTGGCTGTCAATTGTCTTATATTTTTGTTCGAGTCAACAATCGTTGTTGTATGGAGTGGAGACGGGATTCTTGTTTTGTTTTAATTACTTTTTAATGAGTTCAAATCTCTAACAGTAAGTACTTTATTTTCAGCACTGAATGAATATTTTATAAAATCTTTTGTTAGCGATTATAAATTTCAAGTTACAGTTGCAATCAAAACTTTTGGAATTTTTTTAAATTGAAATGCGGATTTATTGTGAAAAACCTGTAGAGCGAATTCCAAAAAATGGTCTCGTTGGCAAAGGCATGTTCAGCCGACCAAGCTCTAAAATAAATCAAATGCAATTAATTTCGTTTTTATTTGGCAATCCGGAAGCCTTCTGGACTCTTTTGAAAGTGTTCACTTGTGAACAATGACAGTTCTGATCCTGAAAAAAGAGAATTTTGCTTCTGGATTTGAAATCAGAATCGGAACCGAAAGCACTCACACATTCATATACTTGAACGTCAAACTCGGCTGTTCTCATTTTTTGTATCATCATTGTGCAACAAACATTTTTTTAATTTGAATATTTCCATGTACACAATTATTTTCACACATGCAATCTCATTTAAATTCAGAATCGTCAGAATTACTTACACAAAGGATTCAGTTGGGATCCCGGATCGGAGACGGAAACGCCATAAATCTGATGTATATATCTTTATTGAGACTAAAATTTCTTTTAACAAAATACGTGTTCTTATTTCTTTCTTTTACTTACTAACATATAATAGTCCGTTCCGGTACTCAAAAACAATCAGTTCTCCAAATTTTCGTAGTTTTTCACACAAGAGAGCGCTCAAGAGAAAGTAAAATATTTCCCCAGACTGCGAATTTTAGTGCAAGAAATTTCTTTGGACAAAATTATGAATATGTGTGTTCAATGAGGCTGTTCGGAACAGATTAGAACACTTTAGAACAGAAAAGTACAGGATTTTGCTGTTCAATGAGAAATTTTCTGTTCTAAACTGTTCTGGTTTTTGTTCAATGAGTCTGTTTGGAACAGCTTGGAACACTTTAGAACAGGATTTTCTGCACTTGCTTTTTAGGTAGAACAGGTTAGAACAGGTTTGTGAGAACTGTCAAAACCAATTGTTGTTGTTAAAAAAAAAACATTTCGGTGTTAGATTTAGTTGATAAATCATTTTCCGTGTCGGAATCATCTCAATTTCATGAAAAATATTTTTTTTAAATAAATTCAATGCCATTTTAGATTATTTTTAAGAACGTTTCTACAAAAAAATAAACGAATTTGAATTGTAGGTAAACAACAATATTTATTTTTTGTCAGATGTCTGACTGTTCTAAGTTGTTCTACGAGTATCTTGTTCTGAAGTTTCTCACGAATCTGTTCTGTTCTGTCCTGTTCTGTTCTAACTTTTTCGTCATTGAACAATCTAAATGAAAAAAGAAAAAACAAATACATAAGCTGTCAGTTGCCATGTGTATCGTTAAAAAAGTTGAAAATAATGGAATTTATAGTCTGATCTGTCTTATTCGTGCAAGAAATTAAAATTTGTGATATCAAATTGGTTATTTTAATAAATAAAATGACGCAAATCTTTAATAAAAGTTTTCAAAAATACACTTTTACGTTGACGTTTAAAAAATGACAAAAATTGTTGTTCAAAGCTTTTCCATACGTTTGTGAAACTTTGTTGCGCTCTGAAAGATTTTTACCCCCATTCTTGCAAAAATGACAGTCTTACATTTTTGTGCACAAAGTACGCGGCAAGTTATTGTTTTGACCCCCTTATAACACGTATCACTTGATTTACTCTTTTTTATGTTATGCCACACATTACTTTTTTGTTAGATATTAAATAGTTTAATTAGCGATTACTTTTATTTAGCTAAATTGCGCACTTCTGTACTTGGCGGATGTCAAATGTAAACCTCCAATTAAATCTGAAATTACTTGCACAAATTAAAAAATGTCAAATATAGGTCAGTATACTGACGGGGTTTCTTCACTGGCACAACCCCAGGGTTAGCCAGTTATGGGACTGCGTCAGTACACTGACGCTCTGTGACTACTTATCACACTAGCCATTTTTCAAACGCTAACCTAAAAGTTAAAATGGCAGCCAAATAGTATACTATCGATAGAATGCTGTGAGCTGTGCAATGTATGAAATTTTTTATAGAATGCTATTTGTGGTCTCCATGAGCAATTTTCATACAATGCGACCTAGCTTACTAGAAAATCTAGATCGTGGAGACCCCATGTAACATGGGGACAACAGCTCATAGCATTTTATCGATAGTATACTATTTGGCTGCCATTTTAACTTTGAGGTTAGCGTTTGTGGCTGGTGAACCTTTATGGTGTGTGTATTGTTGTAATTCCTTGTTTTTTTTGTTTAATTCCTTTTGTTGAAGGTTTTTTAAGTCTTGTAATGCTACTAGAGCAAGAACACAGCGATACGTATTCCTTCGCGACATTTGTGCAATTGGAATAGTATTCCATGAAATACCCAATGCCAAATTTTCTAGCATTCTATTTTTCTTTCTTTCTATCAAAATGGCAGATAGTATTACATAAAATATAGAAGGTGGAGACACCATGTAAAGTTTTCGTTGCAACAATTTGACGTCCCATCTTTCGAATTTTTTTCTCTCTTGCACTTATACGTTGTTCGAAAAGTCGCATGCATCTAGTTTCAATGGCCGAACTATCCGGATAAGTTGCTGTTATTGTAAAAATACAGCTGCTGACAAAACAACAGCTGTCGAAAAAAAATCTTAAGCTATCCGAAAAACTTTGGTTTACTTTTGTATCCCATGAGAAATGTCAAAAACATATGCACAAACCCATACAAATTCAACCTATTCGATGTTGGTTTTTCAGGAACTTCAGTGGATACTAACATATCTTTAGACCCATTTAACACAAGGAAACTGAGTTGCCGGCAACTGGGAGTTTGTTGGTGAGAACGGCAAGAAGTAAGGGGAATGAAAAAAATCTCCCCGGTCAACGATTTGAAGAGATTTTTTTGACGTTATGTTTTGAAATTTTCTCTGGTTTCCATTTTGACTTCTGTCTCTGATAGATGTCAAACATATTTTTTTTAAAGAGAAATTGTTTCTTACAATTATATTATTACATTAACCAAACCAAGTGAGTTACTTAAATAAATTCATTGTGATAGTTCAAGTTTTAATTCTTGTAGGCAAGGCATTTAATTCAATCCATCACGAGTTGGTACACATTTCATACATAAAATTATGCGCCTAGACATGGAAAATCGACAACAAAAACGCACGGACCAACTAAGCTCTCAGCTTGTGGCTTCATCATCACATTTAGTTTATAATGACGTTTCTGTATTAACGAGCAGCAGCAGCAGCAGGCAGCACCACAGGTATCAGTCATATCAACCTGTCAGTGGTACTGTACCAATAAAGCTTCGGTGCATTCCAATAAGCCCAATATAATCTTCCCATCATCACTATCATGTGTTGGGTCCAAGATTTGGATGGCAACAGAAACGCACAACAAATCTGCACACAAATCAATTTTCTCCTGGTTCATTGTTTTTCCGTGACCTTTTAATATATTAATTTAGCAAACCATTATTAACAACCACAATAAAAAAAATAACATTTACCTAATCGCACCAGGTTTCTTTATTTTTAATTTATGTTTTTAAAAATAAGCTGCGGTTAATTTATAACTCAAAATTGTGTAGAATTTTCCAGCCGCGAAGCAAATTGTTTACAAAAAGCGAATGTCAAATCAAAAGCAATTCAAAAAACGAACAACTCAGTTTCCTCATCAATTTCTTCGTGTGAAAGCTACAAGGCAATTAAAGGAAATCGTCAAAAAAATCTCCAGCAACTGGTTTCCCTGTGTGAAAGAGGATATAGATAGGATATCGTACCGACATCTGAATGGGGCCAATGTGTAATACCAGACTTGTATACAAGGTTAAAACAGCACATACATAAAATCACAGATGATAAATACCAAGATGGAAATCTTTCGTACGTTTCACCCTCCACAACCCATTTGCTTACATTGTTGTATTTGTAAATTCGACTTTCTATCCATGAATACAGTGAAATCAAACAAAAAAAATGTACTAGGGGTTTGTGTTAAGAAATTCAAATAGTAGTAGACTTTTTTGTTCTGTCCTTGTTTACAGATTTGCCAATAGGGATTTTGATCTACGATTGCGAATATTTCTGTGCAAAAACAACGCAAACATTTCTTTGATATAATATGTGTATGTTTATTGTGTATGAAAGAAAACCGTTTAACATTTCAGCAAATTTAGCTTTACCGTGGCGCGATAGTTGTGTGCTCGCCTGTCAGCCTCGTGGTCACAGATTTGATTCCTGCCGTTGTCTATGTCTTCTTATATTCCATTAAAAACCAATTCTAAAAATTGTCACAAAATGAGTTGCTGGTTTACTCATTACATGCTGTTCAGGCATACCACTAACAACATGTGATTGAGTAAACTACTTATGAATATGACAACGACTTAAAATAAATAATGCGAGTTATAAGAGACATAAATAAATAAGACACGGTAATTTTCTCCGCATTAGTTCAGCCGCCATCCCTGGAGATAAAATCTGTGACAACAAGCACCGTCTCAATACGTCGCGCCACACATCTTTCTATCCTTCTTTCTCTTCTTTCACCGGATGCCGCGTTGTGTTAAAAACATATAAATTATACATATAAATTATAAAAAAAAAAACAGGTTTTTCGTAGTGTGTATTTTAAATGGACTCAGATATAAAAGAATAGTATGTAGGGTTTCCGCCTTTTTTAAGATAGGAATTTTTATTTAATCGTTTTGCTTATAAAAATTTTATCTTTTTCCACACCACCATGAGGTAAGACAAAAGGTGTCAGTAGGCCTAATCCCTTTTAAATAAAAAACAAGTAAAAATAAAACATTTATTTATTAGGATTAATTAAAAAAAATAATCTGCTATCTTCACCTAGGTTTATAACAAGATTTTCTACAGAGCGTTCCGAAAAAACGTCCATTTCCCACATTTTCGGCTCAACCACCTGCTCGACGTGTCGGACACACAGATGCCATTTTTACTTCACTTCACATTAATTAACCGCGCACTATGAAAATCTACGCAAGTAATGTTCTTCTTGAAAGAAAATAGCTTACAATTTTGTAACTGAATTTTAACGTATTTTCGACACATTAAAAGAAGTGCAAAAAATGAAAATACTCCACGATAACACTCATCATTCAAAACTTTTTTTAAAGGTTAAATCAAAAGCAACAGAATCCTAAGGAAAACAACCGAACGAGTTTACAAATCGCCATCGGTAACTCTGAAAGCACATTAATATTTAATGGGGGTTGAAAAGCAGCAGCAGCACACTCAGATGTGCGCTGAGTAGGACTTTGGGTCTGTGTTAGATGCAATAAAGTTTTTTTTTATTATCTTATATATTTACTGCGAGCAAACACTTTTTATGGAGAAGTTCTTTCAATTTAGTATGGTGCAAAAATATGACACCCTAATGATTTTGAAAAAGCTTTCCCATAAGACGTGTACTGGCTATTTTTCTGGGACAGAGTATAGTGTACGTAAAGTAGATAAAATCTTGCTACAAATGTAAAATTTGTTTTGACGGAATAAAATTGATTCTGTTCAGAAAATTTTCGTTTTTTGTCCAGAAAAAAATTCATGAGTAATGGCGTTTTTATTTGGCAATCCGGAATCCTTCTCCGATACGGGATCGCAACTGAAAATTTCTGCGTGATTCTAACGATTCTGAATTTTAATGAGATTGTATGTGTGAAAAATATTGTGTACGTGGAAATATTCAAATTAAAAAAAAAATGTTTGTTGCACAATTATGGTACAAAAAATGACAAGAAGCGAGTTTGACGTTCAAGTATATGAATATGTGACAGTTCTGATTATGATTTCAAATCCAGAAGCAAAATTCTCTTTTCAGAATTAGAACTGTCATTTTTTCCCAAGTGAACGCTTTCAGAAGAGGCCGGAAGGCTTCCGGATTGCTAAATAAAAACGACATGTGTGAATTACACAAAACACTTAACAGTTTTAAAAAACACTTTCTGACACGGGGTGTATTAAAATCGTACCTCATATGCGGAATTTACTTTTTTGTTTTCTTTAAAAGCGTTTGAAAAAAATAAGTTTAATGCATTTAAGATGAACCCTTGAACTAAATTTTGAATTTTGTTAAATGAAAACACTTTTTCAAGATTTTGCACAAATATATAAGATTTATTGTATAATTTAGGCAATTGCTGAACATATTCGGTATTAACTTAAGTTTAAAAACATTGATTTAATGGCGATTTCGTTTCAATAAATAGGATTCGCTACTAAAACCAATCCTTTTTGGCTTTGAAAAGAACGATTACGGATCTAATCTCTTTTTGTGACTGCGTGTGTTGCTTGGCAGCTCTAAAAAAAAAAATCTTCAATTCAAAAACACACCAATGTTACGTTTTTATTTGCTGATTCCGTCTCGGGGGAATTTCTAAATCTAATTGCACTTTTTTAATATTTGCTTCCAAGAAGTTTTTAACAATAATTTTATTTTTTTTTAAATATTAATTTGTTCTTTCTGTACACTGCCACAAAATAAAAATTAATTGACAGCACAACAATTGAGAAACTTCAAAACAAATATTGTAGTGTGTACGAATCTGTGTACAAATCCGTTTTGAATCCGTCTCCAAAAAGAGATTCAATTCGGATCTGTTTTTCCAGAAAAAAATTGGTTTTAATATGAAACGAATCCGATTTTCAGAAAAAAATTGACTGCGGATCGACGGCAGATCAATATTTTTATTGAAACGAAATCGACATAAGTTATTATATACTTACCCCGGTTATATGAATGGATTGAGGAATCGAATCCGAATCGCGTGATCGAAAGATTGAATTAAAATGGAATGGAAGTGACAATCTGAGTTTACAGAATAAACAACAGAAACAATACAATGAAAAAGGAAACCCGCTCTGAGCACAAACAAAAGCAAAAACACTATTGTGCACACACACACCAAGAATCAGATGTGAATTCGATTCTTCAATTCCCTGATTCAGGTATACATATATGTATTTATTTTTAATTCGATTCAACTCGTATAGTGGGATCGGGTCAAGTAATCCTATTTTCATCGGATTCAAGTATACAACGACCTAAATCCTGATTCAATTCTCCATATAAACGTAGTAAATGTCACTATTTTTAAGTATTTTCAATGCATTAATAAATTTAAATAATATACATATTAAGGTTATCACTTAATTAAGTTTTCATAGTTTTTGAACATTTTTTTTTTTTGTTTACTATAGTTTATTTTTATATTCGTCACTTTTTATTTTCCTTATTTCTGGCAAACTTCAGTAAATTTCAAACAATTCTCCAAAATCGAAATTTACGATTACTTTTTAAAATTGAAATTGAAATTTCTTGCCGACATGACAAGCATCCGTTCACATTTATCAAATATTCAGGGCGACTTTCCATTAGGGGAGCACGCGTAGAACTTTCATTTTTTTACAGTGAGCTAGGGGTCTCTATAAAACAGCTTTAAAATATTACGGTGATGAAACACAGTTAAATGTGATTAAAAAATGTTTTAATTTTCAATGTTGGCCTTTTTAGTACAACACTTTTGTTCAATTTGTCTTTAAATTAGAACGTATTTCAACACACGGATACTTATATTCGGTAGATTTATTATTAAAGATAATAATTAATAATTAATATGAAAATATAAGTTCTTCTATTTTTAACATATTTTTAAAATTTGCAATATTAATACACAATACAAAAAATTCCCGGCAACGAAAAACTGTTTTGACAGTTCTTGTTAATACTTCCTTCTGGTAGTGTTCTGATAATTTTTTTTTGCACCTAGGTACTTTATTTTTGGAAATTTTAATGGAAACATTTTTTGGATTAAAAGTACAAGTGTAGTTTTTTTCAGTAATAAAACTTACGTGAAAACTTTTAACTAAATGAAATATCATATTTTTCGAAAAGTAGTTATGCATCACTTTTAAAATACATATGTACCGACTTATTTACTCTCAGTAAAAACTAATTGTAAATTAAAAAAAAAAACATTACACAAAACGTATGTATAGATAAAAACCTACTTGTGTGAAGTTTTGCTGTAATTAATTTCACAACGTACAAACAGGTTGGTGGGTAAGGGGACATGCTGCCCCCTGCAACCCCCCTACCTGGGCCAATTATAGGATTTGGGTTGGGGTCAAGGTTGGGTGTATGCAAATCTTTTTTAAGAATTTGACCTGAAATGAAATCAATTTATATTTTCCAAAGAAAAATGCACATACTACAACACTTACCATACCGAAGTTGCATACAGTCATCTGTGATTGGTAAACAACTGTCAACACAAAAAAAAAGTTGTCGGTAGTCATCAATTGCATACATTTTGTATGAAAAATGAAAACTCTTAAAATTTATTAAAAATAGAAATAAAAGTTTCCTCACTTTAAAATTGTTATATATATTGTTTTTAAACATATATCTACTGAATAAAAGTACCCGCGTGTTAAAATTCGTTCTCCTCTAAAGGAAAGTTCAGCCAAATATTCTTTTCATGTCAGTTATTATCAAATTATTTTGATTTCCATCAAACATTCTCACTAGCCACATGATAGAGCGTTCACATTATCAATTGACACACATATATGACAATGTGAACCCCCCTTTAAATTCTGAGAAGAAAAATCCAAAAAGGAAACAAAAAAGTTATTACCACAAAGCAAACAGAAAGAGAAACCAATATACGCACGAAATTGCATAGTAATGACAAGTCGTGCATTGGTCGTCGACTCGGCTGTCTTCGTCACCTTTTCTGTCTTCATAATCATCATGTGTTCTCGTTTGTATTTCTTTTTTTTTTTTGTATCAATTTTTTTATGAAAACAGAAACAATTTTTTAAACAAATTCTTTGTTCATAAAAAATATATTTTAAAATCCGCAATTTAACGTTTGTTCTTGTTCTCATATTATGGATCCCTACAAACTACACGCTATATCCCCTTGAATCGGCACCGTCGGGTACTAAAGATGTTTGTGTTTAATTCATCAGTGTTTCTTAATTTCATTCTTAATTTAGTTAATAATTAATCTAAAGTGAAACATACTACTTTTTTAAATCAGTAAGAAGGAAGACTTGTTTCTAAAGTACATTTGTTTTTTACGGCTCGAGTTTTGTACCTAAATGCACCTTGCTAAATGATGTGACGATTGTCGCAGTGGTGCGAGAAAGTAAAACTTAAAATATTTGTTCATATCGAAGAAATTGTGAAAAGAGCTGATTGCATTTTCTAAATAAAAAAGTGTTTTTTTTTTTATGTTCATCATTGTCGAAAAATTGGACTTTGAAGAATTTTGTCATTTCACCTAGAAAATATTAAAATTTCCTCTCACCCTTAAGTGAAATCCTAATTACCATTTTTTTCTTTCGTCTCGTTTCTTTTCCATGTGCTTATGTGGTATAGATAAATATATATATATATAGATATATATCTAACTATGGTTAAATATGTGTAAGTGTGACCATTTTGCAAAGCAAATGAGAAAGAGATATGTTTACTGTTCCTTCGCCATGTTATCATGAGGAGAAAAGCAAGATAGGAACCAACTTTAAAGAAAACGTGTACAAAATGTTCATAGGAGTACAGCGAATTACAAACGTGTGCGAGATTGTGTGACTTGTGCAGTTATTTGACGGAATTGCATTCAATTTTTAATTCGTTTATTCTGTTTGAACAAATGCTTCAAAGTTTTATTAAGATACTATTTTCCAAAGCTTAAGTATATTATACCTTTTTACGTACATAGTTACTATTTAGTATTACAAAATGGATTCAATCAAACACCGTATCTATACATTCTGCATATATTTGCATGCTACGCAAAGTCGATCTGGCCCTTCCATTATTTTGTATTTATTGCTTCATTCCGTAGCGATGAAGGCAATTGAAATTTTATTTTTTACTTAAAAACTAGCTAGTCCTTACTATGTGTATCTGACTGAAATTGACAAGTAGTGCCTACTATACGAAAATCGTTTCGTGATAAAATGCCAACTGAGTAAAAAGTGTTAAAGAATAGCTTTTCTGTATCAATGGATATTCAGCAATTCTTGGCAATTAAGCTATTGCCTTTATACGTTTGCTTCTTTTTACGTACGTAACATGGGGTCTCCACGATCTAGATTTTCTAGTAAGCTAGGTCGCATTCTATGAAAATTGCTTATGGAGACCACAAATAGCATTCTAAAAAAAATTTCATACTAGATATTGCACAGCTCATATTATTCTATCGATAGTATACTATTTGGCTGCCATTTTCACTTTGTTGTTAGCGTTTGTGGCTGGTCAACGTATGTGGTGTGTGTATTGTTATAATTCCTTGGTTTTTTGTTTGTTTAATTCCTTTTGTTGAAGGTTTTTAAGTCTTGTAATGGTACTAGAGCAAGAACACATCAATACGTATTCCTTCGCGACATTTGTGCAATTGAAATAGTATGCAATGAAATACCCAATGCCAAATTTTGTAGCATTCTATTTTTCTTTGTTTCTATCAAAATGACAGATAGTATACTATAAAATATAGAAGGTGGAGACACCGTGTAAGGTTCATTTGTCCAAATAATGAGTAATACTACGTTTCCACTGAACTTTAATCTCTTGTAGATTTACTAATCTCAAGAAGTGTTTCCACCGCTCCAAAAGTAAATTAATTTTGACAATAATTCAAAATGCATATATCGTTTCATTTTCTCTTATGATGTAGAATTGAGACAGGCAGCTTCATCTGTGTCAACCCAAGAGAAAAATTTACTTTCCCGATGAATGTGTGCATTTCGATATGGAAATAGGGTAGTTCGATTGATGATTTAAATGAGATTTATTTTAAATCATCTGAGAAGATTAAAATTGTATGGTAAATCCTCGAGATTTGTAGGAGATTTAGTTAAAGTGGTCGGTGGAAGCGTAGTAAAGCACAAGGATGGGAAATTTCGGCAGCTATTTTGGTTTGCCCACAAGCTAGTACTGTTGGGAAACTAATATTTTTACATCTGTGTAGGATAAAATAATATTTTTGCATCTGCGTGTAGTTTCATTACACCATGTTGTGTTGTATTTGACATCTTGTTCATTAGGGGGTTCACATTTTCAAACATGCTGGACAAGCATGGCTTGATGATGTTTGATGGATTGAAACCATTTTAAGTTCACATTTATGCTGTCAAACATTAGTTCTTTTTAGAATTTTGACAATGGCGGACGTTTTAATTGCAACTCGAGGAAACGAATTTGGACTTAAGGAATGGGTAAAAAAACGTCCAAAATTTTCTTCGTTAAATTTGTTGGATGAATTGAAATTGACATCGCGTGTAGATTATATAAATTCAGGATGGTGGCAGAAAATCGTTGAAATACCTAATACCACAACGAAGGAACATAACATGGGGTCTCCACGCCTTAGATTTTCTAGTAAGCTAGGTCGCATTCTATGAAAATTGCTCATGGAGACCACAAATAGCTTTCTATAAAAAATTTCATACTATACATTGCACAGCTCATAGCATTCTATCGATAGTATACTATTTAGCTGCCATTTTCACTTTGAGGTTAGCGTTTATGGGTGGTGAACGTTGTGGTGTATGTATGGTAATAATTCCTTGCATTTTTTTTTTGCTTAATTCCTTTTGTTGAAGGTTTTTTAAGTCTTGTAATGCTACTAGAGCAAGAACACAGCGTACGTATTCCTTCGCGACATTTGTGCAATTGAAATAGTATGCTTTGAAATGCCCAATACCAAATTTGGTAGCATTCTAGTTTTATTTCTTTCTATCAAAATGTCAGATAGTATACTATAAAATATAGAAGTTGGAGACACCGTAAAATAGCTCTTCTGTTCCCGACCCAGATCTTTCACTTTAGGTGTTTTTTCGAACAGAGTTCGAGCACATAGATTATGCACTGAACTTGTTTCAAACAGAGTGAGTTCTGAACACTGATATGTTTTTTAAACACACTTGATCCACACAAATCAGAATACGTTTTCATTTTTAACAATAAAAAAGCAATAACTACCCTTTTTTGTACACTGATACACACCAGATACATAAAATCAAAAAGCGATCGACTTCTTTCGCCAAATTATGTATCTAATTATTTTTTTCTTCACATTATCGTTCTTGGCACACATGTCTTTTGGTGCGTTCAGCAATTTACTCGCATGCTCAGTCAATTATTACAGATGTTCAGAACGAGAAAAGAAACACATTTGGAGCTCTGCATGTACAAACACAAACTAATTTTTTGACAACTCAGACTGCTCTGAACTAAAAAAGGAAAACGCCTTTCGTCTTTTTTTTAGTTCTCCCCGAAAACATGTTCTAATGCAATTAATTTTCTTTTTTAATGACTCCACATTGGCATTTAGCTCTATTTCTCTAAATTTGTGTTTGTTTCATAAGCTTTCTGTTTTTTAATAGCTTCACTTTTTATTTGCCATGTCTCTGGTAAAACCCGATATACATATATATATATATAAACAACTAAAAAAAATCTCTCCAAAATTCGCAGTTTCAGCTTACAGCCATTATTATTTTTTTTCTTTTGGTTTGAGTTTGATGCGGACAGGTTGACAACTTTTTTTAGAATGAAATTTCCCACTGGCTTGACAAGCATGCGTTCATATTCTCCAACATGTGTGTCAAGCAAGCAAAATATCAATATATTATCCAACATGCTTCACAAGCCGTTTGATGGAGCGTTCACATTTTCAAATTCGAGTCAATAAAGTCATGCTTGTCCAGCATATTAGAGAATGTGAACCCCCATAAATAGAAAGTCAAATTTACAAATCCAATAATGTAAACAAATGGGGGTCTGGAGGGTGAAACGCAATAAAGTTTTCCATCTTATCTGTGGTGGTCTCCAGAATGAATTCCGACTAAATTGAAATTAAAGATCAGTAGGGAAAAACTTTGGTTTGGCATTCTTCAAAGCACTACGTCGGTCGAGTCGAACAAGAAAATGTTCTGATTTTCAAAACATTCAGTAATGCGGGATATACACTGTTCAAATGCATGTCATGCATATGAAAGTTTATTCAACGAATACACTCTCATATGCATGACATGCATTTGAACAGTGTATATCCCGCATAATACAGTAGTGCTAATAAAAAAGCAAATATGTATGTTTGTTTTCATTCAAAAAATGCGTTTCAATACTTTGAATTATGTATGTAAATATTAGGTGTATAATGTAGTTTAGGCATTTTGCTTGTTTTTAAATGCATATTTGCACTGACTCTGGATATAGTTTCTCTCAGAATGTAGTTATATAAACTTAAGTTTTTTTCATATTATATGGGAATTTCAGCAAAATATTCGATGACAAATAAATATAATTTTTGCAGATCATTATCATTAAACTGTTTTTTAATAAAGCAGGTTTAGAAAAGAAACAAAACCTTGAAACAACTCACGAATGTTGTTTGTTCATTACGAATTAATGTACCTAGGTGCCTGCATATTTTTCACTATTTCGTAATTTTCACTTTGTCTGATTTTATATTTTATCATCGCCACTTAAAAATTACAAAAGTCAAAACAATTCATTATCAAAATCCTTACCAAATTCGATTGCAAAACAAAACAAAATATTCTACCTGCATGTAGGTAGGTAAATATATATGTATGTACATACACCAGAATGAAACATATGAATAAATAAAAAGTATAACCCAAAAAACCTTTACCAACTACTTTTTGCTTCAAAACATTCCACATCCATTCCACAACAACAAAACCAGTAAGAAACTTCTTAAAATTAGTCAAGCAATCAGTCTATTTTTCATCAAGAAATGGAATCCATATCCGAGGAATGTAACATGGGTTGTCGTTGGCATTCACCAAGTTAATTTCTACCTGAATATTCAACAGTGAAATCAGGAAATAGGTGTACCTACCTACTTGCCAGCTGTAAAATGGCATGCATGCTAATCATTGAAATCATTTTGTGAATTTCACCCGCTCATTTACAAATAAATACAATATCAAATCTTATTATTCTTCTCTGAAAGATAACATAATACCTTTTACTTTATTCATGGGCAACTTAAATTCCTACAACCGTTGATAAAAATGAATAAGGCCCTCATAATGAATAATAGCGAATCAAACTTAAATCTTGCGAAATCGCTGTTTTCATATAACGATAGCGTTTGGCTTCTATCTACAATAATCTACAAAATGACATATCAACGACTTCTGTATGTCAATTCGTTCTTATGTTATAGCGTACCAAAGTTTAATTGTTCCTCAACATGGGAGCTATATTTGGCGTTTTTCTCGTTTATCTCCGATCAGATCTCTGAGCAGACCCTGAGTATACCGATTTAGATCTGAGTAGAGCATGGTCAGACATCTCCGATTTAATTTTGAAATAAACTTAAACGCAGAACTGTCATATATTATTATAATTGTTTTTATTAAATCTTATTTACCAGCAAATACAAAGCTTTCGTTTTCCGAATTCATTTTTGTTCTTAATTGGTTTTACTTTAGTGATTATTGTTAAAATTATGAGTCAAGTTAGCCGCGCCCACCACTTTGCTCCGTTTGATCGGTCATTTTATTCTGAGCTAATGGTTCATGCCCCGATTTAGCTCTGATTTAAAAAAGAAACACGAGTTGAGTATGAAATGTGTCTGAGCTAAAAAAGAGACACAGATCTTTTCTTGACAGTTGAGTTCTTTACTCGGAGCTAAAAAAGAAAAACGCCAATTAATTCTGGTTGCTAACGAATGAATTTAATCTATATATCCATTTTGACGAACAATTAATCTTTGGTACGCTAAAACTTAAGAACGAATTGACATACGAAGAAACATACTCAAAAGAGCCTATAGTTTGTTAAACATCATATAAACTGGACGGTGGAAAAATGCCGTAACATATTGTGGACAGATGAAAGTGAATTTGTTCTTTTTGGTGGTACTGGATCCCGGCAGAACGTCCGTCATACCCCAACGCCGAATATCAGCCAAAATATACCACACAAACTGTCAAACATGGAGGGCCAAAAATATTGGTTTGGGCATGTTTTTCCTACTGTGGCATAGGGCCTATATATCTCATCGACTGTATCATGGATCAATATGTCTGTTTGTGGGTATTTTAGATGCGAATATGCTGCCCTACGCTGAGTATCAAATGCCTTTAAAATGGATCTTGCAGCAGGACAATGATTCAAAACATACGGGTCGAGCGGCTAAAGAATGGTTTCGGGTCAATGGTATTGAGGTTATGGCTTGGCTCGCACAGTCACCTGATCTTAACCCAATAGAGAATCTATGGGGTGATATTAAGAGGGATTTTAGGAAGGCTAAACCATCGAATAACTGCGAACTTTGGAAGGTGGAAAAGGATTCCTCTGAAAACAAACCAAGTGAGTTTTGCCAGTGTTTAGTGGTTTCCATGCACTTTCGGTGTCAGGCTGTTATTGGTAATAAGGGTTATACAACAAAATATTACACTTAATTTAATTTTCTTTTTTCTAATTAGTTTATGTAGGCTTTTTTGGTCAATTTGTTATTGAATGCAAATGAAAGAATAAAATTAATTTAAAACAAAACAAAATAAAAACATAAAAATAAAATAATTTAACATAAAAAAGACATTACTTTCTGAACAAACAACAAAAATTATCACAGTAGTGTATGCAGGTACTTATTGAATTGCCAAAGCATAGCTCACGATCGTCTTGTCCCTATTCAATAACTAAAAGACTGGCTAGATATAAGAATGACGGATCACAAAGCAGACATTAAAAAAGGAAAGAAAACAGCGGACACACAGCCAACTTTGACGATATAAGAGCATTGGACAAGGAAAAAAGACTGAATGCTAGATTAACTCTTGAAAGTCTACGAATTCAACAAAAAATAACAAAAACAATGAATACACAAGAGGACAAGGGACAACACGATCGTGGGCTATGCTTTGGCAATTCAAAAGTACCTGCATACACTACTGTGATAATTTTTGTTGTTATTTTACTTTTATGTTAATTTATTTTGTTTTGTTTTAAATTAATTTTATTCTTTAATAATAATGCAAAAATAATAATTATGTAAAATTATAATAACTCTTAAGGGGTTTATCTAAATCTAGATAAACCCCTTAAGAAGTCGTGGATAGCGACGAAACGTTGGGAAAAGATGGAATAAACTTTTTTATTTGCATTCAATTACAAATTGACCAAAAAAGGCTACATAAACCAATTGGAAATATAATTGAAAATAATTAGTCACATAATATAATCGTTAATTAATTTAATTTTGTCATACATTTTTTCAAAACTTTTTTGGCTGTTCTATCATTTTCGTCTAAATCTTTTGAATACTACTATTTTTTTGAACAGTGTAATTCATGAGTTAATTTAGTTTTAAGGTTGTTTTATTTTTCTTTGAAATAAAGCAAATATTCACCTTTATTCCGATAGGCGTTTTTCTAAAACGCCAACTGTCGTTTTTTGAGTAGTGTCGCTATTTATTGGTATTCCGTAGCTCAAACGCCGACATTTTTCTCGCTCTTACATTCCACAATACAATCCACCAAAACAGCTGACAATCAATTTGTTTACAAATTGAATTATTTTTTTTTCTAATTTACCTATATGCCTGTAATACCTAATGTCTTTTAAATGCAACCTGAATTGCACGGCACTAGTTAAAAGATGGATGTAGAATGATAGGAAAGAATTTTTTGTTAGCACTGTGGATTTGAGAACCAGGTATTGACTGTCTCATTTTAACCCATGGGCGGCATTTAATTAAAATTGGAGGTATAGAAAAAAGTGCGCCTAGAATTTTCTGCGCCATTTGGTTTCTGAAAACTATATTTGTGTAAATTTGTTTTATACATAGAAGAAAAAACAGAAAAATATATATTTTACACATGTGAATTAAGGTTGATATTTTACCATAAGAATTTTAAATTATAAAAACTAAAATAAGTTAAAAAAATATTACATTTTTATCCTGTCGTCAACAAATTTCTCGACGACAAATTTCGAGGCGTTTTTTCTATAGAAATCGTACGAACTTATGTATGTTCGATCACATCGTATTCAAAAGATTTCTATATACATACAATCTAAATATATTTTAATATAATAATTTATTTTTTATATACAAAGTTTCTTTAATTTTTTTCTAAAAAAAATTGGTATGCCAATCTTAAATATTTAATAATATAAACTTAAAACAAAAGATTTAATCGGCTTAATGAAAGAAAAAATAATTCAAAATTCTGATATAAATACTTATAATAAACTAATTTCAGCTAAAAAAAAGTACGTCATTTTATTTCTTGCATACATTTCAATTTATGAGCAAAACATTTTTAAAATCTGTGGAGCTGTTTTTGAGAAAAAAAGTTTTTTTTTTAAACTTTTTGAAAAATTAAAAAAAAAAATCAAAAAATTAGCAAAAATTATTGAGCAGTTTTCAAAATTAAATTTTTTTTAAAAATGCTTTTAAACATTCAAAAAAATTATTAATTAAAAATATTGGTACGCAGTATAAATTGGGCAAGATAAACCTATATAGGTATGTATGTGTGAAATTTCGAAAGGATCGGTCGAGCCATTTATGAGATAGTCGAAATAAAAAACGGTCCTTTTGGAAAGTGCCGTTTTTAGACATTTTAATTTTTTTTTCAATCATGATCGGTCGTACCTAAAAAGCTGTACTGATTTTTTTAAATCAAAATCTTTAGAGTCGTTTCCGAGAAAAATAGGCTTTCACGTAACGGTTATATGGCAGGTACCGTTATCTTTAGAGCAATTTCCCCTCTGTACAATACCTAAAAACTGTACCAAGTTTGAAGCAATTCGGCCCCCTTTTAGGCTGTAGATGTCTACACATATATGTACATACAGACAGACGTGCAGAATTCTTAGACCATCTTTTTTCGTTTTCGCTATCATCGTAACGTCATATTTGATTGTTATCTCAAAACTTTTTTTTTCGACGAATGCAAAACTTGCCTTATAGTAAATATAATTGAAAGTAAAAAATATAGTGAACGCGTTCCACAAGAGAGAATCGACAAATTGACGTTTATTTGGCGTTGAAGGCCTTACGTAATACCAAATTCGCACTGTCGTTTTTACTTGCGAGTATACGTACTATATAAAGCAAGTTATGTATTCGTAAAAAAACAAGTTTTTTCTACCAATCAAACATGATATTACGATCATAGAGAACACCAAAAAAGTGGCTCCCCAAATTCCAACTGTCTGTCTGTCTATCCTGGAGTCTGCAGCCTAAACGATGCGGTGGATTTGCTTCAAACTTGGTACATATTGTTTTTTCGGTAATATGCCCACACGTTTTTTAAATTTTTTTAAGACGACAAATAACAGTAGCTCCAATACAACGGCTCCAACGATTTTTATAAAAAAAAATCTGTTCCTTAATGAAGGGAACAGATTGTAGATTAACAACAGCTTCAGTGTGGCAATCAAGAGTCTGTGATATAGCTTTAAGGTTCCTGTCGTCATTAATTGTATTAATGTTTTAATGTTGTATTTATTTACATATTCACTACAATAAATTCAAATAACCCTGAAGAAGTTGGAAGATACCAACGAAACGTCGGGAAAAGAATGAAATAAGTGTTTTATTTGCATTCGGAAACCAAGGATCTGTAAGCCTGAATTATAGTTAAAAAATCATATTATATTACATCCAGATCACCATTATCATATATCAAATATCAAAGAAAAAATTGTTATTTTTGGTACCTCTAGGAGAACCATTTTTTGGTTTTCGATTTTCTGGGAAACTGGTAATTTGATTTTGCTAAAATTTTTTTACGCAGAAGCTCCTAAAAAGATTAAACACTTATTGTACACCAACATTTTTCAAAAAAAATTTTCTTTGGAAATAATTTTTTTGAAAACACAAAATTTCGAAAACGACTTAATAGATTTTTTCAAAACTTCGTATTTTGTGTTTTTTTGACATTATCTTGAATATGGAAAAAACAGCGGTACCTCCCATACAAGTTTCTAAAGTTTCTAAGAATCACATAAATCGTATGTACATATACATATTGCACCTAAATTATAAAGTTATATGCATATAGCTACCTAACCATCTACACTCTTCATTTTCATTATTATAATGTATGTACATGTTTACATACTTAGGTTCCATCTATATGTATATGTATGTAGGTACATTTTTCTTAGTGATGTGTCAACCCGGTTTAATAAACCGAGTCAACCCGAGTTGTGCCCATACCGAGTTAACTCGGGTTACATTTTTGGAAACCGAGTTGGCGAACCGATGAAAGAACCGAACCGACAGCCGAGTAATTTAATGAATGCAAATGCAAACCGACTTGAACATAATCAAAACTACCCACCTTTTGTTGCGGTTTGGAACAAACACAATGTACTAACACATATACATTCGATAGTCGATTTGGTAGTAACGAAACGGGCTGGGGCTCGGTTTTACCCATCGTTCGTTCCCTTAATAATTTTTTTTTCAGACGTAAGTGTTGTTTGTTTTGTGTATGCGCTAATTTTGTTGTCGTAAGTACAGCTATATGATACGAAGCATCAAACCAAGTGAATTGAAAGCAACGCAAGCATACAGATACTGTATTGATGTTGAATGTTTTGTTACCTACTCGAGTGAGAAATGAAATTTCGCTAAAATAAATCGATTTAAATCAAACCGAATTGCACTGCTCATTGGGTTTCGGTTCGGGTTTTTATCGGCTTTGTATTGTATAACTTCGTTTCAACGTAACTCGGGTTAAACTGAAAAGTCTTGTTTTTATAGAATAGGAAATGGACATAGTCAATAGTCATAGTCAGTTTAAAGAGTTGCAATCTTATTGAATATCTGATTTTGAATTGATTTTGGTTTCGGCTTCAGTAATTAGTTAATTTTTTTTGTTAAAAATGCCTGGTCCAAAAAAGGTATTTAGTATTCTTATAATATTTTCATCAAAACACAGGAATGAAGGAAAAAACTGAAAATTTTTTTTTATAAACCGAGTTAGTTAACTCGGTTTGCAACCCGGGTTATTCAAAATCTAACTCGGGTTAACCCGGGTTGAGAATTTTTCGGTTCGGCACATCACCAATTTTACTCTCCTAACTTACATAATTAAAATCCATAACATAGATTTAAAGATACGTTTGTGGGTGAGGTAGGTACCTGTGTAACTATTTATTGAATCATCCATTCGACAATTCATTATACTAAGAATCAAGGTTATCTTACCTACATAGGTTTTAAACCTGCATAGGACAACTAAACCTAACTAAACCTCAATGATTAGCTTCATCAAAGTTGTTAGCTACAAGAGCAAGTTCGTACGATGCAGTCGTGCTTTTTGTATGGCGTTCAACGCCTTACAGAATAGGGCTGATTATAATATCTTTGATATATGAAAGGACAACTTTGTTTCTATTAAAATAAAATGTATCCAAAGTTAGCTTAACATAACACTTTTATAAACTTTTTAGCATTAATACAAAGGTACTACTGAACACAGCTGTATATGTGCATTCAGATCAAATCTGACAACTCATCAGAGATCAAATCTTTCGTGCTGCTATTTGATCTAGATTTGTTTTTTTTTTAATGAAACTCAAAATTCAAAAAGTTGAAATCTTTTGGCAGAGAGAGTAAATCTTTTCTAGAATGAAACTCGCTATAAGATTGTTTTTGTACATAGGTTTTGTTGGACTATAAGTTAAAGCGGAAACAAAAAAATGATACTGCTACTCGTGGCGGACCTTACTACCAAATTTCCTTGTCACCTGACAAAGTTGACTGTAAAATTCATAAATGGAAATCATTACCGACACACTTTTGGTAGCAACAATTTAAAAAAAACATCACAATGTGCAAGCCAATTTTATTAGAATTGATTTTTGGCACGTTGCAGTTCGCCATTAGTAGGTCTTATCCAGACTTTTTGGGCAGCAATTGTAGCTTATAAAATTTTGAAGATCTCTTATTAAGAAATAAAGTAGGAAAAAGACTGGAACAGCTTGAGCACAATTTTCTGCCAATTTTTAAATGTCAATACAACATTTGTTTTTTTTATATTTTTGTTTAAAAAATTAAAAAAAATTCACATTATTTTTTTTTTTTTTTCAAACTAATAATTTTGCATATTAGTGCTCCTAAATTAATTTATTTGTTCAGGAAATCTTTTCGCACAACAACCACAAGACGTTTTTTTTTCCTTTATAAGAAACTTCAATTTGACAATTTTTAAATTTTCTGCTCAAAAATTGCTGCCTGCAAAAATGTATTGGGCAAATTGGCAAGAAATTGTCAGGGGAAATATTTAACTCTCTCAAAAGCGCTCTCTTCTGCACAAAACTACCAAATTTATGAGTCTGGAACAGGAATTGAAAGAAATTGATGCCAATTTGTGCCATTTGGCAGAGATCAGACCTAATAAATCGAAGGCAGCTAAATTATTCCCAACTTATCGAATGTTCTATTCGATATTGTATAATGAGGGTCTAAACCAATATTAATTGTAATATTATATTATTTATTTTAAACATAGAAAAAAATATATATATTAAATGACACTGTAGGGTTTTATTTTTGTTTCCTCATTGTCTGAAAGAAAATTAACAACAATGAGGACCACGACCCACCTAAATCGACTCACGAACTCATGAGATTTGCATATAGGTACGTGAAATCATCGTAAATGATTTTGTTACTAAAATTTTGATGTGGATTGTAAGTTTTGAATTCAGTTTTAATTTGTGTACTAAGTAAAATAAAGGTTATGTACATATATGGTATAAAAATAATCGAATAATAATTGTTTTCAATGCCATCTTTTAATAAATGTTTTCTTTTTATCACTGGAAGAATCATTCTAAGGAATTTATCCAGTGTAGAAAACATTTTTTTACACAACTATTCATGTATGAATGTATTTAATCTACACAATTAATAAACGATTTTCAATAGAACAGTATTAAAAGAACAGTTAAAAATTACTATTTTTCGATTAAAATGGAAACGGACCCAATATACTTTTTTTTCGAAATTCCATTTTTTTCAAGTAATATGTCTGCAATCAAGATGTATGTAAATAATTTGGATGAAATTAAAAAAAATAAAAAGTAGAGACAAATTTATCGCTCCTCTTGCTTCAAAATAACATTAGCCTAAATATAATTTTGGAAATGGGATAAATGTTTTGAAGTAAAAGTATAGCCTTGCTTAACATGGTGTTTTTTTTATTTATTGTGCTAACCTTGTGTATTTCTATTCTTCATGCCGGCTTTTGTAATATGGTTTTTAATATATTAGAGCTAGGGGAAATTACGAAATGATGAAAGGCCGGTAGGTGGTAAGCAACATTAATAGCTTAAAAAAAACATTCGTCAAATATTTTTTTAAGGCTCAAAATTTTGTTTTTTAACTGTTATTAAAATAAAGGCCAACTGGTCTGCAAAAGTTATTTTTTGTCCTTTGAACAATTTTTTTTGAAAAAAGAAACATTCTATCACGTTGATTTTTTTGAATATCTTTAAAAAACTATTTATATCAAACAAAGAAAATATGTTGTGAAAAGTAAATAGCAGAAAAAAAACATTAGACAAAAGTTAACCAATTCAAAGCCTAGACTGTATTAATATTTGAAACAAATGATATTTAAATGTAATAAAAATAATAATTTATTAAAATTGCTACATAAAAGGTTAACTTACATAAACATTTGCCCACATATTTCCTGACTAAAACACAACCAAAAGCCAACCGAAACCACGCTTCCAGGAAATACTTAACTTGTGATTTTGTGATTATTGATATTATTAAACTGTGACATTTTTGTCATTTTTTATCATAAACACTTGACCTGTTGTCAACCACCTGTGAATGTGCAAATTTAAATACCCGCAAATGCTAGGTTTACACTTTGATAGCGAAAACACTCACACTTAATTATGTACCTATGCATACATACATATATGTATGTACTTTTTCGTAAAAAATACTGCGAGAAATAAAATGAAAAATGAATTGACTAACGACTTTTGTCTAAATACATTTAGTTTAGTTTTCTGTTCGCACTAAAGTAAAAAATGAAATATCTATTAAGTGGAAGTTTTTGAAATAAAAAAAATTGGTAATCACGGCGCCGATTCGTCTTCAACAATATCAACGTTTTTGTTTGTAAAATATGTACATTCGACAATTCGCAATAAGTGTGTGGTTGTATTTAAATGCCAAATAAAAACTCAAATTTCTCTTTTTACTTGCTTGATGTTGGAATGAGAGCTCGTAATAAGCATACAATATACTTTTTACCCTGTATGGTGAATTGTAAAATAGACGTGCTCATTTTGAAAAGTTCACATTAATATTAATAATAATTCATTGACATTGTTTGAAATTCAATTTCATGGTATGGTGAGTACTCTGCTCAAACTATGATTCCTCTCCTAATTCAGCAACTAAAGCCGTGCGAATTTGTATGTGTTTGTACTTCTTAAAAAAGGAAATAAAAGCCTGCCCTCTTTCATCTGCTTCGTATTGAAATGGGAGCATTTAATTTCACCATGTTTGGTGAAAATAATTGAAATTGGCTTAGTGCATTATTTAAAACTCGGTATCTACAATTTCAAAATGCTTGAGAAAATGCGCATTTTTCGATTGAATTCATCGATTTTCCACCAAAAATGGGAAAACATCATATTTCAACAAAATCTCAAAAAATGTAAATGTAAATTTTAAGATTTGTATTGAAATCACTGATACCTTGGCGGCACTTATTCACCCTTATTGCGATAGTCGTTTCACTTCATCGAGAAGTATCATTTTTGTAGTAGTGTCGCTTTCAAATCGGTATTGCGTAACTTAAACCCTATCCTTCTTTTCGTTCTTATAGCGAGTTTCATTCAAGAAAAGACTGGCTCTTTCTGTAAAAAGATTGGGTCTTTTTAAATTTTCAGAGTTTCATTCCAACAAAAAAAATCAGTTTTAGATCAAATCTTAACACGATAGATCTGATCTCTGATGGGTTGGCAGATGTGTCCTCAATGTATACATACATGTAAAAAGTCTTCTGCCAACGGTCAAATGGTAAATATTTTGTTATTTATTTGTTGTGAATTATAACAAATAATGGAACAAGATGTTAATAATTTAAATTTTATGAATTTTATAGTGGAGTTTTTGATTGCTTCATCTTCATCTGATGATGGAGATGTTTTTTTGTGTTTCAGTCATCTACAATTAAATCTAGAAAAAAGTTTCATTGAAAAGATCAAATCTCGATTTTGAGAGGAGATCTTTGAAATTTGAATGAAACTCGCTATCAGATTCACTAAAACATCTGATATTATGACAACTAAATTTTAATTGCAATGTTTGTAAACATAGTGTTTATATTTATTTAGCTTTGATGCAAAATAAACAGATAAAACTGAAAGTTAGTTTCTTTGCGTAGTTAACAATTGCATCAAATCGAAATTTAAAGCACGATTCGATCATTGTTTTGATTCTATAAAATTTGTTCTTAGCTATATTGTGAAATTTTTTTTTACCAAAATACAAATAAAGGTTTGGAAAAATGTATGTGTGACCAGCTATTTTTCATGGAGCAGCACTGAAAAGGATAAGCATGAGGAACAAAGAAGGAAAACAGATTTAGTTGAGTAGAGGTCAATGTATTGGATCAGGGGCGTATACAGCTTCACTTCTCGGAGGAGGTCACTCTCAAAAGATCAGTAAAAAAAAACGATGAGTATAAAGTCATAAAAAAGTGTCAATTGGATTTAATTTTCAGCACAGTCCACACAAAATAGATTTTAATATTAAAAATCAAAGAAACGTTTTAAATTTGTTCTGGTAACATAAACAACAAGAAGTATACCGGAGCATATTGATAATGAAAATACCAATATAACCACTTGTAGCATAAGTGGTTCAGAGTAAATACTAAGTACTTTTCTTCACAAAAAATTAAACTGCTTAAGTCAACATTCCGTAGAGGATTTTCATTTCCAAGGAAAATTTATAAAAATATAGTGTGTCGTAACAGCTGAAACTATAGAATAAAAACAAAAAATTGTAATTAAATAGAAATATTTAGTTTTCTTTAATATTTTATTTAAAAAAAACTGTAATATGCTTAACTTAAAGGTAATTTTCCTAAGTTTCTTAAGTAGCACTGTACATATATTAAGGCTTTCCAACTTTGTATATGTGAAAAATAATCACATTACAGAAAAAATATCAACAATTTAATTTTAGAAGCTATATGTACAAAAACGGTATAAATGTTGCCTGTTTGGTAACTTGAAATTTGTTCACCAATTTTCGTAACTCTGATTTTTTTTATGGGTTTTGGCAGCAAAATATGAAAATATGTGCTCAAAAAAACACATCAATGTAGTTAAGTAGTTGAGATAGAATTATTTTCCCAAATATTTATTTTCATTTAATGTCGAATTCGTTTCAACCATTTGACGTCGATTTTTTTTAATGATCTGTTCGATAATCTGGTGTTTCAATATAACAGATTTTCCATTTCTTTGTTTTTTCTTAAAAAGTGGACAAACTTTTTTATTTTAGCAAAACTTTTATTACATATTACATTTTATACTACTCCGTAGATAAATCTACGAAGTAGACACTGAAGCAATGGTAACTAGACCATTAGCTTTAAACATTACATTAATACAACAGAGAGAGACAGAGAAGGGAAGAACACACAACAGAAGAAACACAAAACTCTTTTTTGTTTACAAAGTAAGTTGTGATTTTTTCGTATCGACATTTTTACTTGCGATTATAGGTACTATAATGCAAGTTATGCATTCGTCGAAAAAAAAAGTTGTGAGATAACAATCAAACATGACATTACGATGATAGCGAAGACGACAAAAGATGGTCTAAAAATTCTGTCCGTCTGTATGTCTGTCTGTCAGTCTGCCAGTCTGTCAGTCTGTCTGTATGTATGGACACCTACGGCCCAAACGGGTTGGCCGAATTGCTTCAAAGTTGGTATATAGAGTTTTTTAGGTATTGTACAGAGGGGAAAATTAAATTTTTTTTTTAGCTCAGAAAATACCGGTACCTGCCATATAACCGTTACGTTCAAACCTATTTTTCTCGGAAACGGCTCTAACGATTTTGATAAAAAAAATCAGTATGGTGTTTAAGCTACGACCGATCATATAGTTGAAAAAAAAAATAGAAAGATGTCTAAAAACGGTTCTTTCCATAGGACCGTTTTTTTGCTTCGACTATCTCATAAATGACTTAACCGATTCTTTCGAAATTTCACAAAAATATAGGTTTAGGTTGCCCAAATTATACCGCGTACCAATATTTTTAATTAATATTTTTTTGTATTTTTAAAATCATTCTTAAGAAAAAAATTTTAAAAATTTAGTATTCGAAAACTGCTGATTAAATTTTTTTCATTTGTATTTTGTGAATACCTATGAATTGGCGTTTTTGAATTTTTTTCTAAATATTTTCAAAAAGTTTAAAAAAAGAAACAAACTTTTTTTCAAAAAGCGCTCACAGATTAAAAAATTTTTTTTTCATAAATTCAAATTTATCCAAGAAATAAAATGGCGTACTTTTTTTGAGCTCAAATTAGTTTAAGTATTTATTTCAGAATTTTGAATTATTTTTTCTTTAATCAAACAGATTTAATCTTTTGTTTTTAAATGTATATTATTAAATATTTAATATTTTCATACCAATTTATTTTAGAACAAAATTAATGAAATTTTGTATATGCATATACAAAATTGAGTTAAAAATGACTTTAAAAATATATTTATATTTTTAATAGAAATCTTTTGCATACGATGTGATCGAACATAAGAGCAAGTTCGTGCGATCCAGTCGTGCATTTTATTTTTTTATGAAGTCTCCCATATTTTCATCTCCATTTTGGTCAAAAATTCTTCATATCATCGGGCAAAAGTATCTGGCAACTGAATTTGTATTTCAGTTTCTGTAAGTAAGAATGTTTGCAAATTCTTCTGCCTTAGTTTGTTGAATTGGTCCGCTTAGTGGAGTATTTAGCTTCTTTGTGCGTTGAACCACCTGAGCAAGCCAGCCTCTACGTCGGGATATTGACTGTATCTAATGTGTTTTGTTTTGAAGTTGGATTCTTCAAATTTCTTCTTAATTTTATTTCGATCTCTGCCGAAAGAGAAAACTCTGCTGCCAAACTTATATTGGAATCACCAGCTTCGAGCCCTTAGATTATTGCAGAGTTTTTTAAACATAAAAACTCTACGTTTGAACCAACACATTTTAACCTTTCTTTATTTAAAATATTCCAGTTCGTCTCAGAAACTTAAATTGGAGTATAAAAAAAACAGAAAGAGGGAAATCCCCATAATTTATCATACTAAATGCGATAGATTTAAAAAAAATTAATTTAAAACTGTTCACTATAAGCGATAATTTGCTATAGGCCATATCGTTAAAACCGATATTTGGTTATTACAATTTGTATGAACATCGGCCGGGACTTCGAGATTAGTTCGCAATAACCGATATTTCGATATAACCGATGTCGTTAAAACCGTTATAACTATTTCGACAGGACTGGAGAATTTGTTCGTTATCCGGTGTTTTGTTATAATAGATTTTCCATGTTTTGTTCTTTATTAAAAAGTGGACAAAGTTTAATTTTAGCGAAACTTTTATTTATTTACAAAGTAATCTGTGATTTTGCTGTCGATATTTTTATTTTTTGAATTCTTCTTCAATTATATCGGGATGGTGACTGCATAGAATTTTTTTTATTTTTAAGTTGGATTCTTCAAAGTTCTTCTTAATTTTATCTCGGTCTTTGAAAATGTTAGAGATTGTTGAAGACGATACAGAAAACTCTGCTGCCAGCTTCGAGCCTTGAAATTATTGGAGTTTTCTTGAATCGCAAAGACTCACGTTTTGAACTCATTTTGAAAAAATAAAACTATCATACTTAACATTTCTTTATATAAAATATGTTAAGGCTTCCTTTTCTCTCTCTTTAAAAACGACTTCAAATGGTCTTGCTGCCCTTCATTTTTAAATAGCTTATAAATTGATTTTGTAAATTGTTTAGATAAATCAGTGAATAAAAAAAAATGACTATCCCAGTTCACAGAATACGAAATTCCAGTATAAAAAAACAGTAGAAGATAAATCTCGATAATTTATTATTTGAAATGCACGAAATTTTCAATGCCTATTTTTATTGTTTTTTAATATTCGTTATTAACGATAAATTTTCTTAATTTTCAATATAAAACTGTTCGTTATAAGGGATACTTCGTTATAGTCGATATCGTTAAAACCGATTATTGGTTAGTACTATTAGCATGCATGAACCTTGGTCGGGAATGAGAGATTAGTTTGCAATAACTGATCGATTTTGAATGTAGTTGTTTTGGTCTATTTAATATATTTTTATTTTATTTTAATTTTCCCTTTTAAGCTTAGTTTAGACGTGAAATTTACTAAAGAAAGTTAACTCTACTATCTGGTATCACTGATTCGAATAACATTTTCAAATTTTTTAATCGTACTAATATTATAAATGTGAAAATTTGGATGGATGGATGAATTAATGTTTTTTGCTCAATAACGCCAGAACGGCTGAACGGATCTGGATAAAATTTGGCGCAGAGATAGATTATAGTCTGGAATAACAACAATTTGTAGTTCTCACTTATTGAATCCAATATATAATCTTCGATTTGTTCGCGAACATGACCATACACGACGAAAATCGAAGTCAACCAACACGACAAAATCTAAATTTTTGGCCAACAGCAAGCGGCTAGCGAACCAGCCCATATACAAGAAGAGCACAGCGAGCGCGAACATGCTACATTCAACGACTGAACGGTTTTGAATGAAATTTTGTAGATGGATAGATTATTTCATTAGATTGCCGTGGGTCCATAGCATCGCACGGGTATCTGCTAGTAGTATATGTGTATGGGGGTGGCCGTGGCGCGATAGTTGTGTGTTCGCCTGTCAACCTCATGGTCACATGTTCGATCCCTGCCGTAGTCTATGTCCTCTTATTTTTCCATTAAAAATCAATTCTAAAATAAATGTCATGCAACGAGTTGCTGTTTTACTCATTACATGCTGTTAGGCATAGCACTAACAACATGTGATTGAGTAAATCTAGTATGCCGATGAATATGACAACGAATAAAAAAATAATGCGAATTATAAGGGACATAGATAAATAAGACACTGCAATTTCTCCGCAATAGTGCAGCCGCCATCACTGGAGATAAAATCTGAGACAACAACCACCTACAGTCTCAGAACATCGCGCCACACATCTTTTCTATCCTTCTATCTCTTCCTTAACCTCACACCCGCGATGTGTTGAAACATTTAAAGGGTAGTATAATCCCTTGAGCGCGTGTAGGTTATAAAAAAGTATATATGCATGTAATGTATGTACAAGTACATATACCAAGTAGGAAAATACATCTTGTTTTCAGGGTATGGGAGTGAGATGTGAATACTGGAACCTAGAAAAAGTCGGTATAGCAAGTAATGTGAACGCCATTATGTAGTAAGGGGTTGGTTGTTTTATTTTCAGTAATTCCAATCTGCAAATCTGATTGAAATTATCTCATTTGACGTACAAAATTGTAATGGAAATTCGATTTTTTTCAATCGAATTGCAAATAAACTCAATCTTAAAAACAACAAATTTAAATAATTTCTTATATTTTTTTTATTTACGAAAATTTCTCGGGGGTCATGACCCAATGACCCCCCCCCCCTCTGTATACGCCGCTGGATGTGATTCAATACAAATCTAATGGATTTGCCTGATATATTACGCTCACAAAATGTATATACCGACTTGAAATAATTAAGAAAGAAATGAAAGCCAACCGGTGGACGAGGTTTTAAAGTAACATATTTAAATGATATTGAGGTATTAGTACCAACTTCTATTTAACCTTAAATTTGATGTCAAGACAAACCTAACAACAAGCATTATGCAGGACTTACACGAAATGCAAAGTTGCCAGTATTTCCGCCAGAAGAATGGAAAATAATGGCAGAAATAATTTTTAATGACATTTATTCACTAAATGGCAGATTTCAATGTTGGCATTATTTTGCCAACATTTATTGGCAAGGATAAAATTTTTTTATTACACTACTGCCATAAACGAACCAAAATAACGGGATTTTTTGAAATTATCAACAAAAATCCAAATCTTAACACACAATGCTAGAAATAAGAATGGAATCTAGAACTAATCGATTTCGTTTCAATAAAATCATCGATCTGTCATCCATCCACCGTCAATTTTTTTCTGAGAATCAGATTCGTTTCAAATTATAACCAGATCGGTATTGAATCTATTTTTGGAGACAGATTCTTACATAAACTACAATATTTGTTTTGAAGTTTCTCAATTGTTGTGTTGGCAAATAATTTTTATTTTGTGGCAGTGTACAGAAAAAATAAATTAATATTACAGTCTTTTCAAATCATATTAAACTTTTTACAAATCAAATTAAACTTTTTGCAAATCAAATTAAACTTTTTGCAAATCAAATTCACGTTGCTGGAAATCAGATAATAGTTTTAAGAAAAAAACGTCAAACAATGTGAACGAAGCTTCTAGGAAGCAAATATTAAAAAAGTGCAAGTGTATTTACGAGTAGTAATTTAACTGCGCCGGAATCAGAAAATAAAATCGAAATAATGATGTATTAACGAATTGCAGATTTTTTTTTTTTTTAAGAGCTGCCAAGCAACACACTAAAAGAGATTAGATCTGTAATCGTTCGTTTCAAAGCAAGAAAGTATTGGTTTTAGATCGAATGTTATTTATTGAAACAAAATCGCCATTAGGAGCATTCTTGAATTTAGAAGATCAACAACACTTGGAAACAAATGTTTTGTCTTTTTCCAACATACTGCTCAAACCTATCCCATATTTCAAATTTTACAAATGTGCTCCTGCACAAAAGTGGGGGTGGCCGTGGCGCGATAGTTGTGTACTCGCCTGTCAACCTCGTGGTTGCAGGTTCGATTCCTGCCGTTGTCTATGTCTTCTCATATTCCATTAAAAACCAATTCTACAAATTGTCATAAAATAAGTTGCTGCTTTGCTCATTACATGCTGTTTAGGCATAACACTAACAACATGTGATTGAGTAAACTAGCATACCCATAAAAATATGACAACGAAATAAATAAAATAATGCGAACTGTTAGTTCTCAGGAATAAAAAACAAAACCGGTTTTAACAACGTTACAAAGCAGTACCTTTTATTAGACTCAGAACTAGAGTTATGCAAATAAAATTACTTAGAGTTAAAAAAGAAAAGTTCACAGTTAATTAGCATTGTTATATGTACATATATGTATAAATTGAGAGAGTGCTTCAATTATATAAATAACAAATTATTCAACATACAGTTGTGTTCAAAAGTTATATGACTTACAACAGTCCCCCTCAATGCAATTATCAAAAATAACAAAACTTTAATACAAAATAATTCATAAGTTTAAAATTTTAAAATTTAATTCCCATTAAAACTGAAAGCTTCTCGTGTTTTTGTTTGGTCAGGTTTTTTGTGAGGACATCAGCTATCATCTCAGACGTTGGTGTGTACTTCAGTTCAATCAAACCATCTTCATATAGTTGGAGCACAAAATGATATCGAATGTCTATGTGCTTACTTCGGGGATGAAAAATTGGGTTCTTCACAAGCTGCTGTGCACCTAAATTATCAGAATGGATTAATATAGATTTATGAAGTACCTTTTCATATTCAAATTCATTTAAAAGATTCCGAAGATACGATGCCTCTTTAGATGCTTGCGAGAGAGTCATGTATTCAGCTTCTGTGCTACTCAAAGCGACTGATATTTGTTTCTTGGATTCCCATGAAACTGCTCCACTACCCATCATGAAGACGAAACCAGTATACGATCGGCGATCGTCAATATTACCAGCCCAATCCGCATCTACGTACCCAGTAAGTTTAGATGGTGTTCTGCAATATGTAAGTTTTGCATTGCTTGTAGTATTCAGGTATCTCAAGAGATGTGTTGCTGCTACGAAGTGTTCAGTATATGGCTCTACGTTGAATTGTGAAAGCTTACATACTGAATACATTATATCCGGACGCGTTGACACCGCAATGTAGAGAAGTGCTCCTATCAGTGATTGATACTTCGTTGAATCTACGCGTTCTCCTCCACCACAATTACCTTTAGCCAGTTTCATGCCGGGATCCAATGGTGTATACCGAGGTTTACTATCCAATAAGTTAAATTTAATAGCAAGTTCATAAATATAATTTCGCTGATGAATTTCGATTTTTTCACCATTTCTTTGTATTTGGATCCCCAGGTAATAACTGAGCTCGCCCTTATCAACAATGTCAAACACGGAACCAATCTGAGTTTTTACTGTTTTTAAATCATCATAGTTCGAGGCAGCGATGAGCATATCATCAACATAAATTCCAACAATACATAATGTAACGTCCTTACATTTTATGTAGACACATGTATCACTGTTACAACGTCGAAAACCAAGATTTTGCATTGTGTCATTAAGTTTTTTGTTCCATTCTCTGCCTGCTTGCTTAAGTCCGTACAAAGATTTTCGGAGTTTACATACTCGGTGAGGGTATCGGGAGTCAACAAAACCCTCTGGTTGATGCATGAATACTGTTTCTTTCAAATCACCATGTAAGTAAGCTGTAGTAACATCAATATGGTGTACGTGAAGATCAAACTGGGCAGCCATAGCGAGTATAATGCGAATTGTCGAATAGCGAACGACAGGGGCAAATGTCTCGAAGTAATTGATCAGATATTTTTGTGAGCATCCTTTCGCAACAAGACGACATTTATAGCGATCACTATGACCATTTTCATTACGTTTAATGCTGTACACCCATCTGCATCCAATCACTTGACCATCAATAGGAGGATCCACCAACTCCCAGGTTTCAATAGTTGAGAGTGCATCAATCTCGGCTTTCATAGCTTCCTTCCATCGCTTATTTTCAGGATGATTTATCGCTTCTGTAAAAGAGCAAGGAATGGACATACCTTCTTGAACAACATTAATAGCCTGCTGGTTATATTGCTTTGTCGGACGGCCAACTTTTCCAGTTCTTATGATTTTGGGACGACCAGGCAAGTTTTTCATCTGGGTAGGTATATTTAAACTTGATGATGTTGGTTGTTTGAATAAATCATCTTCTTCAGTTTCTACCTTTATTGGCATTTTTTCATTAGGTTCCGTAACATCTTGTGATAATAACTCTAAATCTGTATTTAAAAAATCATTATTATTAGCACTATATTCTGTATCAGCTTCGAAAAAATGTACATCACGACTCTTAAAAATTTTACCTGTATTCTTGTCTAAGAGCCTATAGGCTTTTGATTCTTCGGAGTAGCCGACAAACGTATACTCCTTACCTTTTGCTTCAAACTTTGACTTTCCAGGTTGTTTTACTAATGCTATTGCCTTTGAACCAAATACACGAAAATGACTTACTGAAGGTTTTGTGCCATTCCACACTTCATAAGGCGTCTTGTTGCCCAAAATCTTCGATGGACATCGGTTTCGTAAATAAGCAGCTGTGTTAATCGCTTCACCCCACAAATATTCAGGAAGGGATGAGCCTATGAGTAAACATCTTGCCATCTCCACAAGTGTACGATTTGCTCTTTCTGCCACCCCATTTTGCTGCGGCGTGTGAGCTACAGTCAACTGTCTTCTTATACCATTACCTTGTAAAAACTCTGAAAATTGATTGCAAACGTATTCTGCCCCATTATCGCTACGAATCATTTTAATAACTCGCTCAGTCTCGCGTTCTACATCCCTTTTAAATTGCTTAAAAATTCCAAGAACCTCGTTTCTTCTTTTCATGATAAAAATATGAATTTTACGGGACTTGTCATCGATGAAACTGACAAAATAGCGACCACCTCCCGCTGATGCTGTTCTCATTGGTCCACATATGTCTGTGTGGACTAAATCGAGCAAACCCTTACTTCTACTGATTGATTGCTTAGGAAAAGGTTTCTCGTGTATTTTAGCCTTTGCACAAACTACACATTCTAAAGGATTTAAATCGTCAAGCTCAAGACCTAGAACCATCTTCTCCTTACACAGTTGCTTTAAGCTACTTCCATTCAAGTGCCCGAATCTCTCATGCCATCTACTATAAGAACTTGGATTCACACTTCGATTTTTCAAGCTCAACGCTGCTTCATATCTCACACCACATACCACGTATAAATTCTGACGGTTTTTGGCTTTTAGAACTATATTATTATTTTGGTCTCTAACAACTCCATAATTTCTTCCAAATTCAACTGCATGCCCACTATTTGTAATCTTGCTTACTGATAGAAAATTACCCTTCAACTCAGGAATGAAGAAAACATCTCTTAATGTTACGTCATAATTATCTATACTAATTTGAACCGTACCTATACCACTTGATGTAATGCACACATCAGTTGCAAGCTCTACTGGTGTCTTGGAAGCATATTCTAAAGTGACAAACATATTCCTGTCACAACACATGTGAGATGTGGCACCGCTGTCTATGCACCATTCTTTTCTACCCAAAACTCCGTTTCCGTAGGCAGTGTTAGAAATTATGCCAAAAGCTGCCTCATTCCGATTGCTTACTGGTCCAGTACATTGGGAAGAGAAATGACCTCGAACACCACATTTATAACATTTGCCACGTTTGTTTCGTTTTTTATCAAAATTGCGTTTATTTGACAATGGAGTCTGACCTAGTTTCGGTTTCGCATTTAAAGCTAACACATGATGATTGCTGCTACTCACGTTTTCTTTGTCCCTATCATTCCTCCGCTGTTCCTCCTCTGTTAATTTAACCTTTAAAGAGGCTAATGGGGGTAATCTATCGCGGCTCTCAATGGCTACTATGAAATTTTCGTAATCATCAGGAAGACTACAAAGCAACATTATTGCAAGCAACTCATCTGGCAACTTAACATCTATCTCATATAGTTTTTCAACAGTAAGGCAAAAATTATTGATATGGGCTGACATCGATTGGCTTTCATGCATTTTATTTGATAATAATTGTTTGAATAAACTTACTTGTCTCGCTGGTCCAGATGGCTTATGAATTGATGCAAGTATATCCCATGCCTGCTTTGAACTTTTAGATTGTTTTACGTGAATGAGCTCTGATGGTTTCACACTGAGTAGGATTGTCGAAAGCGCCTTACTATCCAATTTTTCCCACTTTGCTTTTTCTTCCAGACAGGCATCTTCCTTGAGTGAAGTCTCGCCGCTTACGTACACCCAAAGATCACAATGAACGAGAACGCTCTTCATCAGAATTTCCCATGCACAGTAGTTATCCTTATCAAGTTTTTCAATTTGATATAAGGAAGCCATGATACTCTTTTATTAGAGAAAATTAAATGATTTACGACAAACGCAAAAACAAAAAAAAAAACTATATTTAATTTCTTTTTATATTAAAATTAAACTTTAATGGAATTTTAATTTTTTTTTCTTTAATAATATGCCTGGGCCCATAACCTGTTAGTTCTCAGGAATAAAAAACAAAACCGGTTTTAACAACGTTACAAAGCAGTACCTTTTATTAGACTCAGAACTAGAGTTATGCAAATAAAATTACTTAGAGTTAAAAAAGAAAAGTTCACAGTTAATTAGCATTGTTATATGTACATATATGTATAAATTGAGAGAGTGCTTCAATTATATAAATAACAAATTATTCAACATACAGTTGTGTTCAAAAGTTATATGACTTACAACACGAACTATAAGGGACATAAATAAATAAGACACGGTGATTCTCTCCGCATTAGTTTAGCCGCCATCCCTGGAGATAAATCTGAGACAACAACCAGTTCTAGTCTCAGAACATTGCGCCACACATCTTTCCTATCCTTCTTTCTCTTCTTTCACCGTATGCCCGCGCTATGTTAAAAAAAAAACATATAAAAGGGTATTCATAATCCCTTGAGCGCGTGCAAAGTTATATAAAAAAAAAAAAAAAAAAAAAAAAAGTTAAAAGCGTTCCAACTTTTGCTTTTGTAAACTTTCAAATATGAATTAGGATTGAGCAGTACATATATTAAAAAAAAAATGTTTCTTTTGTGTTGAATGTGGGCATAATAAGTGTGCTGAATGTAGTTAAAACTTAATATGATTTGATAAAATGGAAACTTGCCAATAAAGAATGAGCAAGTTAATTTTTTTTCTAGAATGGCATAATTCGGAAAATGGCGTCAGTGCGGTGTTTATACATAGTCATATTAATGGAAGCATTTTATGCCAAATTCTCTATGCCAGTTTTTTTTTTGCAAAAATATTGCAAGTAATTAGAGCGTTAACACGATAAACTGGCGTTTACAGCTAAAATGGCTATATTTTGACACATAAAATGGCAATTTGACATTCGTGTAAATCCGGCATTAGTATTTATTTCCGAGTGCTTAAAACTTCCCTAGTTTCTGCAATTTTTTCACCCAGTGTTTCATTTGTTATTTTTACTTTTAAGAAACTTTATTTTAACCTAAAATTTATAAACCAAAAGAAAAAAACTAACATTGTTCCACTATGTTTAGCTTTATCGTTTGCAATTTTGTAAGCGACAAAATTTGGCGTTTAACAGACAAAAAAAAAACTACAATAAACGCAGAAAATCTGAGCTAGTGCAATCGCATTTCTTTTCTCATCCATTATTGAACCTATACACTGCAGAATATGGGCAGTCAACACGAAAGCCTATTAATAAAAAAAATGTCTCCATTCGCGTCCTTCCTGCATCAAACTGGTCAGTCAAATAGGTCTCTCCTTTTCAACAATGTATATATGCGGCTGTTGCTCTTCTAATATTAGACTGATGTCGTTCAAGGTGTTGGGTAGGGTAACGATTTTTCGCATCACGTTTCACCGCACACGTTTTCTCGCAAAACGTTTTCTCCCAGCACAGTTGCCTATGTAACCATATCTTTTCTCTTGTTTGCCCGGGGTAACAGGCCGACTCCATTGGCAATACATTTTCTCGTAATACTCATCCTGACGTGAAATCTCCAATGGAGTCGCGTTGTTTCTTGTTCTGTGGGGATGTCAGCGAGCTCTATCCCCGATTTTGTCTTGTTATCGATGCCTAACATCAAATTTGACGGCTGCGTTTTTTTCTTTTCTCTGTGCTGATCTCATTATTTTTTGCTTCTCACGCCGCGCCGGTAACTACTCTCTTGGCGCACTTAAAAAAAATTGTTTGTACTTAAATTCTTCAAATACACCATTTTTATTAGTTAATGTTCATTAACAGGAGTATATTAGGTCAAAACACCATTTTTTTCATGAAATTAATTTTTGATAATTCTTCTTAAACATCCTTACCTACACCTTAGCCTCTATTGCATTGAATTGTCAAGACATGAACTCCCCAACCAAGACAAAAAAAAAATGCCCTGATACTTAACGAGACAGATATTTCGTTGGTGATATAGATATCATGTATAGTCGGCCTGTAACGTTTGACCGTGAAATGGCTACCTTTTTTATTGCAATCGTACAATCGGGTTAGGTACGTAATTGCGAATGATTTTATTTTTGAGAGTTGGTTTGTTGGAAGTGGGAAGGTATTGATTTTGAGTTATTTGTAAGTTTGTAGTTTGAAATAAAAAAATGATGGGATAAAATTGATTTCATTGTCTGTGGTCGTTCTGGCACAAATCCTAAGAATTACCTTCGGTGTATTTTTGTAATACAGCTCGAAGAGAAATTTTAGCGATGCATATATGTATGTATGCTATCCCCTACACCCCCCTACCTAGGCCATGTATAGGATTTGGGGTGGGGTCCAGTTTGGGTGTGTGCAAAGTTTTTTTGGATTTAAATTTTTGTTGGATTTAAAGAAACATTGCATTCTAGTGTATTCATACTCGCTAGACCATTTGTTGAGGGGAGAATAATTTGTAAAAATAAACAAGAACGACCCGAAAAATTCGTCGTCGAATACACAATTATATATTGTGGAAACAGCGCCAAATGATTTGAGGGCTGCTTGGCTGTCAGAGAATATCCGGTTATCCGATGTAGATATCACGTTTTTCCTTAGCCAGGATAACACATCTTTAATCGCCAGAATTTCCGCTTAGTACACGCTACAATAGTCAGGGAGACGGAAAGAGAGACTAAGATTTAGCCTGTCTGAGTACACACCACCACCCACTCCCTCTTCGGTTTTCGAGGGGTCCCGTATAAAAGTGGGCTGACTAATCTTTTAATAACCTCTCATCCTCCCAATCTGATCTTGGTGGGATGGTTACTTGGAAGTTCTTGTCGAAGATTAGCTGGTGTGTGGTGTAGTCGAAACGTCCTAATTTAGGTCAGAATTTGTTCAGAATATTAGAATGACCTATCGAATTGCTGTCCATTGAGAGATGGCTGTCTTCGCGGCCACTTGTTTACTAAAAATATCGAGGGATGTAAGGTTAAGTAATATGTTAAGGGCAGCCTAGGGTGTAGAGCAGAGTGCTCCGCTGATGCATAAGCTGGCTGACCATTGGACTTTAAATAATTTGTCACAATAATTCATTTTGTCCAATGCAGTCCACCATACTGCTACCCCATAAGTAAGTATAGGTTTGATAACCGCTGTATACAACCAGTGGGTAATCCGTGGGGAAAAGCCCCATTTGTTCCCAATGGCTTTTTTGCAAGAGAAGCATGGAACTGTTGCTTTTCTTACTCTTTCTTGTTTATTGGATTTCCAGCTTAGTTTTTTCTCTAGTATAAGACCTAGGTATTTGGCTTCTTCTGAGAAAGTCAGTGGCGTACCATTTATAGATGGCGGTATATGTTGAGGAATTTTATATTTCCTAGTGAAGAGGCCAAGTTTTGTCTTCACTTCCTGCCAAAGTTTGTCTAAATTTAAACTAGTGGATCTATTAATTGCCTTATCCACATCATTTCACAAGTATTTTGAGAATCTTGGTATTGAACTGCTCATTGCATGACCGATTTTTTGGATGGATAACCATTGCTTCACAGACCTAGTGGTATGCTTTGGATCGTTGACCTGTTGAAATTTCGACTTCAAGGGCATTTCTTCATCAACATACAGTAGCATTAGTTTAAGAATTTCTTTGTATTTTATCTGATCTACGATTATAATACATTCTATGCGGATGAAGTCGTCCCACATCCCATACCAGGAAAACATCGCCAAACAAGAATGCTACCTCCGCCATATTTTTAACACATTTGATGGTATACTTGAATAACATTCCTGATTTTTTCCGCGTCGCACATATTTTTTACCATCCGATCTAAAGCATTTTTTTTTTTCGAAAAAATGTATTCCATGGGAGATTCATAATCACAGAAAAAAATTCGAGGTAATAAAATAATCCGTGGGAAACGAAATTCATTCTATGGAAGATTCCCGATAGTGCCCATTATGCTTACACAAAAATTATTTAAATTGCCTTCACTTGAATGCACCTTGCTTACCTTCTGACTTACATTATACTTTTTATTAAATAAATTGAAGAGAAGTAATATCCCGTAACTTTACACTCATAAGATACAACACAAATGTTCTCACTGTATTGGCATTGAAAATGAAATTACGATTTAAACCTTCGTCAAATTTAGTATGCTATTTATTTTGCGCCACTCTATGTAAGTTAAATCGCTTTCTTCTTAATTCAATTCAATTAAATTTTTATTTAATACGGATGTACAAGTACGACTTAATATTTTATAGTACTTAACATTTGGATAGTAAGCAACAATTATTCAATTATATTTAATCTAAAAAATAGCAACATAAATAAAATACTGATATTAATATTACATAATATGTTAGGTACAATGTTTAAAACAAAAACATGTTTAATTTCCTTTGTTAATTACTAAATATAAATGAAACTGTGAAGAGATTTAACTAAATTCAGAAGAGATCGCATAGTTTCCAGCGTTTATTATTCCTTTAATATGTAAATGGAGATAATTACAAAGCTTCGTTGCATAAATAATAAGGGCCGCGAGAAGTTCAAGTAGTTAAAAGTCTGAAGCAAGAGGTTTAAGGTTCTATGGGATTGAGCGAATGTTAGTTTTTCAAAAATGGGGGGTGGCCGTGGCGCGATAGTTGTGTGTTCGCCTGTCAACCTCATGGTCACAGGTTCGATTCCTGCCGTAGTCTATGTCTTCTTATTTTTCCATCAAAAAACAATTCTAAAAATAAATGTCATACAATGAGTTGCTGGTTTACTCATTACATGCTGTTTAGACATAGAACTAACAACATGTGATTGAGTAAAACTAGTATACCGATAAAATATGATAAAAAGAATTAAAAAATTAATGCGAATTATAAGGGACATCTATAAATAAGACACGGAAATTTCTCCGCATTAGTTCAGCCGCCATCCCTGGAGATAAAATCTGAGACAACAACCACCTACAGTCTCCGAATATCGCGCCACACATCTTTCCTATCATTCTTTCTCTTCCTTAACCTCACCCCCACGCCCGCGCTGTGTTGAAACATTTAAAGGGTATTCATACTCCCTTGAGCGCGCGTAGATTATAAAAAAAAAAAATGTATTATTTTGGATAATTTTGTGCAGAAACGTACAACACCTGGCATCAAGATATTGCTGAAGAGAACATCCAAGGACAAGTCGATGATAATGTGATATGTGCTCGTATCTCCGAAGTCTATATCAGGCATGCAGTTTACAGTAATTCCATAGGTTATTAAAGGCAAAAGTAAAGTTTTAATAAGTCTAAGTTTAGTATCAACTGTAAAATGTATACGCTTTTCGGCTTAGGATGATTTATTTATTTTAATACCCAGGCTCGTAACTGAGTCCACAAACGAAAGCTGATATTGGGAGAGAAAGATTGGGGGTAGAAGTGCAGTATCAACATGATTTTTTGGTATAGAGATAAGTTGCGATTTTGTTGGATTGAGGGTAAGACCGTTTTGGAGTGACTAATTGAATATTTCTACAAGATCTTCGTTTAATCTACATACCAAATCTTCTTGCAAGCCTACAGAATAACAGCACGTTGAAACAAACTTTTGTGAAATCATTTATGTAGATCCGAAACAATATGGGCCCCAAACCATATCCTTGCGGTACACCCATTTGCAGATCTAAAAACTCTGATAGTAACTGACCGAAATTTACTCTTTGACTACGGTTCCAGAGATAATTTTAAACTAGACGCACAGCTCTCTCATGAAACACAAAGTAGTACTTTAACTTTTGTCACAGTATATCATTGTTTACTCTGTCTAGTAGACAACCTAGTCTAGATCATATTGTATCCTTATGCCATCAAGTACCTTAATCAAAGCAGTTTGACTCGTTGGTTACGTGTTGTTGATTCTAATAGAATATTTTAGGTAGCAGGCGCGAAGCGTCCATATAACCCGATTCCTTGCGTCTTACCTTTTGAAAATCTCATCCTTAACAACTTAAGCTTCTGACAACATGAATCTAGTTTAACCCTACACCTGCACACGCTGTCAACATTACTATAACAACCCTTCTTTCAGTGCTTCTCTATATACATGTTTGGTTTTCAACTCTCTCCTAAACAAACATAAAACTATACCAGAAACAAAATAACCCGAAATACCTCCGGGTTATAATGTTTCTCCCTGGATAGAACAAATTTGTTTTCTTTCTTCTCCTTCCAAATACTGTTCACTGGGTTTGATACTTCTCTGTTCAATACACGCTTTCTTATGGAAAAAAAATAACGAGACTTTTTTTTTGGTGAATTTGTATGTATTCCTCAAATGCTATTATCTATAGTATCTCTCAATCTCTGCGCTGGTGAACCAATATGTATGGGGCAGGTTGGTTGACGTTGACACAGTGTTTACATAATAGATTTTATATACAATGGTTGAGTGAGGTAGGTTTCTGAATTCAGCTTGTAAAAAAAAATAGTTTATTCAAAGAAAAAAATTGGTATAGCACAAGAAAAAAATTTGTATAGCACAAAAAAACAAACCCTTTTACTTATTTTATGAATTTATATCCCCCCCCCCCCCCCACTTGGGCTGAATCCTGTATCTTAAAGATTAAAGTTGCTACTCCACTATGCGCTAAAATTGATATTAGATTTAATTTATTTTTGGCAGAAAGTGCAGAAAATAACTGCCAGCCAATAATGTGGCATAACTAGCCCAAATGAATGAATTCAGCAAATCCCAATGAGGTTTGAACTTCTTTAAGAAAATAAGCTTACAAGGAGAACACAGTGCAATACCTTTATTGATGTTGTGTTTGTTGTGAATTTTGAAAATATTAAACGCTTAGATTTGAAACATTCAAATTAAAAGTGTGAAATGTTTTTGGGTAGTAAGTTTTAGTGAATATGGCTTTAATAGTTGTAAAATGATGCTTAACAGATTCTCTTTTAGAGGAGTCAAATAATTTTAATCAGCTTAGTTTTACTCAGAAAAAAAGATGTATAGTTAGGACCCTCTACCCCCCTTCCATGAAATTAGATTAAAAACGAAAAGATGGTTTCGTTGCCCATTTCAATGTTTCATTGTAACAAAAGTATAATTAATTGACAAATTAAATAAAATGCTTTATTTTCCTGGCCTTCTTTTTTTCTAAAAAAAGGTTTCTTGGTCTTTTTGACGTTAGTGAGTCTCGCAACGCAGATGAGCTGACAACGCATATTTTTAATTTACTTGATATTATTCAACTGCAAGGACAAACTAATAGGTCAATCTTACGACAGTTATCTCTGGGGAAGTGGGTGGTGTTAAAAAGAAAGTCCTTGATGCTTGTCCAATGGCTTAACTTATTCCTTGCTATGCTCACGTTTAAAATTTAATTTAATAGCTATCACTTGAAAATATATCTTAATTAAAAGTTTTTTTTTGGCAGTTTAATACTATTGTCCGTTTTTTTTAACAAATCAACTAAACGTTCAAAACTTTTAAAACAAATAGCCAACCGACGAATGCCTGGGATATCGGAAATTCGCTGGTATTATCATTCCCGGATAACAAACGCCGTTTTAAATTGTAGATTATATATAATTCTAACTTTTATTAGTATATTAGACAACCCTAATAAATGGGACACTAACTGGCTTTCTATTGCCGAGAGCTTGTTAATTATATTAGATGCAATAGATTCTTAATACTCTTTCTGAATTTTTTGCTAAGGCGGGTAAGCAACCGGATGTTGAATTTGCAAAAAAAATCGAAAGTTTCTGACTTTCTTAAAAGAATTGAATTCATTTTGGAAAGCATAAGCGATTGCGCGGAAGCACCACGAAAACGAGGATTGATTCCAAAACACGTTATAAACGTCGTTTTGTAGAAAAAAAGACATATTATATCGCAAATAAATACAAGATATAAAACTTTCATGAATTTATTTTTTAGATTTACTCAATAAATCAATATATAATAATTTCGCAGTTTCCAATCCAGATGAAAAATTTCTTCTTTAATAAATATTTTCCTTGGGTTTTTTGATTCTACAGCTTTAAAAAATGAACTTAAAGTTTTGTATACAAGTTCTTCTCTTCGACAACTTAACGTTTTAGCACTTCAAAACCATTTAAAAAATTAAATATTGCATGAAACATTCCCGCAAATTTTTAACTTAACAATAATTTTTTCCAAAAAGTTTTCTTTGGAAACCGCTTTTATTATGCGTTAAGCTCATTGTTACATTTAACTTAAATGACTTATAGTCCGATCGTGCATATCATGTATAATGTGACTCTTAGAATCGCGATATCTGACGAATGATAACTCTTAGGAATTAAACAAATCATTGGGACTATTTTTGTAGAGAATCTTAAGATCTACAACTTTGGTTAAATTTTTTTTTTTTTTTTTTGAGAAAACTTACCGTTTCCGAGAAAAATCCAAAAACCTCAAACCACAAACCACACAAAGCATCGACGTTGATTTTTAAACTTTCAGGAGTGGCCGTGGCGCGATAGTTGTGTGTTCGCCTATCATCCTCTTGGTCGCAGGTTTGATCCCTCTTATTTTTCCATTAAAAAACCAATTCTAAAAATAAATGTCATAGAATGAGTTGCTGGTTTACTCATTACATGTTGCTTAGGCATAGAACTAACAACATGTGATTGAGTAAAACTGGTATACCGATAAAATATGACAAAGAATAAAAAACTTAATGCCAATTATAAGGGACATAGATAAATAAGACACGGAAATTTCTCCGCATTAGTGTCCAAATAACCTCCAAATAACTGGCATTTCCCAATCCCCATAAGTAATCTAGGGGAACAGTTAAACATGGAGGTGGATCTGTTATGGCCTGGGCCTGCTTTACTGGTCAAGGAATCGGTCCGATTCGACGAATAGAAGACATTATGAAGTCTGATCGATATGTTGACAATTTAAGAGACACCATGCTTCCTTATGGGGATTGCCAGTTATTTGGAGGTACCAGTACGACAATGACCCCAGTTATTTGGAGGTACCAGTACGACAATGACCCCAAGCACAAGTCGAGGTTGGTCAGAAGCTGGTTTTCTGAAAATAATATTACGGTCTTGGAATGACCGTCGTAGTCCCCAGTCCTAAACCCAATAGAGAACTTGATGGAGATAGGAAAATGAAGGATCGGATGTCAAATTTTCCAGCGGAAATACGAACTTGATGTCGAAATCCAGAGCACTGCCTCTGATGACATACCAGAAACAGTTATCAAGAACCTCATTTCCTCAATGCCTAGAAGATGTGCAAGTGTTATAAACTATAAATGATATGCAGTTAAATATTAATAATTTTTGTTTAAAAAAAAATAAAAATTGTAGGACATTGCTTTTAGTTGCAAATGTTTTGCACGGCAATCCATGAAAAATAATCATAAAAATTTCACAATTTATTTTCTATTAAACTGAATTATCTTACTTTTTTTTCTACAATAATAAAATAAAATATTAGTTTAACAAAATAGTAAAAGATGATGGACCTTGACAACTCGTGAAATGGCTATAATTCCAGCCAAAGATAATTGAGAAAAAAACTTGGTGGTACTCGTAGCACATTCAAGTTTTTGTTGGGCATTCAAAGTCATTAAAAGAACTTTATTTTTCCGGATACAAAAATTGGGTATTAATGCGATGCAAAGATCTTCCGGTCTTAGTTGCAAATGTTTTGCACAGCACTGTATAATAAATTAGTCACAGACAAAGATTACATGTCTGTCGGTAAATGTACCTACTTCCAAACGTATACTATGTACATCCAAAGTGTTTTAAATAAAGCATTAATTCATTTGTTAGTTGTTTATATTCATATACCTAGGTACAATTATATTATATTTTATGTTTCACAACAAAACACTTAGAACATTTGTTGACGTCTGTTCGCTATGATCACAAAAGCCTCCGGTTGTGCATTTAATTCATGCATATGAAAAAGGATTGTGCATTCATTAAAGTTTTTTTTTTTTTGTCTTCTCTACCTTCTTCCTTGAGCTAAGCAGAACATGCTACTTAAATGGCAAATTGGTGACCGGCTGCATTACCCATCATGTGTGAAATCAATGATAATCTCTCCTATATGACCGCTGTCATAGGATTTCACTAAGGCATTTTTCATTGAGGAGTGTTTCCTACTGTGCGTATGTATTCTCATAGAATTATTTTAGTGTAAGTTTGTATTTGCGATGAATTCTTTTTTTGTGGGTTAATTTTATGAATGCGCATTGCGCATAGATTAAAGTAGTAGCTATACGCATTGCGTGAAGTTATTCCATGAAGAATTTTGTTGTTGGTTTTGTTGATTAGATTAGATTAGTGCATATTGTGTGCATTCCACGGCGAATAATTTTTGGTCGTTTTGTTGATTCTCATACATTAGTGTATATGGTGTCTAATCGACGGCGTCAGCATGCCCCCCTTACGCGTCGCTAAAAATTCTCTTTGAACAGTTCAAATGACAATGACAAATAATATCAAAAGGTAATTCTTAGGATTTGTGGCAGGACGACCATGGACAATGTAATCAATTTTATCTCTTTATATTTTTTTTTAGTGCTTAAAAGAACCATTCGCAAATTGCTCAAAATCAACAACCACCTCCAACAAACAATTAACCGCCAACCAACTCTGAAAGTAAAATCATTCACATTTTATCATTGCATATGCTTCATGTGTCTTGCTTCTAGTTCTAATATAAAATGAAAAGAACTCAAAAATAAAACCTATTTATGCCTTTTATTTAACGGTGAATTATTTTCGTTCTTCCCCTGATTCTCTATAGTGCAAGCAAGTCGTCTGCGTATTGCCAATAGTACCAAAACTTTAAATGTATGAAAAGATACATTGTACTATTGTATTAAAAGAGGTAGCTTTTTCGCGAGCAAATGTTACACTGGGCAAACGTGAGAAAAGATATGGTTACGTAGGCAACTTTGCCGCGAGAAAACGTGTGCGGTGAAACGTGATGCGAGAAATCGTTTTGCGGTCAACCGTACCCAACGCCCTGTAACATGTCGCAAAATCATTTTTAAAAAAACTAATTGGCACTCCATCTTCATCATAGGCATCAGATTTGATTGAACGAATGCTTTCAAGGACATCATAGTCAGATACTACTTCAAATTCAAATACTGTTGATGGTTACCATAGGATTTTACTGTTAGGCACAAAGTTGGTTGGTTGAAAGTCACTTAAAACAAAAATTTCATTAAGTTCATTGAGATAAGGGAAATTTTGAATATTTTGCTCTTTTTCCAATTCCAATCGAACTTAGATTACTCCAAAGCTTTCGTGATGACTGGTTTGAATCCAACTTCGACATAAAAAAACTTTTTTTTGGCTCTGCTAGTTACAAACGTCGCATCATTACAGGAACGGCAAAATAATTCTCAATTATTCGCGGTGGGATTAAGCTTAAATTAATAAAATTCAAATATTTTCTTCAAAACCGAACTACTTTTATAATAGGAATCAAACAGGCGGTGCTGAACCTGGGGTCTTTTGCGAGCTAGGCAAATCATAATTTTGTCGCCCCAAAATTTACAGCTCAGAAAATCGTACAAATTAGCATTTAAAAGTTGTATTTAGTAAATTTCAAGGATTTTCGATAAAATATTTAATTAATTTTGTGCTATTTTGTAGCGATTTCTTCTTCTGCATGTCTTTTTCAATTAAAATCGTTGCCATGGCTGTTAATCTTCAGTCATAATTGAGCGTAAATATGATGTTATTATTTTAAATTTTGAAAAACAAGCTACACCTATAGCAACACTTATAGGAAACCTTAAGAATTATTAAATAAACTTACCTCCACATTCCTTGAAATATCGCAGAGAAACCCAAAGTTTTCGTTCAGGTATTGATACTTTCCAAAACGACCATCGAGAGAAGATCACGATACATCGATTAAGTGGTTGAAGAAATCAATAAATTTAAATTTTGGATTGATCAATTGTTTGAAATTGTTCAGACTTATAACGGCCACTACGTACGCTCATGGAATTGGACACAAAGAAATCTACTTGCATATTCATCTTTGTAGCAATGTCTATAACGTTCCTGTATAATGCTTCAAATAAAAATTCCTGTTCTAAACATGTTACAAAGTCAATTTCGGCTGTAGCATTTTTGAAAGGACATTTATTTTTCCTAAAAAACTCATTCCAAATCATCGTTGACAAAACTAATTTAAGTTTGTATATGCTTTTACCTAGTTGAGTTGCTTTGAAACTTGAATTTTTATCAAATTCTGCGCTGTTTACGTTTCGATTAAAGATTCAAATTTCTGATAAATTTTCATTAAGAAAGTTAGTTATCGTGTATCCGATAAATTTTTCAAAACAATTTGTTTAAATAGTAATTTTTGCAGGATGGCTTATCTAATAGTGAGTTTCATTCAAATTTCAAAAAAAAAAAAAAAAAATTCTGAAAATCGAGATTTGATTTTTTCATTCAAACTTATGTTTCCATATTTAATTGTAGCATTAGTGAATGATTGACACAAACATTTCTGAAAAAAAAAAACATATCTTCATCAATTGATGATGAGGGAGACGGAGACGAAGTAATCAAAAACTACTGAATTTATAAATTATTAACTTCTTCGTCCATTATTTGTTTTATTTTTTAGCACGGACTGCTACAAGTTCGCAACAAATTAAACAAAATTTTGTCGTTGGGCAGAAAAGACCTTACATATATGTGTGCATTCATATAAAATCTACCAACCCTTCAGAGATCAAATCTTTGATTTGAGATTTGATCTAAATTTGCTCCTTTTGTTGCAATGAACATTCGAAATTAAAAAAAATCAAATCTTTTTACAGAAAGAACGTAAGAACGTAAGGCAATGGAAAAGAAAGAAAATTAGATCTGGAGAGGTAAAAAAAATCGTAAATTAATTTTTCGCTGATGTCAGTAGATTAAAAAGTCAAAGCTCATGTATGTATTTTTGTTTGTTGCGTTGGGACATAGCCTACATGACCAACGTCAATGATTATATTTATGCTCTACATACGCTGCACTCTTCGTGCAAGCAACGGTGAATGGCAGTACGCTTTCAATATGTTAAATACTATTGCAGCGAGACAGAGAGGTATAAGAAATACATTTGTATGTATGCTTATATCCTCGTATACCTGAATATATCCTAGAACAAACGAACATCATAGAAGAATGAACAAAATACAGTGCAGTACATTCCGATATTGCCTTAGATTCAAGGAGATGAATTGTTGTTATTTTTTTTTTTCAGTTTTAAATTTGTTGCACTAATTTTTCCGCCCTAGTTGAGTGCCGCCTTAGACAGTTCCCTGTTTTGCCTTCAGGCTGGTTCGGCACCTCAAACAGGTAGAAATTTGAATGCAATGGTAAATACAAACTCTGTTTCAGTTTTAAAAATGCCCGTTTCTGGATAATTTTTATATAGGTATGTTTTGTTTTCTTGATTTTTCACAAAACATACCTACCTACCCCAGCTAGATATTTTCAGGGTCTAGTGATGACTATTACTAAAAAAAAAAAAATTTAAAAATCAGTTTTTCTGTGACTTGCATCCATTTAAGATGTCTTATTAACTTTCAACTCACAACCAGTAATTTGTTTTAAATTTTTATTTCTATTTTAAGAAGTGCTTGAGTAAATAAATATACAGAATACAAAATATACAAACCAAAAAAAAAAAGAACTATAAAAAAAAAATATAAAGAAAGGTTTTGCCTTAAACGAAGATAAAAAGACACAACAGCAGTTGTTAAGCAACAAGTGAATCAAAGAAAAAATTCTTGCTGAACAAAATAAGCAGAAAATGTTAGCTGAATCAAACAACAAATGCATCAACAATAAACATTTTTTAAATATTAATCAATACAACAAAAATAAAGAAAAACGCGAACCTTATTACAACAATACTATTAACAAATATAATAAATTAATTAGTAATAATAAGAGTAGCAGCATCATCAAAAGCATACATCATTATTTAAGCAGAAATTTTTTGTTCTGCTACAAAAGATTGCATGAAAAAATTGTTATACACAAACTAAAGGAACGCAAATTGCAACGATCGTTGTTGATAAATGACAAAACGACAAATACGAACAGTAACTTATAATTTATTTGCAAACACAATAAAAAATAAATAATTCATCACTTTTTATATGGGTTACTGGTCTTCTTCGGAAAATTTTATATTCTTAAACGAAGAAAGACAAAATAAATAATAAAAACCAAATTACCCATTACCCACTTAAAAAGAAGTATCTATTAAGTTATAATTTCATTTTTGAATTATTTACTTATAATAACTGCAACAACAAAAAGAAAGAAATCAAACTTATAAAAAGGAGTTTTGATTCTGTGTGCGTGTAGTTATTTAAAATTATATATAAAAGGATGAGATATTAGTGAGAAACCTAGACAAAAAGTTTAGTTTTTTTTATGAGAGGACACAACAAAAGTGTTCAAGTCAAAACTAAAATCTAACTCGTAAAATAGTGAAATTTGTTTATTTTTTAATTTAAAAAAATATATAAGAGATCAACTAAAGAATCGAAAAACATTTTTAATAATTCCAAAAAAAAAGACATTAATATAAAACCCAAGCCTTCTACAAATCAACAAAAAACAAGCAATATTTTAAAATATAATTCCAAATTAAGAAAAGACTAATTAAAAAAAAATTCCAAAAAAAATTAAACAAAATGGTCTCCCGTTATGTGGCGAATTATAGCATCTCGAGTATTTCTGCCACATCAAGCGGCGGGAGCGGAGGAAATGGTACAAATCAAGGGCATCCAGTAGGTGCACCAGTGCCACTTAGTGTGGCAATGGCTGCAACAGTACCTCAATTGACTGTGATACAACAACAACAGCAACAACAACACCAACACCAACAGCAACACCAACAGCAACAACATCAACAACACCAACAACAACAACAGCACCACCAACAACAGCAACAACAACATCAACAACAACAGCATCAGCAGCACCAACATCATCAACAACAGGCAGCTGTTGCACATCACCATCAACAGCAACAACAACAACAACAACAACAACAACAACAAATTGTTACGTCCTCTGGAACACACCAACAGCTAGTGCTAAATGCTGGAGGCGGTGGAAATGGATCTGCCGGCGGGCAACACCAAGCTCAAGTGCAATTATCACATTCTCCACATCAGCAGCAATCTGATTTCCATCCAGTTGTTCAGCAGCAGTGCCTAATGCATCCTGCAGCGGCAGCAGCAGTGGCAGCAGCAGCGGCGGCAGCTGCAGCTGCTGCGGGAGCACCCGGCCAGCCTGGTCAAGGACAGCAAATTTCCCATTACCGTTTTATACACCCGCGTGAGTTTTATTTTCATCACATCATCTCTCTGTTTTTCATACTCTATGTAATGAATATATTTTTTTTATATATACATAAATTTTTTTTATAGCAAAAATACAATCTAATGACGCATTATCAATTTTCTCTTTCTTTTTCGGTTTCGCTGTCCCGTTTTTGGTCGTCATAATTTGCTTGCAGGATCAGATGGTTATGTAGCGGCATCATCGGCGGGTTTTCAAGCACCCCCACAGACTGGGCCATCGCCCCACCAAGGTCCACAATCAGTTTTACGCGGCATGCAATCAACAGCACCGCCAACACCTCCACAATCAGATTTGAGCAAGATGCAACCACCTCCGCAACAACAAATGGTAAGTCTTGATTATGTTGTAAAAATGTAAGAAATGTGGTATCACAATGGACCAGCTGTGTACATAATATGTGTGTTCAATGTGGCTGTTCGTAACAGATTAGAACACTTTAGAACAGAAAAGTACAAGATTTTGCTGTTCTAAACTGTTCTGGATTGCTGTTCAATGAGTAAGTTTGGAACACTTTAGAACTGGATTTTCTGGACTTGCTGTTTTAGATAGACATGTTACAACAGATTTGTTGAAACTGTCAAAATCACCTATTGTTGTTTAGAAAAAAAAAAAAAAATGTTGGTGTTAGATTTAGATGATAATCACTTTCCGTGTCGGAATCACCCAATTTCATCAAAAATTGTTTTTTTTTTTTAAATAAAATTCCACTCTATTTAACATTATTTTTAAGAATTTTTCTGCAAGAAAAAACAAACTAGATTTGTAGGTAAACAACAATAATTTATTTTATAACCTCTGCCAGACGGCGTTCTAAGTTCTCACGGTTCTCACGAATCTATTCTGTTCTTTTCTAACTTTTTCGTCACTGAACAAACTTAATGTATGCCATAAAAATGTATATATTTTTGTAAAAACGCGAAATCGAAATCATTTTGTGGAACTTGCGGAATAAGTTTTTCTAAGGGCCCGATCTATTAAACGAATCGTGAAATAGGTGCTAATTTACAAGCCACCAAATTAATTTCCTACTAACACTGAACACATATTTATATTGTCATGTAATTTTGCAGAAATTATTTTGCAATGAATTAACTGAATTATCAAAAAAATAATAGGTTTGTTCGACGTTCTTTACTCCAGGACGCACTGGGGAATGACAGGGCAATTAAAATAACTGCCTAAAAAAACTGAATCGATGGTCGAGTTTTATTTCATATCGAACACCTTAGAGCTAAAACCTTCGACATCCTTCATTTCTTAATTTTTTTGTGTCAATTTGCATATTGTATCCTTATTGCCAAAAAGGCAGTTTGTGTTCTCAAATTACAATATCGTTAAAATGGTGTCCGAAAATTCTTTATTGCCTTAATTCCTTGAGGAGCTGTCTTCCTTTTTCCAACCTACCAATTGGCTAGCGTATCCTTAACGAATTAAAGAAAACTTAAAACACATCTTTTCTTTTAAGATATTTCATAGTCATGAATCTAATACGTTCACAAAATACACTACTTTTTATAATTTGAAATGATAATTTCCATAACACCATTTAAATTAAAAATTGTTTAAAGTAATCAAGTAAACGAACGCAAATCGGCCATATATTTTTGTAAAACGTCAGTGGACACAAAGACAGAAAGTAGCGATGGTCATATTTGAACTAACACCCCAGAAATACCAAACTAAAAAATCAAAAGACACATAGAACGCAATACAAAGAATAGTGAACAAAACAAAAATATTTATAAAATAAAAAGAGAAAATCACGTCAACAAATATTAAAATTTTCCACTTCTTGATTATTTGTTTTTTTCTCGCTGCGTTTTTTTCTTTATTCCTGTTTGTGTCTAGTTTTCAATACATATATTTCATTCTAGTTCACAAATAATTAACTTTTCGCCCAAGTTCTCAGTGCTTTCGAATGTGCCATCACTAACACAAGGACATGACAGATCATCTTGCCGACTTGATAATTTGACAGTTTTTACACCAGTTATCCACAAAAATTCCTGTAGTAATGTCGTTTTTATTTGGCATTCCGGAATCCCTCTCCGAACCGGGATCCCAATTGAACACTTTTTTGTATTCTGACTGAATGATAATTCAAGACTGGCAACATGCCGAGCAGACACTAAGTACTAGATTTATTTAATTCAAGCAATATGTAAATATATACAGGGTGTCACTTAGAATCTATTATGTTTATATGTTATTATAAAACATCTCCTTTTTTTAAAGGTATCTTACTAACAAGTGAATAATATAACTAAAATATTTCTTCAGTATTGTAGGCATGATAAAGAGAAAATATGTTATAGTATTAATTTGGTTTTTAAGTTAATTATTAAATTAAATAAAAAGTTCCAGTAATAATGATATATATGTATATGTTAATTATTAGTTACTTATTAAATTAAATAAAAAGATCCAGTAATAATGATTTTTTTTTCAAAACGTAATATTACGTTCGGTATCCTTCAGGTTTTTGAATTCGCCTTCCATAACGCGTAGTTGTACAGGCAGGTTTATCATCTATTTCAGTTTGAGCATTTCGAACGAACGACTATTTATAAAACTTACGTTCGCCTTCTGTATTTTTAACAACGTAGGACCGGGTATCTTTTGAACCCTCAACCACCAATTCTGTTCCCCTGTTCTGCAACTTTATAATCGATAAAAATGGTTGAGAAGCGGTGAAAATTGGAACAAAAATCAACTTTCCATTTTCTTGTTGAATTTCGTGGACTGATTTTCTTCTTGATGTTTTTGTTTTTGAAACTTTCAAATTATTTCGTAGTTTACTTACAATGAATATTTTTTGTTCTTTGCAATCTTAATCCATTTTGGGAATAGCAAGGAGCAAAAACAATCAACAAGGTAAACTAGAGTGGCTAGATCTTCCTTGAAAAAATATGTTTTTTTTTATTTCCAAACAAATTAAAATATTAGAAAGCAGATAAACTACGAAACCACACAATTTTAAGAACATTAAACAATAAATAACAAAACAAATGATAAAAAATTGTTTGTTGTACTTAAGTTATCGCCTCAACTTGCAGAATCACATTTTTCCTATGAGGCGATAAGTGAGGAACGGAGCGTTTCATTTTCTAACGATGAGAAAAGTGATCGCCTGAGTTCCAGAACAGGGGCCCTTGGTACCATAAATTATTTTGTTTTTTGCAATATATGTATGTTTTCGCCGGTTTCGAAGTCTTCTTGTTTTGACGATTTATTATACTGTTCTCTAACTTGTTCCTAATATTTTTTTAATTTTTTTATGTATATTTTCCAATACTTTTGATTCTAGTTTGCTCATTGGGGCATAAAAGTATTTGTGCGGGTGATGCTTCTAAACTTTTAATTGGTGTATTTCTAAATTCTAAAAATGCTAGATATAAATTCTTCTGGTCCAAAATTGCTTTTTTTTTATTAATCCCTTAGCAATGCCTACCATTTTTACCGCAAACCCATTAGATTGTGGATAGTAAGGACTGGAAAACTTAAGCGTGAAAAAAAATTAAGAATTTAATTGATTATTGTCATAGACAATCATTTTTGGAAGACCGTGAGTGGCAAAAACATTTCTTAAATTTTCAATTATTTTTGAAATACTTTCGGTTTGTTCTTTTAGAATTACGATCCATTTCGAAAAGTAATCACTAGGGCTAGGATTTCCATGCACTTAAATATGCAAAATATGCACCTTAAATATGCATTTAAAACCATATCCCTTGCGAACCATTTTTTATTGAAAGTAATATTACTTAGTACTCGAGAGGAACACAAAATTACATCAATAAAAACAGAAAAAGAAGTCTATTTCAATTAAAACAGAAAAAACAACATTGTCCACAAAACGGACTTGAATCGGACCTTATTTGTTCAATTAAAAAATTATACATTTTAATAATTTAGTTTTTACGTCAAACAAACACTTCTCAAGAGTTTGGCATTTTTGAGCTTGTTTAGCGGATTATAATCTGCAACAAGTGGCTCACATAAATCCATATTAAAATAGTTTTTTGTTCTAAGCGAAAGGAGTTGTGATTGCGATTTTGGATAACTAGATTGTTTTTTTCAGTTCCGTTTGTTTAATAGATTTCGGGTGTTGGGGAATTTTAATTCCTTTGCTACAAATTTTATAAAAAAAATTGTTCCATCGGTTGTGAAATCATCGACATGAAAGTAAATCCTGAAACTTTAGAATAGAAAAAAAAAACTGGCAAACAAAACATATCTAGGACACATGAAGTGAACCTTTCAAGTTACTCACACAGAAACAAATTGAAAACTAAAACTGAAAAACATTACGATTTGGGAGAGTGTATTTGTGAATGCAAAAGTAAACAAAAACAACTGCTGTCATATATACACAACTAAGCTACGTGAGTTTGGTAACGTGAAAATTCCCACGATTTTGTAAAAAAAATCACATTTTCCCGTTAATACCCATGGTAAAAAACCTGAGTTTGAAAAACTTGGTGAAAATTTCAAGTTACCAAACAGTCATACTAACTCGAGTAAACTGGAATATGGACAAAAGCTGTCGTGAAAGTTGTCCACAGTAACTGATTAAAGTAAAAATTTAAAGGCACGTGTGCAGTTTTTACTTCGTAAAATATGCAAAAATATGCACTAACGATTAAATGCCATTTTAAAGCAAATTGATTGATTCGTGTTTGTATTTTATTCCTGGGTTTTTAAAGTTTTTAAAAAAAATATGATTTGCATCGAAATCCTAGTCCTAGTAATCACCTATGATTAAGTTAATATCGTTTTTGTATTCCATTGTATCCATGCCGAGTTTATATAAACGATACGGTGGTATATTATGAAATATGATGGGTTCTTTCACATTCTTGCGCATAAAATGCTGACATTTTTCACAACTCTGTATCATTTATTAAATCTCCTGGTTCAAAGATGGCCAAAACACTAATTCTTTGTCTCTGTCTTTTGTTTTAAGAATTCCTAGATGAGCTTGATGTAGGACTTGCAGTACATTTTTTCTCATCGACAAAAGTATAATAACTCTATCATCAAAGAATAAAAGATCCTATTCAACATATATATATTATGTTTCTGTTTGTAATAAACCCTAAGATCTGTAGGAATTTTTGAAATATGAATCGGCCAGCCATTTTTGCAATAATAAACTAATTTTATTAATATTGGGTATTACATATATATATAAGTCCAACTTCTTGTTATCACTAAAATTTATAAAGTGAACAACTTCACTAGATTCTGTAGAAGAATCAACTATTTCAGCATGTTCGTTTATGTTCCTTGACAGAAGATCTGCAATATGCATACATTTCCCTGGGAGGTATTCAACGTCCAAAATATATTTAAAAAGATAAATTGAAGTCTTGTCGCATACTTAAGTGACTTAAGTGTTTCTTAAAAATTGGAAAAACCGGTTTGTGGTCTGTTTGGACCCGAATTTTGCGACCATAAACATAAAAATGAAATTTCGAATCAGCGAAGGTAATTGAAAGAAGTTCTTTCTCAATTTGAGCATAATTTTTTTCAGTACAGTTTAGACTCCTAAGCTCTACTAAACAAACAGGTCCATTTGCTTGGAGTAAGCAGTAACATTCCAAATTCTCATCAAAGTTCTTTAAAATTGACTTTGAAATAATTGTTTTTACCTTACAAAATTCTTACTCATGCAATGGAAGCCAACAAAATTCAGAATTATTTTTTAATAAGTTTTGCATATAAACTCTCATAAAATTAATCATACCTAAAATAAATTGAAGACCATTTATATCTTTGGGACATTGTAAAATTTACAATAGCTTCAATCCTATTAGGGGGGTGGCCGTGGCGCGATAGTTGTGTGTTCGCCTGTCAACCTCATGGTCACAGGTTCGATCCCTGCCGTAGTCTATGTCTTCTTATTTTCCATTAAAACCAATTCTAAAAATAATTGTCATACAATGAGTTGCTGGTTTACTCATTACATGCTGTTTAGGCATAACACTAACAACATGTGATTGAGTAAAACTAGTATACCGATAAAATATGACAAAAGGATAAAAAAATTAATGCGAATTATAAGGGACATCGATAAATAAGACACGGAAATTTCTCCGCATTAGTTCAGCCGCCATCCCTGGAGATAAAATCTGACACAACAACCACCTACAGTCTCCGAATATCACGCCACACATCTTTCCTATCATTCTTTCTCTTCCTTAACCTCACCCTCACGCCCGCGCTGTGTTGAAACATTTAAAGGGTATTCATAATCCCTTGAGCGCGTGCAGATTATAAAAAAAAAATCCCCTCCGCCGTAAAAAATTGACTGATATACTTAACCGACTCTAACTTAAACTGAAATTTGTTGGAGTTAAATTTACCATTTTATTTCTTTGCACGCTCTAAAACTGGTTTAATATTAGCATCATGCTCTGCTTCATCTTTTCCTGTTATAAGAATGTCATCTAAACGGTGATTTTTTAAGAGCTTGGTTTTTGAAAATTCAAAACAACACAGAAACTTGTAAAAAGTGAATGAAATTTTTATTTGGATCGATAAATCAATTTCTGCCATTTACTTTTTAAAAATTATTTTACTTAAATGTTGCCCGCGGCTACGCTTCAGGTGGTCCATTCTGAAGGTCCAATTTTGGCAAACTTTTTCACACATTTCGGCCGGAATCTCACCAATGACGCGTTCAATGTTGGCTTCCAAGGCAGCAATCGTGTTTGGCTTGTCCCCATAGACAATAGACTTAACATAGCCCCACAAAAAATAGTCTAACGGGGTCAAATCACATGATCTTGGTGGCCAATTGACTGCGCCAAAACGTGAGATCAACTGCTCACCAAATTCGCCTCTCAATTGATGCATGGTTTCGCGTGCAGTGTGGCATGTGGCACCGTCCTGTTGGAACCACATGTCGACCGAGTTCAATTCTTGCATTTTCGGCAAAAAAAAATCTGTTATCATCGAACGGTACCTTTCTCCATTGACCGTAACCCTGCGGCCTTCATCGTCCTTGAAGAAGTACGGCCCAATGATGCCGCCTGCCCATAAACCGCACCAAACAGTGCATTTTTCGGGATGCATTGGTAGCTGCTGAATTACCTCTGGCTGCTCTTCACTCCAAATACGGCAATTTTGCTTATTCACGTATCCATTTAGCCAAAAATGAGCCTCGTCGCTGAAGACAATTTGCGTGCGAAACCCCTTTTTTGCAGAGCATGAATTTTTATAGTAAATTTCAATAATTTGCAAACGTTGTTCAGGCGTAAGTCTATTCATGATGAAATGGCAAACAATACTGAATCGAAATGTCAAATGTTCGTGGAATTTGTCATGTGTGATCTGTCAAAAATATAAACGTCAAAAACCAAGTAGCAAAAAAATCACCCGTTATATACACTTCATTTCTTTTTTTATAATAATGCACGCATTAAAGAGGTTTTGATTACCCCTAATACAGTGCTAGCGTTAGGAAAGTAGGGAAGGATATAAGAGGAGATACCGATGCACATTGGTTTTGAATTTCGGAATATCAGCCGGGTAAAGTATTCCACATTCGCGTTGTACGGCTAAAGAAAGAATCTCTGAACTTGACAGTACGTCCGAAGTTGGGCTCAAGGGTAAACAGGTGAGCATTCCTAGAAGCGTGAGTATTACGGTTGAATACTCCTAGGGAGGAATGCAAGACATTGAACATTTAGAAGGTGTTCAAGAAATGTAAATGTTTCCATTATAGTTCTATCGCCTATCACTCTTAATGCTCTATTCTGAATTCTATTTAAGAGACTCAAATGAGTTTGGGGAGCTCCTGCCCAAATGTGCGAGTTATACTCCAGCTTTGGACGAATGAAGGCCTTATAGATTATAGCCCGATCAGGGGGGGGGGAGAAGAATTTCTTGCATCTTCGAAGAAAGCCCAAACACTTTGCAGCATTTTTGGCGACATCAAGGATGTGTTCATTCCACAAGAGGTGGTATGTTGCATCTTCAATGCAAGTACTGCTCCTGGATAGCTGCATGGGGGTTCCGCTTTAACAACAGAACGACAGAAGACAGCACTGAGTTTTTGAAGCATTAAATTCTACGCGGTTTTTTATTCCCCATTGGACAATGCTGTCAAGATCAGAAGAGCATCGGAAGAACAAGGAAGTGAATCTGAAAACGAATATGAAAAGCTGAGAGTACTATCGTCAGCAAAACAATTAGTTGATTAGAAGAAGAGATCATTAATGAATTTGAGGAAAAGAGTTGGATCAAAACTGAGCCCTGGGGCACACCAGCATGTATTTTGTGAACTTCAGACTTGAAGTGGTCCGAAAGGTAATTTCTAATCCAACGAAGAAGAGATTTATCGATACCAAATGCACGCATTTCGATTAGAGAGCTGGATGCCAACCTCTGGTTTCAATCCATACGGTAATCGCTTAAGCTTTAAACAGCCAAAATGTGTACTGAATGTGTACAGTTCAGATGTCTTTTCTGATAGCACAATCTGCCAGAAACCTTGGTACATATCTAAAACAGTATAATATTTCATTTTATAAAGCTCAGCACGAATTTCTTCCATCTTTGGAATGAGACATTTGTGATGAATAAGAGCCTCATTTAGATCCTTTGGATCTAAACAAAATCGTAGGTCTCCACTCTTTTTCTCAACAATTATTAATTTACTAACCCAACTTTTAGGATGAGAAACCTTTTCTATCACTTAATTATTTTCTAGTTTTTCTTATGCTACCTTTAAGCGATTTTGCACTGTTAATGGTATTTTTTTGCAGCCTGAAAAGTTGACTCAACTCCCGGTTGAACTTTTAAGTCACATAGTTTAGGAAAGGATCCTAATCCGTCAAAAACACCCGAGTTCTCCCGTATAACTTTTTCTTTTTCCGTTTAAATAGAATTATTTTTCTTTACAAACCCGAAATCACAACAAGTAGGTAGACCCAAGAACGTTGTAAAATTGTGAGCATTGGAATTTTGTTTTTCCAATAGGCTTTAGTTACCACCATAAGTAACAAGCATTAATTTAGCTGGTGTTAAATTGACTTTTGAAATTTTGTTAAAAACATGCAAAGGAAGTATATTTGCTTCCGATACCGTCTTCAAACCACTGCGGTGGTGTGTGCCCCATCTTTAAAGGATACCACAAACAAATTTTTGGAAGTGAAATACTAGACCGATTAACATTCCTCAATTTCTTAAGCTGTCTAAATTACCATAACCTCTACATTTTTTTTAAACTCACTTAAATATCGGAATCTTATAAATGAATTTAGTTAAAACTCGCTTAACTTTGCTGTTATAAACAAATACATTGTTTGAACCTGACAGACAACTTAAAACAAGTTATTGACAAATTTAATTTTGAATACCAGCATAATATATTTGTAAAAAATTTAATTTGAAAATAAAATTATTATCTATCTATGATTCAATTCTGTCAAAAAACAAAGTTTCATAATCATCATCACTTACGTCAAATCCTTCACAATGTGGGCTTTGATCTTCTGTAACTATTTCATTAGTTCTTATATTCCTATTGAACTTATTTTGCCGACATGCCACATAGAAATGGCCTGGTTGCTTACATATCTTGAAAATTTTGACATACGCTGGACACCTGTTTTTTGGATGAACTGAAAGACACCGATCGCATTATACTTTGTTCTGTGATAAGTCATATGAATTCGTAGAAAATGAATTATCTTTATTAAAGACATTACTATAAGAAACATTATAATTTTTATGTTGATTAGTAACATCACTATAATTTTTATTTTTATACTTGTTCGAATACTTAAATTTATTTATTGTCGACACGATGGCTGTTTCTTTTGACGTTGGTTGCAAGACAGAACTTCTGGATTTTTCCACCTAACTAATTCTGCATTCCTTGATGGTTGTTGTTAAGTCCAGATTAGCTGTATTCATCAGTTTTGTTTTCAGCACTTCATCGCTTAGTCCCATGATGATAAAATCTCGAATTAATTTCTCCTTCTCAAGAAATTCGCACCCCTCAGCTGCATTTCTTAGTTTGGTCAGAAAACTGTCGAATGGCTCTCCGTTACTTTGAACCGTTTTATAGAACTTCACGCGTTCAAATACGGACATTTTTTTTGGATTGCAAAATTCTTCAAATGCCGTTAAAATGTCACTCATCTTCTTTGTCGCATCCCACGTGTAATATTTTTCACGTGACTCATTTCCAATAAAGTAAAGCAAAATTGCCTTTTTAACTTCATCTTTTTTATCATTTTTTTCTGATGCCACTAGAAAGTTCTGGAAATCTCTATTGAATATGGAAAAATTAAGTGATAGATTCCCTTCAAGTAAAAGTGGTTTTGGTGTGTTGAACTCCATAATTATCGTATGAGGATCCTCTTTCTTTATGTCGTCTTGATTTTCACTTTTTTTACTTTTCCTGTTTCCCATTTTAATTTTATAGTACTCATTAAAATATATGTAGTTAATAAATTCAAATTCGCTAGATTGGTTACTACAACGCCATGTTTTATAGAGTAATGATATTTCAAGACTGGCAATGTGCCGAGCTGACACGAAGTAGTAGATTTATTTAATTCAAGCAATATGTAAATATGTACAGGGTGTCACTTAGAATCTATTAAGTTTACATGTTATTATAAAACACTGATGATTTTGAATTTTAATGTATATGTGAAAATAATTGTGTACGTGAAAATAATCCAAATACAAAATAATGATACAAAAAATGATAATGAATGTGTGAGTGCTTCTGGTTTAGATTCTGATTTCAAATCCAGAAGCAAAATCCTCTTCTTTTCAGAATCAGAACTGTCATTTTTTCCAAATCTGTTGATCTTCAGAAGAGTACAGAAGCCTCCCGGATTGCCAAATAAAAACGACACTTATTCTTAAAAGAATTCACAACTTTTTCAACGTAGGGGAAGATTTTCTCCTCTACTCTGACAGTCTTTGTTGTAATATTTTAGAGTTAACAAATGACACTTATTTCTTAAAAGAATTCACAACCTTTTCAACGTAGGGGAAGATTTTCTCCTCTACTCTGACAGTCTTTGTTGTAATATTTTAGAGTTAACAAACAGCATTTTGTAAACATTTGTATAAATTGTTACCAATTCATACAAATTCACAAGATAACAAACATACGTAATATATACCTTATCATAATCTAGAAATTAGAATTTAAAAAAAACTTAATGGTGTCAATATTGTAAAGGTAAACATTTCTCTTTTTGGTGCTGGGAATGCTAAAAAAAACTACACATTAGGACCAATATGGAATGCTAGTGTTGAATTTTGTGGGCTGTCACTTTTAATCATTCTTGCTGTCATTTTACTAAAGAAAGTTTTATGACAATTTTAGTTTTATTTCTGTTTACCTTATGCTTGATTTTTGTTGTACATTTGTTTCTGTGGAGAAATCCCGCTAAAAATTCAAAGAAAAAAAAAACAATTTAAAAATCACAGCTGTCACAACTATCTCTGTCCATTGTGTCTTAACTATGTTGTAGATAATGTCAACAAAAAAAAAGAAGTATCCTCAACAAACACAGCAACGACAACAACAACAACAACAGCAGGCGCATCCATCTCAACAGCAACAGCTACAGCTACATCAAACGGCAACAACGTTGGGCGCTGCCACCCAACAGCAGTACCATACAGCCTACGGTGCAATGTCTATATTAAAAACTGCCGCTACTTCGGTAACAAATCAAAGTAGTGGCGGGTATACGATCACGAATCACAGCAACAGCTGCCAAATAAACCAATTAAATTCGACCAGTGCAGGTGCAGCGGCGGCAGTAGCTCTGTTCTGTAGTGTCAATGGATCATTAAATGGTACTTGTACCGCTACCGCCAGTAGTGCTAATGGCAATGTGAATGGTGTTGGTGCCAGTATGGCTGGTGGTGGTTGTGGTGGAAGTGCTGCTGCTGGTCCTATAAAGAGTAGTTCCGTTGTTGAGAGGAAATATGATATTCAAATCAAAAGTAAACTAATCAATGGCAGTGCATATCAAAAGTCCACAGAGGTAAAACTATTAGGTCTCTCTTAAGTTGTAAAAGTTTTCGTTTTCATTATTTTTGCTTATTATGTCTCCTGGTTTGATTTATTTATTAACTTATTTTTTTTTATTTGTTTGTTATAAGCATAGTCATGATGTTGTTGTTTAATAAATTGATACAATTGAGTTTTCCAATTTATTTTAGAAGATGTTTATCTACTTGTTTGTTTTGATTTTAATATTTTATTTTTGTTTTAATTTTAGTTTGCGCCTGCCACCGTTAATAACACAACCGGAAATGTACGCACTAATCCACAGAGTGGCATATTCCGTGGTGGTGCTGCGTCAGCAGTACCACGTGGTAATGGACGTCATGTGCCAGCCGCCATTCAACAAATGTATCAACAACCAATTCACCAGTCAGTAGTTATGCCGACATACCAGTCGTTTGCGCCTAGACAACCAACCTACCCACAGGCACCATCATTTTCCTACACACAGCCATTGCAAACAAGCTACACAACCTACCCATATCAATACTTTACACAAAATTCAATGATTCCGGCGGGCGCTCAGACCCATCAGCGAGGTCATTCGGGTGTAACAAGTGCTATACCGGTACAAGCTGGTCCTAATGTCTCCATGGGTGGTCCGAACGGCACACAGGGTCAAATTCCACTGACACCAGGAACTGTCTTAACATCTGCTGTATCCGGCTCCACAGCTGTTCTTGGTGTAGCATCGGTCGGTCAACAGTCCGTTCAACCGATGGGCTGCAATAACCAGCGGAAAAAACGTAGACACGCGTTAGAAATCATTGATCCTGAAACGCATAAAAACATTTTGGACGAATTAGATATCCCAAAGGTAAGTTCTCTTCAATAGCTTCTTCTGTATAATGTATATACAATTTATAATTTTTGTTTTGTTCTAGTCTGGACCAAACACCGATTTAAACTATCAAGATCAATTAACAATGGATGCTCCTGTGGCTGATCTGGCAATGGTCCCGGCGGTAGCTGGTGTTCCTCAAGACTTGAACGATACAAGTAAGGGTATACCAGGAATTCCTTATAATATAGGTGAGCTATTCCTTGTTTTTTTTTTTTGCGAACTAAGCCAACTGAAGTACAAAATTTTGATTCCTCTTTTGTTCAAATTTCAAACAAAGAACTGATGCAGCGTACTCTGCCAACATGCACAATTAACGATGTTATGGGACAGACACCGATTGTTTCGGCTAGGTCTGATGGACCATCGGTAGAAATTCGTCCAACTCCTCCGCCAAAGCGAAAAAAGTAAGTAATATTGTTTTTTATCTCTTTTGAAATCTTTGTATTAACTATTTAACTGTTGATTGTCGTTTTTTTCAGCAAATCAATTCCAATAATTGCACCGCCTGGTCACAAAGACAGCAATTCCCAAAATGGTAAGCAAATTACTTTGTTAAATTTGCATGTTCTACTTAAAAAAACACAATTCAAACATGAATTCTCTGAAACAGAGACTTGTCAGAAAAAAAAACAAAAATTGGTTGACTTAAGTCAAAATCATATTTGCTATTTTTGCGAATAACTAGATAAATTACATCAAATTTCTATTGCATGACTAAGTGTATTTTAGAATTAAATACTGATCAATGTTTTATTTAGTTTTTTTAATTGGTTTTTGTATTAATAGAAATGGTAATGTGTAAATGTTTGATATCTATATTTTATGGATGGTTGTAAAATGACTTGAGTGATTTAAGCAATCCCAAAGAACAACGTCCGAGTTGGTAGTCAATTATTTTGAGAAACTACGCTGTCTGGGAAATTTTTGTAAATCGGTGGTATCTTGAATTGTGTAGTTCATGGAATCATTATATTTTCTCTATACGTTTTCCCATTCATTGATCGGCAATGATTGGTTTTTTTAGCTCTCGAAAATTGTTACATTTCTAATATCATTACAATAAGCATTTCTAATATCCATATATTTTTGACGTTAGTTATAAAATAAGTTTTAATTTAACCTTATACAAAAACAAGATTTTGCAATGCATTTTAACCCAAAAGATAAGCTTCTTAAATTTGCGTTTAGTTTGGAGGGTGATTCACCGTGAGGTTTGATTTTTAATGTAAGATAAAACACATACATTTAAAAGTAAACTTAAGATTTTTATTATCGGTTAAAAGAACAATTCATGGCATTTACTTTTTGAAAATGATGTCAGGTAAATTTTTGCCACGACTACTTCCATTCGGAATGTTTAATTTTGGGCCACTCGTTCGAGCATAGCGACATGTATCTCGCGAATAACACGAGTAATGTTTGCTTCCAAAGCGTCAATCGTAGTTGGCTTTTTCCTATTCCTGAGACCTGATACTTTACATATTCCGGGAGAAAATAGTCCAAATGTGTAATATCGCACGGTATAGGTGGTGAATTTACCGTAGCAAACTTGAGCTCACCGAGACCATGTGCTTGAATTTTAGAAAGCACATAGTCCGTTAACATGGCGCGAAAATGATTACCTTCAGCCCATAAACCACACCATACCGTTGTTTTTAGTGGAGGTAATGGTAGCTCTTGGTACTCTTCGGGTTGCTCATCAGCCCAAATACTTCATTAGTAACTCACATAATGTATATACTTATTCAAAAATAATTAAGCAAGTTTTTATTTATGTAGGTAGTTATTAATTTTTACTTGCGATATGATTACTATAGGGCATATGCATTTGTTCAAAAATTGAACTCGTGATTTTAATCAAATTTGACATTACAATCTTAGAGAACACCAAAAAAGTGATCTGCCTGTCTGTACAACGATCTACAGGCTAAACGGCTGAAGCGATTTTCTTCAAACTTGTTTTTTAAGCATTTTAGGTGATTATTTCAAATAGATTTTTGAATCGTTTTTTTAGCCCCAAAAATAACGGTACCTGCCATACAATTTTTCCTACCATATTAATTATCTCGAAAATGGCTCTAAAAATATACATATATAATGATATAAGATCTTTTAAATTGTAATTAATATTTTCCCAAAATATTTTGTTGGATTTTTTGAAAAAAAAAATGTTTTTTTTTTTAATTCAATATTTTGAAAACGGATGACGATTTTTTGTTTTCGAAATTATATTTTTAAGCTTATTTTATATATATTAATTGGCCATACCAATTTTTTTTTGTAGAAAAAAATAAAGAAATTTTTGTATATGCAAACTTTAGTAAAAAACGAATTTAAAAAATATATTTAGCCTTTTCTACTAAGAATATTTTGCATACGATGTGATCGAACATAAGAGCAAGTTAGTGCGATCCAATCGTGTATTTTAGTTTGTATAGGATTTTAGCATGTACCAATTTTTTCTAACCCTATATTGATGTAAAAGAAGAAACAAGATTGTTTGTAGTACATTTTTACAATATACAATTAACTGTTAATATCTCATACAGTTCATGTTCATATTAATTTGTACTTAGTAATATCAGTTTAAATAAAGTCACAACTTTTCTTTAAATTATGTAAATTAGTGCCACTTTTCACACTAGTCGCTAAATAATTGAAGTATGTAATTGTTACCATCGTAGAATATTGAGTTTTGGGTACTACTTAACGTTCGGGATTCAATTTTATACCATTTGTATGATTGTACTGCTGACACTTTCACTAATCTACTATTAGATAAATTAACCGGTAATATCCGAAACGAAAATATTGAAGCAATGCACGGATTGATGTGATTTTATCCTTATATTTGAATATTTGTATGCTCATAGTTAAGTAAGAGGAAAATTTTGCACATTATCTGGATCCGCAAGTATCTTCCGTTGAAATTAAATGTAGACTAATTCAATAACAAATAATTAAACAGTTCTAATATTAGTAGAATTAAAAGTAAAATTAACTTTGGTTAAAAAAGAAGAAGCAATTGCAGAAAATTTGTCCTTTAGTTCCGCAATTACTTCTCGTGGGTTATATTGTCAAAAATCTTCTTTCCTAACCCTCTATTACTTCTAAATGGTGCCGTCCAATTCAGGTTGCGTTTAAAAGACCTTGGATATTACGGCCATAGCTAAAATTATTATTATCATTATCTGCTATAAAAATATGTTTAATTATTTTTGAAGTAAAAATTCTTTTGCGGCGTTGGAGGTAAAAAAATGTCTATGGAGCTGTCAAACCGACCGACATCTGACGTGACCCGACATAGGTATGTCATGCTTATTCGTTTTGTGGATTGCATAGATGAGTGCAGATATGTATTTGTCTGCATTGTGTGTATTTGCTGAGGGTTTTTTTTGTTGGTACGTGTTGCGGATTTTCATTCCGTAGGTACCTACATGAATTGTGTGTATTCAACGAGAAATTCTTTTTTTTGTTGCTTTGTTTTTTTTTTATTCAATCTTTTTTGTAGGTTCGTTGTGGATTCGCATAGATTAATGTAGTAGGTATAAGCATTGTGTGTATTCGACAAGAATTTTTTTTTTGGCTCGTTTTGTTGATAAGATTAGATTAGTGTGTATTGTGTGTATTTGACGGCGATTTTGTTGTTGTTTTGTTGATGCTCATACACTAACGTATATTGTACTGTATTAATGTGTGTAATCTTTAAGTCGATGGAATCGTTGCCAGTGTTTCAGTGTATCTACTTCGTAGATTTATATTATTGTATATTAGTCGAGGAAAATTAGGCATTCACTTCGAAAAAATTCCGACAAAACTGAATTTTGGTGGAGATCTTCATTTTAATGTCCTAAGCATGGCCTAAAAAGTACCCTAAATTTTTTGCGGAGCACTATTATAATTCCCAAAATCTTTTTTTTTTTCTAAAAAAAAACTAAGAGCAGATTTAAGACATAAAGATAAAATTATCTACAAAATGACATATTAACGACTTCTGTGTGTCAATTCGGTCTTAAGTTGTAGCGTGTCAAAGTTTAATTGTTCGTCATTAAACGTTAAAAATGATAATTTATTTTATTTTGTTCAATAACTCCCAAAACCGTTATTAAATAAGTCGAAAATATTAAATAAGTTGAAGATAAGCCGATTGCAATTGTTTTTTTGCCTGAAAAGTGAAGACGGCGATGAGGATCTAAGTAGCAAAAGGATAATACAGATTAGATGCAACAAACCTATTCGAGAGTGACATTTTTTTTAGAAAGTGAACTGATAGAGTAATACATGAACCACGAAGCGCTCGGTATATAGATTTTACATTTTATAGACATGAATTCATCTGATTTATTTATTTTAGTTAAAAACCAAAATCAATCAGAAAATATAAACAACTCTTAATTCACAAAACGATGGAACTTTTTTAAATAGATTTATCACTCTTAGATTTCCATTACTGTACACTCTTTTTTGCAAACATTTTATACACCTTTTTCTAAGTGGCCGTCTTTAAAAGAATATCCGTAACTATTCAGCTTCTGCGCCGCATCTCCCCAAAAGCGATCGGTTTCAGTCCGGTTTCTTGAAAATCCCTTGGCTAGTACAGGATTGTCTTCCATCAGTCTGATGTACTTATCTAAACTTCTTTCTGCTTCCGGTGGGCCCAATTGGAATACGATTGCGACCTTTATTAAAAAAGCCAAGAAATAACTCATAAAAGTAATTTATTTTAATTGTTTTTCAATAAAAATATCTAAACTTACATGTTTTGTGAATCTATTTGCAAGAAAAAACTGAGCGAGAACTAAACATTTGAAACCCAAAATATAAATCATTCGAATTCGACTTACTTTCGCATGAAAGTGAATTTAAAAATAAGGCTGACTAGCTTTACCAAAGATTTTAATTTTTCTTAGCGGACGGAATTATTACATTATATATATATATATATATATATGTATATTTTGAATCATGCAATAATAAAATAAGGTTTTGATTGTAAATTGTTCTTTATTTGTGTCCACTAAGTTTTTTCGATATCTATAGATCTCAAAATTATTGGCTAAATGTGCGATATGCAGACTGCAGGCTCCAGCCGTAGAACATATACATCCCTATTAATAAAAAACGCTTGGTCCACTGCTAGTTCATGGGCTTACAAAACCATGCCATAAGAGTAAGACCATGGACTAAAATTTCCTATTAATACAAAATCGACCAAAATGTAATACAATACGTTTCAACTCTACCTCTTTTTGTTCTATGTCCCTGTAAATTTTGTTCTCAAGTTTCAATTCTTAGCCCATCGCCAGACCACCGTCTTCTATGGTCTAGCGCAGGACTAAATTGGTAAACGTCAAATAGCAGAAATTGTGTTTTATTAATAGTATTTCGCACTTAGTCCACGGAATAAGTCCTAAACCTTCCCTAGTCCATGTTTATTAATTTGGGTGATAGAGCTTTGACTTTTGACTACTGCTGAACCTTCAACGTTCGGGTATCAAATTTGTTCCATTTCTCAATCTGTATGGCTGAACTGCCGACACTTCCACACCGGTGACATCCAATTTCGCATTTTGTACATACAAATTATAGCATCAAATGTCAACTTTTGGTTTGCACATCTAACACAAACATTAGATTAAAACACGAATTGGTGCCCTTGTATTTTTGGGCATGAGGTTTGAATAATAATTGTATAATTATAGTTAAGTAATAGGAAAATATTACAGATCAAATGGTTCCGCAAGTACCTTTCGTTAAAATTTAATGTACATTTTTAAACTTATTCAAAAACAAATATTTAAGCAAGTTCTAATACATATTAGTAGAATTAAAAGTAGAAATTAACGCTGGCTAAAAAAGAAAATATTGCAGGGAACTTGTCCTTTAGTTCCGTAATTAATTCCCGTGAGTTATAATGGGATAATAATAATAGGATAATAAGCACCTATGACTCAATCCACCGTGCCAACAAAACTTCTTTCCTATGTCTCTATTCTCTAATTAGTGTCGTGTAATTTAGGGTCGTTGATTTAAGCTTATCCCGCATAGAGTTTTCATATTTTGTTATTACACGATAGTCATTCTTTTAAATGTTCCAGGCTGTTTGTAATTTCTCCGAAAAATTTCTTATTTTGTACAGAAGGAATTTTTGGGTAAGGCGATCAAATGCAGGAGGCAATGTTTTAACGATATACCTAGTCTTACATGAGACCTTCAATGTGCTTATGAAAAGTTTGAGAAGTCCCGTTTCTATGTATAAAGCATAGTGTAGTGACACTTTTCGACCTTTTTAGCGTATTACAGAGTTGTTGGATCTGAATATTCTTCCAAATATACATTCAGACTGTATGAGGAGAAACCGGACCATATACTAGGTAGAAGTTGCACTTATGCACCAAAAATGTAAATATCTGGAACACCACCAAATAGATTCTACGCAAAAGATATGTATTTGGTAGTACAATATATTTTTGTTGAAGTTGATTGTTGTTTTTATTTTTACTTGCGATATAGGTACTACAGATCAAGTTTTGCATTTGGAAAAAATAGAACTCGAGATTTTAATCAAATTTGACGATGATAGAGAACACCAAAAAAGTGGTTCTAGCAATTCCAGACAGACGGAAGTGTCTCTCTGTCTGTACAACGAGCTACAGCCTAAAGGCTTAAGCGATTTTCTTCAAACTTGGTATTATGAGTTTTAGGCGATTATCTCATATAGATTTTTGAATCGTAACTGGTACCTGCAAAACACATTTTTCTAACATCTTAATTATCTCGAAAACTGATTAAAAAAAAGTGTGGACTTCTTTAGGTACACAGTCTACATTTTGGTCATTTTTTAATTTTTTCGATTTTGGACTTTCTCATAAATGGATTAACGTATTTCGATAAAAAATTTTATATAGGAGGTCCTTCAAATTCTAAATAGTACTGCATACCAAAATTTTCGATTTTTTTTGATTTTTGAAAAAAATATATTTTTTTTTTTAAATTCAATATTTCCAAAATGATTGGACGATTTTTGTTTTTAAATTCAATATTTCCAAAATGATTGGACGATTTTTGTTTTTAAATTCAGTTTTTAAATTCATATTATTAAATACATACAAAATTATCGTACTACAACATTTGTTAACGACATTTTAATGAGCTGTTTCTACTAAAAATCTTGTGCTTAGGATGTGATGGAACATAAGAGCAAGTATGTACGTGCGAAATTCATGCATTTAATTTTTTGCTAAAAAGATAAGTCTCATTTTTCTCAAAAACGGGTCCAAGGATTTTTATAAAAAGGAATCAGTTCATTGATATAGGGAAAAGGTACTTTTTGTATTTTTTTTTGGCAGCTCGTAGAAACATTTTCTTGGTTTTCAATTTTCTAGAAATTTTTGTTTGAAGCTCCTATAAAATTTGAACACTAATGTAAACCAACATTTTTATTTTTTTTGTGTAAAACAAAACTTTTTTTTAACTCAAAATTTTGAAAACGACACAATCGATTTTTTCGAAACTTCGTATTTAATAGTTTTTGATATTATCATGAACTGTTAAAAAAAAAACTATATTTCTAAAATAAAAAACAATGGTATCTGCCATACACATGTTAAAAAAACCTTAAATGAAAAAAAATATTTCTCAAAAACGGATCCAAGAATTTTGATAAAAGATGTGTGTGTCCTGAAATTAGTCCAGTTTATTTTTGAGTAAAAAAATATAAGCCGATTCAAATAATTTTATTATGGAAAAGCATAATAAAATTTTGAAAAAATAAATAAAATGTTTTTTTGAAAAAATTTAAATGTACATTAATAATTACTTCAAAATGGCGTTTCAAATTTGTTTCTAAAAATGTTTTTAAAAGTTTATAAATAAATAAACTACCAAATACAAATCAAATACAAACTCAGCATTTACTAAGTTCACCAGGCTTAAGGAACTCACTCAATTTCAATTCTTTAGCTTTAGTGGTTCCCGAGATATAAGACTGCAAAAATCACAAAAACCGTAACTGACTGGCTCACTCACTGATCATCAATATTATGGAGCACTTCCCGACATCTAGAATCTTGTAATTTCTCACAACAGTAGGCCATGTGGTGTATACATAGGAAATAAAATGCACGACTGGATCGCATGAACTTACCCTTATGTTCGATCGCATCGTATGCAAAAGATTTCTGATAAAAAAATATAAATATGTTTTTGAAGACGTTTTTTACTTAATTTTTTATATATACAAAATTTCTTTTATTTTTTTCTAAAAGAGAATTGGTATGACAATCTTAAATATTTAATAATATAAACTTAAAAACAAAATATTATATCGGCTTAATCAAAGAAAAAAATAATTCAAAATTCTGAAATAAATACTTAAACTAATTTGATAATAATAAATATGGCAACGAATAAAAAAATAATGCAAATTATAAGGGACATAGATAAATAAGGGACGGAAACTTCTCCGCAATAGTTTAGCCGCCTTCCCTGGAGAAAAAATCAGACAAAAACCACCTTCAGTCTCAGAACATCGCGCCACACATCTTTTTTATTCTTCTTTCTCTTCCTTAACCTGGCGCCCGCGCTGTGTTGAAACATTTAGATTATGTGTAGGTTAATAAAAAAAACTAATTTGATCTAAGAAAAAGTACGCCTTTCTATTTCTTGGATAAATTTGAGTTTATGAAAAAAAAAAAATTTTAATCTGTGGAGCAGGTTTTGAGATTTATGAGATAGTCGGTTAAGCCATTTATGAGATAGTCGAAATAAAAAAAAAACGGTCCTATGGAAGGTACTGTTTTTCAACATTAAAAAAAAATTTCAATCATGATCGGTGGTACCTAAAAAGCTGCACTGATTTTTTAAAATCAAAATCGTTAGAGCCGTTTCCGAGAAAAATAGGCTTTAACGTAACGGTTACATGGCAGGTACCGTTATTTTTTCAGCTAAAAAAATTTCAATTTCCCCTCTGTACAATACCTAAAAACTCTATGTACCAAGTTTGAAGCAATTCGACCCACCCGTTTGGCCTGTAGACAGACTGACAGACAGACGGACATAATTTTTAGACCATCTTTTTTCGTCTTCGCTATCATCGTAATGTCATATTTGATTATTATCTCAAAACTTTTTTTTCGACGAATGCATAACTTGCCTTATAGTAAATACCTATAATCGCAAGTAAAATTCGAAAATTTAAGATTTTCCATGCTCCCCGGTGCCCTGCCATTTTCGATTGTCGTAGATTGATGAAATTTGGTACAGCGGCTGGGCTTTGAGTGCAGGCAGACAACATTTTAAAATTTAAGATTTTTAATTCAGGGGGCGTGGTATCCACCCCTTTTCATAGAATTGGTATACATTATTTGGAGCACTTGTGACCGTCATGGAATGATTAAATTTGGTACAGCGGTAGGTCTTAAAGTGCAAGCAAAGGCAATATTTTAAAATTTGGAATTTTACATTCGGGGGCGTGGCAACCGCCCATTTGCATATAATTCATACCAATTATAAGGAGCACAGCTGATTGTCGTAGAATGATGAAATTTGCTACAGCGATAAGGATCAAAGTGCAGACAAAGGCGAAATTTTAAAATTTCAGATTTTACATTCAGGGGCGTGGCACCCGTCCATTTGCATAGAATTGATATCAAATAGATATATAAAGTAGAGAATTACTGATTGTCGTAGAATGATGAAATTTGGTAGAGCGATAGGATAGCGATAAACACCCATTTTCACAGAATTAATATTAAATATATTGAGAGCCCTTCCGATTACAAAGAAAAAGTTGAAATTATGACATTTTTCATGCTTGGACGTTTCATTAACGCACTTCTTATCAATTATTACCGTTTCAATAGATCACTTCACAAAAAGCATAAATTAAAAACTTACGTTACCTTATGAGGCATTCATTGGGCGTTTATTCCACGCACCTTTCCTGATAAAAGGAATCTGCAAAAAGTAGTGAAATCACACCAAAACATAAATGTTAAAAAAGTAGCCAAGTTCTTCTATATACAAAAACCTTTGCGTAACAAGTCAGCCGTGAAAAGTAGTGTAGTACGCCAAGTTCTAAGTTTATTAATGTCAAATATCAAATATTTTAAGTAGAGTAATATGAAAGAACCTCAAAATTATCAGAGAAATCTGTTATTTAATGATTACTGACTTAAATTGTTTTGGTTTACTCGCAAATTTTCTTTTATTATTACAAATTACTCAATTCTGAAATGAAAATTTGCCAAGTAAATCAACACAATTTAAGTCAATAACCATTAAATAACAGATTTCTCTGATTATTTTGAGGTTCTTCCATATTACTCTACTTAAAATATTTGATATTTTTATACTTTTTACTTTACGGCATCTTTTTTTCCCGCATACTTTAACAACTAGAAAATCTAAAAAGACCTAATTATATTATTACATTTCTACGCATTTTTACGAACGTCACTGAATACCTACATATGTATATAACATACTATGTATATTTATATATAAGTATGTACCTTTATGTAGTGTAGATATAGGTGGCTAGGTAGCTACATATTTATTGTATATACCTATACATATTTATTGTATAATCACCTATCACTTTCATTAATATATATAAATATTTTCATACCTAGGTTCCATCTATGTTCGTATGTTGTAGGAAAATGTACTCAAACTTTTATAATTAAAATACATAATCTAGATTTGAATATACATTTGTAGGTAGGTCCCTATGCAACTATTCCTTGAATCATCCATTCGACAATTTATTATACATGTTAAGAACCAAGGTAATTAGTTGTTGAACAATTCGTGCATTTTATTAATAATGTTTAGTCCACGTATTTATAAACCACAAAACACTTTGCCAACACTCTATCTTCGGTTACTCTGACTATCATAATAGTTACCACCTCTTTAATCACAATTTTACTTGCAATATATGTACTATACGGCAAGTCTTACATTTAAAGAAAAAAAAAGATCGAACTCCAGATTTTAATCACTTGGCATTACGATAATAGAGCACACCAAAAAAGTTTTTAGGTCCGTCTGACTGTAGGTTGACCTGCAGCCTAAATGGCTGAAGCGATTTTTTCAAACTTGATATTTAAGCGGTTTAGGTGATTGTCTCAAATGGATTTTTTAATCGTTTTTCTGGCCCCAAAACTAACGATAGCCACACAATTTTTTCTACTGTCTTAATTATCTCGTTTTAATGAAAGAAAAGTGTGTGCACTACTCAAGGTACACATTTTGGTCAACATTTTTTTTACATATTTTATTCTTAACGGTAAATGAGAGTATGAGACAATGGAAAATCAAAAAAATGGTTGTGTGGAAGAACCATTTTTTTGATTTTCCGCTTTCTCACAAACGCCTCCACGGATTTCGATTGAAGAATCTTTGTATTTAAAAAATTAAGTAAAAATATATTTAGTCTCGTTCCTATTAAGAATCTTTTGCATACGATGTAATCGAATATAAGATCAAGAACGTGCGATCCAGTCGTGCATTTCACTTATTTTTTTTTTTCATTTATTAAAAAAAATAGTGGACACATATGTGTTAAGACAATGTATGCCTTTTAAAATAACAAATATTTAATAATCGGAAAAGCATAGTAAAGAATGAATGTAAATAATATAATTAAAAAAAAAAACATGTGCGCCCCGGGACGCCCGACAGAAGTGATAACTTAAACTAATCTAAGTTGAACTATTTATAATTGAAATTGTTTAACTTGAGAAAAGCTCCAAAAGTACACAGTATGCGTTAGAGAAAGCGAAGCCAGACAGACTGGCCCCGTAACGAGTTACGTAACAAATTGGTTTATCACATAACAAGTTATCACTTCAAAAAAATGTTTTTTTTTTGTATAACTTTGCACGCACTCAAGGGATTATAAATACCCTTTATATGTTTTTAACACAGAGCGGGCATCCGGTGAAAGAACAGAAAGAAGGATAGGAAAGATGTGTGGCGCAATGTTCTGAGCACACAACTATCGCGCCACTGCCCCACGTTTTTTTTCATAAAACTTTTTTTTCAAATATTTTGGAATGCAGCATTATTTATAATTTGAATGACCTCCTATATAAAAATCTTTAGCGAAATGCATTCAGTCGCTTATGAGAAACTTGAAAATCAAAAAAAAATATAAATGGTTGTATAGCTGGTACCGTTAATAAAAAAATATAAACAAATTTGTATACCAAAATGTTGAATATGTCTATAATGGTACACACATTTTTTTAAATCAAAATGGTTAAAGACGTTTTTGAGATAATAAAGATAGAAGAAATAATTGTAAATACCGTTATTTTGGGGGTTAAAAAACCAAGTTTGAAGAAAATCTCTTCAGTCGTTTAGACTGTCGACGATCTGCAGACAGACGGACTTGCGGGAAACACTTTGTTGGTGTTCTCCATCATCGTAATGTCAAGTTTGATTAAAATCTCGAGAACGATTTTTTTGCCCAAATGCAAAGCTTGCCCTCAAGTTAATCTCAATGGTACAATTGGATATAACGTGTATAGATAAGAGAAGGGAGGTGACCAGATTAGATGCCACCAAATGTCTTAATCTCTTTCCTACATATTATTATGTACTCATGTGTATATACAATACATATATGCTAGAAAACCTACCCACCATATTGGAGATACCAACTCCATTTGTAAAGATCTAAGCATTAACATACATACATATGTGCGTATACTATATACATAAGATATTGTCTTGATTTTAAACAACTTAATTTGCTATAGGTACACTACTTGAAAACCTCCTTACGCCTTTTCTGATGCATATATCTATATGCTTACGCCAGCTCTTTTGTAGACGATGACTGGGGTAATAACTTTGTTTAATACTGTTTTTAAAAATATTTAATTTTTCTACCAGCTTTCATTTGTAATGTCAAAAATCGAATAAAAATCGAATAAATTTGTTCCTTTTTCCCCTCTAAGATATATATGTTTTAGGACACATTCCTGTTATTTTTATACCGGCATATAGCTCCAAGTCTTACCTCAATTTAAGGACATTAACCTTAAAGATTGGACTAATAGAACTGAGGATATAAGCTCAAAACAGCCACCACATCTTTTATGTTTAATGAATTTTCAAACATAGGTGTTCTTCTACACTGAACATCGATGATAGTATAGTAGTCGAACTAAGCAGGCAGTTTTTAATGTTTTTCTCCTGTTTTGAAATTAAGATTGCCAAGCTCGTATAGCTCACAGAGTAGTGTTTGATACATCAAAATAATTGTCATTTTGTCTTCTTATTAATTAAAGAAAAACCAAATCTATTCATGGAACCAGTCAAAAATGATTGACTTATATATGCAATCTTCTCAATATTACAGTTTATTGACACTCTAGCAATCCAATTTTTTTACCAAACATTCATCGTAATATACTCTATCATTCCTGAAAATTGCAGATTTCTTGGTCCACTCCTTAAAAAGATACAATTCTTTTCTTTTAGTTGATAGTGCGTTATGCGTTACGTAACGAATTGATTACACTCCCATAAAAAGTTATCACTTCAATAAATTAGGAAAAAATCGAAAATAAATAATAATATATAATTTATTTTCGAAGAATATATTTATTTTATGTGATGACGATTTAAATTTATAAACTGCCACAGAACAAATAAAATGCAGGACTGGATCGCACGAACGTGCTCTTATGTTCGATGACATCGTATGCAAAAGATTTCTATTAAAAATCTAAATATATTTTTAAAGTCGTTTTTAATTTATTTTTTATATATACAAAGTTTCTTTAATTTTTTTCTATAAAAAATTGGTATGACAATCTCAAATATTTAATAATATAAACTTAAAAACAAAAGATTAAATCGGCTTAATCAAAGAAAAAATAATTCAAAATTCTGAAATAAATACTTAAACTGAATTTATGAGAAAAAATTTTAAAAATCTGCGGAGAAAAAAAAGTTTTTTTTTTAACTTTTAAAAAAAAAATCAAAAAATAGTTCAAAACGCCAATTCATAGGTATTCAGCAAATACATATAACTATAATTTTTGAAAAAAATTATTGAGCAGTTTTCAAAATATAAACTAATATTTTTTCTAAATGCTTTTCAAAATACAAAAAAATATAAATTAAAAATATTGGTACGCAGTATAAATTGGGCAACCTAAACCTATATATGTATGTGTGAACTTTCGAAAGAATCGGTTAAGCCATTTATGAGATAGTCGAAATAAGAAAAAACGGTCCTATGGAAAGTGCCGTTTTTAGTCATTTAATTTTTGTTTTCGATCATGATCGGTCATACCTAAAAAGCTGCACTGATTTTTTTAATCAAAATCGTTTGAGCCGTTTCCGAGAAAAATAGTCTATAGCGTAACGGTTATACAAACAGAACAGACTCGTAGCGAATCTGAAGACCGAGTTTTGGGGAGAAGCAGTGACGACAGCTGCTTATATTATAAATCGATCACCGATAAAAGGACTGAATGACGTTACACCAAAGGACGCTTGGTTGGGAAATAAGCGGAACTTAATGCGTTTCAGAGTGTTTGGATGTCAAACAATGGTTCATATTCCAAAGGAAAAGTGGAAAAAGTTCGACCCCGTGACGTGATTGCATTATGGTGGGTTACAGTGAAGAGTCCAAGGCTTATCGACTTGCTGATCCGAAATTAAGAGACTTTATACCAGCAGAGATGTTGTCTTCATGGAACAAGAGATTACAAATCAAAATCAGGTAATTAGTTCCGATTATGAAACACATAGTATTTGTTCACCACTAGATTAAGTGAGAGTAACAACAGTAGATGAAGGAGAAGTCCAAGTCCAAACGAGAGTGAAACGTTTTACTGCGAGGCTAGCAGAACTTTGGTTCCTGATTCAGATATGGACTATCAATTTCCATTCAGCAATGAGGCAGTTGTTGAAACAGTAATCAGGAGATCATCGTTAGTAAGGCCTGATTTTGATTCGCTAGTCGCCAGTGAGATCCGACGACAGTTCAAGAAGCAATGTCGCGTCCAGAGACTGATTTATGGCGCACAGCAATGAATGAAGAGTACGACGCTCTTATTAAAAATCAAACTTCTGAGGTCGTTCCGTTGCCAGCCAACCGAAAGGCGATTGATTCTAAATGTGTCTATATGACGAAATGGGACAATATTGGCAATATATCCCGTTACAAGGCAAGATTGGTGATCAAGGGTTGCGCTCAAAAGAAAAGCCTGGACTATGAGGAAACATTTTCGCCAGTAGTGAGTTACACTTCAATTCGTCTTCTACTAGCTTAAATGGTTCGATATGATTTATAAATGACCAGATGGATGCTGTCTCTGCGTTCTTGCAAGGTGATCTCCAAGAGAAGATATATATGTACCAACCCAAAGGTTTTTCTGAAGACCTCAAAAAGGTATGTAGATTAAAAAATCTCTCTACGGATTAAAACAATCCAGCAGACTATGGAACAGAAAGCTTAATACTACACTTCTAAAATTTGGTATGCAGAAGCCGCACCTAGATCCATGTATTTATTTTCAATCCTCGAAGAACAAAAACTATAATAGTAGTGGATGATATCCTTATACTTTCAAATGATGATTCATTGAAATCCGAGTTGAAAAGCTATTTCATGAAATAGCTACTGGGAATGCAGCTTCATCACGATCGAGCAAGCGGACGTTTAACGATCGACCAAAAACAATTCATTGAAGACATTTTGGAACGTTTCGGCATGAGTGGCTGCAACCTGCGACGTCTACACCTATGGACACAAGTCAAGTTTTGTCTAAGGAGATGTGTCTACAGTCTCCTGCAGAACAGGAGGAGATGAGAAACGTGACATATCAAGAGGCAGTTGGCATCCTCATGTATGCTGGTGCTCAGGTTTCATGACCTGATCTGGCGTATGCAGTCAGTGGATTTAATCTAAGCCCTGGTAATCCCCATTGGTTAGCACTAAAACGTATTTTCAGGTATCTAAAGGGCACGGCGGATGCAAAACTCGTTTTCTGCAAAAATGCAAAAACTGATCTCAGCGGCTATTGTGATGCAGACGGGGCATCTAACGTTGATGAAAGGCGCTCAATTACAGGCTTCACATTTTTGTTACAAGGATCAGCTCTATCTTGGAATTCGAAGAAAAAACGAACAGTGGCGCTTTCAACAGCTGAAGCCGAATTCATGTCGTTATCGGCAGCAGCAAAGGAAGTCGTTGATCCAAACCGACTATTGGACAAGCTGGCCGGTACGGGTACCACTTATATGTCTAGCATATACTGTGACAACAAGAGTACTCTTGAGCTGGCTTCATTTCATGCATATAGAGCTCGCACAAACCACATCGACATCAGGAATGTGAGGAATGAAGTTTCTGAAGGAAACATCAGGGTGGTGTACATAGGAACCGATCATATGCTGGCTGATTTTTTTTAACAAAGCCAGTACCTAAACTTAAGTATATATATTATGCTCAGGGTGTGGGTGTAAAATTTGCTAATTGATTTGATTAATTCTTAACGTTTAAGTGGGCGTATTGTAATAGAATGTAAACCTTAAATCAATACAAGTGGCAACTCTTTTATGTAATACATTTTTGAATTGTTAAGTTGTCAACTATTTTCTATTGTCAATTATCATTGCGGGTGCTCAATCACTTATTAGATATGTTATCTCGGATACCAAGTTATCGTAGTATATCTGTGAACAACTCAGATGAGTTAGCAAAAAGCCGTCAATAAAGATGAACAAAACTCATACCAACTGAAGTTTGCAGTCAGCTGTTCTATACATTTGTTCTCGGATAGCTAGTTATCCTAAAATTTTTGGGATAACTCAAGATAGCTTTCATGCGAACAGTTGATTTTTCATCAGATGTGCTTTTACACGCATTTCAACAACGGAAATTTATTTCAGATTGTTGAGAATAATTGAGTGAACGTCCTCATTGAATAAATTCTTTCCTTTTTCCGTCTTCCTACGAAGTAGGACCTCGTTTTTTGATTTGTTGTGCTCCGAAGCTCAGCTTTTTCTTTACTAATACTCGTACATCATCTTCTTTTTCTGAATCGGTTGAAACATTTCTTACTTCCTGATTCATTTTAAGTTTATATTGTATCCAACAAATTTATGTTCAATTCACTTTGAGCGGAAGCGTGATCGTAAGCAATTAGTTTTTTCTCTGTTTTGACTTTTGACAGAAATGGTTACCTACCCTTAAAGAAAGCGACTCCGTTTTGGTTCCGAAACCACTTCCTAAACGAACCCAAAAACGAATCCGAAACGATTCCAAATCGGATTAAATTAGTATGGAAATTAGAATCACCACGGATCCAATATGTGAATGTATTGTGTAAGAGACAGAGTTTTTTATTTCACCATACTAGGCGAAAACCGAACCGAATGTCAGGTACCGTTATTTTTTGAGCTAAAAAAATTTCAATTTCCCCTCTGTACAATACCTAAAAAACTCTATACCAAGTTTGCAGCAATTCGGCTCACCCGTTTGGTCTATAGGTGTCTATACATGCGTACAGACAGACCAGACTGACTTACAGACATACAGATGGACAGAATTTTTAGACCATCTTTTTTCGTCTTCGCTTTCATCGTAATATCATGTTTGATTGCTATCTCAAAACTTTTTTTTTTCGACAAATGCTTAACTTGCCTTATAGCTCCTATAATCGCAAGTAAAAATTCTGGTAACAGTACCACAAGATCTTTTTCAATGTTTTCCACAAAAAATAAATATGTCTACGCCTTCTAAATTTGAATTTCTTAACAGTCCTAGTAATTTTTTTGTCAAATTTACAAATACAGCATAGTAATCAAATGTGTTTTGGACACTGATATCTAAAATACACTGGATAGTGTATTCTCTATAAGTATATAACAGTTTTTTTTTTGTTTGTTCTTGAGGCAACTCGAAGATGAGAAAAGGTGCGCTGGTGCTATCTCTGACGTTTATCCGAGTAGAAAAAAAAAAAACAGTTGAAATTGTGTTCTGTGCCAACAAAGTAAGAAATATTTTTGTATTTTATTTCGTTTTCTATTCGACCAAAATAATCGATCCCTCAGGTAGTTTTTGGTCCCGCAAAGTTTTCGCATACTTTTATTCCAGAATGGAAAACTTCCTTCGTTTCACACAATCATAAAAGTGGCCCCAAACAAGATGTATGTAACTACCGGCCAATATGCCGGTAGTTACATACATTGTCTGCAATACCTAAGGTTTTTGAAAGAATAGTTTCTGATAAATTAACCTTCTTATTAAAAGAAATAATTTCTCCTTTTCAGCATGGAAAACCTTTCCCTAGAAAAGGTTTACCAAGTTGATGTTGTGTACACTGACTTTGCCAAGGCATTTGATAGGATACATCATATAATATTAATATCAAAATTAGAAAAATGGGCTTTCATTCGTCGTACCTTAAATGACGAATTCAATATGTTTGCATTGATTCTCATATTTCAAAACCTTTTTTTGTCTCATCTGGTATTTCCCAAGGAAGTCATTTGGTCCAATTTTGTTTCTCCTATTTATAAATGACCTACCTACTGAACTTTCTAATTCTATCTGTCTAATGTTTGCTGATGAAATCAAATTTTTCAGATGTGTACAAAGTTTGAGCAACTGTATGCTGCTACAATATGACACAAAAAAAGTTTTCCAAATGGTCTAAAATCAACTAATTAACGCTAAATATTTCGAAATGTGAATGCTTCTCTTTTACTCATCGTTTGATTCCAATTAATTTTGACTATATTATTGACAATAATATTCTTGATAGAGTTTCATTAAAAAAGGATCTTGGAGTAATTTTTGACTCTAAGCTCAATTTTGTTACTTATTGCGAAAAAGGCTAACTGCATGCATGGATTTATCTTTCGTAACTTTTATGGCCTGAAGGATCTTTACACTTTAAAATAACTCTACATTGCTTATGTAAGGTCGGTTCTTGAATATTGCTCAGTAGTATGGAATCCATTTTATAACGTTCATTCAACTAGAATCGAAAATGTCCAACAAAAATTTAAGCGTTTTGTTTTTAACAAACTGCGATGGAATATTGAAATGCCGTTATATGATACCAGACGTCAGCTCATTGGCATCCAGACATTGGAAAATATTACATAAAATATATATCACATAAAATGTCCTTGTCTCTTACCTTTAATTGACTTATATGCCCCTTCTCGAGAGCTAAAAACACGAACAATGTTTCAAGAAAAAACCCATAGGGTGTTAGAGAGTCTAATATAGCTTCAAACAATATTGATCTAAACTTTCACTTGAATAGTGACTCATTTAAAAATATGTTAGCCTTATATTTTTTAACGGCTTAGTTATGAACACATTTTGTAATTATAATTTAATAGATGTAGTAAAATTCATAGTCTATTTGAGTTCAATGTAAGCTCTAATTGATATTGTAAGTAAATGAGTTAATTGAAGAAAACGCAAACAATATGTTGATATTATTTTTGTTTTTGTTTTAGTGGACTGTGTGGATTTAAAGCCAATTAATGTTTTTGTGACCTTTAGTCCAAAATGCGTTTCGCCCAGGTACTACAGCCGGACTCATCAGTTAGATGCTGTAGTACCTTTCTAAGACGCATTATTTTTTGATCGATGTTTACCGACTTTAATAAAGTTTACAGCGATTATTCACTGTAAATTTTATTTTTCTAGGGGAAAACATTCAATTGGCTTTAAATCCACACAGTCCACTAAAACAAAAACAAAAATAATATAAACATATTGTTTGCGTCTTCTTCAATTAATTCACTGGTCAGGCCACGGGCAAAACATACTTCTAGGGTGCATGAATCTAAATAAATTCTCCTAGAAAAATATCAATATCCCGGATCAATAAATAATGCGTCTTAGAAAGGTACTACAGCATCTAACTAATGAGCACAGCTGTAGTACCTGGGCGAAACGCATTTTGGACTAAAGGTCACAAAAACATTCAATTGTAAATAAATAAGTAAAAAAATGATCTTTTTTTTGATCCGGGACCAAGAGGGATATACACGTACATGAAACACGCAGACCAAACTGAAGCAAAATAAAGCTGAATTTGTTGAAACGTCAAACGCTTTTGTTTACTTTGTATAATAAAAAAACATAAAAAAATGAATTCAATTAAATAAAAGATTTGACAAGAAAAATTCGCAATCCCTGAACAAAATCGCTATTGGCAAATAGAAAACGACATTAATGTATTGTTTATACAAATAAGTAATACCTGCATTTGAAATATTGTTCAATGTGATCTCTAAAAGTAATTCAAAGTGTTATAAACTTATATTGACATGTTACCTGCGCACTTATAACAGTCTCAAAGTTGCCTTACCTTTATTGTATGAATGAGCTATGCAGTGTTTTATAGAGACCAGTGGTTTTGGACGGGAAACGTACGAACCATCTTATTACTTATCTGTGATGCTACTTTTAAGAAGTTTGTATATCTGTATCTTTACTTTTCTTTCACATGTGATACTGATGGAGGTGGTTAGGTATTCTGTATAGTATTTATTCATAGGTACATATGTTGGTATTTTGAAATTGATTAATTGTACCAACAATTTTATATTTTCCTTTTTTTATGTTGCTTTGTTTTTATTTATTTTGTCAGTTGCAATTTGATATTTTCGCTTCGCACTGCGATTGCGTATCATAATTATTTGTGTTACGTTGTGCGCGTGAAGCGGCAGCGGCATGGCCGTCTAATAGTTGTTCCTTGTTTCTTTTTTATTCTTGATATAGCAATATTTTTTTTTCATTCTTTTTTTTTAGTTTTAATTGAATTAATTAATAATTTACCTGAAAATTGCTGAATAAAAAAAAATAAATGAGTGATAAGAATGTGCATCTGTGTTCGTATACGACATACCTACAGTGTTTGAATGGGGTTTTAATAATACCAACACTGAAATTGTGATATATATTGAGCTATTTAAGCAGCCGCAGGGTTTTATGTAATATTCGAATCTAAATTTTATGACAACTAGGTATATCAATATGTAGATAAAAACAATAAAAAAATAACACTGCAAAAAATGGAAAATAAATAAATGAAACAAATCTGCCACATCTGGAATTGTTGCGAATTTATTTATCTGTATAAATAATATATCCATATATACAAACCAATAATCATCGACTTCCATATACAGAATTAGCTTCCATTTTTTGTATGAGACTACCAACAAATTTACCAACATTGCTTAATGTGTAAGTAGATAGGTTTGTGTGCATACCTACATATATATGTATCAATAGAACATCTTCGCGAATACTTTTCAATCATTGATATTTCAGAGAAAATGTATGTGTGTCCCGTCCACCCAATTCACTCATTTAATTCTTCTTAACTTGATAATAGCTACATCTGAATCAATATGATGAAATCATGTGTTAATGTTAGATGCGTGCGCGTACCTTCAATATAATATACTTAGTCTTCAAGATAAATACAGAACGATGATTGAAATTTGTGCAAGTCTAAATTTAGCAAAGACACAAAAATACAATTATCACTCACTGAGGGATAATTTTTGTAAGCTTTACCGGACTTACTATATATATTGGTAGTTTATCTTTTAAATCTTGAGTTGTTGCTAGTTGAATTTATTTATGGTTATTTTTGGGTTTTGGTTTATTATGTGACGGTGTAGTGGTGACGAAGAATATATACACGTGCGCGTAGTCATCGAATGCAACAACAAAAAAAAAGATACATTATTTATATCCACACCATTTAGGGTAGTTGTTCCTACCTCCATAATGCTGTCTTTACTCATTGTAATGCCAAACTTTTTTTTTTTTTTTTTATAAGTAAAGCCAGTTTCGAGACGGTTGTTTTTGGAAGTATTTGAATAAACCTACGTTTTTTGCAATAAATTATTTTTTCAGATAAATGAATTCTCTGAACTGTTGGAGTAGAATAATAGGTATTTAGAGGTCATTTGTGTGTACCACAATCCCCATCACAACGCCTGCCTAATTATAAAATGTCATACATAATTTCAAAAAAAAAAAGAAAAAATAAAGCAAAAATTATGTTAGGTTTTTTTTTTTTATTGTCGATGAAAATATGTATCGGTATGTACGTAGTTATTAGCCGTGTTTTATTATCGTCAATAACCCATATGGTTCACCCGGTAAAAATAAAACGATCTGGGTTATATACTGATATGTATCCTCTGTTCACTGAATTTGATACTAATATTAGCAAACCCAGATAGAAACCTGGATTTCGTGTTGTTTTTGTAATACGTGTTCAAAAATAACCTAGACCTAGACCCGTAGATAAATAAAACGCAGCTAACGCAGCTATTATCTGCGACCTACCTTGCCCAACCACCATACACTTGTGGATACGTTGATACATTTTAACACTGCACTTACATGAGTTTGGTGCACAGTACTGGGCGATTATAGAGATATACTGTTTTTGTGGGAATTTCGAACTCAAAACGGAAAACCAAATGGGGATGTTATCGTTAATAAAAATTCCCCTGGAAATTTTTCTCTCATTCGAACCTTGGGAAAGTGAATGATGCTCAAAAGTTTCCCTTAGAATTTATTGGCATTGGAAATAAACTTTCCCAGGGAATTTTGCTGCCATTTCGTACGATTTTTTGTTCGAGGGAAATTTATTCCGTTGGAGATTCCCGATCGCGGGAAAAATTCCATGGGAATAAAATATTCCGTGGGAAACGAAATTCCCTGAGAGATTCCCGATAGGGCCCAATGATATTGCGGATTTTTTTTTTGCTTTATCTATAAAAAATTATTTCGACCGAAGGATTTCTAAAAAACAATTCAAATTAGATTTTTATTTGTTTATGCTGCCAATGGTATGGAATACTAACAAACTGTTCTAAAGGTCCTATATTTCCGTCTGTTCCGTGGCCCGTTTGTTTGTTTTTAATTTTTGCTTAACCCCAAAAAATAACAATATCTGTGAAAAAATGTTTGTACCGACAATGTTAAATCTCAATTATCTTGAAAACGGCTCTAAAGATATTTATAAAAAAAAATCAGTGCATTATTATAGGAGCGGCCTACATTTTGGTATACAAAAATGATCACATAAAGTGTTATCACGGTACCTGTAATAGGACGGTTTTTTTTTTTAACTGTACCATTAACGACTCAACGGATTCGATCAACAAAATGTACACACAGGAGGCCCTTGGGATACTACATAATACTTTTTTCGAAAAATATATTTCTGTAGATTTTTGATTTTTTTCAGAATTCAATATCTCGGAGACGGGTTCTTATGTTGTTAAATTAATATTATTAAATACTCTAAATTGACCTACACATTTTTTTAGAAACAGAATTTAAAAAAAATTGTATACAGGGTGTCCCAAAATTCAACGTTGGAAGGAAAACTGGTGATATGGTAGGTGGTGACAGTTATCAGAAAAATAATACAAAAAATCGAGTTATAGGCATTCGAAAAAAAAATCGAAAAAATGGTTTTTCAAGTGCCGTGATTACAAATCTTAATTTTTCTCATTTTTTTTGTTATGAAATCTTGAATAACCCTTCTAACAATTGCATTCAAAAATTTAAACACATCTGCATCAGTTTTCAAGAAAACATTACTTTTTTGCCCAACTAACTACTCAAAATTTTGACATGACCCTAATTCAATGGAGTGTAGTGTAAAAAAAAATTTACTTCGAATTTTTGGCAAGTTACCTTAAAATTTGGCGTGTTCAACTCTCATTTCAAAATGGTATAACATTTTTTAGAATATTTCATAAATAACGGAAACAAAAATGTGTTTCTCAAATTACCCGGTTTTCAGATAATTTATTTAATTCACCAAAAAAAAAAAAACTGACGAAATTGTGTAAACAATAGCTTTAAAAATAAATTTAGGCTTTTCTACTAAAAACCTTGTGCTTACGATGTGATCGAGCACACGAACAAGTACCCGCCATAATCCAGTTGTGCGTTTTATTAAATCGCGCTTGCATGGTTTTTTCTAGTGGTTCATTCATTCATAATGGAAATTTAGTTCAATTTTATCTGACATGATGATCACTTGCATTTCTAAACAAAATTAAACTCTATATTTGGATTAAATATTATGTATTATCTACCAGTACTAAATCGTTCTGTCGATAGCCAATAATTTGGGTCCTGCGATCAGTGACCTTGTTCTACACTTTTCCGGACAGAAAAGTACAATTTTTTTTGGCCAAAAAGAAAAATCTTATTTTTATCAAAAACGGCTCCAACGAGTTTAAAAAAAAAATCAGCTCATTAATGAATGGAAAATGTACTTTTTGGTATTTTTTTGGAAACGGTAATTTTTGTACCTCTTTTTTTGATTTTCGATTTTCTGGAAAACAGTTCATTTGATGTTTTTGAAATGTTCCATGCTCCTAGAAAGCTTAAACACTAATGTAAGCCAACATTTTTGAACAATTTTTTTTTTGAAATTAAAAAAAAAAACACTTGAAAACTCAAAATTTCGGAAACGACTCTGGATTTTTTAGAAACTTCGTATTTGTATATTGAATATTATATATGAATATTAAAAAAACACGGTAGGGCCAAGACTTTTGATTACAAAAAAGTGTGTGACGCACACGCGCCAGAAGTAAAACTTTCCTAATTTGATACAATATTTTTTTCGTAATTCTAAGCCAGCTACAACATGTAGGTACATGTATTTCAATTTTATGGAAACCGTTAACAGAACAACGAATTTGACATTTTTGGATACCTGCCTCGTAATTGCATAAATACATCTCCCATAACGACGTCACCATCGCGTCGTTCGAACTTTGATACATGGTTCAGCAATTTTAAATAACATACATTAGCCGTGTTTTATTGAGAATCTATCAATTGTACAAAAAAACGCATCGACCGTAGCCTTTTTTAGTTTTGTAAGAATGGTACCCCCGCACAACTATCACAAGCAATGAAAGAGTTTTGTGCAAAGAATAATTAAGAAAATAACAAAATTATGACCAATAATTTACTTTTAATTCTATAAAATAGAAAGTAGAAAAACGTACTAATATTAATTAATGTTTGAAAGCCATTTTTTGTTTGCCTTTTTTCTCCATTTGCAATTTTAAATTCGAACATTCATTTTGCATCAATAGAAAGGAAATGATGTGTGAATGGGTTTGTTCATAGACTATGGTCCAGTCCCTTTTTACACAGGGACATTTTTGTATTGCATTAAAAATCGCCTATGCCGTTCACACGAAGAAACAAAATTGCTGGAAATTTGTTTGTTTCCTTTTAATGTTTCTTGGTTTGAACGCACACTACACGTAGTTTATATTTTTCACTCCCCTTACATTTCCTCCTGCTTTTACTTATTTCCTGAGTAGATAGATAGATTAGATAGAGTTTTATTCTTCAAGTCAATTTACAAATTTATTTTCTGAGTGTGTTTTTCTTTCCATTCAATAATCACTCATTAGACTTCACTTAACATAAGCGGAGTAAGGAACAAATAGTTAACAGTTTGCCATTTCTATATCCCGAAAGAAAGCAATTGGATCACAAAAATCTAAGCCCAGTCCATGTAGTGAAGCGATGTCCGTCCATGGCCAACGTCCATTAAACAGTGAACAAAAACCACACTTTGTGAAGTTCCGTTGCCGCTTAGTGCATTATCTTATAGCTCATAGTATTTCATACAAATAAATATTTTGCAGCGCAGTGTCGAGCAATTCCTCTGTAGTGCAGTGCCACCCAGTGCGGTTCTAACGGGTGATTTTTTTGCTACTTGGTTTTTGACGTTTATATTTTTGACAGATCACACATGACAAATTCCACGAACATTTGACATTTCGATTCAGTATTTCTTGCCATTTCATCATGAGTAGACTTACGCCTGAACAACGTTTGCAAATTATTGAAATTTATTATCAAAATTCGTGCTCTGTGAAAAATGTGTTTCTCAAGCTTCGTCCGTTTCAGCGACGAGGCTCATTTTTGGCTAAATGGATACGTGAATAAGCAAAATTGCCGTATTTAGAGTGAAGAGCAGCCAGAGGCAATTCAGCAGCTACCAATGCATCACGAAAAATGCACTGTTTGGTGCGGTTTATGGGCAGGCGGCATCATTGGGCCGTACTTCTTCAAGGACGATGAAGGCCGCAGGGTACCGGTCAATGGAGAAAGGTACCGTTCGATGATAACAGATTTTTTTTTGCCGAAAATGCAAGAATTGAACTCGGTCGACATGTGGTTCCAACAGGACGGTGCCACATGCCACACTGCACGCGAAACCATGCATCAATTGAGATGCGAATTTGGTGAGCAGTTGATCTCACGTTTTGGCGCAGTCAATTGGCCACCAAGATCATGTGTTTTGACCCCGTTAGACTATTTTTTGTGGGGCTATGTTAAGTCTATTGTCTATGGGGACAAGCCAAACACGATTGCTGCCTTGGAAGCCAACATTGAACGCGTCATTGGTGAGATTCCGGCCGAAATGTGTGAAAAAGTTTGCCAAAATTGGACCTTCAGAATGGACCACCTGAAGCGTAGCCGCGGGCAACATTTAAGTGAAATTATTTTTAAAAAGTAAATGGCAGAAATTGATTTATCGATCCAAATAAAAATTTCATTCACTTTTTACAAGTTTCTGTGTTTTTTTGAATTTTCAAAAACCAAGCTCTTAAATCAATATTTCCACCCCCCATCCCCCCGGGTTACATGACCAAAAAAAAAATAGCAAAGTTGAAAACAACAAATTAATAATAGGGTATTATAGATTTTGTTTGGCAAGTAGACAAAAAATTTCTATTTTAGAATTTAGCATTTTTAAGATAATTTTAATAATAAAATAATGGTTTTTGATGACAAAATAATTATCAATGGTTTATTCCTGAACATGCCATGCCGGTCCCCTGAAGGAATTTCAGGAATGTGGTAAAATGACCAGCTTCGTTATGGGTCTTTTGAACAACCCGCTCTAGGTGCGAAGGGTAACCACCCGAACTTGTCCATCTTTTCCAGAATGTAACTCTTCAAGGCGACCCAAAGCCTATTGAGCAGGGTGCAAATTGGATTCTTTGATTAAAGCAAGGTCACCAGGTTTGACACCAGGACAACTTTCCTCCATTTAGGCCGCTGCTGGAGCGAAGTGATATAATCCGCCTGCCATCATTGCCAAAATCCTTGGAGCATGTTTTGCAATAATTTCCAGCGTCCCAGGCGATTTATTGGCACTTTCAAATAACTCGGTTCTGGTATAGCGGTATTTGGGCGACCTACGACAAATGAGGTATTATGGGGTTCAAATCACTATCGGAACTATCACATAAAGGACGACAATTTAACAGCGCTTCTATTTGGGCTAGAAAAGTGTCCATTTCTTCAAACGTGAGAAGGGTGTTTCCAACTATACTTCGGAGATGCTGTTTAACACACTTGACACCCGCTTCCCAAAGCCCACCGAAATGGGGTGCATGCCGGGGAATGAACTCCCATCTGATGTTATCAGTAGCCAACGTTGTTGACACCAGCTCGTTGTGCTTCCTAGAACGTACTAACTCGTACACTTCGGACAATTTGCGGGCAGCGCCTTGAAAATTTGTGCCATTGTCAGAATGGATGACGCTACATGTGCTTCGTCTGATTATCCAAAATTTTGCCAGTACGATTTGCCACGAATGTGCTCCATCTACGAGGAAGAGAAGAGCAAAGATTTGTAGGTGTTACTCGTACACCCAACGACGAGCAAACAAATTTCATCAACCGACTTAGCAGAAGAGCTCCACATAGCTCCAGTCGAGGAATAGAAATTTGCTTCACAGGTGCAACGCGAGTTTTTGCTATCATTAGGTGGACTTGAACCCTACCATTTTCTAAAATACTGCGAGCATAAACTACCGCCGAATAGGCCTTCTCCGAAGCATCAGAAAATTCTATTAAATCGAAACACTCGGAATTTAGGGTATATATTCGAGGTATGCTAAGTCGTTCGAAATGATGTAGATCTTGTCGATACAAACTCCATTTTTCTGCTATTGCTGGAGGCAAAGGATCATCCCAATCGAATCTATTCTTATCTATCCAAGGAACAAAATGAAGGGCCTCAATACTCTTATTGCCAAAAAGGGTCGAGGCGCTGTACCATATGTAACAGTGCTAAGCTGGAAGTGTGAAACGAGCTTGGACGGAGAGTTTCTCTAAACAATTCTTTGAAAATCACGATCTTCAGGACTGAAATCTGCCGAATCATTTTCACAATATCGGCGCAGAAAACAAAACGATACAACCGAAACTGCATATAAAAATGGAGCAAGTTCCATTGTAGAGCAGGCCCGATGTGATGAACGTCATTCAAATTAAGCCCTTTCGAATCCTTATGCGAACCATTGAAAACTACTCTCATTTTATTGGTAACGTCAGCATGATGAGGCAAATAAAATGTTTTACCTATTGTAGGATCAATTTCTTTTCTGGTATACGTTCCATATGGCCCAATTCTTCGTAAGCCCACAAAACTCGCAATACTCTGCGAAGATTTTCATCATGAGAAAAACTCCTTTGCAAACTAAACAATTTCGACAAAGCACCAGAAAGAGTATTACCAAACCTTACATCAACCTGACGGAATGGTAGGTAAACAATAAACTTATTATCTGGAGCCCGAGAGAAAGTCTCTTCAAAGTGACGATCAGCAGCGTCTTTAGTATTCACAGAGGGCACCAGGTTGACAACCTCTTCGATTTCCCAAAACAATTTTACCAGCACGTCTATATCCTCTCCTACGCGCATTGAAACGATATGATTCTTTGGCATATTGGTAGCAATTACCCAACCAAAAACACTGATATTTCCAAAACTATCAGAGCGATGACCATTCCTCAAACTATTCCACACCTTGCCCGACCCAAGCAAAATATCAATCGGGCCAGGGTTGTTGAACCCAAGATCCGCCAACTGCCGATCATTCAAAACTAGTGGGCTCTCAAAATCAAAGGAAAAAGGGGGTGTCTTTGAAATAATGGATTTCAAAACGAAAGCTTCAACATTCATAGCAGAGGTATCAAAACGAGAATTCATTTGAAGCATTACAACTCCTTTTGTAAAACCAGCGTTCACCGCAGAAATTCCAGAGATAGGCAAGCGAGCATTTCGACGAGAAAGGCGTAACATTTTGACTATACGATCTGTTACAAAGGAGACCTGCGAACCTGAGTCCAAAAGAGCATGACAAAGATGAGGATTGCCTGCGGCATCTAACACTTTCACGACGAATGTTGGTAAAATGCCCGACGTTGGATTATAAGGCTTAATGTGATGGCTAATAATAGATGTCGAGGGTAGAGCATCTAAAGCAATTCCCTCCGAAGAAACTTTATTGTTGGAAGAGAATGGTGACGCGCACGGTAATGGGAGCAACGACTCCTAGAATGACAACAGTTTATACAAAGTCTTTGGCCTCTAGCAAAACGACGAAGATCTTCAATCGATAACGCTATAAACTCCAAACATTGATATAGACGATGACTATCTTTGCATTTCGGATACGTAGTGCAGGTTACAGCTAAGCTTTTAATCCGTCCCGACGGATTTGCCGAACGCGCACTGATTTTATTGGCTTTAACTGTTGACTCACTTGTCTCCAACGCACTACACCTTTGTTCTAAAAAGTCAATCAATTGGTGAATGGTAAAATCTTCGGAATTATTGTTCTGTAAAGCCCAAGCTTTGTGCGTATCAATGTCTGTTTTATTTATTAAATAGATAAGCCACGGATCTCTATGTTGTGCCTCCAAAGCTGCTAAGCCCCGAGTGGCCTCATCTGCACAGTCTACTTATTGTGGTAATTGGTAACAACCTGCACTAACCACCGACGGCATGTTCAAAAAAGTCTTAATAAATTGGTTTATTATATAACAGCGGCCTATTGTACCTACGTTCCAGCTTTTCTCATGCCGGTTCATAACTGGCCTCGGTTATATATATCCCGTTCAACAAACTTGCGGAATCATCACCCACAAAAGATTTTAAATTGCGGAATTTTTGTGCACCGGATAAATTTTTTCTACAGTCTATACTACCTAGGAACATCGCGGAAACACGGCCACTCCCGATAATCACCAACAAAAGGCGTAATCTTAAAGGTGGGAAGTTCAACATCAGCAGCGAAGTTTGAAATTTTCGACAAGGATGAATGTTTTTTGTCAACCACTTTCTGCCTTTGAGTTTCAGCACCACGAACCGGAATTGTCTCAGTTAAATTTTCAATACCACTTTCAATATTAGAAACACGAGGGGAAGTTTTGGCACCAAATAGCTCGCTTGTAGGGACCCTTTCTCTAAGAGATTTTAAAAGTAGAGATTTTGAAGTTATGTATTTAGCTTCAACATCTTCAAACTCTGCTTCTGGATTTATGTATCCCTGCTCAGCATGGTATTGGTAAATATCATATTGATTTCCCGTGAAATCTTTCCATGCATCCTCCAAACGATCTAACCGAACTTCTATTGCTTTGATCAACATAATCTCAGAAATCGATTGAGAGAAGCTGAATACGCGCTCCATGGAAGCTTTAATATGTTCACGCGACTAAAATAGAATATCCATGATGAATTAAAGTAAGGCGCACAATTTATGAAAGAAGTAAATATATCTCGAACAAATATATATGTATTTATTTCAGGAATCCCACTAGCAACACTCCTATAAACTACAGCACAAAAAATCCCAAACAGCAACGAGGAACAAATCAATTTAGCCCACAAACAACAGCAACAGCAGCGATTATAAATTTAATTATCCTCTAATACAATGAGGATTTTTATGCGTAGACTGTACTGTATCCAAAAGCCAATAGCAACCACCAAATGAAAACCGATCAAATTTCCAAAAAAAAAACGTATTCAAAAAATCCGGCGACAATAAGGACCAACTTTGATCAGCAATAAAATATGTTCCAAACCAAATTAAATATTAAACTTCAAATTTCAACTCAAGCAAAAATATATTTAATTGTTGAACATTTATTGATCAAGGCAATGTATTTTATTTCCATAGCGGACTGAATTAATTTTACACGATGTGATGCCGATGGTGGTTGCTAACAAAAGGGAAATATTTAAAACCATATACCATAGAATGATGCTAAATGATAACAAGAAAAAATATTATTCCGTTGCTCATATGCCTAACAAATTAATAGGGATTAGCGACTTACATGAAAACAACAAATTAATCATAGGGTATTATAGATTTTATTTGGCAAGTAGACAAAAAATTAGATTTTAGAATTTAGCATTTTAACGTTAATTTTAGGATAATTTTAATAATAAAATAAAAGTTTATGATGACAAAATAATTATCAATAGTTCATTCCTGAATAGTATGAGTATCAACAGAACGAACCAACAAAAAAATTCCTCGTCGAATATCCACAATGCGTACACATTAATCTATGCGAATCCAAAACGAACCTACAAAAAAAAAATTGAATAAAATAAAAAACAAAGCAACACAGAAAAAAAAAGAATTTCTCGCTTAAGCTAGGCACAAACGACGAACATGCTCGGTTGCGTTAGCCCATAAACGGTGAACACATTTGCCGAACATTCATTTCATGTTGATTCTTCAAATCATTACCATGGTTTATTTTTCCCACCCTTATTTTCATTGTTTTCACTTTTTGAATCCAATATAAATTCTTCGCTTTGCTCGCGAACATGGCCATACAAAACGAACATCGAAGCCAACGAACACGACAAAATCGAAATGTTTCGCCAACAGCGAGCGGCTCTCGAACCAGCTCATAGACGAGCAATGGCGTTCACCAAGTGACTTTCTTGGTGGCTATTCAGTAGTGCAATCACTAAGTCGGTGTATTGGGGTATTCCAAAAGGAAATGCATTGGATGAAAAATTGCTTGAATAAGCACCAGTGATATCACTATGTAAGAGGAGTTGCTTAAATACTTTAGGCCATAACCAAGGAAATCAATGCAAATGTGAATGGTGTAATCAGAAATGATAGTTGATGAAAAAGAACATGAATATATACCAGTGATTTCACAAGCTAAAGTTATTTATTCATCAGACCATATTATGACCTGTTGTAAAATTTCGTGATTTTGCACTTTGTTATTGTATTTAATGTTAATAATAATAAATATTCATTATCGAATAATATTTGATACACAATCATAAATATTGGTATTTTACCTTTTTTCTTGGGATACAAATAATTAAAAAATTGTATAAGTTATTGTTATTTATTAAAAAAATATAATAAGTTAAGAAAGCAAAGCAAAAATATGTTTAGGCTGTTGCTATGAAAAACTTCGAGTTTATTTTATGATAATTAGATAGGACAAACTCAAGTTTTTCATTTGCAACAGTTGAGCCAGTGACTTTGAATATGCCCCCATTGTCTGTTTATAATAATATAATAATAAAGTGCGAATCATTTTGATCGAAAGTGCTATTTTCTGTCTGCGTGTTAATTTCTAACTATTTGAAAATTATAAATTACTTCACCGCAATTGACGCCAAAAACTTGCTATTTCTTTGAGCAAATACTCAGTCGGTCATGTCTTAGGTGTGTACTTATGGGCATAACAAACTCATGAACCTATTTATTACTCATCACAGTTAATCATCGTTGGATCTTTCGCAATGAGTGGAGTACATGACTTCTTTGGTATTTTCACCTTAATTTTTCATAGGTGAGCAAATTTCGTATACAATGAGAAACTCTAAGACGTACCTACCAACAAGAAAAATACTCAACGAATCTTTACAATGCAGATACATACATATCTGCACTCATTTATTAATATCCACAAAACGAACAAAAAAAAATTCCAAATATCTTCTAACAATAACATATCGTATGGGGTCATACCATATGGTCATAGCGTATATTATATCGTTGGTTGGTTTGACAACTCCATAAAAATTTGTTTACTCCCAACGCCGCAAAAGACGTTTTACTTCAAAAATGCTTATTCCACATATAATCCATGAGTTTACTGAGGGCCAGTTGTACAAACGTGGTTTAAAAATTTGAACCGTGATTTAGCAATTTTACCTCACGATTTCGGCGGATTAACTGGAATTCAACGATAATTCAAGTTAGAAGTATATAATAGAAGTGTCATACATGCTTAACCCATCGTTGAATCTCAGTCAATCTGCCGAAATGGGCAGTTAAATTCACTGAACCACGGATCAAAAATTTAAACCACGTTTGTAACTGGCCCTGCCACAACAAATTAGTAGTTATATATAAATGTTATACAATTGACAATGGACCGAAAATTTTAACGGAGAGATTTGCCAACAGAAAATGATTCAAAATGCCCAAGAAAATAACCAAGAGCTTGACAAGATTCACTGTAAGCATTTTGCAATTATATAATATAAATATAAATTAATTATAAAATAATTAAATATAACCATTTTCCAACTCAATGGAATGAGACTTCTCACGACGAGATTTAAGAAAATAATATTGAAGCTAATTAATATTTATTTTTAATGTATATAGTAAACATAAGTTCATTATGCCAAAAAATAAGTGGTTTGTGTGGTAGTTTATTTTCGCGGGTGTTGTTTTAATAAAAATGTGTTTTGTGCCGGATATATATTGTGGGTATTTTGCGTACACATTTTGCTTAAAGAGCTTGTCGTGTATGGTCGGGTCACGTCAGATGTCGGTCGGTTTGACAGCTCCATTGACATTTTTCATCCCCAGCGCCGGCCGCAAAATAAGTTTTACTTCAAAAATGTGTGCGTTTCTTAGGTTAGGGCATAGTGATTAGTCTACTTTATGTAAAAAAAAAAATTATTTTGCATACTTAATCGACGGTACTTCCCATTGAACCTCTTTTAATATTTTCGACTTTGTCACTACCGATTAAAATTATTCTTGTTTTATGCAAATGCTTCCTAAAAGTCTTAATCAAACTACATAAATGTACCTTCAAATTTTCAAAAAATGGATTTTAGATCTTTAAACAAATAAATAATTTTTTTTTAATTAAAAGTTTTGTATGTGCATTAATTATTACTTTAAAATGACGTTTACATTTAAAAAAAAAACCGCTGCAACGATTTTAAATCTTTTTTATGTATTCATATTTGGCCAACAATTTAAATGGCTTGTTTTGTCCACTCAAACATTAAAAATATGTGTTCCATAACCATTTTTTCCAAAAAAAAAAAATGGTTCTACTAGATTAAAAAAAAAAAACAGATTATCAAAAAGTACTTTCCCTTTATTAATGAACAGATTTTTACTTGCGATTATAGGTACTATAAGGCAAGTTTTGCCTTTGTCGAAAAAAAAAGTTTTTAGATAACAATCAAACATGGCATTACGATAGCGAAGACGAAAACAGATGGTCTAAAAATTCGGTCCGTCTTTATGTCTGTCTGTCAGTCTGTCTGTATGTATGTATACCTACAGCCCAAACGGGTGGACTGAATTGCTTCAAACTGGTATATAGTTTTTGGGTATTGTACAGAGGGGAAATTAAACTTTTTTTTAGCTCAAATAATAACGGTAACTTCCATATAACCGTTACGTTAAAACCTATTTTTCTCGGAAACGGCTCTAACGATTTTGATTTAAAAAATCAGTGCAGCTTTTTAGGTACGACCGATCATATGGTTGAAAAAAATGTTTAATGTCCAAAAACGGTACTTTCCATAGGACCGTTTTTTTTTGCTTTCGACTATCTCATAAATGGCTTAAGCGATTCTTTCGAAATTTAACACATATAGATGTAGGTACCCCAATTTATACCGCGTACCAATATTTTTAATTATTTTTTTTTTTTGTATTTTGAAAAGCATTTAAACATAAAAATTTAAAAAAATTATATTTTGAAAACTGCTCATTAAATTGTTTTCAAAAATTATAGTTATATGTATGAATACCTATGAATTGGCGTTTTTTTTTTCAAAAATGTTTCCAAAAACTTTAAAAAAAAAACTTTTTTTTCTCAAAAACCGCTCCACAGATTAAAATTTTTTTCTCATACATTCAAATTTATCCAATAAATTAAATGGCGTACGTTTTTATGAGTTCAAATTAGTTTAAGTATTTATTTCAGAATTTTGAATTGTTTTTCCTTTGATTAAGCCAATTTAATTTTTTGTTTTTAAGTTAATATTACAACACTTAAATTTGTCATGCCAATTTTATCTTAATTACTTATGACTTAAGACTGTCATACCAATTTTTTTTAGAAAAAAATTAAAGAGATTTTGTTTAGATTAGTTTAATATTCAATGTATGTCTACACATTAAGAATATACTTCTTATAAGCTAGTGTAAGGCTAAATTAAATAAAGAAATTTTGTATATATAAAGAATTAAGTAAAAAACGACTTTAAAAATATATTTAGATTTTTAATAGAAATCTTTTGCATACGATGTGATCGAACATAAGAGCAAGTTCGTGCGATCCAGTCGTTCATTCTATTTATCTAATTTTTCTGGACTATATGGGGGTCAACCAAAATCATGTTTCATGAGAGAACTATAGTTTATAATATACAACATATGTGGTATCACAAGGGACCAACTCTGGTCTAAGTGTGTCAGCTGCAACGCTGACAGCCACTTCAACCTAACCTAACCTAATATATTTACATGTTGTTTTTGTCGCCGAGTTGTTAGTTTTTAAATTATGAATAAATATTTTTTTAAATTAAACAAATAAAATGAAAGATAAATTCTTTGAATTTTAATTTTACTATTGTTTACATTTATAAACTAATTAACAACCTTAGGAAATTTTTTAAAAAATAATTTTTTTTTATAAGATCGCGACGCGATTCTAAATTAACAAACTAATTGTTAATTAGTTTATAAATATAAACAATAATAAAATTAAAATTCAAAGAATTTATCTTTCATTTTATTTGTTTAATTTAAAAAAATATTATTCATAATTTAATATATTTACAATGATGAGATAGATGTTTATTATAAAATGCGACAGGTTATAAATCACAAATAGAATTTGTATAATGAAAATGTTCCTATAAATATTTAACTATACAAAACTTACTTATTATTATTTTTTTTTTGTCATTTCGTGTAGCTAAACCAACTGATGAACCACATACTAAAGCAATACAAGTTACTGATTCAATAGAAAATGCTTTAAATATTGATCCATCGTATGTGATTATGCCGGCAACGGGTTCTACAACAACACACAAACAAATTAAAACTAAAACACCTGCTGCATCACTTCAACCAGAAACAATACTTCAAGATAATTCAACAGCAACCGCATCAGCTGATTTAGAAAATTCAAGTACTGAAAAAGAATTGATAAGTAGTGTTCAACAATATTCTACTGAATCCTCTTCAGTCCTATCTGAAATATCGTCTTCGTCACACCAGGAAATTAGTAATAGTTTACCAACAACAGCATCATCTTCACCTACATCCACTTTATCGACATTGTCTTCATCTTCATCGCCAACATCAATTACATCGTCGGTATTACAAAAATCATCTTCCAGCGAAGTAAATGATAATATAATAGCTACCGCTTCTGACACAACAACTCAAAAGATTACAGTGCCTGACACTTGCGACAGCGATTTGGCTAAATCACCAACTCTCGCTAATAACGAAAATATATTATCAAATCAAAAATCATCAGACAGCAGCAGCAGTATGAAACTAAGTGAAACCGAAATGAATCCAGCAGCAGCAGTCCATGTAAATACACATATAAATCCCTCTGATGAATTGCAGCAGCAATCGGATGTAACAGTCGCTATAGTAGTAGCATCGGAATCAAAGATGATGACAAATGGTAAAGAAGATGCCGTGGATCAGGAGAAGATTATTCAAGAAGAAACCCTTAATATAAATTATAAAATAAATACACTAAATGATAGTCTAGATAAAAATCTAAATAATATTAAAAATATTAATAATAGCAGTTCCAATAATATTAATAACAACAATAACAAGAACCTTAGCACAAGTAAAAAGACATCATCAATTGATGAAACGGATCGCAGTTTAGCTGAGGCGCAAATTGCTGCAAACACTCCCGTGTCAAAATCGCTTACGGATAAACCAACGATAGATCTTCTCAATAACAACTCCAACAAGGCAACCACCGCCTCCTCCACAGCAAAAACATCAATAACTGAATCGACTGAAACCACCAATCACAGTAGTAGTAGTAGTAATAAGGTAGTTAATGAAAGCAATAGCAACAATATTAATAATAATAATAACTCAGCAAAAACACCAGAGCTTCCTACTAAAATTGCAACGGCAACGGAAACAGTAACCCTTAATGGTGAATGTGACATTCTTGAATCAGGTGCCACTGTTGACAGTAGTGGTAGTTGTAAAAAAGAAGAAATAGTAGGACCAGGAAAATCCAAACCTAAAACTGAACAATCTGCTGCTATACAAGCAGCAATTCAATCATTGATCAATTACAATGAAGGACAATGGTCACCACAAAATCCAACTGGAAAGAAGCAATATGATCGTGAGCAGTTGATGCAATTGCGCGACGCTAAAGCATCCAGACAAACACCCAATGTTAGTACGATAAACGCATCAATTTTACCAGACACACAGTCGTTACAGCCCAATTTGATGCCGGCATTTGTTCGTGGCAATAATAATAAGCGTGTCCAATCGATGGGTGGAATCGGTTCTATGAATGATCGATCTGGAATGACGATAAGTGGCGGTGGTAGTGGTATGGGAGGCGCTGGGTATAATAACAAACAAGCGTCAATGTCAGGTGTAATCCAACGCAATAGCAACAAGGGAAGCATTAAAGGCGGTGTCTTTCGTATTAACTTGTCGTTAAATCAAGATGTGAAACTCAACGAGACTGAAAATGCGTGGCGCCCGCGTCAACTTGCCCCCGAAAATACCGATGGTATGCATGATAGTGAAGAACTGAAACGGCGCGTCAGAGGAATTCTTAATAAATTAACACCGGAAAAATTCGATACCCTGGTGGAGCAAATAATTAAGCTTAAAATCGACACCAACGAAAAAGTTAACGACGTTATGGAATTAGTATTTGAGAAGGCAATCGATGAGCCTAACTTTTCAGTATCGTATGCACGGCTATGCCAAAGACTTGTCGACGAAGTAAAGGCACGTGACACAATGGAAAGTGGCACACGAGCAAATTTGAAACAATTCCGAACATCTCTGCTGGACAAAACAGAAAATGAATTTAATGAAAATGTTGCCAAACGTGCAGCCAAAGAAAAAAAACTGCAACCGATTTTGGATAAAATTCGTGATTGTAAAGATCCGGTTGAGAAACTTGAGCTGCAAGCACAACTAGAAGAAGAAGAGCGTAAAATACGCCGTCGTTCAGGTGGTACTGTGCGTTTTATTGGTGAATTATTTAAGATTTCTATGCTAACTGGAAAAATTATAAACTCATGCATCGATCTTTTGCTTAAAGCCAAATCCGAGGATCAACTAGAGAGTCTGTGCAAATTGCTGACTACAGTTGGTGAAAAATTCGAAAAGACCCCACAGAGTACTAAAGAATCTCTAGTATATCATAATTTAGATAATACAATGAAAAGAATGCAGGCCATTGTCTCGAAAACAGACAAAGAAGGGGTCGGCGCTAAGGTTACCAGTCGTGTGCGATTTATGTTGCAAGATGTAATCGATTTGCGCACCCGCAAATGGGTTTCGACGCGTGGCGACACACCAAAGACTATGGATGAAATTCAAAAACAAACCAAAACCGAACAAATGTCAACGCAGTACATGAACTATAGTAGTATGATGTCTAGTGGCGTTGGTGGCGGTGGCGGTGTTGGTAGTAACAGTTCAGGAGGTGGAGGCGGAGGTATGAAAAAAGATGATCGCCGATTTGGTGATCGTGGTAATAATTCTTATGGCAATAATCGTGATGGTAGCCGCGGCGGAGGACGTAATGATGATGTTGGTTCAATGCGGCGTTCTCAAAATCAAGGAGGAGGCAATAGTATGGGTGGTAATGGAAATAATTCCAATAATAGCGATGACACTTGGCATCATGTGCAACCTGGAAAGGGGAACCGATCAATTGGTGCTGTTGACACCAATAAACTCGAACCAATGGTAACTACTAACTATTTTATTATTATACAAAATTAGCATTACATAAATTGCGCAAAGTGGCAAAATATGTATAGTCTGATTTCTTCCACAGAAAATATATTGCAAGTTGAGATTAATATAAAATTACTTACAGCTCAACGACTTAGATATGGGAACTAAGAAAATGGGTGGCCTACAACAATTCCTGTGGAACAGTAGTGGAGGTCAGTCGAGGACTCCATCAACGGCATCCAATTCATTCGCTGCCCTATCAACATTGATTGACCCGAAGAGTAACAATGATCGGAATGATAGAAATGACAGAAACGACCGCGGCGGTCCACGAAACAAGAATTCCTTTAATAAGGGCTCAATGGAAAGGGATCGATATGACCGAGGTAAGTGTCTTCTATAGTCTCTGTACTATTAAAGCTAAATGGGTTAATTTAAAAAAAATTCTTACAATTAGAATAGTTTCTAAGAAGGGTTATAGTATTTAGAGAATGGCCGGTTAAGAATAATCATGGCTTTTTGAGCGTTTTCGCATTTCCAAGAAATTTTAATCCAGAAGTAGCGGCCTCTATAAAATATTCCGTATAAAAAGTTTCGTACTGAAATAAAAAAAAAATAGAATATAACTTTAAAAACAAGGAATCCATTATTCGTTTATTTTGCCGCCACCTAAAGTGCTGTTTCTATCGCGTTTACATTCAACGGATACCATTGATGATGTCTTAAATTATATTAAAACTTTTTCGGATCTTGAAACAACAAACGGAATGAACATTTTGAAATATGAATTTAATACTGCTAGAGAGATTTCATCATTTAAAGTAACAGTACCGTAAGTTTTGGCCTGAAAATGTTTTTATTCGAGAATTTGAACACATCCTCGAAAATCTCAAAGACCAGGGGGGTCATTCCGTAACTCGATTATCGTCAAACGATATCGTCTGAACTATAGTGATGCCTTTATTTGCTTCACGTGTAAGTCGATAATCGTCAAAACGCTATCGTCAAAATGATAGCGTTTGGACGATAGCTAAATAGTTATCGTCTTGCATTAATTTTGAGTAGTTTGTAGGTGAATGTAGTTGAATAATTGAGTAGCCACTGTAGTTTGACATCTTGTTTTTGTCTATCTGTTGAATTTGCAAATTAAAGTTAAAATTTTTCGGTGCAGCAATTTTCTTGTGTTAGGAAGTGGAAATGAAAACGCAAGTTGGGAAAAAAATACCATGAATACGAATGCGAAGACAGTTGACAGACAAATCGGGATGTTCATCAATATATAGTCAAAATTCCAATCTGAGACTGTGTGGCTGCCCTATATAAAAATTGATGTATATATTTATATTTATATCAATTTGTAAAAAATATTACAATAAAATAACTTACATTTTTGTCCAAGTATATAACTTTATTCCCGCAAAATACAAAACAATACACACAACTTTCTTCACATTTACGACAATCCATTTCAACTCAACAAAAGCTTGAGAGTTTCTGAAATGTTCTAAATGCTCTGAAATTATAAAAGATTGACGAGACGATAGTGGTTGAGTTACGTGAAGAAAATTAAAGACTGGCTGAACGATTCTGTTTATGACACTGAAATATTATGCAGCGATTTTAACATTTATCGTTGTGACAGAAATGTATTAAACCGTAATTGTTCTGTTGGGGGTGGAGTGTTAATTGCCATTCGCTCATGTTTCCATTCTAAAAGTGTAACTCTTTCAATTTAGTTTCAATTGAATTTATATGTGTTAGGCAATCATTATGAACCGCCAATTCTTGTTCACATTTTCATATATCCCCCCAATTTCTACACAAAGTGTTGAACTATTCGTCTCGAAATGGAAAGAACTTTTGTGCCAAACAAAGAACAAGTTATTTTATAGAAAATTAAGTATTTATACCGACTATAATAAGCATAATTCGCGAGCAATCACTTATGTACCGGAAAAAACCACAAAATTTAGTGGCACTAAAAAAAACTCATGCAAATTAATAAGAACGTGAAAATACAAATTAAAGGAGACAATAAAATACAAATAAACAATCAAAACTTTGTTTACAAAGTTTCACGAGGTTTGAATGTCAAAACAGCAGCCGAGATGACATTTGTGAAGAATTCCTTTGGGGAAAGTTGCTACGACCTCTTTCACTGCAGCGAGGGAGTGAAGTTAGATTCAAAGTTTCACGAGGTTTGAATGTCAAAACAGCAGCCGAGATGACATTTGTGAAGAATTCCTTTGGGGAAAGTTGCTACGACCTCTTTCACTGCAGCGAGGGAGTGAAGTTAGATTTGGTTTCAAATGTGCCATCTTCTTCTGGTTACGAATCACAACGAGCGCCTCCTGGTAGTGTAATGTAGTAATGTTTACACCTGCAGTTATATCAAATTTATATGAAAGAGATAGTGGGGGTTTGGTATTAAAAAATGTTTAGGGGGAAATTTAGTTAAATTTAAAACTATTGATCAAAAAATCATTTTCCATGTGGCTAACACCAGCTTTAATCATTTTATTCTTCCCGTCTACTAAAATTGCAATAATTGGCTAAACGAATTCGATGATCTTGTAGATTTTATGAATAATACCTGTTTTGAAAATTGTATGATTATTGGAGACCTAAATGCTGGAATTGGGGGATATCAAAACTTAACTGTTCATTTTTTATAATCGCGAGCCGCACTAGAATATCAAAGAAACTCTAAAGATTCAATTCTGAGCCGTAATGGGCGCAGTTCAACAGAATTTTTCGAACTATTTGGTTTTAAAGTACTTAATGGGTGTTCTAAAAGCGATGCGCGTGGCGAATATTGATTTTGCAGCTATATCAGGGAATTGGCTGAACATGCTGGAAGTCTTTGAAGTGGATTTAGCTAACTTTTCAGGACATTTTCCAATAGTGGTAAAAATTAAATTGCCAGAGTTAATTCAACAATTGAACCCATCAAGCTATAGTAGGCTCAAATGGTCCGAGACCAATGCAGCACTCTACAAAAGGCTTTTAAGCCGTTAAATGCACACCCTAGTTCAGCAATCATCACACTCAGTTGAAGAGACATGTGAAAGTATAGTGAAGGTCATAAAAGCCGCTGCCCCTTTTGCTCTCAAGAGCACACATACTCTTGCATCAGCAAATAAGTGGTTTGACAAAGACGCGCAAGAATTGTCTCTAAGCTTAACGGAAACCAATGTTGGTGAATAGCAGGACCAGTTTGCAGAACTGATCGCTAAACAAGATCATACAATGTTTGTAGAAAATCTTTTAAAAGCAAATTCGTCCGCATCAAGAATGATTTACCGAAATTTAAACTATGAGTTGATTTCAGACGTCAATTACTTTTTCTAGTGGTTACTCGTCCGCTCAAATAAGTATTATATTTAGAGATATATTTTACATTTAAATTTTATACGGCACCGTGATGATTTGCGGCAACTCTGTAATCTATGTAACAGAAGAGAAAAAGAAGATATTTACCACTTCTTAGCGGTCTGTCCGATCTTACAAGAAATTCGTCGGTTATACTTTCGGGAAAGCTTTCTACCATTACATAGATTTTATGAAATCCTAAATGGATCATCGGGTCGGCTCAATCTATATAAATATTGTCAACATGCTCTTAATTACCGCAACAGTTTCAATTGAGTAAGTGAATTAGCCAATTATTGTAGTGTAAATTAAAAGAAAAATGTTTGAAGTTATAACGTAATAAAAAAAAAACTTATATACTTTGTTTATATTTTTTAATGTTAACTATCTTTTGTTTTGATTTATTTCTTATTTCCTAAAATCATAATAAAAAATGTCATATCAGGCAGACGGCAGTAATTTCCACGTCCTTATTCTTAGGAAAACAAATTGTAAACAAATTTATGATGAAAATTAAAGAATCAATCATCTATCTATCTATCTATTACGACTATCTTGTAACAGAATATTATATAAAGTGTAGAAAAAGTAGAATCATTTTGAACTTACAAATCAATGAATATATGATAAAGAACTAAAGTAGTTTTGGTTCAAAGTAATTTTAGTTCAAAGTAGTTTCTTGATGTAAATGCTACTTTCAACACAAAGTACATACACGCCGATGCTATATCTCTTGCTAGTAAAAAGTTTCCTATTGCCAACTGCTTTATTCTTGGAGACTTGAACTTATCTCGCGTTAATTGACGCGAAGGTGGATCCTTTTGTCTCCATTATTTCTGGTTGGCTTAAGAGAAATGAAATTTGTTTCACGGATGAATGCAAAAGTATTGGACTGTACGAGTATAAAACAAATCACATTCTAAATTCAAATGGGAAAGTCATTGATGTGGTCTTCACAGATGTACCCGAATTCACTTCGGTTTCTGCAGCCGATAACTTCCTGTTTGAAAATTCAGTTCATCATTCTGCGATTGACCTTCATTTTTATATTGATGGATGCTCAAAATCTTCATTTTACAGTGAAAGAGTTCCAGATTTTCGAAAAATTGACGATGTAAGATTCCTTAACCCTCTGCAGAATTATAACTGGAATAATATTTACGAAGAAACCGAAGTAGAGCTCAGCTGTGCTTTATTTTACGACGTACTGAAAAAAAATGTTTTTCTCTATGTGTTCCAAGGTGGTTTACGAAAGAAATAAGGAAATTGAGAAATACTAAAACCAAACTTTACAATATATATTTATCACAAAATCTGTAGTTGACTACACCAATTACTCTTCAGCTAGGAGACAACCCCATGCAAAAATAAGGTCAAGTTATCAACTGTACTTGAGCAATCTTAAGGGCGAAATCCGTTATGACCCTAGGAAATTTTGGGACTTTGTAAACGTTAAAAGGAAGACAAATAATTTTCCTGCTGTGATGACCTATAAGGTTTTTTCTTCTATTGATAGTACAACAATATGTGATATGTTTTCAAACTTTTTCCAAAGCGTTTATAAAAAGGCTAATACCTGCGATACTACCTGTGATAATACCTGTGATTACACCTATGAACTTGATGGACTTTTGTTCGGATGTTGTTGTAAAAAACTAAAATGGATGTCAAACTGACGTCGCATACTTGGATTTTTCAAAAGCGTTCGACCGTGTGAATCATACGTTACTTTTGAAAAAAACTAATGAACATCGGGCTGCCGAATTGGTTTTTACACTGGCTGGAGTCATATTTATGTTGCAGATCACAGTTCATTTACTTTAAAAATGAAACATCAAAAAGAATAATTGTGTATTCCGGAGTTTCTGAAGGAAGCCATTTAGGTCCCTTTTTATTTTTATTATTTATAAATGATCTACATACTGCAATAAACTATTCACAACTACTCTTGTTCGCCGGTGACGCTAAACTTCGATTATCTTACAAAAATAATAATGACTATGAATTACTGCAAAAAGATTAAAATAGTGTTTCCCTTTCGTGTAAAGCCAATGATATGGAACTCATTGTATCAAAGTGCAAGTGTGTGTCCTTTAGTCGCAAACGTGCCCCTTTCTTAAATGTGTTTATGTTGTGTGGTCAAACACTCGAAAGAGTTGATCATTTTTGTGATCTTGGCGTTATAATGGACTCTTAATTAGACTTCAATAAACATATTAGGGGTATTCACGATCTGGTGTACCAAGTCTTGTAAAAGTGTAAAATTTTATTTTTTTACAACAGACTGTGAACACACCCTTACTAATCTGTAGCAACACTGAAGCAAATGTCAAAATCTGTTTCACATTTGTTCTGAAGAAGGCTTAAGTTTGTTTTAAAAAATCTTACACCCTTGTATTTTTCTGTTACAATAGGGTTCGGGTATTGTAAAAGTGTAAAAGTGTAAGATTTTGATATTCAGTATATTTTGTTGTTGTAATCCAAAAAAATGCTACACTTTTACACTTTTACAATGATACAAGACCAGATACACCGGATCGTGAATACCCCTATTGATCATATCATTAACAAAGCAAAATGCAGATTGGGGTTCTTTGTCGATTTTCAAAGGAATTTTGAGACTCATACATCTTATAAACCTTATACTGCTCTCTTGTACGATCGAATATCGAATACTGTAGGTGTGTTTGGACTCCGAGCTATCAAAACAATATTAATCGACTGGTATCAGTACAAAAACGGTTTCTTCGTTATGCTCTGCGACATCTACCATGGAATATCAACACACATCTACCACCATACAATCAACGCCTTTCTTTAATTAATTTACCGTCACTAATGAATAGATGAAAAGTTTCTAGAATTTTATTTATTTATGATATTTTGATTGGAGAAATTAATTTCGAATATATTTTATCACAACTCAACCTAAATATATACTCATGGTCCTTTAGATCGGGGGACTTTCTAAGCCAAAGATTTAGCAGAAATTATGGCTTTCATGAACCTTTGTTTGTATTATAAGTATTTTAATGTTATTGATTTCAATGTATCAGAGTATCGTTTAAAAAAAGATTTATATAGAATTTTACAATCTCAGAGCTAATAACATTTTTATAATTTGTAGCCAAATAAATAAATAAATAAACTGTGAAAAAATTTCGATTGAAGGGAGAAAGCAAGATTTATGTAATCGCCAATCAAATGCGTGAACCCTAACTGAACCTCAGTTAATCGGGCAAAATCGCGAGTTAAATTCTTCCGGGCTAAGCGATGAGGTGAGTTAAGTACTAAACTTCGATTATACAACACCTATTTGGAGCTGAACCGAGTTCAAATCTTGTACATATCAGGAATGAGTCACGATTGTACAACTGGCCCTTACTCTTATCCTGGAATTCAGCCTCTAACAAGTCGCAAACTGTCGTGACGAATTATTTATACATGGAGATTCTTCGTTACCGCTTTAACATCGCTTTTCTCAGTTGTTTTCTGAAGGTGTTATAAAAATATCGGAACCCAAAATATTATAACCTTCTTACAAACAGTAACATTTGCTACCTTTACTCGTCGTAAAGTGGCATGTCGATATTTTTATAAAGAATGTTCTAGCGAAACAACCAGTTGCATTTCTCGCCTTAAACTATTCAACCGTAATACTCGCTCTTCTAGAGGAATGCTTATCAGTTTACTTTTTCCAAAACAAATGTTCGTATCTACTTTTAAATCCTTTCCTACTTTCCTAACGCTTGCACTGAGTTTGATTATATTAAGGTAGTCAAAACCCCGAGAGACCGAAATAGTAACCATTCCAGTAATTGAACGTTAGGATGATACGGGCTTTTCAATAAAATAAAATATTGTATAATAATATATTTAATAAACATAAGCAATTTAACACAAACAGGTGTTCATTCCCATGGTGGCTCAGCGCATGGATCTCGAGAAAGTTCTACGTCTCGAAGTAACCCAGGCCGTGGTATGATGAATGCTTCCAGTATGCAAAAATCATCTAGTCACAATAAGAACCAATATCAACCCATGGCTCCTAGAATGCAAACAAAGGTAAGTTTTTCGCGAATAAAACCCATGCATACACAATATTTTATGCTCTCCTATGCAATTTAGATGGGCCTGCCATCATCGTCATCTTCACATCAACAGCAGCTATCTTCACATATTAGTTCGAACACAGCATCAGCAGCGGTTGAATATGAATCACCAACTGTTGCCCCGCCAGCTATATTCGATGAACCTACTAAAGAGGAAGAAAAGGCTATGAAATCCGCAATCTCCGATATGGTTGAGGCTGCTGCCAGTACAAAAACTCTTAATACCGTCATACCGTGTTTGACGAAATTCAAAGAAAATCTACGTTCATATTTTTTGTTTATGATTCTGTCCGAATATTTGCATTTGGTGAACGTTGGTCAAGTACAACGACGTTATGCTGCCAATATTGTGGCATTTTTCTTTAAGCGAAATTACATCAATATTAATCACTTCAAATTGGCTTATAAGCAATTATGTGAATTTGTATGCGACCTCATATTGGATGTACCCGATTTTTGGACATATATTCTTGAATTTGCAGGTAATTAATTCATTAGTGAATTAGAACATAGACTGGATTCAACAAATAAAATCTCTCTCTCTCAGGTCCATTAATGACAAACAAAATAATAACCATAAATAATTTGTGGAACAGCGATTTAGCCGAACAAAACCAAGGAATTATTTTCCTTAAGAGTTTCCTCACATATTGCATACGCGAAATAGGACCAGACTTCACTCGTGTTACGTGGAAGAGTTCAAAATTAAATTGGACTGATTTTATGCCCGAGTCTGAAGTTGCCAATTTTATTAAAGCAAATGTATGTGTTTTGTTATTTAGGTGAATGAATACAATTGTAATAAATTCTATAATTTTATTTCAGAAATTTGAATTTTTGGAAGATGAGTCAGCGAAACCACACATTGTTGTCACTGAAGATAGGACTAAATTAAATGAAAAAATTGTAGAGCGTGTAGATCACTTACTTGAAGAAAAAGCTTCAGTTGAATCTATTATGGATTATATAAATGTAAGTTAATTGTGTGTGTCCTGTTTTTCGTCAAATAAGCTATTAATTTTAATTTTTTTTTTGTCTAGGGCAATGTTACTGAAATCGATAAAACATTAACACGGTCACTAACAACCTCCATTTGCAATTATGCAATTGCTTTCAAAGATGGTACATTTAAGTTGGAATCAACAACATTTCAAAAGACTTGCATTCCAATAATGATACGTCTTTTGAATTCAAAAGAACAACTAGAGCTAGAGGCTTTGTTTGCGATGCAATTGCTGTGCAATCGCTTGGAACATCCTAGAGGTAAGATTCTCTATTTAATATTCAACTTATCGGTTTTTATTGTTTGCTATTTGTCTATGTGTTTGTAGGCCTTTTAAGTGAACTGTTTGGTGAGTTGTATGAAAATGAAGTTATACAACAAGATGCTTATTTAAAGTGGCGAGATTCTAAGGAAGAAGCCTTAGCTGGTAAAGGTAAGTTAAAATATTTGTTGAAAGTAATTTAAACGTATAAACAATAATTTCACATGAATCTAAATGTGAAAAGATTAAAATGTGAAATGCAGAAAAGCTAATAATAGATGACATTGACAGCGAACTAAAGTTTAGGAACGAATAACATTTAAAATTTTAAATAATTAACTAGTTTATCAAATCAAATTATTATTAATTTTCGCTTAAGGCTCAATTTCTAGCTATCTGTCTCCAGTTTCGCACGCCAAGTTTGTTGATGTCCTCTTCCCCTTGCGTGCGCCATCTTTTACGCTGTCCACATCTACTGCTCTGTACCACTGTGTTGGATTCATTGATGTCCATTCGCTCTAGGTGACCCAGCCATTTCACTCGTTGGCTTCTCACTTTTTTTACTTTCCGACCCCAAAGAAACAGCGATTGGCAAGAGTAATTCTTTGTTTGATCTTAGTACTGGGGGTCAATTCCCGATCTGTGAAATTATGAAGTGATAAAAAAAATATCATTTCAGTTTTCACAGAGGTTTATCATTTTCCAACTTCACACACACGCCTAATGCGATTCTAGAACTCATTGTGATAAAGTTTGTACTAAAAAGTACTAAATGATAAATTCTGTCATTTCTGATTAGATTTTTTATTGGGAAAGGTAAATATTTCATTTCAGTTTCTAAATTTGCTTAAGAATAATGTCCGGAATAATAATTCGTTTAATAAATTAAAAAAAGACGTCGTACTGAACAATTGTGGGTTTTATATTATATTCAATAGTATCTTTGTTTTGAGTAAGATTTATTATTTTTTCATGTGAGGATATTGAGGCTTTCCCTTCGAGATGGGCAGAATCTATTCGAAGTTACAACTAGGAGCACTTTATTGAAATTTATAGATACTTAAAACATTTGTGCATGGATTTAATACGTGAATTGAGAGCATTCTTGAAAAACACTACTTATAAGTGGGCTTCAAAGCCATTTAAATATGGTAAAGTGCTCTGCATTTTTTTGCAATGGGTAGTTTCCAACGATCTGTCGCGGGAATGAGCACCGTCGCGTCGGCTGTTGTCAATCTGTTGATTTAACAATTTCGTTATTTACTCGAATAAACACAAATATAACTTATAACCAAAATAAATTTGTGTATAAATATAATTGTTTCTTACTTGTCATGTGCCAAATCCTGTTTTTCTTCTTAATATTCGATTATAAACATTTTCTTCACAAAACAATTGACTGTGATAAAAAAATTATCATATGAAAAATGTTTGGCATTTAACTTCACTTTTTCACGAATCGAGAATCGAATTAGACGTGAAAGCGTGATAAAATTTATCACTTCACATCTTCACAGATCGGGAATTGACCCTCTGGTATCGTTCGCTGAGTTTAAGGGGAACCAAGGAATCTAGTCTCTAACCACTTCAGAATTATAGCTGTCTATACTAACGTTCTGTCCGAGACGTCGATGCTGTGTGTCATTTCTTGTTAGACGGCATATATTTCGTTTTGCTTCAATTCATCGTTAAACTCTTCTTGGCTTCCTTATCAATATCCACGAAAGCACCACTGACATTACGCTTTGTTTGTCCGATTATATCAATGTCGTCAGCGTAAGTTTTGTATATTAAAACCATAGTACTATCATCCCGCGAATTTTGTAGTTGAACGAACTCCTAGCCACGAGCCAATTGCAGTTTGGTGCCCCCAAAAAAGGTTGTGAAATTAGTTAAGGGAAAATTTAAAAGCGGAAAAGTTGTTGTTGTATCTTTTTAAAGAATATATTTTTTATGTAAAATTTTATTTTATTAGGTAAAATACCTTAGTGCCTACCTACGCCCTAGATATGTACGTATTATTGTTACCTATAGATTGTATATTGTTTTTTGCTCTAATTTTCCAATTCATAGGGAGTATGTAGACACTTACTTGCAGGTGCTTATTTTTATATATTTGTTAGGTAGTTAGGTGGTACATGTGTAGTTACTAGAATCGAAAAAATATTTTATTTATCTTAAACCTACCTTTCTAGGCCGACTTTGATGAGACTTGAATACATTTTTTTTCTAGAAGGCAAATTGTCTTTTAATAACTATGTTTCGATTCACATAGCTGTTTTTTGAAAAATGACACATTTTTAGTTTTTGTTTGCCTTTTAAAACAAAGTGTTTTATTTTGATTTGTGTCATTTTTGTGATTACACCTACGGTAAGCTCATGGTTTTTTTTTTGTTTAAACACTTATTCTTTTTTTTTTGATATTTATGTGATTCACTTTTCAAATATTGAAAAACAATGGATTTTATAGTTAATTCAGTTCTGATGATTAAGCAAACAAATTTATTTTTATTTTTCAAAATGAAGTTATTTAAAGCAAATCTAACTTTAAAAATAAATCTGTGAGCTTTTATATGTGCAAATCTAACATTTATACCAATTATTGTAAAATCAACAGTAGATGACAAGTCATTGTTTAATTTCCCACTTGTTCGCATAACTTGTAACATATCTACCATCATTTCCTGTGTATACATATCTGCAATCATTTCCTGTATATACATATCTGCAATTTTTTATCTGAATCTCGAACTCGATAAGATGTGTACCTTCGTTATTATTTAGTAGTTTTAATAAATTGTATTTCCTAAAGTATCTTAAACTTGGTGGTTTTAATTTCCGGAATCATCATCCATTCAATTTTGGAATCAATTCCAAAGAGAAACATGGTGCATTTTAGTATGTCTTTCTTGAGGTTATGCCACTTTATCCATTAAATTATTTTTCCGTAATTATACGATGATTTCTATGATTTAATCATTTTGCAAAAAATATTGAAAAACAAGTTTACAGTCAACACAACAGTATGTTATACATACGTACATAGTTTATAAATTGTATTCAGGAGTTCAAGATAGAAAAACATACATATTCTGCTTTGTTTTTACAAAACTATATCCTTAACAAACAAAACACACGTGTCGATTCTCCCAAAACGTCTATTAACTATAAGGCATCTATTTTTTAGATACTATATTAACTCCCGGTACTACTTCGTTACTGTTGTGTGGATTGACAACTCTCGAAATTTCAAGAACCCATATTACCAAGTCTTCCATGTCCTTCTTAGAACGGGTTCTTGAAATTGTCTTTCAACATAATGTTTTGGACCGTTGTTAATAAGTCTGATGGTTTTTGGAAGACTTCAGATTTTCCAAAGGCCTATGAACCACTTCAAAAACTCTTTGTTCATCGGCCGCACTTAGGTCTGTATCAGAATCAATTCTCATTGGCTCTTTGCCGTTATGTGATACCGATTCTTACCTATTGATGCGAGGTATTACATAACTGTGAAGTAATTAGAAAAGAAATAGTTAATTTAACTTTAACTAACTTATAAGGCTTTTTCTACTCATTTAGGGTGCCAGTGGATATAGTGGTTGACTTGTGGGTTCGATCCCCACGCTAGGCAGCATTCTTTTCTATACCTCCAATTTTAATTGGATACCGCCCGTGGATTAGAAAGTTAAGACGAAATTCTCAAATCCAATGTGTCAACAAACAAATCTTTCCTATCTTCCTCTTCCTTCTAACTATTGCCGACCTAAAAATACGTGTCTTCTTATGTCGGACACCTATTATCTCTTAACTTTAACTCGCCCGACTACTAAGGGTGGCCGACGTTACATGTCATCACCTTACTAAGTGGGTAATTATACGTCTTATTTTTAATATTACCTATTTGAAGTTTCATAACAGAAAAATTATTCGATATCATAAATGTACTGTGAACCATTGTATATAGGTAGGTATAGGTACTTTTGTCTACCTATAAAACAATTCTTGGACATACATACATTAGTATAGTAAAATGACCAGACCTCGATGATTCCGAGAACTAATTACATAAAGTTTTAGATTTTTTTAAGAAGTAAAATTTATTAAATTTACTTAATGATAACGAAGGTACAAACACGTCTTATAAAAATGATGCATGGTATATGAGTTGGATATGTAGAAACTCGATGCTATTAGGAATACGAAGCTAAGTGTTTCTTTAATTCTGGCTTGCGAAATAGATACATAATGTGTGATGTACATAACGTATGAATAAGCATGAAACTAGATTGCTATACCAAATAATTATGAAATAGTTTCCCTATTATGTAGGTACCTACCTATTAGCATCGCTTTGAAAACAATTGTTTATCCCCTGACAAAATATTATACCTCAACTAAAATAATTATGGTGAATGAGGTCTATATACCTACACATATAAATGTAAAATTTACATCATTTATGCTACAATTCACTCTAATAACATCTGCACTATTGCATTTTAAAACTTCAAATTCACAATCATACAAATATCTTTCACAAAAACTCACACTCCACTATAGCTAAATAGGTATGTTTCATTAGTATTCGCATAAAATTTATAAAATATTTGTGGTTTCTCCACACCCTACTTAATTTCAAACAGTTTGTTGTGTCAAATTAAATAACATTTATTATTATTAATATTATGTATTTATAACCTTCGTTTTTAAAATAAGTAATAAAAATAGAGCACAGCTTAGTGCCAAAATTCATGTTTTACTTAAGAGAAAGAAGGATATCAATTTTTAGTAGCCTTACAAAAATAAAAATAAAATATTTAAAGCCGATATTTAGCAAAATCATTTTGGAATCTAAACCCAGACAACTTCAAAATGCCTATGTATATAGGTATAGTAATAGGGATAAGGAAACAATATTTTGAAAATATTACCATTTTACCTATTACAAAACAAAATATTTTGTACCTACCTACATCCTTTAATTGCACATTTTTATAAGAAACACAACCTGTCGTACCAAGCACATACTTATGTATCTATGTAAAAAAAAAGGTCTATACAAAACCTCCAAATCAAAAGAAAACACCAAAAATTGTGTCTGGACGTAGTAACGCAACTTGAAAAAAATATTTTCATTCTTTTAACTTCTTTCTTTTAACTTTTCTAAAGGTCGGCCTAGATAGGTAGGTTTGGGAAAAAATAAAATATTTTTTCTTGCCAAAAACCCAAAAATGTTTTTTTTTTTCATTTTTTGGATTAGGTACATGTGCTATAAATAGTTAGGTAAAAAGAAGAAAACGCAAATAATACCTATATATTATTTTTGTTTTTGTTTTACTGGACTGTGGATTTAAGTCAAATGACCTATAGTCCAAAATGCGATTCGCCCGGACACAATAGTTGAGCTCATCAGTTAGATGTTATCGTTCGTGTCCTTCTAAGACACACTGTTTTCTGCTCGGTGACTACCTACGCTAATAAAATTCATGCACCTAGAAATACATGTATGTTATGCCCGTGGTCTGGCTAGTGATAAATAAATATTTAGAAGAAAACGCAAAAACAAAAATAATATATAGCTATTATTTGCGTTTTATTCTATTTATTTATCACTAGCCAGACCACGGACATAACATACATATATTTCTAGGTACATGAATTTGACCAAATTCCCTTAGAAAAATTTATTAATAAGTACAAAAATTAAGTAGGTACATATTATGTACATATGCACCTAAAACCTTTCAAGTGTTTCAACTTTTCGATTCAAAATACCTAGCTACTTACCTAAAAATTAAATGAAAATAAACACTATTGTATCTAAGTGTCTACATACTACCTACCTATGAATTGAAAAATTAGAGCAAAAAACAAGATATAATAATAGTACGTACGTAAGGCGTAGGTAGGTACCTACTTACCTATAATAGAATTATAACTAGTAGTATCTACACAATATTTCCTACCTAATAGGTAGGTAGGTACCTATGTAACTTATTGTGCTCTTACAATTTCGCTTCCGAACCAGAAGTGAAGAAAGGTATTTATTTAAAAAATCACAAATAAACCTATCCAGCTACCTACTTACAAAAATAAGGTCAGTTCTGTTAGCTTGAAAGAAGGTAAATAAATAAATAAATAAATAAATAAATATATTTAATTAGCGAAAGGATTACCGAATGCAACAATTTTTTATTGAAAAAAAAAGTGACAGGTGAAAGCTTTGTATATACATTCCTATAGTACTATCATGAAGCCAAACGATCTAAGCGGCACCTAGACTCACCAGCCGACCCTTGCTCGGTAGAGTTTTTGGAGACTTGAGGATATGTATACAGTGAAGGAATAAGATAAGAATATTGGTATGAAGTAAGCATAATTATAATAATTAAATAATAGGTATTCTGTGTACAATGCTAAAAAAGTTGGAGTGAGAGAAAAAACAAACAATTTTGTATAGAATACAATAAACTGAAGAAATAGAAACGAGAACTTTGATAGTGTGGAAAGTTTTTTTTGTAGGTAGGTATGAATGATGTGTATTTTTTTCTCTGTAGGTACAATGATTTCTGGCGATAAAAAAAAACATGGCATATCGAAATAATTAATTTGAAGAATGCTTTATTTTTTGGGATAGGTAATATGTAGGTACCTATTTTGTTAAAATAAAATTAGTACCTACATACATAAATGTAGGTATGCATGCTTTCTAAAAGAACATTGGAAAATAATTTCAATAAAATGCACGACTGGGTCGTATGAACTTGCCCCTGTAGCTAACAACTGAAATTTAGCTAAATACTGACGCTACTTAGTTAGTACATACGTAGTCTAGTTATCATTAGGTAGGTTTAAAGCCGTTATAGGTAAGATTACCTGGGTTCTTTGTATACAGTATAATAAATTGTCGAATGCATGATTCAAGATAGTTACATATATACAAATAGTTATATATATTTAAATTGATTTTAATTATGTAGGTAAATTTGGAAGGTGATATGTACCTACGTATAATATATGTATATATATATATATATTTATTTATATATATATATATATATATAATTTTTTATTCAGCTCAAATTTTTACAGAGTAAAATTTGTATATATTTACAAATAATTAATTCTTAAGTCTAATATAATATATCTGCGAGCACGGAAGGGGTTCTGCTTCGTTAAATTGCTGGTCTTTTATACATTTTATAATAAAGGTGTCTTAGGTCTAACATAAGCTTTGCTTTTTTTTTTATAAAAATTGAGTTTTTTCGAAGGCTTGAGCAGTGCTGACGGTCGTTGGCTGGTGTGGTTGAGATGGGGTTTGGAGGGCCTTAACTCCGGTTGCTTCTTAGCTGGCTTGATCCTTTGGTGGCTTCAACCTCTGTTGTACTGCGTTCGTGCAGCTACGTAGAAGTTTCCGATGCTGTCATCTGACCATATTCCAAATGCTGGATCCATAATGGATATCACGTGGAGATACCGGTCTTCTGTGTTTGGGTCACCTGTAAATTAATAAGAGGGCTGGGATGTGATGGTATTTTTGCAGCATCTTAACTCTGAGGTTGTACATGTATTTCTCTATCGGGACAATTCCTGAAGCTTCGTATAGCTTAGAGTTACTGTAAAACTTAACAGAGTTTAGTTTCGGAAAAGGGATGCGCAATGGCGAATGGGCTTATAATGTACCATATAGGAAAGCTATAAGTTAAAATGGGATGAATGAGCAAGATAAAGCAGAAGTTTCGTCATTGTTTGGAGTCCGCCTCGTACTTTCATAAGGGGTTGTAATAGAGAAAAGGCATGGTCAGCCTTACGAAGGGTGAATTTGGAGTGTTGGTTAAATTTGAACCTTTCGAAGAAGTGAACTTCAAGGTATTTAACCGTTTTCTTGGGCTTGATAACAGTGTTATCTGGAAGGGTCAGCGAGTGGTAGGCCATTGTGCGAAGGCGTCCTAAAACAGATCAACTCTGTTTTGGTAGGGTTAATTTTTGTACCCCATTGTCCGTAATACTCACAGAGCTTAAGGATATGTTCCTTTACTCTTCGGAAGGCTAACTCTGGCCTGGAGGATGCGCTATAAGTGATGGAGTCATCAGCAAATAGGAGCGTATTTGTCCAGGATATGTTTAGTGGTTGGTCAGATGTATATAAATTGAAAAGGTCGCGTCCAAGGCGAGATCCCTGTGCAACACCAGCGGAAATGCTCATGAGGCTTGAGTTAGAATTCCCCACTCGCACGTAAAATTTACGGTTGGTGAAGAAATTATGGATGATTAGGATAAGATGCCTGGGCAAGTGAAAAGACTTCAACTTGAAAACCAGGCCATCTATCTTAACCGTGTTGAATGCGTTTTGGATGTCAAGCAGACAAGCTACGGTCGTATGTCCTTTGTTAAGGGCCAGCGTCGTATCGGCATGTAGCTTCAAAAACAGGTCGAATGTCGACTGGGATGCCTTGAACCCGAATTGGTTATGCTGCACGATACCCATGGATGAGCAAATTGAGCGAAGTTAGTTAAGGATCAGCATTTCAAGAAGTTTGCTAAGGTTCGGTAGAAGCGAAATGGGTCGATAATTGTTAACACAATTTGCACCAGATTTTTTTGGTATTGCGAAAATTTCGTCGATTTTCCATTTGTTAGGGAAGTAACTGTTGTTAACACAGTTATTCAGAATAATCGTGAGGATTATAATAGCTCTCGGGGGTAAATTCTTTATTAGAAAGTTAGAAACCTTATCAGGTCCTGAAGATTTCTTTGAATTACCGTTTTGGATAGAACCGTAGAGGTCTAAAGGGTTGGTAAAAATTTCATCTGTTGTCGTGTATACTGATGAATTTACCTGTGAAAAGGTGGTAAGCGTGTCATTGATCTGAGATGTCAGTCCCGTGATTTCGCTCTTTACGCTATAGAAAAAGTCCGGTAAGTGGACTGGAAGGTTAGGTTTGAAATTACCTTCGAAGAATTCTGCGAAAGCCTTCATTTTTTCTTGGTCTGACGAAAGAAAAGTGTCATTATATTGCAATTGGCCAACTATAGCATATTTTCTTCCTTTGATTCGGTTGATTTGCTTGTATGTGTCCGGTCCAGGTTTTATGACGTTAAGTCTTTTCCTGAATTGGGAGTCGATTAATGCTTTTGTGTTTTGGTCGATAAGGGTGTTGAGGCACTTGAGTTGAGAGAAAAAACTTTGGTATTCATCTCCGTGTGTACTTAGAGTACGTTGAAAAATTCTCTGAAGAATTTTCCGAAGCTTTTGCCTGTACTTATACATATTTTGTAAATGTTGGGGAAGGTCTTTATATTTTGACTGAGTAGTTCTTTGTTGTGCTTGTTCAGCAATTGTTACAGCAATTGAACTTTCAATAGTCTCGATTGTGGAATCGATTTCTTGATTGCTCAAATTGTGTGAAGTGCTGGGTGTGTTATTCCGCAGCTTATCCGTTAAGGGGCTTTGGAATACTTCCCAATTGATCTTTTTATAATTAACAAATTCTTGCTGAGGAGTAGCAAGTATATTGAAGTTTGTCCTAAAACGGATTGCTAGTTCTACTGCTAGATGATCAGAGTCAGGAAAAAGTCAAGTGTCGAAGTTGTCTTCGGATATGTTGGGATTGGTTGAGAAAAAAGCTCAAAATAGTGCCTCGAAGCTAGTCTAGTTTCGGAGAGCAAAACGGCGTCGGGTTTATTTTTGTAAAGGAATTTTTCAAGAGAAATCCGTTTAGGATGAGAGATTAAAGAATTAACGTTATACGCAATAACGTTAAGGTTGTTTATTGTTGTATGCATACTCGGAAGCAGAAGTCAAGAAACATATGGTTCTGGTGGTGGTTGTTGTTGTTGCTGTTGCTGTCCTTCAAATTAATGAATGATCTGGTCCATATCGTAGTTAAGCCTACACACCCTCTCCGTAGAGGCTCCGCAGGTGCAGCACTTCACGCTTGATGGTGCTCAGGAGTTGCTCCCTGGATGCCCTGATTTTTTCGCGCTGTCCCATCCTGGCAGGCAAAGCGGTTTTTCTTCCGTCGGCTTTTTCCTGGAATTTCTAGAGAAAAAAAGAAAAAAAAGGATAGAAAAGAAAATAAAAGAAAAAAGTTGTATTATTTTATGGCTTAAAATTTTTATGTAATTAGTCACTTTCATACAAACACTTATTTTTAAAAAAACTTGTGCTTGTATGTCACACGTGTTGTTCGTTGTTGTACGAAGTGATTACCCCGGGGTAGGTAATTACTGACGTTGTCAGGTCGTAAAAAAAGATCCTTCACTGCTAATTATCCTCAGTCAGGCAAAAAGCAATTAGGGGTTTTCTTGTTTTGTGTATGTAATTTGTTTGTTTGGTTGTCGAGGAAAAGTACGTCCGTCTCCGTTCGCTGTCGGTTCTTCTGTGTTTAATGTTTAATCCTTCATATGTAGCTACATATATATACCTTCATAGATGGAATATAGGTTTGTAAATATGTACATATTTATATAATTAAAGTGAAGGATGTATGTGTAGACATATGACCTTAGGTAGGTGCAATATACATATGTAGGTATACATAATATTCATGTGGTTTTTAAAGATATAGGTAGGTATATTTAACTGTATGATGCAATCTTGGACAAATATGAATATACCTACCTACCTACCAAAAAAAATATTTGTCGAAATACAAATCGGTTTGTAAACTTATAAAAAATACCATAACCATCACTTTAATCGGTTTTTCGCAAAAATCAATAAGGACACTATTAGGTGCGACGGAAAAAAATTGTTTTTAATTTTGGTAGATTTTGAAAAACTATAAAATTTAAAATAATTTATTTTGATTAGTTTTTAGATAATATTTGTTTCAAAAAAATCAAAAACTAATTTTAATTAGAAAAAAAGTTATTCAAAATATTGATAGGTATGCAGACGGAATTTGGCTACCTAGATTTTCTCAAATAAAAAAATTGACATAAATTCAAAGAAGCATTACCGAGAAAGGCAAGAATTACAGACGGACAGACAGACAGATATTTTTTGTCGATCAGTTTTTTTTTTAATTCTCTATGCAATGTCATGTTTGATTGATAGATTTTCTTTTTACGAATACATAACTTCTCTTATAATCCCTATAATCGCAAGAAAAAATCAGCTTTTACAAATTCTGCTTCAATTTATTATTAAAAGAATTGTTATTATATTATTTAAAGAAAATATGAGGGCTGTGTCATGAAATTTAAATTAAATTTATGTTCGCTGACATTGTAAACACAATATTCTTAGTAGATAGGTACAGTGAAATATATTCTCGTGTCATTTTTATTAATTTTTTGTATATATAAAATGTCTTTAAAATGTCTCAAAAAATAATCTCGGTATGCTAATTATAGCTATGTATTTAACAATATTTTTTTTTTAATTCTTCCACAAGTTTTTGGAATATTGAGTTTTCAAAAATATTGATTTTATTTTCCAAAAATTTAATATGCAGTATTATTTAGAATTTGAAGGTTTATTTGTTTGAAATATTGTATAGATATCGGTAGAACCGTTAATGGGAAAGTCGAAAATAAAAAAAAAAACTGTTCAATGACAGGCACCGTTAAAAGCAATGTTACGAAATTTGGTAAATTTCTTATTCAAAGTTTCTTTAATCAAAAAAAAATAAATGGGAACTGATTTTAGTTTTATTTTTAATATTTTTACTTTCGTTATAATTATGTAGGTATGTACGAATCTATGTACTATATGGCAATGTTTGGATTCGTAAAAAATGAGATTTTGATCAAATTTGTCATTACGATGATAGCGAAGAAGAAAAAAGTGATTCACAATTCTATTTGTCCCCGAGCCTACAGCCTAAATAAGGTGGATGGATTTTCTTCTTTTGACTAAAATGTTTTTTATTATTTTTTCGTGACCAAACTTTTTGGTGAAAAGTTAAATTTTATTTTTCCCCAAAAAAAAAATCAGTTAATTAAAGAAGGGAAAAGTTACTTTTTCGTATTTTTTTTTTGAAAAAAATACCCAATTTTTGGTAACTCTAGTAGAACTATTTTTTTTTCCGATTTTGTGGAAAACGGTTCACTCGATAGGGAAAAAGCTCCTAAAAAGTTTAAACAATGGGTATTGTACATTTTTTTTAAATTAATTTTTTTCTTCAGAAATCAATATTTTGAAAACTACTCATCGATTTTTTCGAAACTGTACATATTTAATAGTTTCATTTTGGGTTTGACCAAGTCTCAAGTTTTGTAATTATGAAATTATAAAAATGAAAAAAACTATTTAAACATTTTTTTAATACTTTTTTTAAATTTGTTTCTTTTGTTTCATTTTGAACTTTCTGTTTGTTAGTCACAACTTTATTTTTATAGTTTAGTAGTTTTGACATTATCTTAAATACCTACTTAAAAAAAATTGATCTCCTAAAAGAAAAACAACGGTAACCTCACATACAAATGTTAATAAACCGTTAAGAAAAAAAATGCATTTGCTACATAAAAGTAATACTTCATTCAATAATACTTCATTCAAGAAAATGTTTTTTTTTTTGTAATTTTAATTTTTCAAAAACGGTTAACTTTTTTATTGTGAAATTAAATTTGTATATGTGTATTAAAAATAACTTTAAACTGGCGTTTTAATTGTTTGTCCTGGAAATGTTCATAAAATTATTATACATAAAAATGTTAAGAATTCAAATAATGATTTTTTATTTAGTTTTTTTTTCCATTATGAAATATCCCATTATACATTAAAAACTAATATATTTTCCCACAATACCTACTTGTAACTTTATTTTTAAACTTTTTTGTTTTACAAAGTCCAAAAATTATACCTACCACTAAACTCAGAAATTGACGGGAACAAGTTTAAGAAAAATGTACTTGCCCTAGCGACTTAAGAATTATATATTCGTGATCTTGGAAGTGCCGCCTTTCAATCCATGTAACGAATGACACAAAAAACTAATTTTAAAAAATTTGGACATTTTTATCTTTTAACGCGATTTCTGACTAAACTAAGCGTCCTAGACCCATCAAACTTTACACTTTGTCTGTCCCTTAAAATTCGATTTGCGGCTAAACTACTTGCCCTAGCAACTTAAAAATTATATATTCGTGATCTTGGCAGTGCCACCTTTCAATCCATGTAACGAATGACACGAAAAACTAATTTTAAAAAATTTGGAAATTTTTATCTTTAAACGCGATTTCTGACTAAACTAAGCGTCCTAGACCCATCAAACTTTACACTTTGTCTGTCCCTTAAAATTCGATTAGCGGCTAAACTACTTGCCCTAGCAACTTAAAAATTATATATTCGTGATCTTGGCAGTGCCACCTTTCAATCCATGTAACGAATGACACGAAAAGCTAATTTTAAAAAATTTGGACATTTTTATCTTTAAACGCGATTTCTGACTAAACTAAGCGTCCTAGACCCATCAAACTTTACACTTTGTCTGTCCCTTAAAATTCGATTTGCGGCTAAACTACTTGCCCTAGCAACTTAAAAATTATATATTCGTGATCTTGGCAGTGCCACCTTTCAATCCATGTAACGAATGACACGAAAAGCTAATTTTAAAAAATTTGGACATTTTTATCTTTAAACGCGATTTCTGACTAAACTAAGCGTCCTAGACCCATCAAACTTTACACTTTGTCTGTCCCTTAAAATTCGATTTGCGGCTAAACTACTTGCCCTAGCAACTTAAAAATTATATATTCGTGATCTTGGCAGTGCCACCTTTCAATCCATGTAACGAATGACACGAAAAACTAATTTTAAAAAATTTGGACATTTTTATCTTTAAACGCGATTTCTGACTAAACTAAGCGTCCTAGACCCATCAAACTTTACACTTTGTCTGTCCCTTAAAATTCGATTTGCGGTTAAACTACTTGCCCTAGCGACTTAAAAATTATACGAGTATCTTTCAATATTTTTACTTGGAAATGTTTAAAATAAAAACAATTAAATAAAATTTTATTTGCGTTATATATAGGTACATATGTACTGCATGCATGGGCAAGTTTTGCATTTGGAAGAAATTGAACTTGAGATATTAATCAAACTCGACATAACAATGACAGAGAACATCAATTCCGTCTGTATGTCTGTCTGTAGAATGATCCTAAAGCAGACCCGCCTAAACGGCTGAACCAATTTTTTTCTAACTTGGTATTCAGGAGTTTTAGGTGATTGTCTACAGTCCGTTTTTTAATTGTTGTTTAAGCTTACTTGCCATACAAATTGTTCTACCATCTTAAATATCTCGTAAACGGATTTTAAGATTTTCATAAAAAAAATATGTGTACTACTTTAGGTGTGGTCTATATTTTGGTCAACAAATTTGTTTACATACATATTTTGTTATTAACGGTACCTACCATACAACCATCTCGTTCAAAACTTTTACACTGGAGGTTGAGGTTCTTCAAATTCGAAAAACAGTTTTTTTTTGAAAATTCAATATTTTGAAAGCGGCTGGACGATTTTTTTCTGAAATTTTTTTTTTAAATTTATATTATTAAATATTTAAAATTGTCATCCAATTCTTTTTTTTTGAAAAATTTAAGAAATATTAAGTAAAAAACCACTTTAAATATGCATTTATCCATTTCTGTTAATAATCTTTTGCATACAATGTGGTCGAACATAACAGAAAGTACGTGCGATCCAGTCGTGCATTTTATTCTTACTAGGTAAAACCAAAATTGTAATAAATAAAATATGTACATAAGTATACCTATATATTTTTTTTATTACCAACATTTTTACGTAAAAATGTCTAAAAAGTTTTTTTTTTAAATATATACCTACCTATTCAATTTCCTAATTACAAATATGTGTACTTGAAAATGTTAAAAATAAAATGCACGACTGGATCGCACGAACTTGCTCTTATGTTCGATCACATCGAATGCAAAAGATTTCTGTTAAAAATCTAAATATATATTTAAAGCAGTTTTTTACTTCTTTTTTTATATATACAAAATATCTTTAATTTTTTTCTACAAAAAAAAAATTGGTATGACAGTCTTAAATATTATAATATAAACTGAAAAACAAAATATTAAATCGGCTTAATCAAAGAAAAAATAATTCAAAATTCTGAAATAAACACTTAAACTAATTTAAGCTAAAAAAAAAAGTACGCCATTTTATTTGTTAGATAAATTTGAATTTATGAGAAAAAAAATTTAAAAATCTGTGGAGCGGTTTTTAAGAAAAAAAGTTTTTTTTAAAACTTTTTGAAAACATTTTTCAAAAAAAATTCAAAAACGCCATTTCATAGGTATTCAATAAATACATATAAATATAATTTTTGAAAAAAAATTAATGAGCAGTTTTCGAAATATAAATTTTTAATTTTTTTTAAAATGATTTTAAAAATACAAAAAAATACTAATTAAAAATATTGGTACACGGTATAATTTGGGCAAACTAAACCTAATGAAATTTCGAAAGAATCGGTTGAGCCGTTTATGAGATAGTCGAAATCAAATAAAAACGACCCTATGGAAAGTACCGTTTTTAGACATTTTTCAATTTTTTTTCAACCATATGATCGGCCGTAGCTAAAAAGCTGCACCGATTTTTTTTTTATCAAAATCGTTTCCGAGAAAAATAGGTTTGAACGTAAAGGTTATATGGCAGGAACCGTTATTTTTTGAGCTAAAAAAAATTCAATTCCCCCTCTGTACAATACCTAAAAAACTCTCTAGAAGCAATTCGGCCCACCCGTTTGGGCTGTAGGTGTCTATACATACATACAGACAGACAGACATACAGACGGACAGAATTTTTAGACCATCTTTTTCATCTTCGCTATCATCGTAATGTCATGTTTGATATTTATCTCAAAACTTTTTTTTTCGACGAATGCATAACTTGCCTTTTAGTACCTATAATCGCAAGTAAAAACATTGAAATAAAATATATGTATTTTTTTAGCTACCTATACAAATTTTTAAGTAAAAATATTTAAAACCAAAATTGAAACAAAATATATGCATACATGTATATTTTTTTATTACCAACATTTTTACGTAAAACTGTTGTACACAATTTTTCTTTTAATAACCTGCTTTACCAAAATAAAATGTACCACCTATACATAATGTACGTGAACTAACTAAAGTAGTGAAATAAATACCAAAATTGAAAAAGGAAACTCTTAATATCAATAAGTATATACCTATGTACCTACCTACAATAAAATCTGATTTCATAAAAATCTATCACCCAACCCAAAACCACATACAATTAATTACATACGCATACCTACATACTGAAACAACTAAAATAGTGAAATATAGCAACATTGCAACAATTCCTTCATCCCACATAGATGTACTTAAAGCTACAACGTTGCTAGATTCTGCAACAAAATTCAAAAATCTATTGATATTACCGACAAAAACACCAATGAGTTCGTAAATATCTATTCATCCAAACTAAACCCCCATACATATCCAAACATTTTATTTCTATTGTCTCGCCTCCAAACAAAAAAAATCTTTTCATTCATTGAGCCTGGTTTCACGAGCGTAAAAAAGATTCAGTTTTGTGGATACACACAGAAAACCAATCGAGTGAGTATGCAAGGGAATGGATGGCAAATAAGGAACCCAGTCTGTTACAAATACAACGAAATGGAAATGGTATGAGGAAAACAAAGCTATTAGACCCCTTTCACCCAAGGAAACTGAGTTGCCGGCAACTGGGAGTTTGATGGCGAGAAGGGCAAGATGTAAGGGGAATGAAAAAAATCTCCCCGGTCAACGATTTGAAGAAATTTTTTTGACGTTTTGCTTTGCATTCCAATCAGTCCAACATAATCTTCTCAGTTTCCTCCTCAGTTTCCTGGTGCCAGTTTTCTCGTGTGAAAGCTACAAGGCAATTAAAGGAAAACGTCAAAAAAATCTCCAGCAACTGGTTTCCGTGTGTGAAAGGGGACTTAGGAAGTACCTTCCCCTTCGCCGGCAAAATAAAAATGAAAATATCTGTCAAATGGGAACGTTTTAGAATGAAATATGATTTTTAACGCAATACTCATATCTGAAAATGAGCAAAATGATGAAACTTGGCCTTTTCTCAAGATCTCAAGGTCGCAGTGCAACTAAAACCCCAAAATATTCATTCATTCATTCTAAAAATCATCCGCTCTCTTTCTAAAGTTGATTACTTTTTACGCGCGTGTAACCAGGAACATTAGCAACTACAAATCCACATACACAATTTCTGAACAAAAAAAAACATTTTAATACAAAAAATAAACTTTTTTTTGCTGTGTTAAATGATGATAATGATCGCGAACAAAACTGGAATTTCTGGTTTACATATATGTTTTTTCACTTTCTCTAAATAAAACCCACGAACTCATGTCATGACCAGCAAAGACTGATTACTGAGCGCATTTCTCGGTGCAGGTAGAAAAACGGCAATGTTCATAACTCTTCCCATTTCAGATAAAACCTTTTTTTTTAATGCATTTTTTTTGTTCTGGGGAAGAAAACAAAGAAACCACCGCACCGCAGAGAACCAAACCTCATATGCGACTCATGAACCTATACATTAATCTTCATCAGTGGATTGTAACCATTTAATTCATTTGAATTAAGTTAACTGATGAAAAAATGCGCAACCGTTTTCTTATGAAATCATAACATCGATGGAAATAGTCTAAATCCATTGATGAATTCACCAAAAAAAATTCATTGATTACGTAATTTCCTACTGGGTACTATAGAACCATATTTCATATGGAGATTACAGGCCGACACCATTGGCTATAAATATCATCCTGACATGAAATCTCCAATGGAGTCGCGTTGATTCTTGTTGTGTTTGGATGTCAGCGAGCTCTCTCTTCGATTTTGTCTTGATATATGCCTGACATCAAATTTGACAGCTGCGTTTTTTTTTTCTCTTTTCTGTGCTTATCTCATTATATCTTGTCTCTCACGCCGGTAACTACTCCGTTGGCGAACTTAAAAAAAATTTGTTTTTACTTAAACTCTTCAAATACGCCATTTTTATTAATTAATGTTCATTAACAGCAGTATATCAGGTGAAAAAACATTTTTTTCATGAAATTAATTTTTGATAATTTTTCTTAAACAGCCTTACCTACACCTCAACCTGCATGAATGAATTGTCAAGACATGAACTGCCCAGCCAAGACAAAATAAATGCCCTGATACTTAACGACATACTAATGAATGAAAACAAAGTTTTTTGTGTGAAGGCGTGACAATAGAAACAAACAGTCTGGATGTATATGTGTGTTTGGCTTGGAGGTATAGATTTTTACGAATTCATTGATGTTTTTGTAAGTAATATCAATTGATTATTGAATTTTGTTGTAAAATCTAGCAACGTTGTAGGTTTAACTACATCTATGTGGGATGTAGGATTGGTTGCAATGTTCCTATATTGCACTGTTTGAGTTGTTTAAGTATGTATAGGTAACTACGAGGGGCGTTCAATATATACTCGGTATCGATATAAAGGAAAATGCGAATTGAATTTAAATTGTTTTTATTTTTCAATATAATCTCCCTTAACATCAATGCATTTGTTTCATCTTGAGTATGCTTTTTTAAACCCTCAAAAAAATAAATTTCCTCTTTCTCTGCAAAATACCCATTTATTGCCGACTTGTGTTTTCATCACCCGAAAATCTTTTTGCACGAAGACATTTTTTCAAATCCGGAAACAGGAAATAATTACTAGGGGCAAGGTCTGGACTATAGGGTGGGTGTTGGATTTCTTCGAAACCACAATCTCGCGCAGCAGCCTTGGAAACTCTCGCCGTGTGAACAGGAGCGTTGTCATGAAGAAGCAACATACCCGCTGCGAGTTTACCCCGTCTTTTCTTTTTAATTTCCTCCCTCAAATTACGCAAGTGGAAGCGTAGGATGTGGCGTTGATGGTTTCACCTTTTTTTTGTACTCAATGAGCAAGATTCCCTTTGAGTCCCAAAAGACTGTGGCCATGAGCTTCCCGGCAGACGGAGTGACTTTTAACTTCTTCGGGGGGTCTGTTCCTTTTTTATGCCACTGCATGGACTCTTGTTTGCTTTCAGTGAACCCATGTTTCGTCCCCAGTAACAATTCGATCCATAACACCGTCCGCGTTCTCACTACACATCTCCAAAAGCTCTATACAACATGCGATTCTCACTTTTTTCTGAGGCGCTGTGAGCATTCGTGGCACCCACCTTGCACTGACCTTTGAAAAGTTAAGATGGTTATGAAGAATGGTGTCAATGGTACCAGTTGAAAGCTTGGTGATCTCCGCCATCATTTTCACCTTTATTCGGGCATCCTCAAGAACAAGTTGCCAGTTATGATTCTGTTTAACTAGAGATAAAACGCGAATTAATAATCACATTTATATGAACTTTTACATGAATGCACTAAAATAATAGTATTACTTGATAAATAAGTCAATTTATATATATAACAACAGCTTCACCCCGATACCGAGAATATATTGACCGCCCCTCGTACTTTTATGCGGTCTTGGTTTGGGTGATATATTTTTATGAAATCAAATTTTTTTGTAGGTAGGTAGGTACATATGTACTTAATAATCAAAAGATTTTCATTTTTTAATTTTGGTGTATGTTTATTTCACTATTTCAGTTACTTCACGTACATTATGTAAAGTAGGTTATTTAAAGAAAAATATTGTACAATATTTTTACGTAAAAATGTTGGTAATAAAAAAAATATGCATAATTTTGTTTTAATTTTGTTTTTAACGTTTTAACTTCACAATTTGTATGCCTAGTAAAAAATACATAATATATTTTATTTCAGTGTTTTTTACATTTTCAAGTAAAAATGTTTGTAATTAGGAATTTGAGAACAAAATATATGTAGGTAGGTTTAAAAAAAAAAACTTTTTAGACATTTTTACGTAAAAATGCTTGTAGTAAAAAAAAATATATAGGTACCTAAATATCTTATTACAATTTTGGTTTTAAACATTTTTACTTAAAAATGTTGGTACATAATTTGTATATTTAAACTATAGAACTATCATCCCTCGAATTTTTTAGTTGAACACCTAGCCACGCGCCAATAGTAGTTTGGAGGCAGGTTGTGAAATTAGTTAAGCGAACATTTAGAAGCAGAAAAATTGTTGTTGTATCTCTTTAAAGAATATTGTTTTTTTCGTGTGCCTTTGAACTCAAGAAGAATACAGTTGAATTTGATTTTTAAAGTTTATGATGCGAGTATATGCATACACACAAGACAATATTATGATTGTGTTGCGTATTAAGATGGAATATTGCTCCATAGTAGGTATAAAGAATGCTTATATATAACATACGGTATGTACGTGTCAGCATTAAACACACACATTGAAGGTAATCAGCCCTATCACAAATTCCATCGTAATAATTCCCCGCACTGAAAGTTACGCCCCGATCTACGACAAACAGGTTTCACAAAATCCGAGTGGAATATTCTTATGTTCGAAATCAGCGGTGTATCTCAAAATGAAAGGATAGATAGCAAAACCGTCACATTTTCAATTTCAATAAGCTTACACACATAATTATGTTTAAATTTAAAACAATCTTGTGGTCCAGGAATATTAAGGCAACATTTTCACACATTTTCATACATTTTCCCATAAATTTTCAATTTCTTCTTTTGCCAGTTTCTTACAGCCTTGGGCCATGTCGGCTCTCTCGCTCATTAGAGACTTTCATATTGAAATTGTTTTTTTTTTTTCATTTAAAATCAAATATTATTCATAAAACCATAGAATTTGTAAAAATACTTACATTTTTCTGTAAAATAACTGTTAATGACGCATTATTTTCAGTGCCCGACACAAATGGTTTGTCGTAGAAAAAGTCTGTTTCATTTCATTCCATACGAATTCAGTGATACCAATTTCTACGAACTTCGAAAATCGTAAGCGAATTTTTTACCCCGAATCCACTACGATGGAATTTGTGATAGATTAATCGGGAAACGTAGCATATTTTCGATTACGATGGAATTTGTGATAGGGCTGAATATCTTCAGTTTATATTTTCGTTCTAGTTTGCGCATTTGAGGAAAAAATTGGTTTTAAAGACTTTCGCCTTGTCACTTTTTTTTCAATAAAAAAATTGTTGCATTAGGTAATCATGCTAATTAAATTTACCTTATTTTTGTAAGTAGGTAGCTGGATAGATTTATTTATGATTTTTTTAAGTAAGTACTTACCATCTTCTCTAGTTCGGAAATGAAATTGGTAAGCTTGTAAGGGCGCAAAATGATCGAATAAGGTATATAGGTACCTACCTATTTATGAGGTTGAAATATTGCGTAGGTACTATCTACAAGTTATAATTTTATTATAGGTAAGTAGGCCCTACATACTTACGTATTATTACTACATACGTATATATATGTTTTTTGCTCTAATTTTTCAATTCACAGGTAGGTAGCATGTAGACACTTAGATACAATAGTGTTTATTTTTATTTATTTTTTAGGTAGTAGCTCGGTATTTTGAATCGAAAAGTTAAAGCACTTGAAAGGTTTTAGGTAAATATGTACATAATATTTACCTACTTAATAATTTGTGTACTTGTTACGAAACTTCAAATAGTTTTAAAAATAAGAAGAAGGTACCTAAGCTAACTTCCTAGTACCTATTAGGTATACCTATACCTAGGTACTTAGGTACTACCTATTTATTCAATGCTTTGATAAAAAAAACATTCCAATCATACAGAGTGACTTACGGGGTAGGTAATGTATGTAGGTGTAGGTATTTTTTAAAAATATTCGTAGGTACGAGTATGTACCTAACTACAATAGCACATGTACCTAATCAAAAAATGAAAAAAAAAACGTTTTTAGAAAAAAATATTTTATTTTTTCTTAAACATACCTATCTACACCGACCTTGAGGTAAGTTAAAAGAAAAAAAAAAATAAATAAGAAGAACAGCTTATAGCAGTTCGAGGGGGAGAAATGAAAATTTTTTTTTCAAGTTGCGTTACTAAGTCCAGACACAATTTTTGGGGTTTTCTTTTGATTTGGAGGTTTTGTATAGACCTTTTTTTTTACATAGATACAAAGGTATGTGCTTGATACGACAGGTTGTGTTTCTTATAAAAATGTGGCAATTAAAGGATGTAGGTAGGTACAAAATATTCTGTTTTGTAATATGTAAAATGTTAATATTTTCTAAATATTGTTTCCTAATTCCTATTAATATACATATTAAAAAGTCTTTGAGTTCTCGATACGAATTTAGACCCCGCAAAGTAAAATTGGCAATTTAAAATTGGTTCTTCGTTTTTGAAGGCTTTAATTCCTATAAGTTTTATTTATTAGTTAAATTTGGCAATATATATTTAATAATAATCTTACGTTTTAGTTTTTTTTACCATTTTTCTATATAACTCTTTAATATTAATAATCTTAATTTTGCTGCACGGAAAGTTCTTTTGCAAACGAAAGGGCTTAGTTTTTTTTCTTTTTATTTTAATTGGCTGCTTTATTTCCGATTTCTGTCTACTAGCATGTGCTGCCACTAGCATGTGCTGCCACCAACGCGTGAGAACTGGTAATTTTAGTACTCACAGCTTTAGCAACACTCCCCCTGGCAAGGCGGTCTCATGGATCGGTGGGTCTGGTATAAGTTCCTGTTGCTGTCTTGAACGCTGCACTTTTAACGTGACCGCCTTTGACCGCAAAGGTTTTGATAATGATTCCTATCGGCCAGCAGTTACGTGGGGTTTTCGGATATGCGATGACTACTACGTCTCCTACTTGGATCTGTTTCGTCAATGAATACCATTTACCATTTTGTTCTTCTCGTTAAATGAGGAAGGTATTCGCTGACCCATCGTTTCCAAAAACGATTCGAAAATAGTTCGGCGGCCAACAAGTTTTTTCGCAGACTACGCCATCATCACGAAGTTCTCCTGACATCTTGCAACCATTAGAAAATCCTAACAAAAAATGTTTAGGGGTCGACGCCTCTTTCGTTACCTAGAGGGACGTATGTAAGGGGCCTAGCATTTACAACTCTCTCTACCTCAGCCAACATAGTCAAAAGTAGTTCATCCGTAGGTTTCCTCGTCGGTATAATGCAACTCAAGGTTTTCTTCACAGACCTGACCAGCCTCTCCCAACTTCCGCCCATTTGAGGTGATGAATGAAATCCCATTTTAAGTTCGTGCCAACAAATCTTTCTGACATTTGCTCGATGTTAATATTTTGTATAGCGTCTTTCAGCTCGGTACTCGTTCCACGAAAATTTGTTCCATTATCGCTAAAAAATTCCAATGGCCATCCCCTTCGTGATATAAAGTGATTAAGGTCATTAAGCAAGAGTCAGTAGATAGTGAACACGCGATCTCGACATGTATCGCCCGTGCAGTTAGGCATGTTATGAGGACACCCCATCTCTTCTCCGCGTGTCTTCCTACCTTTACGTAGAGTCGCCCAAAGTAATCGATACCTATGTATGAGAAAGCGGTGAAAGCTTGTATAGCTCACTCCACCTATCAACTTGCAAAAATTCTTTATTTTCCTTGCTCCTAGTCAAAGCCGCAATTTCTTCCAGAAAAGCCTCGTTCTGATACATCCTGAAGCAATAGTTCTCAGCGTTGACAAAATCTGTGCTAAGAAAATGTCTTACTGGAAGTAGTTTAGTTCTCTTATGTCAAAACCTTCGAATGTAACGAAAAACATTTACTAAATCGGGAGATCTCGATTATATCCATGAATCAGTCTGTTTAAACTCTTCGGGCCACTTTTCTATAGGTGCATACAAAAAGGTTGGACCTCGTACCATCGGCTATCGGATAGAAATTCTTTATTATTTTTCCACTTTGTACCTTCATCGGCAACATTGATCGTTTTTCTCCTCCGACAAATTGTTTGTACTTCCTGTGGTCAGAATTAATCCAGCTGAAAACAATCCTCAAGTCCGACCAAAAATATCTTTCCGTTATTTTTATTGAGTGTCCGGCTGTTATAATCTTCGGTAACTTGACTCCTAATAGTCCTGCTTTTAGCTCTAGCCTGGGTATTGATATTACTTTACGAGGAGCTACTTAAATCTTACCAGCTACTAGAACGTTTTTAGCAACATCACCATCAGTAAGTCGAAAGTACCCCACAGCAGCGTAAGCCAATTCACTGGCATCAACAAAGTTGTGCATCTGCACGGATTTATTGCTGTCGAGTGAAAACTGTTTCGCATATGGCCGTTCAATAATGATGGCCTTAATATCTGGTATGAGATTTATCTATCTACGCAATTTTTCGAGGTGCTGAACTCCACACTTCTTGCAAAAGTATTTTACGCAATACTAAAAAGTTAGCAATGAAGCCAAGTGGGTCGAAAACAGTCATTAGTGGTTTTAAAAGTTCCCTCTTAGTTGGCCACACTTCTTCGGCAAAAGGTTTAGCTCGGAAGATATTTGTTTTGATTGTAAACGAAAATGAATCAGGTAATTGTGACCAACCACCACATGCCGAGAACTTTCTCTGGACCTGATAGTATACTCCAGTTACTAATGGATTTCTCATAAGATGCAGCCTTCTCTTTCAAACTGTTGAGTACTGTTTGGGAATTCGATAAGAAGTTACGAATATTGAATCATCCCTCTTCGTGAATGAATATAACTTCCTTTGGCGTTTTCATTGCTTCCTCTTTGGCATCGAAGCTATCAAGGTGTAGTAATCAATGTAGTGATTTTCGATTATGCCTTTTACTGCTCTAAGGAATTGTTCTTCGTAACGCCTGGCATTTTCGTTCTTCGTATTGTGCACAATACGGAGAACAAGTGGAGTCGGAAGTCATCACTTGCATTACAAATTCTTCGATTTGGTTGTTTTGTTTATTTCTCCATTAAAACCGCTGAGCTTGTTGGTCTGAGTTTCTTACCTTTACTTGCTGCATATAACAACCCTGCTCTCTCTAAAACGGAACAGAGCGGAAACAAGAGACGGTACAATATGTGGGAAACAATGAATTCAAAGAAATATTATATACTTCTGCCGCTGCACAACTCTGATTTTATTCGGGTTGTTGTGATTAGTTACAGAAAAAATAGGGAGATACCATACATTATAGTCGAACTGTTGATTTATCTCTGACTGTTAGTTTCTTCGCGTATTTCTTCCCTATATAGTCTGCTATTTGTGTATGTAGTTTTTCATACAGTTGTTTATCATTTTGCATTCTTTTTTGCAGATGCATAAGACGGCGAACAGCCATCGGACGGCTATCGGGCGTTTTATTTTGGTCATGTTTCCACAATAGAGGAACAACGAAGTTCTTTCCTTCTCTTGTTAAGTTGTTTTTAATTATGTTTATGGCTTTTTCGTCGTCATCAGATGAACGCCGCACAGTTTTATTTGTTAAGCCGCGATAAATTCCTTAAACAGCGTGGTGAGATTTCCGTCTTCAATTTGTTGGCAATCGCATATATGGAACTTAATTTTTTCTTATTGAAACCCAATCGTGTCTTTGAAACGGCGGGTTGATGATCGAAACATTCTCTTGATCGAAGTGGTATTGTTAGTTTCCATTGGTCCAGGCCCAACAAAATGCGTGGCTTTGCATTCAAATATGAAGCTAAATGAATTCCCTTCAAGTGTGTGGGTATTATGTTGAGAGTTCTTCTGCACTTACATCTTGCACTGGAAGCCCAAGTGATTTACGAGTAACTGTGCATAGATTAAAGACTTCGTGTTTTTTCTCAGAATGAATTGCCGATATTTTAATGTTTACCGTCTTAGAGTTACTTTCAGTGTGATGGGTATTCACTGTCCATTTCAGCACAACGGTTTGGTTTCACCTGTGACACCTAATTGTGCTAGAAGGGCTTCGTCAACAAGCGATATTGAGGAACCGTCATCAAGGAAAGCGAACGTGTTTATACTTGCCTTACCATTATGTATAGTCACTGGGACTACTCTAAATAAAATGTAAATTTTATCATTTTGATGACAGTTTACCATTGCGTTTGTAGTGCAGCTAGATATGGTAGTATAATCTCGCACCTTATGAAGTAGTTTGTGGTGCTTCTAGATGCACCCATCTCACATAGTATCTATTTTACAACGAGTTCGTCCATGTTAACGCAAACATATATGACAAATTGTGTGTTGCTTAACAGCGACGTGGAATAAAATAGATGATCTTGGCGTATACTTTTCACTTCGAGTTGAAGAGTTCATCCGTGTTACTTGGGATGCCGAGCTAGCAATTTCTGCGAACCACTCACTGAAATGCGAAATATTTGCAGTAACAACCCCTTTCCGGAAGCTTCCCCGCTCTAGTCGAATCGGTGGAGGTAGTTTTTCCACGAGCTCTCGAACTAATGAGGGATTTGTTGGGTTGTCTTGTATACGGGTCGCTGTCATAATCGCACATGCATTTTCAACTGCCAGGGAAATTTGAATGATAGATTGAAGTTTGTCCATTTCGACGATGGTTCTCTTCGAATTTTCTCAATCATGTCATCGATAATGTCTTCAGGGCGACCGTACAGCTGATTAAGGCTTTTCAATACTCCCGGAACTTGCCGGGAATTTGCCGTCGAATATCTACTGTCTTAAATGGATCGCCTTTTAAACAGGTTTGTAGTCGACGCAGATTGTCGCTGTTAGAATAACCTCATGAGATCGTCGTGCTGTTAATCCAACTAATGAAACATGGCCATTCTTCAGTCCTTCCGCTGAACGTTACATGCTCTTTGACATGATTTGTCTGGCTGCTATTTGCTGTCTGTTCGGGAGAGTAGATGCTATTACTACGCTCGTATTGAACATGTTTGCTGTTGGACCATCGCCATGAGGCGGCGCATTGTATACTAATGTATCATCGGTTCGTACGTCAATGCTTTGTTCTCCTAGCTGTTTATTGTTGTCAAGAGTGCCTTTCCATTGTGGTTGTGATGATGCAGTTGGATCTACCGTGGTGTTGGTTTCCTGTTGAACTTGGGCGTCATCAACTTCACTGTCCGAACTTGAGTCAATCTCAAGCAAAAGTGCATATTTTTTCTAAAAATTCGTTGTCTCGCTTCTCTTGTAGCCGTCGCTCCTCCTCGATTCGCTGAAGAAGTAGGGCACGCTTCTTTGGTGAAATTAATTGAAATTTTCTCGGTTGAATGTTGACTCATGGGCTTTATTGGTTTCGATGTTGATGGCAAGGATATGGTTTGTTGACGATACGATCGATTTATAGAAGGTGGTGGTGGATTGTTGGTGCGATGATTAACGAGTTTGTCTATCAGGGAAGATTGTGCATGTGATGAGACATTCGAATCTTCTTCGTTATCGTTTGGTATTCCTTGTGATGGGCTGTGACTATCGCTTGGGGCATTTTCAAAGGAGGCGGTGCGACATTTCGCGCAGCTCCAAGGGTGATTTTGAACGTCGTTGTCGACGCTGACACAGATATAGTGATACCAATCGTCGCACGCGTCGCATTGGACCATGTTGTCATAGTCCTCATTTTTGCACGCTTTGCAGTTGAAGGACATATCGACAAAAGAAAACTACATACTATATTTTATGGCCTATGTCTTATGTGACAAGCGGAGGTAGAAAAAATGTATAATATAATTGGCTTTGGACTTTGCCTTAGATATAAGTAAAGGTCTCGTTGGAGTGGGTTATTATTTCGTTTGGATTTGACCGTCAAGGTTATCGCTTTAACTGTAAGTCCAGATGATATGTTGATCTTCGACGAGGCGATGCGAAACTGCGATGAGATGATGTTGTGACGTTGACGGTGACGTGGCGGACTGATAAATGCTGCGAACAATTGCTCCTTGGCTTGCACGTAGTTACGTTGGCGGATTCGGTGAGACGTTCTTATCGAGACTGCTGAGCAATTAAATATATTAACGGTGTATTCGCTGCGGTGATTTACTCATTGCAGCGCGTGATACTATGTGCCCCGTGGCGCGGCAGTGGTTATAGCTGTAATGATGCGCTGATTTGCTCCTTGAAGCACGTATTGCTTTGTTACCACTTGCAGCTCTAATGTAGATTTTGTTGAAGATGGCTAAATCACTTAACTTTGTACTGCGATGAATTACTCTTTGCAGCACGTGACTATGACCAAGGATGATCGTGGCAACGTGATAAGACGATGGTTACAAGTTATAACCAACAATGCTACGATGAGTTGCTCCTTGCAGCACTTATCTTCACGTTGCATGTTTTATGACAATAGGTGTGTTTTGGTGAGAATATTGCAGAGTGAAATAAAACAAATTCAAGAAAACAATCCACAGCAAATGTCTTTCTATTTGGTTAGCTAGTGCTTGGTGCCTCTGCTAGTTGTTCGTTTGACATAAAGATTTGTTCGATTCTTGAGCATTTCTAAAAATATCAATTTTGGTCTAAGGCTTAACTCACACTTTTTTTTAAGTTAGATTAAAAAAAATATAGTCTCCAAGTGGCTGATCACTTTAAGGATTTTTCACGATCCTACACTCGTAGAAACGAGAAGGGCAGATTGCCTGTTTCTTTTTCACGCATGTAAGATCGTAAAAAATCGTCATTGTTAAACTCTAGTGTGGACTGGTACAAAGGGATTAAAACTGATAAATCTTAGAAGTACCTTGTCGATGTTTGATGATTCGAGCATTAAAACAACCACCTGACAAACGTGTTGTTTGATTTTCATAATTTTTTTAGCTTGCAGGCTTTTCAAGAGATACAACCTATGTAGTAGTAGTAATGTGTTTATTAACTTCAATATTATTTTTGATTACAAAATACTGTTTTGAAGGTTTTTTAAGTCTTGTAATGCTACTAGAGCAAGAACACAGCGAAACGTATTCCTTCGCGATGCCAACTTTTGTAGCATTCTATTTTTCTTTCCTTCTATCAAAATTACAATTAAAATACTATAAAATATAGAAGGTCGAGACACCGTCTTAGCTTTTATCTTATACAAGTTGGTACTTCAATTTAGAATTGTCAACCACGGTGTTGCCAAATAACCAAACAACTACTTATATTTTATTAAGTCTGCTTCTACACTAGTGCACTTTTTATGTGGTTTACCTTTGGTAAAAGATATAAATGTTGCCAAGTTAAATTCTTCCATTAGGCAAACAAAAATTTGTTTCTTATTCTGAATCAATTTTGCAGATCCGTATATTTCGGTGGATCAACCTTTTTTTTACTATCACTAGTACAATTGAATGCATTTACTTTGACAACTAGTAGTTTAATATACACGAATACAATCCAATAACATATCGAAATCGAAAACAAAATCAGTTCAAATTGCTTTCCATCAAATTCTATATTTAGCAATGGAAATGGAAAGTAAAACTTACTTTTTTTCAAGTGGAACAGAATCATCTCTCTGCACTCCTTATTCTTTACTAAAACAATAAGGAAAATCACAAAGAAGAAAGAGCGATAACTCAGTCATTTTATTTACCCCCGCCACCAGCTTTCGAAAATTACTATTCCAATGCATAGAAAATTGGTTGGGTGAATACAATGGAGCCGCGGCCGCGTGTCGCGACGCTAGACATTGCATTATTGGAGACACAACTACTAAAATTTATATTTCTTTGCATTAATCGTGAAATTTCATTCTTCTCCAAGAAGCGCTAAGCGCTTTATGTACTTTAGAATAGTAGTCCCATCATTTTAGGCATTTTAAACCCCAATCTGCGGAAAAATTCCTAGTGAGCTGAATTTTTGTACACACCTATATTATGGTGTTGTAATGAAGATGTGAAAACTGATTTTCGTGACCTTTTGACCTTCATAACTTTTTTAGCCGGCACGATATCGATGTCGCATGACACATTTCTTGCAATCAATTATTTCAAGTGGAGGCCTAGGGTTATAATATTTTTTTAGGCAATTTAAAGATGCGACAAAAAACAGTAGGTACTGGCGAGAACCGTACGAGGGGAAAACCTCAAAAAAAGGTTTCATTTCAGCATAATTTTTTTTTTTTTTAGCAGGTCAAATATCTTTTTATGGAGGAAATCTTCGCGTCCGGTTTTGCATTGAATTCATGCATATGAAAAAGGATTGTGTTTTCATTAAAGTTTTTTTTAGTTCTTTTTTATTCCCTACCTTTTTACTTGAGCTAAGTCCAACATGCTACTTAAAAGCAAACTGGTGACCGACGGCATTACGTTTCATGACTGACATCAATGATAATCTCTCCTATATGACCGCTGTCATAAAGGATTTCACCATGGCATTTTTCATTGAGGAGTAAATTTCCTACTGGGTTAGTTTGTTTGGAGCCGAAAGTTTCGCTATAGTATGGGGGGCCTTAATTGATTTCTTTTATACACAACTGGCAACTCGGCTTTGACAGAAATGCAAAAAAAATTCATGTTCTAATTATTTGAAGACAATTTTTATTTTCAAAACGCAAATTTGATTGATTTTCTTTTTTGGATGCTGGGGATTCTTGAGTACCTGTGATTTGTCAACAAGTAGTAGAATTTTTTGAATAAGATCCTCAATTGGTCTGGCCTTAAGCAGAACTTCAGTTCTTCTTTCACTTTTATTCACCGTTTAACTGAAATCAGATTCTATTTAATCTAACAAGATATATTCACCGGGTTATAGCTTAAGATTTAGTATTGTTCCGAAATCGATGGGTTGCTGTACAATATACAGATCATAGTGCACTTCATTTATTTATTAGTGTTTATTATTTTATATTTATTTAACTAAAATAAAATAATAAAGCACAACTTCCGAGCACCGCAGTAAACAATCTATTTAATGTAAACAAAAAAATGAAATGTCAAAAGGTAATCACAGCTGCCAACCATGCAGAGTAAAAAATGTTCATAACCCAGATCGTTTTACTTTCACGGGGTGAACTATATGGGTCATTGAGCATAATAAACCGCGGCTAATATTGTCTTGTGTATATGCATATACTCGCATAAACTTCAAATATCAAATTCAACTGCGTATTCTTCTTGAGTTCAAAGACACGAAAAAAAATATTCTTTAAAGAGATACAACAACAACTTTGCCGCTTTTAAATTTTCGCTTAACTAATTTCACAACCTTTTTGTCTCAACTAAAAAATTCGCGGGATGATAGTACTAAGGTTTTAATATACAAAGGTATATTCTGTCCCAGAAAAATAGACAGTACACGTCTTATGGGAATGCTTTTTCAAAATCAGTAGCGTTAGCGTGTCATATTTTTGCACCATACTTAATTGAAAGAACTTCCCCATACAAAGTGTTCGCACGCCCGTAAATATATAAAATAATGAAAAAAAATTTCATTGCATCGGACGCAGACCCAACGTCCTAGTCAGCGCACATCTGAGTGTCTAGTCGACTGAATTGCTTTTGCTGTGGCCTGTGGCTGCTGCTGCCATTCAACCCCCAATTAATATTGATGTCAGAGTTACCTGTGTCCATTTCTTAAGTCGATCGGTTTTTTTTCCTTGGGTTTCTGTTGAGGTGCTTTTGATTTGAGAGCTTTAAGAAAAGTTTTGAATGAAGAGTGTTATCGTGGATTGTTTTCATTTTTTGCACTTCTTTTAATGTGTGGAAAATACGTCAAAATGCAGGAACACAATTTTAAGCTGTTTTCTTTGAAGAGCAACATTAGGTTTGTTCGTTGATCCCTGAAGTCGCCCTAGGGTCGCCCTGCAGTGTTTTTTGAAAAACCTGAATTCACCCTGATAAAAAAATTCGGTGTTTTTTGAAACCTAGGTTCGCCCTCAACTCGCCCTGAAGTAGGTCTACGAGTAGGTTTTTAGCTGGGGCAAGTTGAGGTAAATGAATAAACGTCAAAGTCACATGATATCTGATTTGATTTGTTATTTTTAAAATGGAAATAAATGAATACTCAAATTTTTTCACACACTGACATGCAAAATGGAAACCTTTGAACTTGTATATTGTGCATAGGGCCAAAAAAATTAACAAGAACTTAAATTTAACATATTTAAAGTTTTAATTATTAAATGACATAACTTGCTGTTCTGCAACATAAAATTAATGGCCCTCGGGTGTTTTTTGAGAACCGAAAAACCCAGGTTTTTTTGACAACTCTTACGGTTGTCAAGAAAACCTAGGCCAACCCTGGGTAAAGTTCAACGAACGAGCCTATTATTTGCGTAGATTTTAATTAATGTGAATTAAAGTATTTTTGTATAAAATGTATGTTTAAAAGGTATATTTATTTTATAGTTTTGTGCAATTTGTATTTTTAACTCGTGTATTTTTAAAGAGGTGTGTACAATTAGTTCGAAATGGCCTCAGGATTTCAAAAGATTTAAGTTTCGAAAAAAAAATTGTTGACGCGACAAAAAATTCATAAAAATTTGCAAAATAAAACAGAAGTTGTGAAGCAAGTGGCTGATATTTTTCCTTTAGGAGAACGAACGATTTACAGAATTCTTAACGAAAACAGTTCCAAAGGCCAAAACTCGCCACCAAAGAAAAACAAATAATGATAATGAATAATTATTTTGTTTGCTTGTTTTTTATTTAAAAGGGATTAACCCTACTGGGGATACCCTTTAAAAACGCACCTTTTATCTTACATCATGGTGGTGTGGAAAATATAAACGTGTTTTAATTTTTATAAACAAAACGATTAAATAAAAAAATCCTATCTACAAAAAGAGCGGTAACCCTACCTAAAGAATAGTATTTCTTTCATATTTATTCATTTAAATTACACACTACAAAAACCCTGTGAGAGCTTTATTGAGTGACAGATTTATGCAATCCACTGTAGCGAGAATGAGAGGTAAACGTCCTATCTGGCTTACACTGCCTATTTTTCTGGGACAGAGTACAGTAAACATAAAATGCACGACTGGATCGCACGTACTTTCTTTTATGTTCGATCACATTGTATGCAAACGATTTAGTAATAGAAACGGATAAATATATTTTTAAAGTCGTTTTTTACTTAATTTTCTATATAAAATATTTCTTAAATTTTTCACAAAAAGAATTAGAATGACAATTTTAAGTATTTAATAATATAGGTAAACTTAAAAACGAAATTTCAGAAAAAATCGTCCAGTCGTTTTTTTTTTTCAAACGTAAAAAAAACTGTTTTTCAAAAATTTCGAAATGCAGTATTATTTGGAATTTGAAGAATCTCCAGTATAAAAATTTTAATCGGAATAGTTGTATGGCAGGTACCGTTAATAACAAAATATGTAAAAAAATTTGTTGACTAAAATATAGACCACACCTAAAATAGTACACATATTTTTTTTATAAAAATCGTAAGAGCTGTTTACGAGATATTTAAGATGGTAGAAAAATTTGTATTTCAAAAAAAATAAAAAAAAAACATTTTCTTGAAAATTTAAATAGGTATGAGGTATTATTTTTAGGTAGAAAATGCATTTTTTTCTTAACGGTTTTTAAACATTAGTATGTGATGTACCCGTTGTTTTTGTTTTAGGAGAGCATTTTTTAAGTAGGTATTTAAGATAATGCCAAAACTACTAAAATATAAAAATAAAGTTGTGAATAACAAACAGAAAGTTCAAAATTACAAATTACAAAAGAAACAAATTTTAAATAATTTTCTTAACAAAATATTTAAATAGTTTTTTTTTCATTGTTATAATTTCATAATTACACAACTGGGGACATCAAACCGAAAATGAAACTATTAAATCGGTACAGTTTAGAAAAAATCGATTTTTTTAGAAAAAAAAAATTAATTAAAAAAATGTGAACAATACTTTTATAACCTTTTATGAGCTTTTCCGTAAAAATAAAAAAAAATCGAGTGAACCGTTTTCCAGAAAATGGAAAGACAAAAAATAGTTCTACTAGAGTTACCAAAAATAAACTTTTTTTTTTAAATTACAAAAAAGTACCTGAAGGGAAACTTCATTAATTAACTGTTTTTTTTTTTTTTTTTTTTTTTTTTTTTTTTTTTTTTTTTTTTTTATAAAAATTGTTGTAGCAGTTTTTGAGAAAAATAAGATTCAACCATACAAAAATAAAAATAAAAAACTAGTGAACATTTTAATTAAAACCCAATATGTTCTATATTTGAAGATAATCCATTTAGGCTGTAGGCTTGCGGACTCACTTTTTTCTTCTTCGCTATCATCATATTGACAAATTTGATCAAAATCTCATTTTTTTACGAATCCAAACATTGCCATATAGTACAGACAGATTCGTATATACCTACATACAAAAGTAAAAATATTAAAAATTAAACTAAAATCAATGTCCATTTTTTTTTGTTTTGATTAAAAACTTTGAATAAGAACTTTACCAAAATGTTATTAACATTGCTTTTAACGGTGCCTGTTATTGAAAAGTTTTTTTTATTTTCGACTTTCTGTACAATGTTTCATACAAATAAACCTTCAAATTCTTAATAATACTGCATATTAAATTTTTGGAAAATAAAATCTATATTTTTGAAAACTCAATATTTCAAAAACTTGTGGACGAATTAAAAAAAAAAATATTGTTAAATACATACCTATAATTAGCATACCGAGATTATTTTTAGAAACATTTTAAAGACATTTTATATATAAATAAAATGTACGACGCATCGTACGAACCTGCTTTTGTAGCTAACCACTGACCCTGTTAGGAGGTATAGGTAGTTTTGTTATCCTAATACCTTGATTCTTAAAAATAATAAATTGTGGAATATATGATTCAAGGAATGGTTACATAGACACCTACCTACAAATGTATATTTTAATGGATTTGAATTATGTAATTTAGGAGGGTAATATGTACCTACCTACATATAGTGAACCTGGGTATGTATTACCAAGTAGAATAAGAAACACCTTATTGACCACAAACGATTAGAAAATTAAATAATAAAAACAAAACAAAATTTGTAGGTATTACATTTTAATTTTTTTTTTTTATTTTTATTAAACTTGAATGCATTTCGAACCAACTGTGGTTCATCATCAGCAATACACTAATTTGGGAAAAGAACGAAGAAAGAAAGGAAAGTAACAATCAAAACATAACAACGAAATAGAAGAAAGCTTTACATTTTTGAAAAAACAATTAGAATAAAAGAGAACATTAAACAAAGTTAAACAAAGATGACATAATATTGCCATTATCACTATTCATGGTGTTGTTGTTTTTGTGGATATAGAGGCTTTCATATGCATCAAGTCGTCGATGGTTTGTGACGTGTTTAATGAGCTTTACATTTTCCAGACTTACGTTGAAATGTTTGTTGGTGAGGACGTGTGCAGCGACGGAGGATTTTTCGGGTCTGTTGAACTTGATGTGATTCGAGTGTTCATTGAAACGGACACCAATGCTCCGCTTTGTCTGACCGATGTAAACAGAGTTACAATCTCCACATTTAATTTCATATATCCCAGATTTGTTAATAACTGTGGATTTGTCTTTGGTTGAGCCTAGCATATTTTTTAATTTTCCATTACTCGAGAATACGCATTCTATATTTTGTTGTTTTAATTTTGTGTATATTTTGTTAGTTATCGGTGGGAAATACGTCATCGAAGCTCTTTCTGGGTTGTTGTTTTCGTGAAGTTTCTTGTTTTGTCTGTAAAAAGTAGTTAATTCTGATTTTTTAAGTTTTTTGGTGTGTTTGTTTATGAGATGGTCTATTACAGATGGGTTGTATCCATTGATGGCAGCAATATCTTTTAGAAGGCTGTATTCCGCGGCATAGTTTGCGATTGAAAGTGGGAGTTTACACAGGCGATGAACCATTGAATGAAATGCAGCGAGTTTGTGTTGAATTGGGCTGTAAGAGTCGTTTGTGATGTATCGGTTGGTTGTTGTTGGTTTTCTATATACAGCAAATTCAATTTTTCCGTTTTTTCTTGACAGGGTTAAGTCCAAGAAATTCAGCTTCTGATTTTCTTCTGGTTCATAAGTAAAGTTTATGGTGTCGAACTCGGAATTGAGTGTATTTAAAACTGAATCTACTTCTACACTTTTTATCACCGCAAAAATATCATCTACATACCGAAACCAAATTCTTGGAAGTAATCCTCTTTCTTTTAAGTTTGCTTCGAAGGAAGACATGAAAACTTCCGCTATAAGTGGCGACAAAGGGTTTCCCATACTTGTTCCAGACTCAATTTTGTAGAAAACATTTCTGTATTGAAAAAAGTTTTGAGACATGCATACTTTAGCTGTTTTTAAATATGTAAGTTTCTTGTTTTCGTCGATTTCAAAATTTTCAAGATGTTTTTGGAGAGCCTTTATAGCTTCAGGAATGGGAATACTCGGGAATAAAGCTTCGACATCGAATGAAATCATAATTTCGTCTTCTTTTATTAAGATGTTCTTAGTTTTTTCCACGAAATCAAAGGTATTCTTGACTGAGCAGCTTTCTAATGGGTATTTTTTCATTTCACTTACCAGCCATTTGGATATTTTAACCGAAGGTGAAGTTATATTTGAGATAATGTGTCGCATTTTGTTTCCCGGTTTGTGTACTTTTGGCAACGCATAGAGTTTCGGTACATCTGGGTTGGATATATTCAGTCGCCAATTGGGAATTTCAATGTATAAATATGTATATACATATGTGTATAATGAAAGTGAATGGTGTGTTGTATCGACTATTCGCCGTGCTTTCTTAATTCTGAGAGAAGAGCGAATACCCGGAGAGTTGAAGTAAAAGAGATTTAAATATTTTTTGTATTATGAGTTTTTATTATTAACCTAGGCCCGCTGTCTTAGAGCTTGGCTGCGACCTTAGTATTATTATATTATGTTTTATATTCTAAAAAGGCCCGCTGTCTATAGCTTGGCTGCGACCAGGTTAGAATATTGTATTACTTTCAGATTAACTCTCAAATTAACTCTGACTCTTCGATGATTGAGGGACAGTATTTATACCCTCAAATACAACAAAATCCATCCCCACGACGCATACCCAACCTCATAAGGGAAAAGTGCAGTTTAACACTTCCCATGCAACGCACCAATCATCGTTTTAATTATTTCGTCACCAAGAATAGCTCTCAATATAGTACAATGTACCTGCGTCTTTCATCGACTATGATATTGGTCAAACGTTCTAGATACAGTTTATTGTACCTACACCTTGACACAACCATAACATACGATGTTTACTACACTCACTCTGTGTGCAGTGCCACTTGCCCTTGACTTTGGATTTTAATAATTATGTATCCATTGGCCTCATTCAGATGTCGGTAGGATAGTCTATCTAAGATATGTTAGTATCCACTGAAGTTCCTGAATAACCAACATCGAATAGGTTGAATTTGCATTTTTTTGACATTTCTCATGGATACAAAAGTATACCAAAGTTTTTCAGATATCTTGAGATTTTTTTTCGGCAGCAGTTGTTTTGTCATCAGCTGTATTCTTACATGGGAATACAACAACACCAACCTATCCGAATACCTATAGTTTGATTATTGAATGAGGCCATTGTCATTAAAAAGAGGTGCTATCGAGTCATAAGTATATTATTATGGCCTTTTCGATTGGCCGTCCAGAACTGTACTGACCCCCACAAAATGACAGTTGTTACTCTAAACAGAACAGAAAACGATTCTGGATTTCATTTCAGAATCGAAAACAGAATCACTAATACACTCACATAATTAAAATGTCAAAATCATCGGGTTCCTTTGTTGTTTAATTTCGATGAATTTAAACTACTTTTCTGTTAAAATAAGGTAAACAGAAGCAAGTTCTAATTATTATTCATACAAGAAAATGTGTATCTAAATTGAAATCAAGTGTTTTGGAAATTCTGTTTAGTCGATGTGATTTTTTTTTTATTTAATTTTCACAAATACAGTGATACATACAATTCAGAATCAGTCAAATTGTTTCCAGGTGTTTTATTGGGGGAACGTGTTCCGGACGGCCAATCGAAAAGGCCATTAGTCGTATGGGCACTTGACTACAGAATGAGTGTGACGTAAAAGGCATTTGCATGAGAAATGTATCCATCATAAACTAATAACTTATGGCCTTTTCGATTGGCCGTCCAGAACTGTTCTGACCCCCCACAAAATGACAGTTGTTACTCTATACAGAACAGAAAACGATTCCGGATTTCATTTCAGAATCGAAAACAGAATCACTAATACACTTACACAATTAAAATGTCAAAATAATCGGCTTGATTTGTTGTGAAATTTCGTTGTGTTTATTGAATTTAAACTCATTTTCTGGTAAAATAACATAAAAAGAAGCAAGTTATAATTATTATTGATACAAGAAAATGTGTATCTAAATTGAAATCAAGTGTTTTGGAAATTCTTTTTAGCCGATGTGATTTTCTTTTAATTTAATTTTCACAAATACAGTGATATATATAATTCAGAGTCAGTCAAATTGTTTACGGCTGTTTTATTGGGGGAACGTGTTCCGGACGGCCAATCGAAAAGGCCATTAAAGACCAGAAACCTCTGCTTTCATTTGACATTTGCCTACAAGCTGAAACACGCACACAAGTAACATTTCTGTTCCTCTTCCAATAGACCCATTGATAAAAACGCACACAAGAATCTTTTCTGTTCCTCTTCCTATAGACACATAGACAACCCAGCCCCAGTAATTTGTTTTTATTTTGCTTTTCGATTTCCCATCTATTCATGGATAGAGTTTCAAAGCTACAAATACAACAATGTAAACAAATGGGTTTTGAGGGGTGAAACGTACGAAGGTTTCCAATCTTTATTATGGCTTATTTGTGGTATCCATTATTGTAGGTATACAAACGAATGCAATGGGAATTCCATATTGAGTGTGTTTCTTTATTCATTCTGGTATGTCCAGAATATTCGGAATACCAGTTTTGCGTTTCTTTATTCATTCCGAAACCTTTGGAATGCATTCTTTTTATTCCATGTTAAACACGGAATGAAACGAATATTCTCATATGAAACCCTTTCATATGAAAGCAAAACAAAATGACAGCAGCCAAAGATGAAAACCAAGTAAGTAAACAAAATGGATGACCAAACATTTTTGTATATTTTTATTAATAAATAATAATTATATGAAAGTTTTCATTAATCAATAAATCAAAGGGTGCTATTTTATTTTTACTATTTTCCATAGAGATACCTGTTTTTTTGTCACCATCACAACACTTTCAAACGTCTGATTGATGTCATCTTTTTTTTCTATTCCGGATATTGTTTTTGTTTCTTTTTTTAATTCTACTCTGGATATTCTGGATAAACATTTTGTCTTTTCCATCCATTCTATTCCTTATCCGGAATAAATAAAGAAACACACTCATTGTGTACGAAAATAAAGAATATGATTTAGTGGGTATGGCATAAACATAAGAATGTTTATGCCTTCGCTGGTGGTCACTACAGATGTATAGGTCGGTTAAAATCGTTTTTTCAACTTAAAAACTGCCAGAACCATCACTTTAATCAGTTTCTCGAAAAAAACGAAGAACGCCATTAGATGCCACGGATCAATGAACATTTTATAAAAAAGTATCTCGAAAATTGTAGGGCGGATTTTGATTAAATCCTGTTTTTTATTTTTAGTTTTTTTTAAAACAATTGGTTTGTATAATTTTGGTATGCAGTCTTTTAGAGTTTATTAATATACATGTGATTATAAAATTTAAAATAATTTTTTTTGTTTAGTTTTAAAAATATTGACTTTTGAAGAAAAAAAAAGTTTTAAAAATTAATTTTTATTAGACAAAAAAAAAAGTAATTGAAAATTTTGATGTGCAGAATTAGTTTGGCTACTTAGATCTTCTCAGATATAAAACTTGAAGGAAATCCAATGTACCGTTGCCGAAAAAGCCAAAACTAAAAAACGTTATATGAAAGGTACCGTTATTAGACTTTTCCCGCAAACTTGGTTTAGATTATATGATAGCTATTGTTAGCAAAAAAATTCTCAAATTTTTTTTATCAAAATCGTTGGAGCCGTTTTCCAGAAAAATAAGATTTTCCTAAACGGTTATATGGCAGGTACCGTTATTTTTAGGCCTAAAAATAAAATTTCAATTTCCCCTCTGAGCAATCACACATAGCAAATTTGAAGGTAATCGCTTAAGCCATTTAGGCTATAGCTCGTTATACATACAGACGGACAGAATCACAGGCTGACAGACAGACGGGCAGACATTTTTTGACTTCACTATGATTGTAATGTCATGTTTGATTATTAGAATTTTGTTTTACGAAGGCATAACTTCCCTTATAGTACCTACATATTTCGCTGTACTTATGTATCTACTAAAAATATTACCTTCAAATTTGGTATGTATTTCTTTTGGCAATCCTCAGAGGGAAAAATTTATTTTTAGGCGTAAACATAACTTTAGCTGCCATATAACCGTTAAGTAAAAGCTTTTATTTCTCGAAAACTGCTCCTGAGATTTTTTTGGTGGTATCATTAAATCAAACCAAAATTTTACGGGAAAAGTCTACTAGGTACCGGTACCTTTCATATAACATATATTGTTGCCTTTCTCGGTAATGCTTCTTTGAATTTCTGACAATTTTTGTATTTGAGAAAATTTAGAAAATTCATTCTGCATACTAATATTTTGAATAACTTTTTTTTTAAATTAAAATTTTTTTTTGAAACAAAAACTTAAAAAAAAAATTATTTTAAATTTTATAAAGTTTTTTAAAAACTGCATATACCTACCTACCAAAATTAAAAACAGAATTTCATCAAAATTAGTCTTACAATTTTCGAGATACTTATTTTTTAAATTTTTTATTGATGATCCGTGGCATCTAATAGTGTCCTTCTTGATTTTTTCGAAAAACCGCTTTAAGTGATTGTTTGGGCAGTATAAGTTTACAAACTGATTTTATTTGGACAAATATTTTTTTTAGTAGGTAGGTACATTTAAATATACATATCTACCTAACTATATCTTTAAAAATCGCATTAATATCATGTACCTATATTGCACCTCTCATATAATGTCATGCCCCTACACATCCAATACTTTAGTTATATGTACATATTTACAAACCTAGATTCCACCTATGTATATACATATCACCCTCCAAATTTGCCTACATAATTAAAATCCATTTAAATATATGTATGTATATACATATTTGTAGGTAGATATGTACCTATTTAACTATCTTGAATCATGCATTCGACAATTTATTATACTAAGAACCCAGGTAATCTTACCTATATCGGCTTTAAACCTACCTAATGATAACTAGACTACGTACTTACTAACAGCGTCGGTGGTTAGCTACATTTAAGTTGTTAGGTACAGGGGCAAGTTCATACGATCCAGTCGTGCATTTTATTTAAATTATTTTTCAACGTTCTTCTAAAAAACATACATACCTACATAATGTATGTAGGTACTAATTTTATTTGAACAAACCTACATAATACCTATCCCTCAAAATAAAATATTCCGCAAATTAACTTATTTTGCTAAGTGACATGGTTTTTTCTATCGCCACAAATCGTCCTATCCACAGAGAAAAAAATACAAAGCATTCATAACTTACCTAAAAAAAAATTTTCCAAACTATCAAAGTTCTCGTTTCTATTTCTTCAGTTTATTGTATTCTATACAAAATTGTTTATGCTTTTTCTGTCACTCCAACTCTTATAGCATTGTATTATTCTTACTTCATACTATTATTCTTATCTTATTCCTTCGCTGTATACATATCCTCAAGTCTCCCATAACTCTACCGAGCTAGGGTCGTTTGGTAAGTCTAGGTGCCGCTTCGATCTTTCGGCTTTATGATATTACTATAGAAATGTAAATATATACAAAGCTCGTCTCTAAGCTGCTGTCATACGCGGTCTTGAAATTGATGAAAATGTGGCGAGTATCGATTTGAAACTCCTGGGTTTTTTCAAGAGTAGTAGTAGTAGTAGTAGAAAGTGATTTTATTTGATAATTTACAGAAGTTTACATATATTTACAAATTCACAAGTATAGCATTGGCTTTTGCCGTCAGCCAGAAAAAAAAGTATTATTCAAACATTATGTATAGTATAGATCAAAGTAAAATTGAAATTGAAAAGATTTTTTTCAAGATCTGCCGTAGTACGAATATTTGGTCGATGGTGGACTCCCTGGTCTAAAGATCTTGTAGGTGATATTAAGAAGACTGATGCCTCTGTAGTTGATGCAGTCCAAAGGATCGCTTTTCTTGAGGATCGGGCAAACAATAGGTTCCATTATCGGCATGCTTTTCTCCGACCATATTTTGCAAATGAGCTGATACCATCAGCTCCAGCAGCTTTGTTGGACTTAACCATAAGTTCCAGTTGTTTTAATTTTTAAGCGTGCTATATAGCGGTACTAAATAAATTTTGATTAGACATTTAATGGTTAACGACAATTTCAGGCTCCCAAAAAAGAGTGAAAACAATACCAAACAAAGCATTTTGCCGACAAAAAATATTTTTAGTTTAGTTTAGTTTAGTTTAGTTTATTTCATCAAGCAGAGTTTTACAATCTCTTATAGATTACAACTTATATAATAAATGTAATAATAATAAAAGTAAAAGTAGTATAGTAAAATATGTACAGTAAATTTCATTTTATAAATATAAATAAATATTAATTTAAATAAACTATGTGTCGATATATAACAAAACAAGCATGACATTTTTTTTAAAGCTATCTCTTGAACAGAGTTGAAAAATATCTAAAGAGTGTAACACACTATTTGTCACTTTAATGCAACGGGATATGGGTTCATTTCTACAATAGTTATTTATAGAAAATTCATCACGTAGGTAGAAAAACATACGAAGACTTCTGCAAGGAAAATACAAGTTAATACGTTCAAGCAAATAAGAACAATTTATGTGATTGCTTAAGATATCTTTTATCATCATTATTGAAAAATATTTCCTTCTTAACTCAAGCGTTTGCATACCAAAGAGCTGGCATCTTACATTATATGGAGGTCTATCAATACTCCAATTAAGCTTATTAAAAGCGTATCTAGTGAAAGATTTCTGTACTCTTTCTATTCTTATGGAATGAGTGTTATAAAAAGGATTCCAAACAACACTACAATACTCCAGATTAGATCTGACAAAAGCAGAGTAAAGGCATTTGAGCACGTAAGGATCAGAAAATTCCTTTGTATTTCTTCGTACAAAACCAAGCATCTTATAGGCTTTATTAACTATAAAATCAATGTGAAAATTAAAAGAAAGCTTATGATCTAATATAATTCCTAAGTCTTTTTTTTGAGTAACTTTTTCTAAAATAATATCATTAATTGAATAATCAAACAAAATGTGTAAATGGATTTATGTCTGCTGTCTTGTCTTGACTTCAAAAATGGTAATGATTTGGATTTGGGACTTTCACAGTCAACTGTATCAGGCGACAAGAAAATTTATCCGCATCGCCCGCCAATAGTAGCAGTCACATTTTTTTTTTGTTAAATGAATTTTTTGTTTCAGCCTTAACTTATACTCCAACCAAACCTATGTACGAAAAAATTTTATTGCGAGCTTAATTCAAAAAAAAAGTTGCTCTTTCTGTGAAAAGATTTTTTCTTTTCGAATTTTGAGGGATTCATTACAAAAAAATCAAATCTTGATCAAATATCAACACCAACGATTTGATCTCTGATGGGTTGGCAGATTTGATCTGAATGCACACATACATTTAAAGTCTTTTCTGTCAAATGACAGATAAAAAAAAATGTTATTAATTTGTTGTGAACTTGTGGCAGTCCGTGTTATAATATAAATAAAATAATAATGGACGAAGAAGTTAATAATTTAGATTTTATAAATGTAGTGGAGTTTTTGATTGCTTCGTCTTCGGCTTCCTCGTCATCTGATGCTGAAGAAATGTTTCCCGCCACAACAAATCGCTAACGTTTTCACTTTTTTTTCTTTCGATAGTATTTGACACATAAGTACATGAGTTAGATTAGCGAAGATTCGCTTTTTGTAATCCCTCGATAATCAAATTCGCTAAAGTTGAAGCGAGTTAAGTTTGAGCGAATCGCTATTCGTAATACGAAATTAGCGAATTCGCAAGATTTTAAGTTCGATTCTGTATTCATAATGAGGCCCTAGGTGTCCACACCTCCTTCCTTCCTTTAAAATTACACCTCTAAACTAAAGAAATTTCTATATCTTCTTCAAAGCATCACAATTGCTATAAATATTGTTATGTTGATCAATATTTTTGAGAATTATTTGTCCAAAACAGATGTGTTTTCTGAACCATCTATGTATTTGTATATATTGCTTTGTTATCAGTGTTATGTCAGTGCACAAAATAATGTGATTTATTTCTTTATTTCCGTAGGTGTTGCTGTAAAAGGATTGAATCCTTTCTTTAATCAATTACTTAGTGGTGAAACGAGCGACGAAACTAATTAACATAAAATTCAATTGGGCTTGAGTGTCTCGTATATCTGCTAAAAATTTAAACTGAACTAAAATTACTCAAAGTAAAACAAAAGGAATACAATACAAAATCATGAAAACAAATATAAAAATATTCACATCCTATTCACACACAAACAACCAACGGTAAACCAATGCATTACCATTCTCTAATATTTATAATTGATAAATAACAATGAATTTTATCATGATTGTTTATTTGTATTTAACAAAAAAATGTAAAAGAAAGCGTAAGAGATAAATTGATACTATAATGGAAACAAGGACATACATCTTATCTTATAATTAAGCACATACTTTTTTTTTGTTTATATTTGTAATACATTTATTTGTTTTATTTTGTTGTTATAAATAATTTTAAGTATAAAAAGGAAGAGAAGAAAAATTATATCTCCAATTTTAATCGAATCGAGTGAATATAGATGAATGGTTTTTTTTTTTTTATTATTATTGCTCTAGTTAGGGAAATGTATTAAATATATTAATTTAAAACAATTTTTATCACATGAATTTTGTGGGCGTTACACTAAATACAATTGTAAATAAATCGAAAAATAAATAAAAATGAACTGCTAAAAAAAACTAAAAATAAAAAAACACGAACAACAAAAAAAAGTGCTTCTACCACTTGATAGACAGTTGATATATAATGATGACAGATTTACATGTCGCGATCGACGTTATGTTTTTAATTGTATTATATTCTTGTTCAGTTTTCCTTCATTAAAAACATTAAAAAATAGATATAAATTAAAACAAAAATAATAACATATCTTTAAGCTTCAAAACCAATATTAATATTAATAATAATATTATAATATTATATACATATATATATATATATATATATATAAATATATAATTATATATATATATATATATATATGAGTATAAAAGATACATGTATATTTATGGGTTGTTTATTTGAAAGTAGCAAAAGTCACCGTTTCCGCTTAAAAAAAAAATATTTTAAATTAGCAGTTCTTTGAACGAAGCGGAAACGATAACTTATGCCACTTGGAAAACCAACGGCTCATATACACACATATATATGTTACAAATTGTTAAATATGAGCCTGGTGCAAATTTTACTAATTAAGTTACTGCATTTTTGATTTTGGTTATCGGGTATTTCGTTTTAATTAAAAAAAAAAAAAAAACAATTGTATTTATTTTTGTTATATTAAAAAAAAAATGATAGCGTAGATTTTTTTGTCCAAATATATAAAAATAAACTGAATGAAGATATATATGACTATGTCTTTTTTATGTAAATAGCTTTGTATAATAAAAAAGAAAAATTTGTGTTAACAATTAAAATTTATAAAAAAAAAATAATATTAGCAAGGTTGGCGAAAAAAACAAAACTTTCGTTTTATATATTATTATTTTATGACTTCTATAATTGAGAAACAATAAAATAGTATTATTTATATTTTTGTATAATATTTTAAAATTTTGATTAAAGTGATTAAAGAAGGGAAAAAAATAATGCACACATACACTAAAACAACGTCTAGAAATGCTTGAACTAAATTAAAATGTCGCCAATAGATTAAATATGTTCAAACAAATTTGCACGTTTTTCGTTTAAGACTAAAAAAAAAACTGAAAAACTGCACACAACAAAAAATAAATTTATATTTTTGATTTTTAGAAAACACATTTAACAATTTCCATTGGAAATTCCATTACAATTATATAAATAAAGAGTGGGTAAACAAAATTAATTTTTTTTTGTTTAATTCCCAAAGTGAAAAAATTGGTACTTGACACCTGAAAAAACCTCATACATAATATTGTCGTCTTTATTGGGGTTATCGTGAATAAAAATTTCCTTGAACATTTTTCTCTCATTAGAACGGGAATGTTGCACAATTAAATGATGAAAAAAATCGGAAATTATTCGTATCAGGAATAAAATTTCCCAGGGAATTTTTTTGTCATTTCATGTGATTTTTTGCCGAGGTAAATTTATTCCGTGGGATATTCACGATCGCTGGAAAATTGCTAGGGAATAACATATTCCGTGGGAAACGACATTCCCTGGGAGATTTTCGATACGGCCCAATATTTAAATATAGAAGTTCCTAATTATATTTTATTTTTTTCGTTTTCATCATAGATTTCTTTACTCGCCCCGCATTCGTTAGTACGTAGGAAATCGGTATTATCATTATTTTATCTACATTTTTGATGAATTGTGAATTGTCTATATACATTTTAGATACTTGTGAATAATAAATTATTCTATTGATAAACTTGGATTGCAGTATTCACCCGTATTACGATCGATATTAACTATTTGACGATTAATTGGATATGTCCATAAGTTTAATATTCGACACAAAGCCATTTGTTTCAAATCACTTCGAATTCATTTTCGAACTGTCAAAATCTACATTATATTACGTAAATACGCACAGTGGACGCCGTTTAAAAGTTGTGTAAAAGCTCCTTCCCGTATTTTATTCATCCCCCTTGCAAAAAAAAACAGCCATGAAAATAGTTCAAAATTTGACATACATTCTTGCAAATTACCGCACAGCTGTTTCAAAAAAAAAAAAAAATGAATTAAATTCATATAAAAAATGCTTATACGGTGAAAACTCTACTTGCGGACAGATCCAATAAGCGGACACATTTTCGGGAACAAACTCATTTTTTTTAAATTTCTTATACAAATTAAACGGACACCAACACTTCATATTCATTTTAGATAGAAAACCTTCCATACGCGGGCATATCATTTTATTTAAGGATTATTTTTTATTGACAAATCAAACAACAAAAAAAAACGAAAGAACCGTTCTCACTATAGTTTCTCTTTTATTTTTAATTAAGAAAATCCATATCTCCGATAATCGGACACGAAGCTCTAATAACTGTTTTGTTTAAAACTTATTAAGATACTTCCCAGGTAACTTAGTTGGTGTAATTTCTGATGGCTACCCATTATTGCACTTGTCAATTCCTTTCCTTGTGCTATTTATTTTTACAGTAATTTTATTTTTTCCCTTAAACGGCCAGGTCTCATAAACAGACACAAATTGAGAGACCATGAGTGTCCGCTTATTAGAGCTTCCACTGTATCCGTAATATACAAAACGAATTTTCATGCTCGTAGAAACAATTCGCAGAAAATAAAACGCAGAACATGTGTGAATAAAATCCTTTCAATTTTAATGTGAGGAGCATCGCATAATATTTTTAATTATTAATTTCACCTAAAGAAATTCATAGATATTACGAATATTCAAATAGTTAAATTTTGATCTGACGCGATTTTGTATTGTTAATTATTTTAAGTGAAAACAGTTTATGAATCTTTATACTAATAACCAAAAAAAAATGATATGCATCCTTATGGTAATAGTCGTTTCACTTAAGCGACAAATAATTTCATTTTGAAATATTTGTATTACAATTTGGGTTAGGTTACTGTGTCTTCGTGCTCAACGTAACGCCTTAATTCGTGTGGAACTTGATTTTTTTTGTGAGAAAAACATGACTCATCCTGAATTTAGTTGGCGTTTCACACTTCCTCTGTACTATTTTTTTTGTCGAACACAGTTTGTGTTTGTGCAGTTTGCACAACCAAATCCATCTCGTTTGTAACTAATTTTATGAGAGAGGAGTCTTAGTCGCGGTAAGTCCGTAAAGATTCAATTTATTTACAATGTCTAGTACCACGATCAAAAGTCTTACATTTCAAATGTGAACAAGACAATCACCCTTATTGCGTATGGCGTTGAACGCCAACTGGCGGTTATGTTCATGTGGAATGTATTCATTTGGTGACGTTTGTCGTAATTTCGTATTGTGTTAGTCGTTTTTAAAGCAAAAACGTCTGTTAAAACGCTAAATTTAGTAATTCACAAAATTGCAAACAACAGAGCCAAAAATAGTGGCACAATGTATTTTTTTTCGTTTGTTTTATTAACTATAGTAACAAAAAAGTTTCTTAGGGTAAAAATAACAAATGATAAAAATGTTAAGCTCATGGGAGCAAATAAAAAACAATCGAAAGGTGCAAACAATAAAACATTTTCTCAGTAACGATATGCAACTCTTTTCTCTCACGAATCGGAGGCTCATGAGAGTTTAATTTGACAGGAAATTGTTACCAATAATCTGTTTGGTTTTTTTTCGAAGAACCAAACATACTTATACCTTTACAAACGTCCATATTCGATTCCATCAAAATAACTAGTTTGGCAAGTTGACTTGCATTGGTCCTTATGATACGTTAATATTTTTATATATTTAACAATATTCACAATTTACTCTAAATACCTTTTTCTTCTTTTATCGGTCATTACGAAAAATAACTATCTACAGGTCAATACAAGTAAATTTGAAACTCTTGTCAAAAATAAAAAGAAAATGTTTCCCGCAACAACTATTCGGTAGCGTTATGACTAAATATATTGATTCGATATGTATCACACTTACATGGGCTATATTAGCGAAGATTCGCTATTTGTAATTCCTCGATAATCAAATTCGCTACAGTTTTGACATTTGAAGCGAGCTAAGTTTGAACGAATCGCTATTCGTAATGCGAAATTATCGAATTCGCAAGATATTAAGTTCGATTCACTATTCATAATGAGGCCCTTAATTGCATTGTACCACCAACACGAAATGAAAAATAATAGCAGAAAGTAGGCAATTATTGTTAAACGCTTGAAAATAAATACTATTGCTTGTTCTTATGTATACAAGCTATAGCTTGTTAAATTAAGGTTAAATTTAACCAAAGCAAAATTTAATGTTAAATAGAAGTTGATACTACTACCTAGTTGAACATCAATTAAATTTTTTTTTAAACCTCCACCTGTTGCTTTAATTTATTTTTATTTTTTGAAGTCGATATACACATTTTGTGAGCATAATAATTACTAATCAGGCAAATCCATTAGTTTTAATTTGGGTCGAATCCATCGCCTCTGCACAACTAAATCTTTGTTGCTTGTTCTTTCCCCGTGCTCATCATTGTCACTGCTGTAAAAAAAAGAAAAAAACTATTGTGGTAAACAAATTTTCACAAAATAGTTAAGAACAAATTTTATGGAACCAAACCTACGACCGAACCGTGCTTAATTTAATTGCAAATTGATGCAATTTCTTACTTACGAAAAAACTTTAAACTTTTAGTTTTATATCTAATCTTTATCTACATTAATATCTAAATAAATTTAAAAACTATGCTTACAAACGCCGAACGTTCACTGATTTCAATTGCAATTAAAATATTTTTGTCAAAATATCAGCTGTTGTAGTGGATCTCATGTGGAATCTAAAAAATTGATTTCCGATCAAATAATAAATTGATTTTGTTGCCCATTGGAAGGCTTAATTGTAAAAATCTGTGTTTCGATAGATCTGAAGGGGAAAAAAATCAATTTGTGTTACTAAAAGAAAATCCCATAATAGTGACGAGGAGGCTGGCGTTTAAGTTGCGCAATACCGATTTAAAAGCGACACTCTACAAAAACGACAATTGTCGTTGAAGTGAAACGACTATTGCAAGAAGGCTGAATGACATTTATTTTACGATCAATTTATGCGAAAAAAATGAATTATGAAATTAAATTTGAAAATCGTTATACTTTCTTTTAGGGGAGCACGAATTTTAACACGCGTATACTTTTATTCGGTAGATCTATAGTTAAAAGTAATAAATATCGCAATCTTAAATTGAGAAAATTTTATTTCTATTTAGATTCTCTTACGAATTAAAGAACAAAAATATTAATAAAGCTTTGACCTCAAAAGATAGAAGACATTTGAAAATAAATAGTGAAAAATTGAGTAAAATATTCACGTGAATCGAAAGATTCGATCGGATTTAATATCAGAATAGGGCTGATATTCAATTTATGACTACAATAATTGCGTTTGTTATAAAAATATTTTGTGCTATTTTAAAGAAAAAAATGATCCAAAAAATAGAAAAAAAATAACATTTTTAACAATGAGATAATGTACCCTAGCTCACTGTAAAAAAAAATCAAAAATTTAGGCGTGCTCCTCTAATGGAAAATTAAAAGCTCATATTTTAATGTAATTTTCTGGATGTAAAACCAATTTGTCACTTTGAGAATATAAAATAATTGATTTTATTAACGTACCCTTTGTATGTGTATATTTTTAATTTGGTAATTTTTATTTTCAAAATAAATATATATACAGTTATTGTAAATGCATTGTATGTATATAAAACTAATTAAAAAAATCAACTTGTATAGTAGATCACTTTTTTATATTGCAAATAAAGGAAATGAAAATAATAGATATTAAACATCTGTATAGATATACATATATAAACAAAATCAAGAAAAAGTGTTATATATTATATACATACAAAATACAGCTATAAAGTGCTGCTACTTTTCCTAGATACGTTTTATATAAGTAAATAAAAGGTAAACATTAAATTTTTCTTCGACTTGTAGGAAAAATGTTTAGTAATAAATAATTAAAACCGATTAATTATAATTAAAAAAATAATAATAATATGATACTTAAAATTTTTGGTAAGAATTTATAGATATTGACGTGCACACCAAACACACGTATGCTTATATATGTATGTAATATTTACCCACATGATGGGTAAATCGCATATATAAAATCTATATGTATAAAAACTAAACAAAAATAAACATTTAAAAAAAAACTAAGGAAGGCGCGTTCTTATACGCTTTTGTTATAAATATAAGTAATATCAAAAAAGATTTCTTCAACAGATATTAAATGACTGTATAGAAATATTTTAAAACCATAAATGATTGAAAGCCATAGGTGTTAAAGGGCATACTACTCTATTAGAAATACTTATACTGTGTACCCACAATATTCAGCCCTATTCACGTGAATATTTGTATATATTTGTCTGCTATCTGACGGAAAAAACGAATTATTCCAAAGAGTATATAAATTTCGATCAAAAAAAAAAAAACAATTAACAATTAGGTTTTCTTAAGAATTAACAAAAAAAAATTAGTAAAGTGTTGGACTCAAAAAATCGAAATTTAACAATATATGGTGAAATCACGAGAATCCAAAGATGGCTCAAACGACGGTGACGTTTGTAAAATTGGAAGATGGGGTCTCTATGCGGAATGTATGTATGTAAGTACAGGGCTGGTAAAAAATGTCAATCTGTGACCGGTTTACATGAAATTGAAATTATGTTGTAACTGACTTAATGCTTACCTACATTCAATACACTTTTGTACAAAAGTAAAAAAAAATGTTTTGTATTTTACCAACATACTGCTCAAACCTATCTTATATTTCAAATTTTTCGCGAGTATTCCACTTTTGCACAAAAGTAAAAGTTAAAAGCGGTTCAGACTTCACTATTCTAGATGAAGATTTTACACGAGTTTTTATAGTGAACTTGCTTGTAGACTCCAAACATATTTACCAAAACCATTTGTATAATAAAATTAAAATGACCATGACACCACAGGTTGAAATCAAATTTCAGCAGAAAACAATTTACCATCTGTAAGAAACCAGTGTGGGGCAGTGCAGAGGTTCGGGATCACGATTATCTGGGAAAATCAGAGCGGCCGCAAATTCTAAATGTAATTTAAACTCTAAAGTAGATACATATATTCCCAGTTAGAGCTGGGTAATAACAAACGGTATATAAATAAACAGCAAAGAGAAATATATCAATATCCAAAAAGACTTAATAAATAGCAATTCAGGAGTGTATTTAGAATTACTTACGACTCTTAGACTCATTTAAATTTCTACTTTCAAGGGAAAAAAAGATTTTAAAATATTAACATGATTTTTAAAGGTGTTTTCTGCTATGATTATTTATATTATATACACTAATTAAGTGAGACAGAGCTCCTTCCAACTTTTATAGTTAAATATTGAACTTCACATCTAAACACCATACTATATACACTAAATGTATCAACAAATTAAGTTTAAGTTGTGCTGATGATAAAATATTTATATGTAGTAATAATGTATATACACTAGCTTGTGGGGTCATACAGAATTCAATTTGAAAATGACGTATAAACATGTATAATAAAAAAAATTATATTTTATATCTAAGGAAAAAAGAAGAAAGTAATGTATGTATATTGTGTATCTTAGGAACAAATAAGAAAAACAAAAGAAAAAAACATGTCTTTTTATTTAAGGATTTCTTTCTTTCTTTACTTATATGGGATCGCTGTTTTGATATTCAGTCTCCAAATATATACATTTTTCATGTTTCTTAGCGTGAATTTATTGACGTAATTTACGTAAATTTTGAAAATGTGTAATAGAAAAATGTATACCTCTGGAAAAAAATACTTTAAAAAAACCAGTACCCCACCACATTCCTCTGACATCATGATATCATCCACCTCCACTGGTATTCGACCCGTGCCCCAGAACCGTCTTGTCACTATTACTATACTCACAATAGGTGTTCAGCTCTGTCACAGATTCGAACCGCCAAAAATGGTGATCATAGAATCCGAATGGAATCGAAAAAAGCTTTGCCTCATTGAACGATCTCACTTACAATTTCGAAATCAGCTGTGTTGCGTGAAATCGCCTCCAATTATAAAGAAACAAATTTGAGTTCATATCAATTGTTAATATTCAATATAATATACAAAAATATGTCAGTCGATCTCGTACTGTGGAGGTGTTAACACGTTTTCGGCTTCCCAGTTTTTCCAAATTAAATTTCGTGTATGAGCTTAAGTTTTACATTAAATCAAGATTTCATAAGTGGTGCAGTAGCACAGTGGTAGAGTGGCCGACCGAGAATCCGAGGATCGCCAGTTCGATTCCCAGCCGGGCATCAGAACCTTGCAAGCTTTTTTTCACAACCGTGAAGTGGAAAACTTTATTGGTTGGGAAAACGAGCAAAAGAGGAGGAGCTTAAGCACCGGGGCATCGAAAGGTGTCCTAGGGCCAATGAGGCCAGCGATGGCATCAGCTGAGGGAACATCGAAAGATGTTCCAATTACAAGCAGTGATTCTGCAGCAACAACATCAACAGCAATAACAACAACGGCAACATCATCCGATGCTAACCAAAAGCGCAAAAAGAGGATCAAGTGCGCACCAAATTTGTTAAAGAGGAGATCCAAGGCCACCTCAGCAAAGCTGCCAGCTGGGGTGAATACGTCCGATATAAACGAGACGTCAGAGGCAGCAAGACAAACCCAGCTAGACACTTCACCCGAAGAGGGTATTGCATATACGTGTGAGGAAGGAGAAGGGCACTTCACGACGGGCGATAGTACTGCCTTCGTGAACCTCTCCACATCAGAGGCGTCATCTGAGGAGGACTTATAACAAAGAGTGATCGCTCAAATTGAAACAATGGAGGCAGAAACCCAAAAGTTGAAATGTAAAGTTAAGGCCAGCCAAGAAGCGCGCCGAGCAAAACAACTAAAAGTACTCGACGAACAAGAACAACAACAGAAAAAAGAACAATTACAAAAACAACAGCCACAGCAGCAGCCAAAACAACAACGGCAAAAACAACAGCAACAGCAGCAGACACAAGCCCAGAAACAACCGCAAGAAAAACAGCATCTGTAGAATCAAAAGCAGCAGCAGAAAAGTCAGTCTCAGCAGCAGCAGCCACAGCCGCCGATAGGCATGCTATCCAGTGCTTCACACTGGAACAGCACAAAAAAATTAAAGAGTTGCTAAAAGAAACTACTACTGAATTCTTTAATTTCACCCCTAAAACCGAAAAATTTCAAACGGTCCTTATGAAGGGCATAGATTCCTGCACGGAACCACATGTGGTCTTAAATGAACTCCGCCAAAAAGCGAATGACGATCTCGACTTCATCGGGGTCAAGCCGTTCACTACAGTTAGAGCTAGGCGGGAGAAACGGAGTCTTCCCTTCTTCCTTGTTCAACTCTCACCCAGCAGCAAACTGGATAGTTTGAGGAGTATCTCCGTCCTCAACTACCAGGTTGTAACTTGGGACAAATTAAAAAGGCGCGGCGACATGCTTCAATGCATGCGCTGCCAAAGGTTCGTCCACGCCGCAGCAAACTGCGAAATGCAGTCACAACGCGTTAAGTGTGGAGAGAACCACAATTCAGATGAATTCAAGTTAGGAAGGGAACGGGTCGAAGACAGGACCCAGCTTAAATGTGTACTCTGCCGAGGCGGCGGACACCCCACTAATTATCGGGGATGCCCGACGTTTCAGCTTATAAAGAACAATAAAGCAGCAAAGCAAACAGTGGTAGAAAGGCGTCCAACAGTGCGCCCTCGTACAACAACGCCCGTCAACCCCAAAATTTCTTACGCCCAAATGGCGTCAGGAAGGGGAAGCACGGTACAGCCTACACCAAAGTTCGCCCAACAGGCCCCCGTGCCTAAGGCGCCGGCGGCACAGGCGGATATTATGGGCATTCTGCTGGCCATCCAGGGCCAGTTGACTGGCCTCCAAAACCAGATCAGGGAGCAGGCGACTAGGGTGGATTATCTCTACTCTGTTTTGCCGAGCTTAACGCAACTTAGAGGTTAAGGGCGCGCTGCCGGAGAGGCCCTTTAAGATCCTAGTTGTGAATGTAAATTCACTGATTAAGACCGAACGTAGAGCGAATTTATTCCAATTGCTTAAAGACATAAGTCCAGATGTGTTTATGGCTAGCGAAACTAAGCGTAACCAGAAACATAAATTGACTAACAACAATTACAATATCGTAAGAAGAGACCGACCCAACTCCACTCAAGGAGGGGGCGTCGCAATCTTTATACGTAAAGGCATTAGTCATAAGGTTATATATAATAGTGATGTGTGAAAATTTCGGACGTTAGAGGCATGCATCATATGCATTCATCTCCAACAGGGGAAGCGAATGTATGTGATCGCTGCCTATGCACCGGAAAGACCTCAGCCCACCCAGTTTATAACAGAGCTTGAAAAGCTTTTTGAATGCTTAAGATTGAGCTCGGAAGAGAATTACTATATATTGGCGGGTGATTTAAACGCCAAGCACACAGATTGGGGACATCAAATACAAAATCCTCGAGGTAACCTTCTATTTAATTGGATGTGTCGATACAACCTTGAGTATCGCATCGATCTTCTAGCCACAGACAGGCCATCGTTCCCAAGAAGCGGTGCCTATCTGGATCTATTGCTTAAAGACGCAAGACTAACAATTACTGACGCTGTGGGTCAAGAAATTGTTTACGAACGATCGAGTACGACAGTGACCACTGCGGATTCGCCGCCGTAATACAACTTCCGAACCATTTTATGGAGTTGGAGGAGTATGTGCCTGTACATACTTACAATTACAGTAAGGTGCGCTGGCCACGTTTCTCGAATGCCTTATTGAGTGAATTACGTTCAAATGGTATATCCCCACCAAATGACAGGAACCTAACAAATACTGAAATCGACAGATACTTAGAACAAATTGACGAAACGATTCTACGAACAATGATCAGAACAATACCGAAATACAAAGAACGTAACGCAACTGACATGTACCGCAACGCGACAATTGACGCACTTCACAGACAAAAAAGTGGACAACTGACAAGACTAAAACGCTTGTACAGGCGGTTTACTGACACACGAGATCTGGAGATAAGGACACTGAAGTCGTCCATCAAAAACATCAACCAATTGATCAAAGAAAATTATAGGTTTTCCATTAATTTGTTTTGGGACAACAAAATTCGTGCCGTGAACGCTACCGATCCGAGTATGTTCCCACAAATTAATAAGATATTCAGAAGAAAAGATCAAAACGACCTTCCGTGTCTTAAGCTCCAGAGGACGACACAAAACAGAGACGTACTTCTGACAGCAGGCATAGACCCAGATGACGCCGTCTTGGACGATGACCTCTTCATAATCGAAGATCCGCAGGAGAAGGTGGAGGCTTTGGGTGCTGCTTTCCAGCAAGTGTACAAGGTGAATGCTAGCATTCGCCCGAACCATGACCTGGAGATCAGAGCTCTGGTTCACCACTTTTACCTCCGGAACGATATAACGCAGTGGCGATCTGAGAACCTTGGTTTTACCGGGTTTAATGATGAACATTTGGCAAACGCCATCGCCGAGCGAGATGGGACCAGTTCCCTGTTAATTTCGAAGATTGAGCTCCAGCTCATCTTTGATTCACTAAAGAAAAAGAAATCAGCGGGAGTCGATGGTATATCCAACGTTGTACTACGACATTTGTCTCAAGAAGCAGTTGACATATATACCACACTGTTTAACAACGCGCTGAATAATGCATATTATCCAGTGCGGTGGAAGACAGCAGTGGTGCATCCTCTCCCTAAAAAGGGAAAGTACAATTCCAATCCGGCGAATCTCAGGTCGATAAGTCTTCTTCCGGGTATCAGCAAAGTATTTGAAAAGGTTATTAATAGGGCTTTGTTCAAGTGGGCGGAGGACAACAAAATCATACCGGATACTCAGTTCGGTCTTAAGACGGGACATGACACAATTCGCGTCTAAACTCGTGTCTGATATCCAATGGAACAAATCTAAAAAGCAATGTACGGGTGCCTGTCTGGTTGATTTGGAGAAGGCCTTCGACACCGTATGGTTAGAGGGTCTCTATCTAAAGCTCGCCAGACTTGGTATAAGTAAACCGCTATTGTACATGCCTTATGACATGCTAAATGGTAGAAAGTTTGTTGTCAAGAGTGGCAATGTAACTTCTACCACAGTTTTTAATATTGAAAATGGTCTTCAGCAGGGAGCGGTTAACTCTCCCGTTCTATTCAGCATTTACACCGGCGATCTGATAGGTAGTCTAACTCAGGCAATTGCGTACGCCGACGATCTAATTGCATACAGAACAGCTCATAGAGTTGAGGTCATCAAAAATCTCTTGCAGAGTGACTTCGACAAGATTCAGCGATATTGTGATGACTGGAAGTTGAAAATCAACTTCCAGAAATCAGAAACTATTCTGTTTAGGACTCCGTTGTCTAGCACCTCAAGGGATATGAGAAAGAACTGGCGCAAGCTGGTGATCGTAGGGCCACATGGACATCCACTGGCGAGTAAAAGTGTAGTAAAGTACCTTGGCATCTGGTTGGATCAGTACTTGTATTTCGACAGATATATATGTAGGTGCTGCTCTGGCCAAGGCTAGGGGAGCCTTTGCCCTGACAAAACGATTGTTTTATAGCAGTCGTCTTGACAGCAGGGTGAAGGTGATTTGCTATATGGCCCTCATCAGGCCGATGATTGCCTATGGATGCCCGGTGTGGTTCAACGTTGCCCCATCTCAAATGGAAAAGATTCGGGTGTTTGAGAGGCAGTGTCTTCGACGTTGCCTTGGATTACACAGAACACCAGAGTCGAAGTACAAACGATATTATTCCAACCAGGTTCTATACAACAAAGGCAACATAAACAGAATAGATAATTTTTTGTTTAAGCCGATTCGGGGGCACGTTGCAAGAGCGATGTCCTCAACTAACAACTTAATTTTTGGGGCGTATTACCCCAATAACGAATATTTCGAGAGTGCGCGGTTAAGTGGCTACATCCCTCCCGAGGCATTCCTCTATTTAGACAGTCGAGGGCTGATACAGGATGGAGGGGCGGTTCCGCTCATCTACCACGTCAGCCGGAAAACTGTGGATAGGCGACTCCTGTATGGTCGAGACGTCATCGCTCAAGGTGGAGAAGAGCGCCTTCGGTTCAGTAGGACTGTGTCCGATCGGGACCGGAGGGATAGGGCTAAACAGGAGAACCAGTTCTGGTGGCTCTCTGAACAGCATCGTGATATTTGAAGTCGATGAAGATGGTATATCTTACGATGGTATATCTTATCTATGTAAGGCCGACTTACATAGATTTAGGGCATTAGGTATAGGGAACAGTCGGGGTGGCACCAAAAAAAATTAAAAATAATATATGTATGCGGGGGCATACGTGCATGTATCTGCCTATCTGTACATGTATGTGCGTACGTATATGTATGTGCGTATATACATGTATGGGTGGGTTGCATGTTGTGTGTTTGCATGCATATAAAAAATAAACAAAAAAAATTAAAAAACGAAAAAAAATGCTGCTGTGGCTGTTCTAGTTTTTAAGTAGTTTTAAGTATTATTAGGTATTTTAGGGGTTTGGGTTGTTGGTTAGTATAAGTTAGTTTTATTTAGTTTTAATTATTTTTAATTTATATTTAGGTTTAGTTTATAAAAAAAAAAAAAAAAAAAAAAAAGATAAGATACCAAGTGTTTTTTTTGTAAAAGTTTCCTTGAAATAAAAAATAAAATAAAAAAAAATCGATTTAATTAAAATAGTTTTTAGGTCGAAAGACATTAGTTCTAAGAGTTATTGTTTAATTTAGAGCGCCCGTAAAGGGCCAGTAAATTAGTTGTAAGTTATTGATAATTAGGCTAGTTTTAAACATTTTTGTCTAGCTTTAAGATAGTTATAAGTTAATATGAAATAAAAATGAATTTATAAAAAAAAAAAATACAAAAATATGTCTGGTGAACGATATTCCGGGCGAAACTCATATTAGGGCTGAATATACTTTTGTGCCCATTTTTGTTATTTAGACACAAAAAGGATTCGATTCCGATTGCAATTATTGCTGCAAATAACGATGCCGTACGGCGAAGATTAAAATCCAAAGAAAACAAGTGAGATGCAAACAATCCATTTGATATGGATGAAAACTTGTATCTACTTATAGATATGAATCAACAAATTTAAAAATAATTAAATCGAAGTTTTTACAGTTTTATAAGAAATTTCCGAGTAATAAACACGCGTTTAAGTACCTACGTTTTACAGGAGCTGCAACAGGAGTTTCAAGAAGTTAGATTTTCCTCATCAATAAACTTGGTTTGTCGCTACCAGCTTGATGTTGACATGGCGCAGTCTACTGTGATTTGAAGTACCCTATTTTTGGTATATTATGCGTACCACGCTATATTGGTATAAGAGCGTACCGTCACTTAAAGCAAAGGAGTGTATCTTCAGTATTCAAGATTACAAGTCTGTTTTTATTGGTTTTAAATATTTCTTATGTACTAATTCGTCTAACTGTTATACTTGTTATCTATCTTACTTTTACGCATTCAATTCACATTCAAAATTATTCTGTTTTTCTATTGGCTAAAAATCTAAATTAAGATCTTATTACTATTGAGTGAGAAAGAATGCAATCGAGTGGAATGCTGATGTTATGTTATGACTAACATACTCGATTGCACTTTACATGTTTTGTTATTCATTTGTTAAATGGGCAGTGGCGGCGCATAATTGGATACACTACACCCTCACCCTTAAAAAAAAATTGGTGGTAAAATTATATTTTGAACATTTATATACAAGGCATAATTTGAAACATTTATTTTTACAAGCTAAAATTTGTTTGTGTTAAGCTATTTAAAGATTTTTTAATGATGTGAAGTATTATGTTTCTACAAATTGTAATTCATAATTTGGTCTATAAATTTTAAGAAGGTTATTATGTATTTCCATTTTTATCAATAACTGACTTGACTACTTTTCTTTCTAATATTTTAAATGTACCAATACAAGGTGATTGATTTTTCTTTCTATTTCCTACTTTGAGTAATACCTACTATATCACCTATTCCTAAATCTAACCTATTATTGTATTTCTTATTTTCCGTTGATGTTCTTTTATTTTTATGGTTATTTCTCTGACTTTGCTAAGTGCATAGCGTAACTTGACTCTCAGTTCATGAGCATAGTTGTCATAGTCATAAATTTTTGTATTATTATCTAGGGTATCTGCCTGTAAGCAAGGTAATTTTCCGTAGACGAGTTCGTATGGTGAATACCCAGTGTCTATATGTGGAGCTGTATTGTATGCAAACTTGAAATATGGAACCCATTTGTCCCATTCATTGTCATTGACACTTGATAATAAAAATTCGTTAAGTGTCCGATGATTTCTTTCAAGAGCACCTATGGTTTGGTGGTGATATGGGGAGCAAAATGTTTGTTTCATCTTTAATAGCGAACATACGTTGCTCATAAGTTCGTCAATGAATTCTGTACCTTTATCTGATTTTAGAATCTTAAAGTGTCCATATCTAAGAATAAATTCTACTAAAATATTTGCTGTAGTTGTTGCGTCTTTTGATGTCATTGGATATGCGACGACGAATTTAATCAGATCACATTGCATGGTTAAAATATATCTTTTATTATTTGATATTCGTAGAGGTGCGACTGTGTCAATTGACACCACTTAAAAACTGTTGCTTGGAGTGTCTGTAATCGTTTGTGGTTCTATGGTATTTTTTGCTTGCTTATTTCTTGCACATGAATCACAATTTGTTATGAATTGTTTTACCATTTGATTAATCTTTCTCCATATGTATCTTTTCTTTAATTTTATAAGGGTTTTCCGTATACCTAGGTGTCCTCCGTGTGCAGAGTTATGGAATTCATCGATTAGTTTGTATTTAGTTAAATCATCAAGTATTTGTTTTGGGGCTTTATATATTATTATCTTTAGCTTAGGATTCTGGCCATTTATTTTTATATTTGCATATGTTTCTTTGAATTCATCTTTTTCAAAATGCTTAAATATTTCATCATTGCTTCTAAGGGCTAGCTCGTTTATATTTTCTTTATTCATTCTGGATACTAATTTCTTCAGTGTCGACTCTAGTGTCGCTGAATTATCCTTAGATCCCGTATACGTATACTTATTATCTTTGTTTATATCTGATGCAAGCTTCATCTGGTTCGAATCTGGATTCGCCGATTTATCGCTACATCGCACGTGCACAAAATTTTCATCAATATTTATTTTTGATTCCTAGCATTTTTATCAATATTAAATTTTAATTTCTTTATATTTTTGATGTCGTTAATGGATATGCATTCCCAGATTTGAAGTTGCGCTGGATTCTCTTGAGAGTTGCATTTCTCCTTGTTGTTGTCCATATTCATTTTGTTGGACATGCCCCTTGTGATAACTACTGTTTTTTTTTTACTGTTTCATCGATTTCTGTTGGTATAATTTGTTTTTATATGTCCGAGTCAATTTTTATTCTACAAAGCGCATCTGCGTTTGTATTCATTTTTCCCTTTTTGTATATTATGTCAAAGTCATACTCGCTTAGGTCTACACGTATTCTAGTCATTTTTGACGAAAGATTTTGTGTGAAAATAAGGATACTAATGGTATATGGTCAGTGACGACAGTAAATTTTCGTCCGTATAGATATGATCGGAAAAATTGTATACCCCAGTGGATTGCGAGTAGTTCTTTTTCTATTACAGGTTTGTTAAGGTCATGTTTTTGCAGCGATTTGCTTGCGTATGATATGGGAAGGGCTTCGCCAATTTTGCCTTGTGATATGAATGCTCCTAGTGCATAATTTGATGTGTCAGTTGTTAGAATAAACGGTCTGTCGAAATTTGGATACTGTAATATGGGAGGTTCAATGAGTTTATTTTTAAGAGTATCAAAAGCTATTTTACAATTTGTGTCCCATTTAAATTTCGTGTTTTTCTTTAAGAGAGCATTAAGGTTTTGTGCAATGTCAGCAAAATTTGGAATAAATCTCCTGTAATAATTGTAATAAGCTATGAATGGTCTACCTTTATCTGCATTTGTAGGTGTTGGATACTCTTTAATCGTTTTGTGTTTGGCAGGGTCAGTTTTGATGCCATTACTTGTAATGAGATGTCCCAAGTGGATTACTTCAGGACACAGAAAATTGCATTATTCGGGGTTAAGTTTTAGGTTATAGTGTTAGAGTCGTTAAAGAACACGGACTAGGTTTTCGTTATGGTGCTTAAGACTGCAACCGTATATTATGATGTCGTCTACGTATAAAAAGGCTTCGGATTCTAGTCCAGCTAGAGCGATGGTGAGCATTCTTTGAAAGCTGTTGGACGATATTTTTTAGCCCAAATGGAAGTCTTTTAAATTGGAAATGTCCGTTGTTGGTAGAAAATGCTGTAACTGGTCTAGAGTCTTTGTGAAGACTTATTTGGTGAAAAGAACTAGTCATGTCTAAAGTTGAAAACCATTTTGCTCTACATAATTTGTCAAGTACGTCTTCTAAACGTATTAAAGGGAATTTTGCGTTCACTATTTTGTCATTTAATTTTCTGTAGTCTACTACTACTCTACGTTTCTTTTTGTCGGTTACATTTTTTTTGGTACTAGTAAAAGTGGTGCGTTGTAAGGGATTTTTGAATGTTCTATTATGTCGTCTTTGACCATTTGTTTAACTTGTTCAGATATGACTTCTAAATGTGTCTAAGGTAACGTTGTTTAAAATTACTTCATTGTCGTTCGTGTTGAGCAATTTGATATGCGCCATGCCATTTTTTGGTAGTATTGTGTTGCTTAAAAATACACCTGGTGCTATTTCTTTATTTGTAATAAGTGTGTCATTAGTTAAATGAAGTTTAAGTGGTTGAATCATTTCTGTTCTTGCAGGTATTTTGATTCTTAGTGCGTGTAAGGGTTTTGATTGCATTGGCAATGTTATTGTTTTTTCTTCATCGCTTAATGATATCGTGAATGTTTCGTTATCTATTTTGCAGAGAAATTTGGTAAAAAAATCTCTACCTAAGATACCATTTGTTTCTATAGGAAACTTTTCATTTACTAATTGGAATTCATGTAGATAGATAGTTGCACATAACTGGAGATTGAGATCGAGTGTTCCCAAGGAATGTATTTGTTCATTGGTTGTACCAGTGAGTTTGCATTTTTCTTCTGGGTAATATTCTTCATTCTCTAGCTTACTTGATATTTTGCAGATAGATATAGATATTAAAAATGTCATATTTTTATCTTTATGTTTTGCAACAATGAAATTTGTGTTGCTATCCGATAATCTATATACTTTTAATTTTGGCCGTCTGCAATGTTCGTGTATTCCAAGCCATGTTCATTTCCCTCTTGTTGTTCATTATGTAATAAACGTATTTGCTGTCTCGTATTTCTGAATTGGGTTTGATGTTGCCTTGGTTATTGTTTCTTTGAGCATTTTGGGTTCGGTTATTGTTCCAGTTATTATATCGGTTGAAGTTATTGTTGCGGGTATAATTTTTGATTTTGGATGTTGTTGGTGTAATGGTTTTCATTCATGTTTCTTTGGAATCATTGCCTTCGTGATTAAAGTTTTGTTTGTTAAATCTGTTTATGTTGTGTGTGTTGTGTTTGTAATACATTAGTGTGTTAGAATTTGTTTTTTCTAATTCTATTGCTAGGTTTGCTGCTTCTGTTAATGATTTAGGTTGAGATGCAAAAATAGTTTGTTTTATGTTGTCGTTAAGACCATTTTTGAAGATATTTAAACTATAAATGTCGTTAATTTTCCTTATCACATTTTTTTCTAAGTTTGTAGCATTATCGCTTAATTCTTTAATCTGTAAATTATAAAAATCAGCTATAATGTTGAGTAATTTATCCTTAAATGACGTCACTGAAAGATTTCTTTGACTAAAGTTCGATAATGTATTTTGAATTTGAGGAATGGTTGTATTACTCATATCTTTCTTCGAGTAAAGATTTAAGGGTTTCAAAATTATTGGGGTCTGTATTCCCTAATGCAGTTTTTACATTAATTGCTAATTTTACGTGAAAGACGAATTCTATGAATGGCTGTGTGCAAGTGGTTTTTAATCCCTAGTTGATTATCTCAACTATTTTAAGAAATCTATCTAACTCTTTGAAATTTCCTGAAAACATTGGAATTGCTTTCATAGCCATTCCTAAATCAAAAACTGCCACTCTATAGTTTATTTCTTTTTCAAAAGCTAATATGTGCTCTTGCAGTTGGTCATCTAGTAGTTTTTTAGTGGTATTATATATACATTCGAATTCTAATTTAAGTGCTTTGTTATTTTCTTTTCTTCACTATCTTCTAAATTATTAAATATATCTTTAAGATTGTCTATTTCTTTAATTTTTGCTTTAACTTTTTCAAATTTATAATGTCTACCTGAACTCTTCTTAATATTTGTGAGAATAGTTATTAAGTTGTTTTTTATTTGTTCCATTCAGTTAAGTAAAAAGTACAAAATATATTTATTTTTTTTGTTTTTGTTTTTAATTCTAAAATTTCAAATTAAAAAAAGATTTTTATGTGTAACTAATTCATTCCATCTTACACATACTTATCTTTTTCTAATATTTCTGCTACTGTTATATATAATAAAGTGTATTCTATTCAATCAATTTGTTTTAATTTAATTAAACTTCTAATGTATTCTATATTTTACAAACATTTTTATATTTTTTTTAATAGGTATTGTGAAATTTAAAAATAAGTTTGTTTGTATTCTGTTCCGTTGAAGAAACTTAAAAATTAATGAAACTACATATTTATATTCATTTTTGTTTTGTTTTTTTTTATACATTGGTTATCTGATTTTTGTGTTTATGTACATAATTCTTAAAATATTTGTTTATTTTGTAGGCAGCGTAAAGGATGGTGATGATAACTGCGGTTGTTACCACTGATTCTGGAATTACTGTCATGTTGATGTGCTCTTGGACATTATTGTTATTGACTACTGTTTGCGGTTTGCTTTGGCTTTTCCCATAATGTTGTCTCTTCAGTGTTTTCGCCTTGTTGATAAGTTCGTTTTTTAGTTTTTTGTCTGTTGTGAGGGTTATAATACGATGAAGGTCGGCAATTTCTTTTTGTGCTCTTACTTGCTTTCTTCCACGGATTCGGTTGTTTCGTTTTGGCTTAGATGGTTCAGTCTGCTGTTGTTCTCTTATTTCCTTTAGAGCTTGTTTTTGCTTTTTTTGGCTTTCCTGATATTGAAAGATGGTAATCGGCTTCGGCCCAGCAGTCTTTGGTGTTGGTATGCATTTTATTGGAGTAGTTGGTCCATCGGGAATGTATTTTTCGATTTTCTTCTGTTCTTCTAGATATTTTTCCCACTTCTCTACAATGTTATCGATCTCCAACTGTGACATCTATTGTTTTGCAGGTCGAGGGATGTCATCAATTATGATCTTTGGAAATCTTATCTTTTTTTTTTTTTTTTTTTTATAAACTAAACCTAAATATAAATTAAAAATAATTAAAACTAAATAAAACTAACTTATACTAACCAACAACCCAAACCCCTAAAATACCTAATAATACTTAAAACTACTTAAAAACTAGAACAGCCACATCAGCATTTTGTTTCGTTTTTTAATTTTTTTTGTTTATTTTTTATATGCATGCAGACACACAACATGCAACCCACCCATACATGTATATACGCACATACATATACGTACGCACATACATGTACAGATACGCAGATACATGCACGTATGCCCCCGCATACATATATTATTTTTAATTTTTTTTGGTGCCACCCCGACTGTTCCCTATACCTAATGCCCTAAATCTATGTAAGTCGGCCTTACATAGATAAGATATACCATCGTAAGATATACCATCTTCATCGACTTCAAATATCACGATGCTGTTCAGAGAGCCACCAGAACTGGTTCTCCTGTTTAGCCCTATCCCTCCGGTCCCGATCGGACACAGTCCTACTGAACCGAAGGCGCTCTTCTCCACCTTGAGCGATGACGTCTCGACCATACAGGAGTCAAATCAAAAATTTAGAATCGAGAAAATCACATAAGGATGATTGAAAAGTTTAAAATCGTCTATTATAATTAGTAAAGCCTGGATTGTAAAGCATTTGATTTTTGTGTGCAGTTTGTTGGTACCAGTTGCGCTGTTATATGACTATGGATTAAATTCACATTGTGGCCTCTCGTTCAGTTCTATAACATGTGGTAAATTTTTGCAGGATCGCCATGTGGTGTGAAGTACCCTATTTTTGGTTAAGCGTACCACGCTATATTGGTATAAGAGCGATTACTCGCCGTCACTTAAAACAAAAGAGTGTATCTTCAGTATTCAAGATTACAAGTGTATTTTTATTGGTTTTAAATATTCCTTATATACTAATTCGTCTAACTGTTTTACTTATTTTCTATCTTACTTTTACGCATTCAATTCACATTCGAAATTATTCTATTTTCCTATTGGCTAAAAATCTAAATTAGGATCTTATTACTATTGAGTGAGAAACAATGTAATCGAGTAAATCGAATGCTGATGTTATGTTATGACTAACATACTCGATTGCACTTTACATGTTTTGTTATTCATTTGTTAAATGGGCAGTGGCGGCGCATTAGTGGATACACTACACTAAATTTTCTTTCAATTTAAAAAAAAGTTCTCAATGTACTGTAGAGAATGACTTGAATTTGAGTAATAATCTATTAATTATTTAAATTCTAATAATGTCGTTTTTTTGGCAATCCGGAAGTCTTCCTGACTCTGCTGAAAGCGTTCACTTATGGAAAATATGAAAGTTCTAATTATGAAAAGAAGAGAATTTTGCTTCAGGATTTGAAATCAGAACCAGAAGCACTCACACATTTATATACTTGAACGTCAAACTCGACTGTTTTTTGTATCATAATTGTGCAACAAACATTTTTTTTTTGAATTTGAATATTCTCACGTACACAATTATTTTCACTCATACAATCTCATTAAAATTCAGAATCGCCAGAATCACACAAAAGTGTTCAGTTGGGATCCCTAATCGGAGAAGAATTCCGGATTGCAAAATAAAAATGCCATAAGACAACCATTTTTCACTTGACGACGAGAAGAATAACTTGTCGTAGAGAAAGCTGAAATATTTCCCTTTTGTTCGGATTCAGAGATACGAAATTCGTAGCAGATTTTCCAGTACGAATCTACTACGAATTGATTCTATGATAGATTTTTCGGGATTCGTATCAGATTTTCGATTACGATGGATTCTGTGATAGGACCGGTTGTTTGGTAACGTAAAAATTCGTACTAATTTGTACGAATTTTGCTTTCAAAACCTATAGGAAAACAAAACCCAAGCTTGGGAAACTTGCCTCCCAATTCTAAATGCCAATTACCAGGGAAATATTTCCCTTTTCTCTACACTCTTACAAACAAAAAGTCACGGGATTTTTTTCCCTTATTCTATACAAAAGCAAACTTCGGAACAAATTACTCACCAATCCAGAGGCTTTCATGGTAGCACAGATGTTTTGTACTTCCATTGCAAAATCGACAATTATTTCTGGACGGTTTTCCTTAGGAGCAGGCATTTCTCTAATTTGTGATAGCAAGATATCTATTATAAGCTCCGGCCTTTCAAACTTCATACGCAGCGTTGAGATAATATTTTGGTAGGTGTCGTGCAGTAATATGTTCTTGACCGTCTTACGCGCACACCCTTCTAAATATTGTCTTAAACGAAGTAGGTTCTCGGTATCCGAAAAGGCGCACAATTCCGTAGTTTGCTCGAAAGTTGCCAAAAATAGGGGCCATTCTTCCAGATTGCCTTCAAACTTGGGTAGTTCTTTGTATATTCCTTTGCGAGCCGCAAGCTGTTCACGAGTGAGTGATGCGACAAGCTAAGATAAGCTCATTGTTGGGCCTGAATTCATCTTGTTTTTCATGTACTGTACTAGTTGCACCTGCTGGAAGCATACCTGGGACCCAATCAGATGCATTCGTATTCACGGCTTGAGTGGATGTCTTCAGGTCTAATTTTGCTATTGATTCCAAAATTTGTTATAGAATTGGGTCTTGATATGACGTTCTAGCTACTAAATGAACTGAAAGAGTGGTCGGAGGGAGAGTCGGCATTTCGGTCATATTTTTGCGATATGTTCGCTCTTGTTTGCTGAGTAATTTGGCTGTGATGTCTTTAGTCACTTTTCGACGTTCGAGCGACCTTCATATTCTTTATCTGATGACGAAGTTTGGCCTGCCTCTATTTCTATCTATGTTGCGAGATTGATCCTGTTATGTAGCAGTTCTTCTTTCTATTGAATTATCATCTCCTTTTGTCGAAGAATTAACTGCTGTTCCCTCAGAAGGTTCATTTCGCCGTTTAATCGCTGAATACACTTTTAAGAAGCCTTTGAGCTCTGCGAACGAGGACGATGCTTGTTAAATTGATCAAAGGTGGGTATCGTGTTGAGCAACTCAAAACTATTATCATTGGCATGATCACTTGTTGATTGTAGAACTTCAGCACCTAAATCTTCAATAGGAAGATGACCAGTAGCACTACATACATTGCTAGAGTTCCCATTGGCCACTGGAAAAGCGTGGTCTGCATGTTCAGTATTTATTTCCACGTTGTTTTGTGGTCGTAAAGAGCTGCTTAAGCCCTGTTAGGAGTAAGAGATTTGCGCATTTTCAGCTTTATCATTAATAGAAGCAAGACGATCATTGTGCGTCCCAACCATTTCCCTTTCAGTTTGAGAGCTGTCTAGTGTTTTATTTGAATCACGTATCTGCTGTAATGCTACTAATCTACTATACAGCATTTTGGAACAATGTTGGCATCGCCACGACCGATTGGCTACAGATGAAATGACTCCAACGCACAAGAAGTGGTACCACCCACCACAGTTGTCCCAAAAAACCATTCGCAAATTATCTTCTTTGTAACATAAAGAACAATTTTACGCCTTAGTTCCAAAATATTCAGTTGATTTTGGCGGCATTTTTCGCAAAAGAATTTTAAAAGATATTGTAGAGAGCAAGTCTTCAATTTTTTAACAATAAAGTTTATTTAAAAATTCCTAAAAAAAATAAGAATTGATTTACAAAAAATGAATACAATATTAAATTCATTTTCCTTTCAATATAATCCATCGCCGCCAAATTTCAAATACAAAGAATTCATGGTAAAAAACGTCAAAAGGACTGTCAAATCAGTGGGGCGCGTTCATTAAGGCATAAATGGAACTGCCAGATCGGTCGCAACAACTAGTAAGTATACCGATAAATATGACAACGAATACAAAAAGTAATGCGAATTATAAGGGACATAGATAAACTAGACAAGAAAATTTCTCCGCTTTAGTTCAGCCGCCATCCCTGGAGTTAAAATATGAGACAACAAACACCTCCAGTCTCAGAACAGCGCGCAACGCTGCCATGAAATAAAGTCCAAATCCAAATTTGGAAAAAAGTCCCAATACAAAATGTAATAACATCCAATTACACAAAATATTAAGAATATGCTTGGCTTAAGTTCAAAGTAAAACAAAATGTCTCTATTTACCGTTTTTAATTGCCAATTTTTAATTAAATCCAAAAAACTTTGTATACACCCAAACTGGACCCCAACCCAATTCATATAACCGGGCTAAACAGGGGGTTTGAACCCCGTTAAGCGTCGAGCTTTTCATAGATGAATTTTAAATATGAATTTCATTGGTAACAATGTAGGATTGTCTTTTTTCAAATGGAAATAACATCGAACGAAATGGAAATAACATAACAACAAATAACATAACAATTTCCTTGTGTACTGACTGTAAATAACGTTAAATACTGATAGACATTATTACAATTTTTGTAGAAAATAGAGTCCAAAAACAAATTAGCCTCTATTTCCATTTATTTGAGAATTTATAAATAGGCGAATGAAATAAATTCAAATGGCTTTATGGCACTTTTACTAGTTTTGGACTTTATTGCATTGGACTTTATTTCATAGCACCCGCACCACACATATTTCTTATCCTTCTTTCTTTTCCTTTACCTCACGCCCGCGCTTTATTTAATGGGAAGTATAATCCCTTGAACGCGGATTATAAAAAAATATAAAATGCACGGCTTAATCGTGCGAACTTGCTCTTGTAGCTGACAACTTTAATAAAGCTAAAATATATAAGTAAAGCAGTTTCGGGTTTATAAAACAATCGTGTGTGTCCAACGTCCATTTAATTATTTTTCTTTTCCCTATATCGACTGTGGTTTTGTATTTTTTTCTTCCTCACCCTTAATAATTATCCATAGATCCATCATTCAACGTCATTATGAATACTTCAGTGGAAGCAAGCGAGTTTTCAGTGGTCCAGTTGCGCGAGTGGCTACAACGTTTGGGAATGCCAAGCAACGGGACCAAATCGACTCTGGTTTTGCGTCTCAACAACGTGCCAACGGAAAGCCGTGGAGAGGGACTTAAGACGGGCAATGACGTGGCAACAGATAAAAACAACGAAAACGACGACGACAACTATGATGATAACGGCAATGACAACGAGAGCAACGACAATGTTGAGGAGGAGAATAAAAATTGTCACAGTGGTGGTGCGCAATCAAAGTTAATAAAGGAAAATGAACTCCTCATTAGAGAGTTAAATTTTATAAAAAGGGAAAACGAATTGCTGGGAGAAGAAAATGAACTTTAAAAACAACAGATGGAGACGGAGTTAAACAAAAAACAAACGATGGAAGTAAAAAGAAATAAAAATGATAGACAATGAGGTAAAGAGACAGACGACAAAGAAGAGAGAAATTACAGCGGAGCGCAGGGAAGGTATCAGCGACACAAATTTAAGGTTATATGCACTTGTCAATAATTTTAAAGACCGGTAAAGACATACACTGGGTAAGGTGGAACAACCGAAACCAAACAACGTACGGTCAACGTCACCGACAACGATGACTCAACAGGAAAAAGAAGGTCTAAGGTGTTTCAACTGTAACTGCATTGGACACATCGCCGCTGAGTGTAGAAAGACAAAACGGCAATACGGAGGATGTTACGGATGTGGCTCAATGGAACACAGATTTTCGGCGTGTCCGAAGAAGAAATATACGGTTCAACTGGTGGAAAAAGAAAATGAAGATTATGTAAGTTATTTGAATTTGACGTTAAAGGTAGACAATAAATCACAAAATTTCCTGCTAGAATGCCTAATAGACACGGGTAGCCCCATACATTTTATAAAGCAGTCGTGGCTTCCCGAAAGAGTCAAGTTAATTTAGAACAAAAATAATGTATCTTATTTTGGTATAAATAAAATTAAACTCTTAATTGTTGGAAAGTTGTGGTGTTTTGTTAAATGGGAAAATTAAGTAATTCCAGCGAAAACGTTTGTAGTTGACGATAAATCGACTTGCTATGATATGGTTCTGGGGAGAAATTTTCTGAAAGCTGGTAATTTTAGGTTGGTTTCAGATTATAACGAAAAAGGTAAAAACGATAAGTATAAAGATAAACAATGTTATAAAAATTTTATTTAATGATAATACTGAAACGTATTATAGTCAATACGAAAGCGAACTTTGTAAATAAAAATAACGATGAGCCCAAAAGAAGTCAACATTATGAAAAAAATGTTTTTCTGAGCTTAACTTGGTACGGCTTGATGTTCAGTATCCGTACATTTGTGACCTTTAGTCCAAAATGCGTTTCGCCCAGGTACTACAGCTGGGCGCATCAGTTAGATGCTGTAGTATCTTTCTAAGACGCATTATTTGTTGATCGATGTTTACCGACTTTAATAAAACTTACAGCGATTACTCACTGTAAATTATATTTTTCTGGGGGAATTTGGTTAAATTCATGCACCTAGAATTATGTTTTGCCCGTGGTCTGGCCAGTGAATTAATTGAAGAAAACGCAAACAATATGTTTATATTATTTTTGTTTTTGTTTTAGTGGACTGTGTGGATTTAAAGCCAATTGAATGAATTTGTGACCTTTAGTCCAAAATGCCTTTCGCCCAGTCGGTAAACATCGATACAAAAATAATGCGTCTTAGAAAGATACTACATCATCTAACTGATGAGCCCAGTTGTAGTACCTTGGCGAAACGCATTTTGGACTAAAGGTCACAAATTCATTCAATTGGCTTTAAATCCACACAGTCCACTAAAACAAAAACAAAAATAATATAAACATATTGTTTGCGTTTTCTTCAATTAATTCACTGGCCAGACCACGGGCAAAACATAATTCTAGGTGCATGAATTTAACCAAATTCCCCCAGAAAAATATAATTTACAGTGAGTAATCGCTGTAAGTTTTATTAAAGTCGGTAAACATCGATCAAAAAATAATGCGTCTTAGAAAGATACTACAACATCTAACTGATGCGCCCAGCTGTAGTACCTGGGCGAAACGCATTTTGGACTAATGGTCACAAATTCATTCAATTGGCTTTAAATCCACACAGTCCACTAAAACAAAAACAAAAATAATATAAACATATTGTTTCCGTTTTCTTCAATTAATTCACTGGCCAGACCACGGGCAAAACATAATTCTAGGTGCATGAATCTAACCAAATTCCCCTAGAAAAATATAATTTACAGTGAGTAATCGCTGTAAGTTTTATTAAAGTCGGTAAACATCGATAAAAAAATAATGCGTTTAGAAAGATGCTACAGCATCTAACTGATGAGCCCAGTTGTAGTACCTTGGCGAAACGCATTTTGGACTAAAGGTCACAAATTCATTCAATTGGCTTTAAATCCACACAGTCCACTAAAACAAAAACAAAAATAATATAAACATATTGTTTGCGTTTTCTTCAATTAATTCTTCAGTATCCGTACAGGCACCATGTTGTTCTTTGGTGCCACCAGAGTTTTCCGTACCATAAAGTTTTGGGAACATTGCTCAGACTCCGGTTCCACCATTAGGTACCGATGGCTACCCGAATCACCCTTTAATTTTGTCCAAACAAGCAGTTCTGAAGAAGGAGGCAAGCATATGTCTTCTTTGATTACAGTTTTTAGAGTTGATGAGCTTTCGTTCCCCTAGATCATAGGAATTTCAATATTTCGGTACTTGAGAACTTGCTTACCGATATCCAAAATAACTCCGTGCTCTTTCATAAAGTCGACTCCAATAATACACTCGTCACATATATCTGCTACTAGAAATAGATGTGAAAACTCCAATTCTGCTAATCGGATCTTCAGGCAAACTTCTCCGTACACTCTTGCTGCCTCTCCTGTCGCTGTTTTCAGACGATAGCTGTTGGTGTTCTGTAGCCATGTCATCTTGACTAAGTCTCTATGCACAATCGAGGCAGTGGCACCAGTGTCAATTGTAGCCACGTGTTTTTTGTTGTTTAAAATTGCCTGTACTGTCAGACTTTTGTTGTTGCGCTTAGTCTGTGAGACCTGGATGGTGGTTCTGGGGCCATCGATACCAGAAACCAGCTTCTGTCCCTGGAAGTTGGTTCTGACTCGTTTCCCGTCTGGGAAACAGGGAGAGCGACCAGGAGTGTTGGTTGTATTGCTAGGTTCTTCTCTGGTGTTTCCGTGTCCACAACGTTGACACACAGCTCTTTTTGATGGAAATCTGCACTGGCGTTGGAGATGTCCGGTCTTGTTACAATTCCAGCATCGAGCAGGTCCATTTCGTTGACTTCTATAGAACTTAGTTCTCTGACAAGAGCACTCTTCAACTTCAAGTTCTCTTACCCGATGAACTCCTTGAGAAGCTTGTTCTGCTGCTTCCATTATCAAAGCGAACGCTAATGCTTCGGGAAGAGTACGTTTTCCAGCAGTTCGGATTGCTCGCTGAAGGTTTCTGTCAGAAACGACACGGACAAATGCTTCCGTTGTAAACTGGAATGATTTCATCTCCTGCGGTTGGATATGCCAGGTGTGCCAGTCTTTCGATATCTGCTTGGAGTTGCTGTATGCTTTCACCGCTTTTCTGGACTCTGGTATTGAGTTCAACTCGAAGACTTTTTGCATATGGCCATCTCCAAAGCGTTTTTCAATGGCTTGAACAAGAGCACTGAAGTTTCCATTCTAGTCTGCTGGTATAGTTTGGAAAAGTTCAGCAGCAGAACCGCTTAGTGCTAATGTCAGCCCTATAAGGTTGTCTTCGTCATCCCAGCCATTTGTTGTTGCGGCTGCCTCAAATTGCTTTTTATAGATCGACCAAGAAGTTTGTCCATCAAAGGTTGGTGGATGCATTTCTTTTCTTTTTTGGACAGTCGCAAGAACTTTCTCGAAACTTTATTTTTCTTACCTCGTCCAATTCCTTTGTTATAGTTTCAAATTTGTCTTCCAATTTCTCAAACTTTCTATGAACATTTTCAAGCTGTGCGTCTACTTTCAGAAATTGCTTTTCGACGCCTTCCATACGTTTATTAAGAGCAATGCATTTGTTCTCAAATGCAACTAGCTTACCTTCGATTAGGTTTCTCTGATCTTCTAAAGGTTCTTCTGCTCATTGCGTTGTTCCTCAAATCGTTCGAGAAGATTCTTTTGCTCGTTCTTTTGTTCTTCAAATCGTTCCTTTTGTTCGTTCTTTTGTTCATCAAACTTGGCGAGCAAAACAGCCATCATATTTGAGAAGTCAAAACCAGTACTTACATGTTCTTCCGACATTTCAATATTAAATTGAAATGTGTCTGGATTTTCTTCTTTTTGTCTTAAATGTTCTTGCAACCGAATTATAAGGTCATTTTTCGATCCAGCAGTAGGAAGACCTCGTTTGTTTAGTTCTGCCTTAAGTTCGACCAAATTTAAGTCGTTCATATTCTTACCAATTTTTCTTTAGACACAGTCACTTTTTATATTAAAATAAGCGATACACAATTTTCTTGTCTTACTTAATTATCTCAATGCAAAATTGCAAATGCACACATGATATATGTTTTATTCCACTTTTCTGACACCAATGTTGTATTTACACTAAGGTTCGAAAATAAAACCTATTTCCTTTTTAACGGCTTCAAATTATTTACTTCACAATTAATGAAACACCACTTTTCTTTTTAACACACTAAACGCTTTATTATTCCACTTATAATTAGAGTAAACCAATTACAAACTTATATCTTTTCTTACAACCAACTTTACACTTGTGCTTTCAAAAATAAACTGTCCCGTTTCGCAGTTAGTGGAGCGGTATTTATACTTGCTTAAGCTTTCTAGATATACCTTCAAAGTTCTCGTCAACCGGTTCCAGCAAGTTCCTTTCCAATTGCTTGTTCAGTTTGCGTCTTCTACTATTGTATGAAAAGTCTCCACCAAGGGGAATAGGTATGTAGTTTGTAGCATACTTCAGTTGTTGTTTTAGTTTTTAGTATACTTTCAGGGTTTTCTTTTGGTTATAGTTTGTAGCATACCTTCAGGTATTATGTCTAGTATAAAATAGTCCCTTAGGAATTCAAAAGTAATCAGTACAATTCGTTACAATATAATATAGTTTTATGTTCAATTTCTACACAATATCCAGGTCTAAATTATGTTGAGCCAAAATACATTGGCGCAAAATTTTAAACAACCCATTGTTAAGGGCTTAACATTTTACTAGTTAGCAATTTCCTAAGTGCTTATTGATTGAATAACTTTTCCAATATTTTTAAACCTTTTCTAAACTAGCAAATTGCTAATTATGCAGAAAGCTGAGCATTTGTAGGGTTTGAATTTTGATGAACACAATTATTGTTGTTATGTGTTGTAAATTAATTATATGGTGATGAAAACCCAACATGTGCTCTAAAAAGGTATTAGTTATTTCTATTTTCATCATTTTAACTTCATTATTAAAAAAAAAAAACAAAAAAAAATGTGCACCAGCAAGACTCGAACCTGGGCACCCCGCGTGCCAGGCTGATATACTATCAGATTTCTAAATGGATTTAGCAAATTGCTAAAAGTTAAAGTAGCCATTCCGTGTTTTTAAGTTTAGTAAAATGTTAAAATCGTTCAAAATTAGCTCAATCATCTTTTTAGCTTAGTAAAATGCTAAAAGTGGCTTTAACATTTTACTAAATCGTTTAAAATTTTGCGCCAATATTTTTAATTTGATTTACCGGCGGCTTTTTTCCACGCACATTTGAATAATATTTAGACTTTTTTATTCGTATGTACCTGGGTGGATGATGTTATATTTTTCTTCCACTTAGTTTTTTGATGAATAGCATTCCTCCTGGATATTTTTCCGAATTTTCTTGGCTTATGGAACTTCACCACACTATATGCATTCGCGAAATCGAAAGCGCGCAGCGCGGCAGGAATAGTTTTATTTTTTGGTAATGTTAATGTTAATGGCTTGGTTTTTTTTTTAAATTTTATGGACTGAAATGAGCAAAACACAAGGGTTTTTAATTATTTTGTGGATTTTTCCTTTAACCGAGTTGGGCGCCAAAATGAACGGTCCGAATCCTGACCGTCAACCTGGGATCTCTTATGAATCCTTTGTATGAAGTTAAGAAACGATCCTGGTTGCTGCGTGAGCCGATTCTAACATTTTTTTTTATATTCCAAGTAAGGTTTTCAATTAAAACCACAACAAAACTTTTAGTAAATGACGACTAAATTCTTATAAATGCAAAACTAGAAATTCACTGATTAGCGAACGACAAGAGTTTTCCCCTAAGGGTTGGCTATACAATTCCTCTCTTTTATTGTTGAACATGGTATTTATAAGTTTTTACTTCGTTAAGTTAAAGCGAAGCGAATTCATTATTATACAAAATATGGCGAATGGCGCGAAATTTAAATGTATTACTTAAAATATCATGATTGGTATAAACCAAGCGCCAATTTTATATTCAAAAAAAACTTATGCAATATTTATAACAAATATAGAATAGGTACCTTAAATCGTTGCTACGCGATGATAAACAATCTTTTAATTGGTACACAAGCGTTTCGGACGCAATTTATTAACAAGCTTGGGAAAAAATTAGAACGGCGATATGATAAGCCAATATATATTATCAATGCGTTAATTGAACAATATTTAACATTGCGAAATCTTGGTTCGGGTGAAAGTGGCAACTTGCGCGAACGTGGTTATTTCGCGTCACAATTTCGTCCGAGATCAGCGGTTGTGTAATAATCGTCTCGGTACTAAGCATTCATCGTTGCGATGTCGAGTTAAGGCGCGCCAAGGTCTCAGGTTTCCTTTGTCATCGATGGTTTGGTAAGAAAACTCGGTCTACGCCGGTCGCATGCTTGTCTACCCATATCCGGAATTTTGTCGGTTGAAGTGTAACTCAAGGTTCGGTTAATCTAAGCTTAAAATCGCGCATCAGTGTAGATTCCATCGAAATTGAGGCTTATATTTTGACAAAAATAAATTCACCATCTCCTTCGCTTTCCTTCGATTGATCCAATTTTACCCTTTTCGAAGATCTTCCGCTCGCTGATGTAGAATTGAATAGCCCTGGACCTATAGACATTTTGATAGGGGCGGATAAGGCTTAGCTAATTCTACGAAGTGGTAACCAAACCGATGAAGAGGCAAGAACTGTTGCACATGAAACTCTATTTGGATGGGTTATGACGGACTATTTACCTGAAAAACCAATAGTGTTGACCTTGATGTGATTTTGAAAAACTTTTGGGAAATTGAGGATATTCCGCTTAAGCTTTCTCTGAATGTAGGTGAAAATGAGGTTGGCAATTACTTTTCTAAGATTATTACTCGGACGTCCGATGATAAGTATATGGTAGAGCTCCCGTTTCGAAAAGACAATGTTAGGTTGTCAATACCCTCTTGGGAGCCTTGTCCCGACTTTTTTGGTTGATGATATGACGCGTATTCCAGATGAACAAATAGAGCCTACATCAGGAAATGTGAAATTCATGTTGTCTTCGATGGTTCCCACAAGGATACCAATAATTGTAGCCTCAATGGAATGCTTAATACAGGAACGCTTCTCCAGCGCAATTTGTTAAATGTTTGCCCGCGATTTCGTCTGCATCGTTTCGTTTTCTGTGCTGTGTCGACAGATTTGGGTGCATCCAAAACATCGGGATTATCAGCGAAGGGTTTAGAGAGAATCTCCGGATTGCCCAATCTCACATTTTCGTTTAGCCACTGTAACATAAGGCACTTCTCCAGCTCCTTATTTGTCAATAAAAGTTCTCCGCCAAATAGCGTTTGACTACAAAAACCAGTTCCCTTTAGCGTCACACGCCATTTTGAATAACATGTATGTTGACGACCTTATGACCGGGGCTGATTCGTTGTCGGTGACATTGAGGTTGAAGGAACAAATTGTAAAAATGCTGTCCTGTGGTGGTCTACAGCTCAGTAAATGGAGTTCAGATTGCTGGGCGATTTTGCAAGGAATGGATTGCAAGAATGATGTTTCACTTGAAGTTCTCGATTTAGTTTGGAACCCATATGATACCTTAACGTATAAAATTAGCTTGTCTCAAAAATTCCTATCTACAAAGCGTAAACTGCTTTCCGGAGTTGCGAGGATTTTCGATCCACTATTGTATTAAAAATAATGTTTCAGGAGTTATGGATCTCAAAGAAAAAAATTGACTGGGACAATCCTTTACCGTTTGATTTAGCTGACAAATGGAATATGTACAGAGAAAATTTGACGTTTTTTGAAAACATTTCGATTTCTCGAAGGATAACTTTAAATTCTAACAGGTTTGAAATAATTGCTTAATATGCTTCAGAAAAGGCATATTCTGCAATTGTTTATTGTCGCAGTTGTATAGGTGATTTATTAAGCTGATTCGATCGTCTATGGATAAACCAACATTTCGAATATATGCATTTTGTGACTTCAAAATAGTTCTATCATGGATTTCTTCCTCGCCCCGCAAATGGAATACATTTGTAGACAATCGCACCACGTAAATATTGTCATCTTTAACTCGTTCGTTTTGGCATCATGTCTGTTCTTCAGAGAACCCTGCTAATTGTGCTGCCAGGGGTATAGAACCGAAGGAGCTTATCGACCACGAAATTTTGGTGAAAAGTGCCGACTTGGTTGTCTGAGGTTATAAATAAGTGGCCGCTCAATAGAGAAATGTCAATAGATTGAGTCCCTGTGGAAAGGAAAGGACGATTGGCAAATCATGTTTCTATCTCTGTTTAGAATTTTCTCGAAGACCATACTCGGAGAGTATCTACCTGGCGAAAACTGGTTAAAATAGTTGCCTTCATTCATCGTTTTATTGTTCTATGTAGAAAGGAGAAAAGTAAATGCGGATATCTTTGTCTCCCAGAACTTCGTCTTGCCAAGAAGGTTTGTCTGAAGTGGGCTCAAAATCAGTTTTCTGCTGAAATAACACCTATAAAGGCGCATAAGTGCGTATCCGAACATCCAAGCTAAGCTCTTTGTCGCCATTTAGATAGAATATCCAACGCTGAAAATAAATGTTTCCTTTGGCATTAAACCACCTACCGAATAAGCACTGGCTGACACAGGCGCTCCTGCTAGATGCGCATAGGAATTATTTGTATATCGGTGTATCCGGTTTGTTTTCCACGGTGCGTCAGGAATATTTGATTATCGGTGGCAGAAACCTAATTAGAAAACTGGTCCACCATTGTATAATTTGTATGCGCAAACGAAAGTCTAAGTCCACGCAACTTATGGGAAACCTACCATCATGTCGTGTTAATCCATCATTTGCCTTCGCTCATACAGGATGTGATTATGCTGGTCCAATAGATCTTCGTTTGACCAAGGGAAGAAAACCTAAGCTGGCAAAGTCATACATATCGTTGTTTGTATGTATGAACCCCAAGGAGCTTCACCTCGATATATATATTACACTACAAAATCAAAACTTTTCAATTTCAAACTTTTTCGCTCTTTTAACGTCAAATGAGTTGTTAAAATTACAATTACAACGGGAAAAAAAGGAAGTGTCGTAATATTGTATTCTTCATATATTCACGATTCTAACCTATGGTAAATTCATGTGAAGGGGGAGGAGTTATATCAGCAGCTGATAGCAGTAACGAAGATGTAAATGATATTCTGGTCAATCGTCCGACAAACGCAACATCCGGGCCATAAAGATAAAGCAAGCAAAGATACGAATGAATGTAGAAATAATAATATCGAACAAAAAAAGATAAGAAAGTCTTCCGTACATTCATAGGAGTATAAATAAGGATGCTAAAAACAAATAAAGATAAAGATGTGCTGCGTACATTCTTGCCATTGTAAATAAGGATACTGAAGACAAATAAAGAAAAAGATGTAGGCACTGCGTCCATTCATATCACTATAAATAAGGGTATTCAAAATATTGTAAGTTATGACCTTTTCGACTGGCCGTCCGAAACACGTTCCACCAATAAAACAACCGGAAACAATTTGACTGATTCTGAATTGCATGTATCACTGTATTTGGGAAAATTAAATTTAAAAAAATCACGTCGGCTAAAAAGAATTTCCAGAACACTTGATTTCAATTTAGATACACATTTGTTTGTATCAATAATAATTATAACTTGCTTCTTTTTATTAGTTTTATTATTACCAGAAAAATAGTTTAAATTTAATGAATACATCGAAATTACACAACAAATCAACCCGATGGCTTTGACATTTTAAGTACGTGAGTGCATTAGTGATTCAGTTTTCGATTCTGAAATGAAATCCAGAATCGTTTTCTATTCTGTTTAGAGTAACAACTGTCATTTTGTGGTGGTCAGAACAGTTCTGGACGGCCAATCGAAAATGCTATTAGTTCTTAAGCCTAGTACGCTGCTGATGCGAAACGAAAAATCCCATACAAAAATGACACGACGAAATCATGAACGAAAAATTTTGCTCTACTTTTCGTTTTCCAGTACGCTGCTGAACGACGAAATGTGTAATTTTAGTGGATAGCTGTACTAGATTTCTTAGTACAATTCTCCACTCTTTTCGTTCTCAATTTAATTGACCTGCACATTAATTGCTTGCGAAATTTTGACATTTCATTTTTTTTTATAAAAAAAAGTCAAGCTCTTGTATTGTTTATTTGATTTTTCTTTGACTTTGGGGTTTCTCTAGTCTGTCTGGTTTTTCTGTGTATTTTCTGTATTAAATTCTTCAAAATAAATTCAATTCAAATTTTTGTAAATTTTCTTTTAAAATTAATTTATTTTAAGTGACTACCTATTAAATAAGTTTGTTCTGCAATGTACTGTCCATGTCATGATTTTTAAAATCCATTTATTACTCCGAATTTTAAATTCTATGCGACCTTTGACACCATATAAATATCAAAAAACACTCACCATTTCTAACTACATACTTTCAACACATAAATTAACTCAATTGACACAAAGAAAAAATCAAATCGACCGCCCGCTACTGGCAGTACGAATATGAATTTCCGACCTGGTCGGGACAAGATGTATCCAGGCCGGAAGCCAAAGGTAAGCGGCCTTCCGCTGCACCAACGACAATTAAGGAAATCATCGTTACAACAATAATGTTTGGTTGCAAAAAGGCCATCTTAAACGATGCCCACCTCTATTTAGAAAGCCTGTTTCCGATCTCATTGATTGGCGATTTTATACCATACCCCAGAACTTATTTCTCAAGTTCAGACAATCTGTTTAATGTTTACTTCGTGAAAATCGGCACGCGATGGACATTGTTATTTAGTCTACAATTTCTGGTGATGACCTCGCTAGTCCTTTGTTGTGTTGATAGAAAGAAGATGATGACAAATCACTTACCTCGCATTGCCATCGCTACCTTCTTTTTCTTTTCTGGACGAAGTTTTTTAATATAATTGAACCATCGTATGGCAGATGCCCTGCTCGTGGATTTGATAGCAAATCAAGCTGCTTGTAAGCTGGTCACTTGTCAATTGGATTTGACATATAAGGCCATGCATTTATACTATTCATTCGATTTTGGTATTAATTGAGGAAGCAAGACTTATAGTTAAAATGGGAATCGATCAAAGAGCATTCGCAGCGTAGCAGAGCGGTCAAGTACAAACCCACTAAGAAAACTCACTGATGAACAAGTGAAAATGCAACCCGTTCCAAAGATATATTCCAAAAGCTATTCACTGTTCTCTTGGAATATATATATTCTGAAAATACTTTGGAGTGTATCTTTGGAACGGATTATCCTAAAAACTTGGTCGATACCTTTTTGTAATCTACTCTTGATACTCTCAAAATCAGCATCAAAAGTTTATAGGTAGAAGGATTATTGCAAAAAATCACTCTTGAAATACGCATATTTAGAATGATGTATGCGTATTCCTGCAGCTATTTTTTTTAATACAACTTCTTTGCAAAAAATGTTGATGCTTCCTTTGAAAGTATGAAGTGCTGATTCTAAAAAGATATCGCTCACCTTTATTGGACAACCCGTTCCAAAGATATAGTTCAAAAACTATTCACTGTTCACCTTGAAATACATAATCTGAAAAAGCTTAAACCTACATATATTGCAAGTTTTGGATTCGTAAAAAAATGAAACTTGAGATTTTAATCAATCTTGACATTACGATGAAGGCGAAGGCGAAAAAATGGATAACACCCACACGTTCTTTTCATTTTATTAAAAATTAAAAAACGGTACCTCCCATACAAATGTTACAAAACCGTTAAGAAATTTCTTTTCTCAAAAACGGCTCCAAAATTTTTTCTTTACACAAATGCTCCTTTAGAGTAGGTATTAATAACACCTATTGCATATTCAAATTTTCAAGAAAATGTTTTTTTCGATTTAAAAAAAAATCCATTTTTATTAGGATCAATTTTTCAAAAACGGATTATTGAATTTGTTTGAAATTAAAAATCAATATAAGTATATTAATAATTTAGGTAGAGTAAAATTGGGACACCAATTTTTTTTACACAAAATGTTTTCAAACAATTCTTTTACCCATGTTTCCTTAGAAATTGGGTAAAAGAAGAAGCAACTCATCTTCACCACAACTACTGCTCATTTTGTCTTGTTGCACCTGTGAACCTATTCAGAAGAGAATTATTATGTTTTAACTACATCGCTGAGAGCTGTCCGTGTTCTGCTTAACACCCCTAAACGCAACGGGCAGCGGTGCGTTCTGCCCGTACCGCCAGCCCGCGTTCTGTTTGACCAGGCCTTTAAGGTGAAAAAAATGCATGGTTCCCCCAGCAACCCCCCGTGCTTTGACCACTATAGGATTTGTGCTTAGACACAAGTAGAGCTGAAAAGCGACGGCCGATTAATAACAAAGAACTCGTACGGCCATTAAGCCTTTTACTTTTGTTTTACATCGGAAAAGAAAGCGCTTCCAAAAGATTGCATTCTTAGCCTGGTCAAAGCGGGACACTTCTTGCAAAGGAAATGAAGCACTATTTCCTTTTCTATCTGGTTCTTACAGCTGCAGCTAGTAGGTGTTATTGGGAATACCCAGCCTTACTTCGAGCTCCTGCTCACGTCAGGGCCAGTGGACATTGGAAGTAGCGATCATCCTTGCTATGTCCCGCCTTGGGCTATAAATGAGATCGATTTTGGCGGGATTTATTTCAGGTAAGCCATATCATTTTATATATTGTACAGTTGGTTATATAGTCCCATCTTTTGTTGGATTTAAAGCGGCGAGTGGAATAGAAATTCTCCGCCAGCGAGTTATAAAGGTCCGATCACTGTCGGGCCGTTCACTACCCTCGATAACATTGTGTCCCGGGACCCAGATTAAGTTTGGGTAATCAGATTTCTTTTAAAAAAGTCCAACAAAAAATTACAACACCAAACATTTCGAAGTAGCATATGCACTCGTATGTATTGGTAAAAACTGTCAAACCAAACGCCCAACGCTGCATTAAAACCCTGCCCAACATCTCGCTAAAATCAACCAGATGCGAAAAAAGGCAGTGCAGCACAAATATTTATTGGGATGTGGATAAAGGTTTTTCGCCTACCTTCGACAGTATTATGAGGGCTTATTTCCTCTATGGGCACGGAAGCGTACTGACAGGTCAGACCGTTGTTTACCATTGCACGTTGTTCCATTTCGATGTGAGAAATTATCGACTAAGTTACCGAATGTTCCTACTGATGTACTTTAATTTACTACTGAGCATACACACATACATTATGTATCTACTTTCAGACACGAAACAGACGGCTTTAAACCAAAGACACTCAATTGCAAAAACGAAAATGCATCGATCCTTTCGACAAATTCATGAAATTGAAAAGCAAGTGAAGAGCGCAACATAACTTACTTGAAAAAATATACTCGCTCAAAAAAAAAAAAGAGTTTACATTTTGGAACAGGTTGTATTAAACGAATTTGTATGTTGGTTTTTTGACCAGGTAGTAGATAAAAATAGTACAGCGGAATACAGCAAACATTGTTGGAATGGACAAGTTTCTTGATCAATTTACTGCAGAAGTTTTCGCCAGGCAAATACACATAAATAAATCATTTACAAAATAAATACAGGTATATTTCATTTTAGATAGAAAAATAAATATTTAAAATTTTACAAATTATTTGTGCAATACTATAACAAAATATTTAACCAAAAAAAAAACCAATAATTTAACAATAATTAAAGAACACCCTATTAAAAACTTTCTTATATTTATAAACTATTAAGAAACGCTCCTGTCATTGCTGCTTACTAGTTATTATATTGTTATTATCTTTAATTTTTAAGCTGCCAATAGTTGCTGCTGCATTAGCAACAGTATCACGTCTTGGAGGCATACGTTCATTGATGGCATCCAGTCCTTTCGCTTCAGCAAAAGATGTTATCTTATAATTTGGAGCAAATCCTTCCAGTGCTGACAAATTAAATATAAATAAATTTGTTTTTCGTTATTATTTATTTATTTTTTTTTTTTTATAAGAAACCACTTACCATTTCTTAAGGATGCTTTGCCTCCGGACAATGCTCCGACAGGAAGTGCACCAGTTGGTGTTAGACTCTTTAACTCTAAAACCGATTCTGATTCCTCTCTAAAAATAAATTAATTTGTGAAATTTCTGATTATTTTTTTGCTTTCTTTGTAATTGAAAACTTTAAAAACAAGTCGTATACCTTAATATTGAAAATACTCTAGACATCTTTCCAATGGCACGAATTTTATTTCGAATAACTTCTTTTCTTAATTGTGAAACATTTCCAGCTGTAAACATATTAAAAAAATGTATCAAATACTATCATGGAGAAATTAAAACCACAAAAGAAAGGTTTAAAGTTTGAAAACAAAATTCTGAAAAACAAAGCATTTTATTTGGTATATTATGCCAACACTTTCACTCATTTTATACATTAGTCGTGTTTTATTGGGAAATTTATCCATAGGAAAATCCGTAGTATCATTTTACATACAACATAGCTAGTAACTCTACGGTCGATAAAACCTAAAGTAGAATGCTACGGTGGATGGATGGTTGATTGTTATTCGAGTCCCAATTTGATTTTATTATGTGGTTTTCCATTGGTACAAGGACTTAATACTTTTTGATACAAATATGCCAAAATACGGATTTCTACAATTAAAAAATTCTATTTGGGCAACAAAAATTATTTTCTTTTCTGAATCAAATTCGCAATTCACATCACTAAACCCAGGTCCAATTGGAAGTACTCATTTTGACGATTATCAGTTCCACATAAATGAATATACGCCCATACCACAATCAAACGCAAATTTAAATCAAATTTAAATTTCCATTACACAGACAAATTGATCTTTTTGATTATTTTTTTTTTTGTTTTTTTTTCTTAGTTGTAGACACTATATATTTCTAAAATATCACATAACTCTTGATCAATTTAAACAAATTTTGATTTCCATTCTGAGAACGCTCATGTCTTGTTCAAAAAGTATTTCTTTTTTTGGAAATTTCGAAGAATGGACATGGATTTTTTAGACTCTATTGGATTTTTAATGGCATATTCATAGTTCTTTCATCGTTCATGGTCTATGGAGGTAAGTGAAGTCTGCTGAGTGAATATCGAATTGAAAGCAAAATATACTCAGAAAATAAATTTGTAAATTGACTTTAAGAATTATAAACCTATATCTTTCTATCCACTCATAAAAAAGTAAAAGAATGAAATATAAAGATTTTAGCTCCGTGAAGTGTGCGCTCAAACTAAGAAACATTAAAAGGCAACAAAAATAATCTCCAGCAATGTTGGTTTCTCATGTGAAACAGATAAAGAGATTTTTAACGAATTAAAAAAAAATTGTCCTGTGTAAGAGCGGATATTGACTATAGTGTACGAACAAACATCCACTCTCCTGCCTTTTATTTTTCCACTTTTTATTGCTGCAAAATGAATGTTCGAATTTTTTACTTTCTCTTTTATATGAATAAAAGCTAAATATTGGTCATAATTTTTATATTTAACAAAAAAATTCGTTTTTTTTTGGAATTACTTGCGGTACTATCGATAGATTCCCAATAAAACACGGCTATTGTTATACAAGACAAACTCAGTTTTTAAATGCTTACCGGGCCTAACTGGGACAAGTGTTATATTTTTCCTGAACTCTAATATTTTCATATAAATGTAATATATTTAGACAAAGAATACAAACAATAGTCAAATAAATGAATTAGTTCGTTTTGTAAGACATACTAACCTGCTTCCAGTTTATCATCTACTTCCGACACTAATTCATCATCTGAACAAATGCTTAAGATATTCACTAGCATTTCAGTTACCTAAAGAAATATAATAAATAACTTTGTGCATAATATCTACATAAATTCAACAGATTTATTCTGCTTGCCGAGTTGGTATCCCCGCACACGGTGATTAACTGCTTTTACACGTTTCACAATTTTTTTAAATTATTGGGTAAATCAGTTACAATTTTGCTTTATTTTTAAAGTATTTTCTTTGGACGTATAAATAAACTTTGCACCGTAGGGCGATTCCAAAAAGCGCTGAGTTTCGCTTTTGGTGGTGTTTTTTTTTGTATGCGAATTCCAAAAAGCGACTAGAACTTCCACCGCCATTTTATGGAAAACGAAAGGACTTGTCAAATGTTACTAATATCCTGAAAGCGGTTTTTAATTGGCAAATTACGGTGCTTGACTTATTATAAAATCCAAGTAAATATTGAATCAAATGAAAACGGATGCTGAAGAAAAGAGCAAAGAGCTCGAGAGGCAGTGGTGAAGCCTTGCCAGAGTGAAGAGCAAGAGCAAAGTAGAAGTACACAAAGCAAGAGTTTTTTATCTTTTCTATTTAAATATTTGTCTTTTCTAGAATACCACGTACACGTCTAGTTAAAAATCGCAGCGATGAGAGCGGAGAAATCAAGCACTTTTGAAATCTCCGCTTTGCTCCCTTGGTGACTACTCGCTCCACTTTCGGACGACGCTGCACTCAGTATGCTTATTTTTCACTACACGTGTGTGATTTCTTTGGTTTGCTAACTCTCAGCTCCACTCTGTTTGTATACTGAGTTCACATGACTGAATAAGGATTTCTGATTTACATCGCTTACGACACGACGCACGTTAATCATTTTCGGTTAACACAAGAATGCATGTCAGAGAGCTTAGATTATTGGAAAAGATTTGCAATATAGCGGGTTTTCCAATAAGAGGTGTTATTTTGAATAGCCCGCTATTTCGGTAGCTGTCACTTTTGAAGCTGTCATTTTTTGACATTTGACAAGTAGAAACTACGCTATTAATAAAAATGGAACGATACACGCTTCAACAACGCATTGAAATTATTAAAATTCACTATAAAAATGGTGAAAATTTGGCAGAGACGGTTCGTAAAACTAAAACATTTTTGGGTCGTCGTGAAGCACCTTGTCGGACCGCAATACAGAAATTGGTGGACAAATTCGAGCTGTTGGGACAAGTTAGTGATGTGAAGAATAAAACCCGTGCACGTCGCTCAAGAACAACTGAGAATATTGCTGTTGTAGCCCAAAGTGTTGAAGAAAACCCAGGTTTGTCCATTCCTCGTCGTTCTTTGGAATTAGGCATTCCACAAACGTCATTACACCGTATTTTGCATAAAGACTTGGGTCTTAAGGCTTATAAAGTTCAGTTAACACAAGAACTCAAGCCGGCTGATCATCAACAACGTCGTGTCTTTGCTGATTGGGTCCTAGAAATGCATGAAAATGAACCGGAATTTCATCGAAAAATCATCTTGACTGATGAGGCCCATTTCCACCTCGGATGCTACGTCAACAAGCAAAACTGTCGCATCTGGGGCTCGGAAAACCCAAGAGTTATTGTTGAAAAGCCTCTCCATCCTCAACGCGTGACTGTTTGGTGCGGTTTATGGTCCCGCGGGGTCATTGGACCTTACTTTTTCGAAAATGAGGCTGGAGCAACAGTTACGGTCAATGGATTGCGCTATCGAGAGATGATTAATGATTTTTTATGGCCTGAATTGGATTGTATTGATCTGGACAACGTTTACTTTCAACAAGACGTCGCTACGTGCCACACAAGCAATGAAACCATCGATCTTTTACGGGAAAAGTTTCCGGACCGTGTTATCTCTCGAAGAGGTGATCACAATTGGCCACCGAGATCTTGTGATTTAACACCTTGCGACTTCTTCCTTTGGGGCCACGTGAAAGATAAGGTCTACGCCAACTGCCCAGCGTCGATTCAAGACCTCAAAGATGAAATTCGTGAGGCTATCGAGGACATAGGGCAGCCACTTTGCGATTTGGTTATGGAAAATTTCATGAAAAGGATATGGTCCTGTAAGCGTGGTCTTGGCGGCCATTTGGCTGATGTTGTGTTCCATTATTAACGGCATACGTTCCTCTTTATAATGAAATAAACATCCGATCATTTATCTCCAAAAATGCCATTTTTCTTTGAATATCAAAATAACACCTCTTATTGGAAAACCCTTTAAATTTTTACGAAGTGGTAAGCTTTCCGACGTTTACGTTTTTAGCCTAAAAGCTATCATATTATTTTTTGGATCAGCCAGGAAATCTTTAAAAGTTATACCCTATAACAGAACAACAAATTAAAATAAATAAAAAGCACAAATTGTAGTAATCTTGTATTCGATTATTTACTCGTATGTGCCATTTTTAAAAAGGCACAAACGTCAAGAAGGAATCATGTAACAGCAGACATAGCAGAATAAAGCTGATAGTAATTAACAAAAAAAAAAAAGAACACGCACCTTTTCACCTACAAATGGTATGGACCACGTAAATACATCCATAAAATTGGGAAGCCAATATGGGTGGGGGGAGCAATTAAACTGTCTTATGTTCATCACGTTATTCTCATATTTAAGAACAGCCGCCTTAAAAAAATAAAAAAAAAAACAAAGAAGACCATAGATATTATCATTACTTTTACATACCTGCAAATGAAATGAAATATAAATCTTCGTAGAAGGTAGCTTTGCTTTCCAAATGGGTTAGCAATTATTGCTATACATTGATATTTCTAAATACGAGTACTATAGTTAAATAAGAGCGGAAACGTCAAAAATAAACATTATAAGCGGATATTTATAGGACGAGACTAAAGAAATGTCATGTCAATTCATAAAAGTTATTCGCCAGTAGGTTTTAAATAATCTTTCAGGACTTACTGGATTAAACAACAACTGTCGAATTTTCTTACAAACAAATATTCGTTTTTTTTTTTTCGAACACAAAGTCGACTTTATGCTGTCAACCAAATCTTGCGTTCTTAAAGATCCGACAATAGTTCCGGAAGTAAAAATGCTTTACGCTTAATATACAATCTGATTAAATATATATGCTTTCTCCGAGTAACTACAAAGGGAATTGAAAAAAGGAGTGTTTAATTGAATGTTAATCGGGTTGGGTTTGAAATCCCGTTTTTTAAATCCCGATTTGTATTATCCCGTCTCTTATAGTCCCGTTTTTAATGATCCCGATCATTAAGTTCCCGCTTTTGGAATCAACACAAGGTAGAAAACGAAATGCGCGTAGGGCAAGTCCCCTGCTTTGCTCAATATCCGAATTGGGGTGGTGTCGAGTTCGGGTGTATGCAAAGGTTTTTGAGTAAGATTTATTAAAATACAAACCGGGCTTAGCCGGATTATACAGGCTTTTAAAAAGCGGAATTATAATAGATCAGGATTTTCAATAAACGGGATCTTAAAAGGCGGGATTTCAAAACCTTTTTTTTTTTGGAATTATTGAAAAACGGGATTATAAGACCGAGATTCCAATATGCTGTCATGTATTAAATCTGCACGGCCTGACATCTTCACCCTATTTCCACGTTAAATAGATATAAGGTATGCTCATTGCGTTTTGGCAGATGTGCTGTGACGTCATCGTCATATGGTTCGGATATAAGATTGAATATCATTACATTGAATTGTGTTTATTATTTTTCTATTTTTAATTGTAAGCGCGTTTAAACAAATTATTATTAAGTGAAACTTATTGTAGTTTCAATTAAAAATAATTTGTTTAAACGCTAAATTCTAAAATACAGTCCAAACTAAAAAAAAATAGTTTTTTTTTATACTTATATCTAGAGACACAGCTTCAAAATTTTTTCCACGAACTTCACCTCTGTGTATTGATGTTTCTTATTGTTTAATAAAGATATTTTCCGAAATTCTAACATTTTTAAGAAATGTATTGCTTAGTTTCTTAAGGGCACCTTCTGACTTTTCATCCACTCAAGAAAAGCTGCAGGATATATTAGGATCGTTCGGCACTTTACATTTTTAATTAGGATTCCTGCGAGGTGTTCAATTGCATCTATTTTCAATTTAGATCTAATAACTTAAAAAAAGAGCGCATCTTGATTAAGCCTAGTTTTAGTAATATAATTTAAACAATGATTAGAATTTACGTAATCTAATAGAAGAGGCAAAAATTGCATTGCTTAACAAAATTCCCTTTCGAAAAGGGAGAAGTAATAGTTGAGTCGGTGTTAGCATATTTATTTGCTGTTCATAACGGGTGATTTTTTTGCTACTTGGTTTTTGACGTTTATATTTTTGACAGATCACACATGACAAATTCCACGAACATTTGACATTTCGATTCAGTATTGTTTGCCATTTCATCATGAATAGACTTACGCCTGAACAACGTTTGCAAATTATTGAAATTTATTATCAAAATTCGTGCTCTGTGAAAAATGTGCTTCGCAAGCTACGTCCGTTTCAGCGACGAGGCTCATTTTTGGCTAAATGGATACGTGAATAAGCAGAATTGCCGTATTTGGAGTGAAGAGCAGCCAGAGGCAATTCAGCAGCTACCAATGCATCCCGAAAAATGCACTGTTTGGTGCGGTTTATGGGCAGGCGGCATCATTGGGCCGTACTTCTTCAAGGACGATGAAGGCCACAGGGTTACGGTCAATGGAGAAAGGTACCGTTCGATGATAACAGATTTTTTTTGTCGAAAATGCAAGAATTGAACTCGGTCGACATGTGGTTCCAACAGGACGGTGCCACATGCCACACTGCACGCGAAACCATGCATCAATTGAGAGGCGAATTTGGTGAGCAGTTGATCTCACGTTTTGGCGCAGTCAATTGGCCACCAAGATCATGTGATTTGACCCCGTTAGACTATTGTTTGTGGGGCTATGTTAAGTCTATTGTCTATGGGGACAAGCCAAACACGATTGCTGCCTTGGAAGCCAACATTGAACGCGCCATTGGTGAGATTCCGGCCTAAATGTGTGAAAAAGTTTGCCAAAATTGGACCTTCAAAATGGACCACCTGAAGCGTAGCCGCGGGCAACATTTAAGTGAAATTATTTTTAAAAAGTAAATGGCAGAAATTGATTTATCGATCCAAATAAAAATTTCATTCACTTTTTACAAGTTTCCATGTTTTTTTGAATTTTCAAAAACCAAGCTCTTAAAAAATCACCGTTTATAAGGCTTATCCAAATGCTATCATCCTTGAGCTAAAGGCCATGGATGGATGTGCATTTTAAATTAAAATATTAAAACAATCATTAGTTTGCTTGTATTTCTTGTTTCTTATCTCTCGAATATTGCTCTGGTTCATTTGGAAAATTATTTGATGGTATTGATACTTTCCTTAAAACTGTCTTATTTTCAAGAACATTTAGAAGTATATATTCAAGTGCACAGTCACCCTCAGCAAACACGGCCGTTTTTTTAAAGAATAATGTTTTTTATTGTCACAAGCATAATCCACAATTTGCACATTTTAGCGTATTTCTGGAAATGGTAATATTTAATTTTTGTTCACTGCTTTTTCTGTCCGGTGTATTATTACACCCCAAAACAGCACACACAGCCATTTCAAAATTTTAAAATTTACTTTTGAAACGGGAAAACAAAAAACCAATGGAAAAATTCCAATTAACGACTTCGCTCGTCAAACTAGCAGATGACGTCGCACCATAAAAGCAAAATGGCGAATTGGGTGTAAGTATCTAATGAGCATACCTTATTTCTGTTTATCGTGCACCCTCTCTATTAAATCGTGAAAAAAATATAAACAAAAATCTCAACTCGCTGACCGGGAAGATTTTGTTCACTCTTTTACTTCTTGCATACCTACTCTTCAACAAAAAATTGTTGTTAGCACTCAGCTTCTTCGTTTGAATGGGGACTACCTTAGGGTAAGCTTATTCAGCTTACATAAACCCGTCTTACCTTAATGCTTGAAAATAATGATCAAATTGGTCTATGAGAAATTTTTGAGTAAAAAACATTTATTTTATTATGGTAAACAAAATATTCAACCCACCTTGTTATTATAAACATCCAAATAATTTGGTGCTGAAAATATTGTTATAAGGGATGGAAATCCTGTTACTTGATTCTTTCTATACATTCGGTATCTGTAGTCAAAAAAATATATATTAAATTAATATAACTGTATAACAAATTACATACGTATAAGAAACATTTTCTATTTGATCATAGTTTTTTTTTGTTCTAAAGTTATGCATTACCCGAAAATACTTGTCCTTTAAAAAAATTATAAGCCAGTTCGTAAGTAAGTTCGACATCCAAATATGTAGATGACAGTACATTTTTAAATTATGCATTTGTTTTAATAAAGTTATAAGCTATGTGGGTATGTAGAATGCGTGTAGAAGAAGTACTTAAGCAATCTAATTAGCATTGTATCGAGCTTAAAGAGAAAAATGCTTACAAATTTGGTTTAAAGATTTCTAGGTTGGGAGGGTAAAGGCCAAACTGCAACAACACCATCAGTGTCTTGGAATGGTAATAGTCGTCCATTTTCACATTTTAGCTGGTTCCTTCTCTGGCCTGATATGTTTATTTGTTGCCGGTAAGGTTAAGTTTCGGGGCAGGATACCCCCCATTCGCGCTTACCAAGCCGGGCGTGTCCCTCGGAACTTTCTTTCCTCTCTTTTCCAAACACTTCCTAGTCTTTTTTCCAATCTTATCCTTTTTCTTACCTATCCACACTACCGCCACCTAACCTACGCTCCTTTTGCTTCGCAATAAATTGCCGAAAAGAACTTTTTATTAAAACCACCATCTAGGGCAACTTTTAATAAAAAGTTTTTTTTTTTCAAAAAATAAAAAAAATTGTAGAAATGTTGTTTTTTCCAAAACTTAAAAAAAAAAAAATTTTTTTAGGTTTATACTTCACAGCAAATTGCAACATTTTGATGTATGGGCGTTATGAACTTGATCTCTGGAATTTAAGATCGAAAACCGCCCGTTATTACTTATGTCACGGGTAATCTCAGAAAATATTCAACCAATTTACTTGAAACAAATTTTATAATTTTCCTTATTCTCTTAAGCATGGCTTAGGATATTTGTATTGGGGTATGACTGGGTAGCTGCTTTGATCCATTTCATTATCGTTCCGTATTTGTTTACATTTTCCTTTGTTTATTATTGTTTATTTTATTTATGAATTTCTGTATTCTAAATTGTTGGCTCATTGATTAACGTAGAACGAGAAAGTATTTATACACATATTCAAAATTAAACACATATATGTTTTAATTTTGAATATGTGTGTAGTAAAGGACTTAATTATTTGCGTTTATTCTTTCTTTTTTTCTCTCTGCGTCTTGAGTAATAAAGCACATATTGAAGCCGTAAATAGAGATTTAAAAGATTTAAGGTCTTCTTCATCGAAGCTTGTGGGTGTAGTAACAATGTTTTTTTTCTGGAGATTTTCGTCAAACGATGCTGATATCATAAAAGCTTACCTTAAATCATCTTTTATTTGGAAGAGTGTCCAAAAACTTAAACTTCAAACCAATACGAGAGTAGAACTTTCTAAAAACACTGACAGTGCTCAGTTCGCATCTTTTCTGCTAAGAATTGGTGATGGAAAATATACTATCTCAGGCTCAGATAATATAATTCAATTAAACGAACGTTTCGGAAAAATCGTTCACAGCAAACAACAACTCATTCAGTGCGCCTATGGAGACTTGAACTCTTTGCGATCGAGACCGTTTTCTTGGTTCTGCGAAAGAGCTATTGTGTCACCAAAAAATAGTTCAGCGGATGAAATAAATAGCCATGGGTTCCAAGTTTAAAAACAGAGTCATATCAATACAAAGCAATTGACAGTACTGTCGATGACAATGACATAGTAAACTACCGTCAAGAATTTTTCAATTCGCTCAACCCTGCATGTCTTCCACCCTGCCAATTGAATTTAGAAGTTGGCACACCGATTATGCCAATAATAAATATCAGTCCCCCAAACCTATGCAATGGCACACGCCTCCAAGTCAAAAGGCTTTGTAAAAACGTAACACAAGTTCAAATTCTTACCGGACCTGCAGTAGGAACATATGCACTTATTCCCGGGATACCAATAATACCAACAGATCTTCCCTTTCGATTCAGACGTCTACAGTTTCCAGTAAAACCAAACTTTTGCATGACAATCAACAAAGATCAAGGTCAATTATTTCAATTCATTGGGGTAGATTTCAGAGAAAATGTTTTTTCCCATGGCCAACTATATGTTGCACTTTCAAGAGTAGGCTCAAAAAATAAACAGTTTTTACTTCTTCATGAAAACGCTAAATCGGCTAACATTGTATACCCAGAAACCTTTACATAAAAAAAAATTTAATATGTGCAAATATCAGTCTATTTTTTAAGAATTTATGGGACAACATCAACTCTTTTATTAGGCTACGGTAAACATTACCATATTATTAACTTTTTACTAAAAATATGCCACAAATCACAGAAAAGGTCTTGGTTGCGTTTGGAACGGTATAATTTCATTTCATTTTTATTATGAATGACTATAAATAGAACATTATTTATAGTAAAACTAAATATTCTTAACCTTTGCGAATGAACGCGAGCACGGGTCTGCTAGTATGTCATAAAGCTCAAAACTAGGTTTATTCGTTGAGCCCTGAAGTCATCCTAAAGCGTTTTTTTTAAAACCTGAATAGGGTGATTAAACAAATTCTGCGTTTTTTGAAACCTAGGGTTGCCATCAACTCGCCCTGAAGTAGATCTAGGTTTTTAGCTGCGGCAAGTTGAGGTAAATGAATAAACGTCAAAGTCACATAAGATCTGATTTGATTTGTTATTTTTAAAATGGAAATAAAAGAATACTAAAATTAATTTTCAGCAAATTTAATTGCAAAATGGAAACCTTTTAAATTGTGGATTGTGCATAGGGCCATCAAAAAATTACTGAGAACTTAAAATTTAACATGTTTCAATTTTTAATTATTAAATGACATAACTGGCTGTTCTGTAACATAAAATTAATGGCTCTCGGGTGTTTTTTGAGAACCGACAAAACCAGGTTTTTTTGAAAACTCTTGAGATTGTCAAAAAAACCTAGGTCGACCCTGGGTAAAATCCAACGAACGAACCTACTAATGGTACAATGTCCAAATGCCCCGTTTTGGGAGCTGTGATATGAGATGAATAATGATAAGAATAAACATTGTAACATCATAATCCAAAAATTTAAAGTTGAACTGGTATAGAAAACTAACAGCTGGCCAATCAGAGATTCGACAATTACATAACTTTCCAGTCAACTACGTTTCCTGAATATGAACAATGACTTTAGCTTACTACTCGTACTACACCCATTTTTACGCCCCCACGAAACTGACATAACGATTCAAATTTCCGTGAATATATGCCAATTTTAGACAACTTTTATAGGAAACATATTTATGTACATAGGTATATAAATATTTACTAACTTACCCAGCATCTTGAGCTTCATGAGCCCGCACTACGGATAGAAGATTGTTTTTTTGTAAAAAGTCACAGCAAGCTGCATAGCTATTAATTAAATTATTCTTTATTATCAGTTGTCTCAATAGAAGGTAAAAAAAACAACTTACCTAAAAAAGTAAGAACATCCACGAACTGAATTGTGGGAATAAAAGTCTGAATTTTTTTCGTTCCCAAAATCTTCGATTGGGTCGGACCAAAGAATATCACACATAGGTCCGTAAGCCGGTGGTTCTCTGAATCTGTCCAGCTTTATTAAATGTTTTTTTTTTTTAATTTAGAATTTGGATTAATTTCTGATTTAAAAACAAAATAATAGATGTCAATTTACTTTTCTTATATCATCCAAAGTGTAGACTTCGGGGGATAATCCTCCATGAACGCAAAGGAACTGTTGATTTAATAGAGCAGCCAATGGAAGACAATCGAATGCTTCCATGCAAGCATCGTATATCTTCTCCGAATACTTAACCTTGCCTTCGTTTGAAGAAAATTAAATTAGAATACCACAAAAATAAATACAAAAAAATTATACATAGAAAGAAACGTATCTATTATCAATTACGATTATTAGATTTAGATTATAGAGTTCTACATTTACCAAATTTTACAGGTTTTTTGGGGGTATTTCAAAATTCCGTTAATTCATAATTTATATTTTCGTATCATAAGTTTTGAAATTATTTTTGTTTTCATATATTAATATTTATATTTAATATTAATATTGATAATTCATCGGAGCACACGGAAGTTGCTTGTAGACAATTAAAAATATTGTAGCTAACGTAATAGCTCTTTAGTCACTTCCATAATCCAACAAGCTGTCTCAGTTCTAGGTTTTTGGTTAATAATGAACTAACTCCCTCCTTTCCAAGCGAACTTGTCAAATCGTAGACCCACTAAGTAAGTCGATAAAACGGCTTCGACTAAAATACATCTTACTAATATTATAAATGTGAAAGTTTGGATGGATGGATGTATGGATGTTTGTTGCTCAATAACTGCGGAACGGCTGAACGGATCTGGATGAAATTTGGTACAGAGATATATTATTGTCTGGAATAGGCCACATGCCACTTTTTATCTCGGAAAAATGTATGGTTCCCGTGGAATGGTTTTTTTTAAATTTTTTATAGAGCTCATTCTACAAATAGCGATGTTTGAAGGGTAGATTCGTGGATTCAAGGGGACACAAGCGTCCACAAGCTTTTCTCAAAGCGAACCTCTGCCTATCAACTCCCACTCTCACCTCCCCTTGGTGAACATCGGATGCCTAGTACCTTAACGGAAGATAGGGTTCCAATCCCTGTGGGAAGTTTATGGCGGCAAACAACGAAAGAGGGGGAGGGGGGAGAAGTGACACAGCCTTCACGACGAAACTTCCGGTAACGGATACAGACTGGCAGACTTTGCGGCGGGGCGAAATGTCATAATCTCAAGCTCCTGTTTCCCATACCTCAATATACACAAGGAGACTTGGCGGTCGCGTCATCAACGAACCGTCAACCAAATCGATCACGTTGCGATAGACGCGCGACATGCTTCTAGTATCTTGGATGTCCGAACGTTCCGAAGGGCCAACATTGACACAGATTACTACCTGGTGGTAGCTAGACTACGTATGCGGATGATGCCACAATGCAGAGTTGATACTGTAAAAAGGTTCGATGGCGAGAAGCTGAAGTCGCAAGAGACCGCCAGACCGTTTGCTGACCACGTAACTCTTAATCTCTGAGCAAGTTTACCACCAGCATCAAGTGCAGAGGACCAGTGGCAACACTGTTAACAAGCCATCAGGAGTGCCGCCTCTGATGTGCTGGATTTCACTAGGCGACCACAACGAGACCCCTGGTTGGATGAGGAGTGCCGGTTGGCGCATGCAGCTAAGTACGAGGCCTACCAGGCAATGCTGCAGACTCGGACAAGAGCTGAAGAGAGAGTGGCTCTACCGGCTAAAAAGAAAAGAGGAACGCCGACTTCTCAGGAGGAAAAAGAGAGAGCACGAGAAGCGGGTAGTCGCGTCTTGAGGGGTGTAACGGCAGGGGTGATGTTCGAAAATTTTATCAGAGGGTGAAGCAATCCACCCAAGGATACAAAGCTAGGACGGAAGCCTGCCGAGATGAGAGTGGGAATATGGTAGTTGACACACAGTCAGTGCTGAGGATCTGGAAAGAACACTTTTCTAGATTGCTTAACGGAGAAGACAGCCAAGATACCGCTAGTAGGCAGAACGTTCCATTCAACTTGGACGAAGATGGCCAACAATTCCGTCCACCCGACCTAGCCGAAGTGCAGCTGGCGATATCCAAACTTAAGTCATACCAGGCTGCTGGTGCGGATGGTCTACCAGCCGATTTATTCAAATCAGCGGGAGATGAATTGGTAAGGAACATACACCAACTCATCGCCAAAGTTTGGTCGGATGAAAGTATGCCCGATGAATGGAACCTCGGCGTGGTGTGCCCCTTCCACAAATAAGGAGATGCTCTGATATGCATCAACTACAGAGGAATAAGTCTCCTAAGCTTTGCTTATAAAATCTTGTCGGCTATCCTGTGTGACCGCTTAAAACCTTTTGTCAAAGATCTAATTGGCCCCTATCAGTGTGGTTTTAGGCCAGGAAAGTTAACCGTCCACCACCGTCCGACAGATTTTAGAAAAAACCCAGGAATTCCAGATCAATACACACCACCTCTTTATCGATTTTAAAGTTGCGTATGATAGCGTGAAAAGGGACGAATTATACAGAGCCATGTCTGATCTCGGCATCCCTGCCAAACTCGTTCGATTGTGCAGGATGACGATGGAGAAATCTCGCTGCTCCGTCAAAATCGGTAAGAACACCACCGAATCCTTTGATGTTGAGAAAGGATTGAGGCAAGGCGACGCGTTATCATGCAACCTATTTAACATCGTTCTTGAAGCAATTATACGCAACCAACATGTCAACACCAGCGGTACAATTTATCAAAAGTCCGTTCAATTGCTTGCGTATGCAGACGACATAGACATTGTCGGCAGAACGAAGCGAGCTGTGGCAGGCGCATTTGAATCGGCGGAGGCTAAAATGGGATTGGCGGTTAATGAGGACAAGACGAAGAATAGGCTGTCATCGAGAAAGGAATCTCAACATCGTCGACTCGGGCAAAATATCACGAGGGATAGATATAACTTCGAAATTGTCAAAGACTTTGTGGGCTCCACTATATCCTCGCAAAATGACATCAGTGCAGCTATCAAACCAAGAATTACTCTGGCCAACCGCTGTTTCTACGAGCTAAGAAGGCATCTAAGTAGTAAGGCCCTCTATCAGAGAACTAAGGAGGCTTTATACAACACCCTTATCATCGCGGTCCTGCTCTTTGGGGCAGAATCATGGACATTGAAAAAATGGGATGAAATTCTGCTAGGGTGCCTTGAGAGGAAGATTCTTCGTGTGATTTTCGGTCCGGTGTGTATCGGAGGAGTGTGGAGGAGAAGATTCAACGAGGAGCTATACGGACTATACAGCGACCGACGTTGACCTGGCCAAAAAGCTTAAAATACAACGGCTGAGATGGCTGAGGCACGTGGAGCGTATGGACAGCATCGCACATACCCGACGAGTCTTCGAATCCAACCCCGATGTTGTACGCAGCACACGAAGAACCCATAACAAATGGCGCCCACAAGTGGAGAACGACCTCAAACAACTTGGTGTGCGAAACTGGAAGCGGCTAGCTAGGGACAGAGCTGACTGGAGGGGCTTGTTGTTTGAGGCCGTAGCCCATCCTGGGTTGTGAGCGCCATCAAAAGTAAACAAATAGCCAAAATAACTTTTATTCACAAGGCGCATAGAAGCACACGGATTTGCATGAAATTTGATTGGTAGAAGGATAGGGTATTGGATTCTCACACAGGTCATTTTTATCCCGAAAAAAATTAGCGGTTCCTATGGGTGAGGCTTAAATATGAAAAAAATATATACATATGCTTGGGTATTTGTTCCGTTTTCACGCCTTAACAACTGAACGGTTTTTAATTGTAGGTGTATAGATGACATTACATTGCCGTGGGATAGAAAGTCCGTATACCACCGCACGGGCATCTGCTATTAAAAATGGTGTGAAATAATTTATTGTAATTCATCAATTGAGAACGAGTGGGCCGATTTGGCTCGAACTCTTTTTTAGTTTATCGGAAAATCCAGGAGAAGGAAGAAAATTTTGGGTAAACCCTCCAGAAAATTCGGGAAATTTTAAAAATCGAAAATTGATTTTTTGTATTTAATTTCGTATGCAAATGTTCCGGAATGGCTTTTCGAATGAAAAAATAGAAAATTCTTAGTGGAAAACTTGAAAAATTCGAGAAAAACGCGAAAATTTTTTTTCTCGATGGTATATAGATAAATTTAAAGCATGATTTGATAATTTTGGACAATGTAAAGGTGGAAATTCGTTGTGAAGCTTGTAAAATTTCGGATAATCCTACTAATGTTATAAATGTAAAAGTTTGGATGGATGGATGATTGGGATGGATGGATGTTTTTTGCGCAATAACGCCAGAACGTCTGAACGGATCTGGATAAAATTTGGCATATGGACACACACATACTCGCTTATTACATAGGTCATTTTTAAACCGAAAAATGGAACCGAACAGTTCCTAAGCCTATATGGGAGAGGCTTATATATGAACAAAATATGTACTTGGTTGTTTGTTCCGCATTCTTGCCTCAACCATTGAATGGATTTTAATGAAATTTGGTAAGCAGCTGGAAGATTAGCCATGATTTATTTTTCCCAACTATTTTTGTAGTTCTTACTTTTTGAATCCAATATTAAATCTTCGATTTGTTCGCGAACATGAACATACACGACGAACATCGAACCCAACGAACATGACAAAATCTAAATTTTTGGCCAACAGCAAGCGGCTCGCCAGCCCACATACAAGAGCACAGCGAGTGCGAGCATGCTAGCCGAGCATGTTCGTCATTTGTGCCTATATTTAACGACTGAAGGGTTTTGAATTAAATTTTGTAGGTGAATAGATGATTTCATTAGATTTCCGGTGGTCCGTAGCATCTCACGGGTATCTGCTAGTATGTATGTAATACTAAAGAACGGAGATTCCGCCTGCTTCGCAAGACTGTATCGGTAGGGTCTATACAAAATATCCACAAGCAAAACTATCGAGTGAGCGTTAATATATATAATACTAGCAGATGGCCGTATGATGCTACTGACTTTCTATCTCACAGGAATATCCAAGTATAAAATTTCATTGAAAAAAAGCGTTCAGTTTTTGAGGGGTGAAAGCGGAACAAATACAAAAACTCTCTCATTTGAATCGATAATTTTTGTAGGACTAGTAGTCCTAGTAGAAGTAGTAGTTACTCATCCATTTGCTTACCAAATTTCATTAAAAGCCATTAAATCGTTGAGGCGTGAATACGGAACAAGCACCCAAGCTTATATTTTTTTTTTCATATTTTAGCCTCTCGCATAGGAACCGTTCATTTTTTCGGGATAAAAATGACCTATATATTAAATCCATCTACATATCAAATTTCATCCAAATCTGTTAAGTCGTTGATGCGTAATTGCGGATAAAACATCGAAACATTAATTCACATACATATATAATATTAGTAAGTTTCATCAATTGATAATAATTGACAATTTAATTACAAAGCATACAATTAACCTAAAAACAATATCGAAAACATTTTAAACAGTCTGATATTAAGTTGATGCATGATACTACTTAACAATTGGCTAATGTTAAGGCATTTTACAAAAATATTCTTATTTTTAAACACTTTTTAATTAGCAAGATACTAATCCTTATCTTCCCTATCTGGTAACCGTCGCATCGGAGCGGAATTTTCTCCGCAACGCATCTTCGTCGGAAATTCAATTTCAGTTCGAAGAAGCTTTCATCGGAAGAAATTTTAATGAAATACGACGACGCATTGCGATGGATATAAGCTTCAGGCAGAGATGTGCAACTTAACTGATATATCAAAAATGCGATATGTATATTTTCGATACTTTTTTATTAAATAAACACTATAAACATTTTAAACCATGAAAAATTGGGGAGAGAGTGTAATTTATTGTTTATAGAATAGAAAATATTTTTCCAATTCTAATGCGCTAGCGTTTTCAAGAAATGTAATTAGATGCACCGATTTTAAAATCAAAACTACGAGTATCTAACTATTCCAAAAATGTGTTTTGTTTCCCTTTGAACTGTCAACAAAAGAATAATTTGGAAAAAAAACTTGAAGTATATACAATATTATTTATTTAGAAAATAAAGAACATTGCAAGAACGAAAGCAATATAAGCGAATAACCTGACGAACTACTCGCCTATATAAAAATGCGTTTGCTTTAGTTTTGGAGCAGATTCAACACAAATACAAAACAAAGAATCGGTCTGATGGTGTCACGCTAAACCTATAAATATATACATATGATGTAATCAAAACTAAAACACAGCCACAACATCTGGTGTCCATCTTGTGCAATTATAGATATGCAATATTGGGATATTCGCTGGGCAGATACATCATCCGCTCATATTACTGTGAACTTGTTTTTTCGTTCAGCCAAAAACAAAAAGTCCGCAAGTTAACGTACATAAGGCTTATTTCTTCATCACTTACATTTTAATTAACAATTTCTTTAAAAAGAAAACACTTTCCGCAACGAGAACTTGTCGGAGGACTTCGGAGAATATTTGGTTTATCTGTCATAAATAAGACCATGAAATGTACTTCATTGCATACAAATGTCATGCGTTGAATTTCGTCGGACAGAATTTCCGATCTTCCGATCGGAGAATTAACTTGAAGTAAAATGTCTCCGATTGGTAGTAAATCGGAGAGAATTCCGCTCCGACGGTTACCTCGATAGAGCAGAATATCTGGATAAACTACAAGAAATCAAGCGAACATAACTTTTTGACGTTTGTAAATGTCAAAGTCGCATATGGATTTAGTACGATACTACAAATATAAAGTAGCCATTTGGTGATTTTAACTATAGTAAGAAGATATTAAGAAGATAATACGATACTAAACTCGTTTAATATAAGCCAAATCCTCCTTTTAACTTAGTGTCATTCTAGAAATGATTTACCATTATACTATATCTGGACTTTGGAGAATTTTTAAAAAGTGATTTTCATCGGCTTTATTGGTCGTAATGATGATTAAATGAAAGCAATTTTCATTTTATTTTTCCCAACGTTTCGACGGTGGTTGCCGTCTTCTTCAGGGGTGTCTTTATTTACAAAATTAAACAGAGATATAATGTTTGTACATATTGATATAAGTAAACGAACAAAATACTTACATAACGTTAAATTTTAAGATTTTTTCTTTTTTAAATTACTGAACAATAATTTGTTTAAGACATATAAAAAACAGATTAAAAACAGAATCTGAACACTTCATATTTGAAGTTTAGTCTACGTTTTATGATATTTACTGTCAGAAACTAAGGAACAGTAAACGGCTGATATATTTTGTTGGCTTGTTTGCGGTTCATATTATTTTGTTGTTAATTATATGCAGTGTCTCTAGTGTGTAACGTTTAGATGTATGTTTTTCTGTTTGGTGTGTGACCGGTATCAATGCTGTGAGAGGCCAGAGCCGTCTTCTCAGAACTTTTTTTTAAATTGAATTAGTTTAGTTTATTTCATTTAACATCAATTATAGATAATTTACATCTTCAATTAGACTAGCGAAAGTCAAAAAGTTAATGCAAAAGGTTTGTTTGTTATATAGATACATATAGTTCTAATACAAATATAATATAATTACATAAGAAGCTGGTTTAAAAAGTACAATAGTAAGTTATTTTTTAAATTTATTCTACTTGTATGGAAATTGAAATCAATATACCTAGACAGAAATAAGGTAAGTTTCTCTTACACAGCGATTTATACGTTCATTTAACGCATAGTTTGTCCTATGCTCACTTTCTCGAAGGAGACGACGCGACGTTCCCTTAGCTGTCGAGATGGTGCATAAATGTCAATCAAAGATAGCAGAAAACGGCATTTAATATCACTATTTAAAATGTCACTTATAAACATAACAGGGTAAATGTTCCTTCTATTTACAAGTGATTGAAGGCCGAGAAGTTTGCATCTAGTAGGATAGGAGGGAGTTTCGGTGTTCCAACCTAATTTCCAAACTACAAATCGAGTAATTTTTTTTTGAATATTTTCAATCCTTTTCGAATAAATGTTGTAGTAAAGATTCCAAATCACACAACAATATTCTAAAATAGACCTTATATAAAAGGTATAAAGGGATTTTAGAGTATATGGATCCTTAAAGTCTGGAATTGCGTTTAATAAAACCTAGCGTGGAGTTTGCATTGGTTATAATATATTCCACATGTTTAATGACATTTAATTTTAAGTCAAAAACTAACCCAAGATCTTTTGTTTTCTGATACTCTATAAAGAACATGATCCTCAATTTTGTACCCGAAGATGATTGGTGAAAAATTGCGACAAAAAGAAAAACAATGCCATTTAGAAACATTCAAGAATAATTGATTTATTTTACACCATTCTGTTTGCCTTAGAAGGTCATCTTGTAAAAGAAAGCAATCATCGACAGATTTTATAAATCGGAAGAGTCTTAAATCATCAGCAAATACTAGTCGAACGGAATTAGAAAAGATGTCAGGCATGTCATTAATAAATATAATGAAGAGAAGTGGACCCAGATGGCACCCTTGGGGTACTCCTGAAGATACATTTACAGAAATCGAAAGTATTTGTTCAATTGATACGATCTTTTAAGTAAGATATCAACCATTTGAACATACCTGAGTGAAAACCCAATCTCTGCATCTTCTCAATCAAGATTAAGTGACTAACTCTATCGAAGGCCTTAGCAAAATCGGTGTAAATCACATCAATTTGATATGCTTCTTCGAGCTTATTCAAAACAAAATTAGAAAAGATTGAAAGATTGGTACTTGTTGATCTTCCTGCAACAAAGCCATGTTGAAACAAATTGAAATAAATTCTTTCAATAAAAAAGCCAAATTAACGTGCACAATTTTTTCAAAAAGTTTTGGAATAGATGACAGTTTACATTTTGGACGATAGTTAGATATTTCCTGCTTAGGGCCGCTTTTGTGAATTGGTGTAATAAAAGATTTTTTCCACTCTGAGAGAAATTCACCGCTAGCGAGAGCGTTATTAAATATATAAAAAAGGGGGACAGAAAGAGCGGCTGCGCATTTCTACAAGACGATTGGAGGAACTCTATCAGGACCGGGATTGTTGTCACAATCCAAATTTAAAAGACCATCCTCAATTTCGGAAGTATTAACCTCAAAATGACCAATGTCAACCAAATGTTCGTAACTACAATATTTAGTACTTCGAGGATGTACTACATTTGAAGTAGTGTAGTTAGATTTAAAATATTCACTAAATAAATTACAAATATTCGGGAGATCAGAATATGTAGAACCCATGTATTGCATAGAGCTGGGAATACCATTTGATTTTTCTTTACTTTTGATAAAGGACCAAAAACACTATTTCTGTTTAAATTCAATTCAATTGAGAAATTTGAGAACATATAGTTTTTGTACAGAAATTTGTTTAGAAAATCGAATTCTCTCGCCAACCTGATATAATTAGTCTTTAATGCAGTATTGTGAGGATAACTACGAATTAGTTTGTAAGCCTTGTTTTTTCTATTACTTAAATTACAAAACCTTTTACTAAATCACGGAGGTTTTGAATTTTTGTTAGTTCTTACTTTAGATACATTAATATTAATTGCCTCTTTCAGATTATCCATAAATAAATTATAGGAATGAAATGAATTCAAAGAATGAAAATTTAAACACCACGGAATTTGAGACATATAACTCGCTATGCTTTCAAAATTAGCCTTTGCGTAATTTAATTTAAAATTATTATGGTTAACTGATTTAAAATAATCATAAAAAGAAAAGTGAACAGTTAATGCATTATGATGAACAGAGTTGGGAAAAATTGGATATAATGATTTATCTACTAATATGTACATATATTTAATTCTCTATCAGCAAAAACAAGATCGTGTACGCGATTAAAATCATTCTTACAACAATTAAATTGAACTAAATCATAACTAGCAAAAGAATCAATGACCTGGATTTCATAATCATTATTAACATTGAAAGGTAAAAGTTGAAACTCTACGTGATCATTAACCCAATCGATATTTGTTAAATTAAAATCACCTAAAATAATAATATGATCATTTTCATTGAGCTTTGATAAATAAAATTGACAGTTTTTTTCATGAATTTTATAAAGATCTAGTGTGCTTCTAGGTGGAATATAACGCAGCGGTTTGCAATGATGATTTTAACTATAATTTGGTCAACGTCGTACGAATGTGAATAAGCAGACGAAGGCAAAAACATCTCAACCCATGAGAAAGCGGAACGAACTGCAAGCATTACACCTCCCCCTCTTTCTAGTCCAGTTGATATTGAGCAGCGATCTTTGGGAAAGACGGAATAATCATTGTTATTAAATATTTCGGAATTGTTGTGATTGCTTGTCAACCAAGTCTCGGTGAGCGCCATGAAATCGTATTGTTTGGAAGACGAAGCTAAGAACAATTGTGGTAATTTTGACCGCATGCCTCCTATATTTTGGTAATAACCTAAGAGATCATTACGAGAACAATGCTTGGCGTGTGAAGAAGAGAAATGGTTGATGTTGGTTGTCAATGAGATGGTAGTTGTTCGGTTCGCGTAGATGTTGGTGGGGGTGGTGGGTGTGGGTGTGTTGATGATGATGATTCATGCTGAGGTGCGATTGATGGCATAATAGAGTGAGGTGGTGAATCATTATTTCTCGCGAGACAATTTTTTTTATTTGAACAAAGCATGGTCATAAGAAAGCATCCATCAAAGATGATACCTTAGAAGATGGTGCACTTAGTTTCTCTTAAGTTTTATTACATCGGCGTCTTTTTTAACTAACATAAATCATTTAAACAGATTAGGTGGAATATTTGTTTTTTTCGATATGTGGTTAATGATGTCATCAGGTTTAGTTTCAGTGTAAGGCCACTTGTAATCGGGTAGTGCACAAAAAGAAGATGAAGAGTCAGTGCCGATTATTTTCATCTCGCTTGAGGGTTTTTTTTTTATTGAAACGAGCTGGTTTCCATTCAGAGTTGTTCTCAATCATGGGGATTGAGAAATTTATAATTATTGGCTGTGGTGGATCAGGATTAATTTGAGAAAATAATAAGGAATTAATTATTGCAGCTTTGACTGTTTCCGTTGCCAGATCTATGCTGGTAGAAGAAGACGGTAGATTTTCTTTTTTTTTTTAGAGTGATTGACGATAGTATGCAACTTAATGGAAGGTGATTCGGAATCTCTTAAAGGGGCTTTGGTATTTTTTTGCGGTTTTACGTGGAGGAAAGTTATTAGTAAAAAATAATTTGAGAGCATTAAGGTCAGTTTTTATCTAACTTACGCTCATTGAAAGTTCATGAAAATTATTTAAGAAGGTGGAAAGGTTAAAATTAGCACAAGAGTTACATTTCCAAAACAAGTTTCTATTATTTAATGATTTAAATTCATCATCGGATAACTCGGCACAATGTTTATGAAAATTACGACAACAGAAATATCCGCACTCAATGAATTCAGAATTTTTCGAACGTTTTCTGGCAAGATTGCAACTAGCACAAATCTTAGACATTTTAAGAATTTGCTATAACCGACTCTAAGCGAAGTTAGGCGAATATCTGACTTGTGGTTCGCCATTCTTTGTCGAAGGAGTTGTTTGCTGGTGCCGATGTAGCAAAGATTGCAGAATTCATCAGTTTTCCCTTGGCAATTTGTTTTATAAACTACGTCTGAACGACGATCTTTGTCGGTTTTCGTCTTCAGGTTGGTGAATAGGGATGCAACTGCTGTCTGGTTTGACCTATGTATATGCCAAGTTGACTTCCGGGTTGTTTTTCGCGACCATTTCTTTGAAATTTTCGGAAACTTTGGGCACATAAACGACACTCTTATAAACACATCTCCTCTCTTCCAACTTATTTTCAGAACGAACTTGGTGTTTTTGACGAAGTATCAAGTTCATTATAACTTCTGTCGGAAAGCTCTTGTCTAAGAGTGTTTGCGAAACTTTTTTTTTCGTTAGCGGCGTGGAATTTTCGTTCACTCAACGCAAAGACTTTTTTTTATTAAGTTCGACGCAGTGTTTATACGAATGTGCTTGGCTCGATTAGATCGGAAATTGACAAGTCTCCCAGATGCCATATATTTCTGGTACAAGTCGAAAAAAAGTCGATCATTTTCGCAGTAAACCTTAACGTCCAAGAACGCTATAGATCTGTTTTGTTCCCTCTCTACGGTGAATTGTATTTTTTCATTAAACTGGTTAAAGCATAGTAAGCCATTTTCAATTTCTTCTCAATCCACAATCGCAAAGATATCGTCAACGTATTTGGCTATAAACTTAGGCCCGTAGCTTAGTTTAAAACATTCCGCGAGTAAAAAATCTAAAACAAAGTACGCAATCGTCGGTGAGAGAGGATTTCCCATTGGCATTCAGTGTACTTGTTTGACAAATTGTCCTTAAATTGCAAGTAGTTGTTATCTTTGAATCAAAAATTTAATAATTTGATAAATTTGTTTTGGCTCAGCTTGGTATTTTCAGTAATAATTTCCCATTTCTTTTTAATAATGTTGATTGCAAGCTGAACAGGAACATTAGTAAAAAGCGAAACAGCGTCATAAGAAACCAAAATATCGTTTATGTCAAGTACAAAATCTCTTGCTTTGGATTTAAACTCCAACGAATTTTTACAGAGTGAGGAAATTTTTGCGTGACACACTGTAATATTTTACCCAGGTACTGTGAAAGTTCGTATAAAGGAACTTTCATCGATGACGTTATCGGCCGGAGATACATGTTTGGCTTTTGAATCTTTGATAAACCATATATTGCAGGTATTTGTGCTGTGTAGGTAGTCATAATTGCTTTTTCCCTATCATCTATCATCTTGTTGGTGTGCAACCATTTCACAAATTCATTATTTTTGTTTTGAAGAGTGGTGAGGGGGCTTGCTCTTCCGACCCTGTTTGTAGAGCAGTCAGACAGTAGTTCCGTCATCTTGTCTTCATATTCCGTCATATTCATCGGAACAGTCACATTGCCTTTATCAGCTGCTACAATTATGATGTTTTTGTGTTTTTTTAAGAAAACTTACAACATCTTTATGTACATTCGTGATGTATTTGTCGAATGCATCGTTGTGGTGGTAACGTTGAAAAGAGTGAAGTATATTGCTATACTTAGCTCTAGTTTCTTCTTGTCCTATTTCACCTTTTTCTGTTCTTATGATTCCTTCGCAATCTGCAATGAGTTGGAAAAGAGATAACGTATTTTTGCCAATTGCCAAAGAAAATTTCTTTCCCAAGGACATAAGCCATTTGATTTCGACGGGAAACTCTACGTCACTTTTGTTTGCAAACCAATCGTCATGCATTTTAATGTTTAATTTTTTCCATAGAGCAGCTTTGAGTTGATTAATTTTTTGTGTGGATTTCTTCTTTTTCTTTTTTCGTGCAAACGTTACACACTAAGGACAGACATATAATTAACAACAAAAATAATTAGAACCGCAAACAAGACACACAAAATATATCAGCTGTTTACTGTTACCTAGTTTCTGACAGTAAATATCATAAAACGTTGACTAATCTTCAAATGTGAAGTGTTCAAAATCTGTTTTAATCGTTTTTTTTTTATATGTCTTAAACGAATTATTATTCAGTAATTTAAAAAAAGTAAAAATCTTAAAAATTAACATTATGTAAGTATTTTGTTCGTTTACTTATATCAATAAGTACAAACATTATATCTCTGTTAAATTTTGTAAATAAAGACACCCCTGAAGAAGACGGCAACCACCGTCGAAACGTTGGGAAAACTAAAATGAAAAATTCTCCAAAGTCCAAAAAAAAAACTCAGTCAAAATCTTCCAAAACATTATACTAAATCGACTAAGATTTTGCGCCAATTTAGTTACAGTATAGTACCTGAACTGAAACAAAACAGATTTGCTAGTCTTTACTCTGTACTGTTGATTTGGTTTAGAGCTTTGGTGTTGCTTTGCTTTACTGGAATATTGGAACAGCAGCTTCATGTTGTGTGTGTATGTGCTTTTTGGCTTGTTGTGAATAAAAGCTTTGTTGACTATTTGTATAATGCGCAGATGTTATATGTGCTCTATGCAAAGTTAAAACAAATCTATCCCACGCGAACCATACACTTTACAGGGATGAAAAGTAGCCTATGTGCTATTGCAGATTATAATCTATCTCTGTGCTAAATTTTATCCGCATCTATTCAGCTGTTCTGGCGTGATTGAGCCACAAATATCCATCCATACAAGCTTTTACATTTATAATTATTTTGGTGGTGGCAATGGCGCAGTGGATATAGTTCATGACTGCTAACTTAGATGTGTGGGTTCGATTCCCACGCTAGGCAGCATTCTTTTCTATATCTCTAATTTTAATTGGATTTTATCCGAGGGTTAAAATGAGATAGTAAATACCTAATTCTCAAACCCACTGTGCCAACAAAAAAATTCTTTTTAACTAGTGCCGTGCAATTCAGGTTGCATTTAGCAGACCTTAGGTCTTACAGACATATAGTTAAAATTATTATTATTATTAGTATTGGTAGGATGAAAAATTAAATATAGTCGTACCTATGTTTTTGCAAGGCCTGTCCTATGTCGTTCTTATTGCGAATTGATTCCTTAATTTCGCAGATTTTTGTAAACTTATTAATTATCAAAATTTACGTTTTTAATTAAGTTAAAAAAAATAATAAATTTAATAGAATCTTGCCCATCTTGTTTGGAAATACAAGCTTGGAGCATAAAATTTTAACGTATTTTATGTTTCCTTACATTCTTGCTTAAAGGTGAAGTACTCAGTTAAATGACGGCATTCATGGTTACCTCGAAGTAAAAATAATGTATTTGGATAGCATATTTTAAGAGACCACAAATAAAGTACGCACTAGAATACAAACAAGAAAAGACAGTGTTATTTAAAATCTTTTGGTTCCAAAAGATAGTTAGGTTTTTTTTGTAAATATATGTAAATTACTTCAATACTAAAATATCCTCTATCAACGTAGTCGCCAAGAAAGAGATATCTCGTTGTTGCAGGTGGGCCACCGACTTCGAACAACTTAACCAGATCGTAGAATTGTCCGTGTATGTCGCCACAAACTTAATAATTAATAAATTTAAAACATAATTTCCTTAAGTATATATGTACCACCTACCTGTAACAGGAGCTTCGATATTAATCATGTTTTTTTCGGCTCGTAGTAAAGCAGCGCCTTCTTGTAATATTCGCAAAGCTGGTTCTTCTTCGATTCTTCCTTCAATTATGAAGTGGTTTTTGAGTAATTCAAAATTTGGTTCGCCATTTTTGCTATCGAAAATTTCACTCGATGTGAGCTTATGACTTGGTGGATAAGGTACTTCTGCAAATAAAATAAAAACAACGTAACTAAATTGTAAACTAAAATAGCAGATAGCTGTAACATGTGTGTGAAAAGGCGCATTCTATATACAATTAGGGGGTCAAAATACCTTTGAAAAAGTTCCCTTCATAAATCATGTATAGATATGTCCTATTGAGCCGAAAAACCATCCATCTAAAATTTGTGTGTACTTTTGCGCCATGAATTTGCTCTTGTAATTTTGATAAACCTATCTTGTATACGTTTTATATAACTTTTATCTCACTAGGCAATGACTTAGCGCGAGCGTGCGTTAAGCTATTTAGACGTCATAGGACTCTTTCTTCATGTAATTTCGAAAGTATTGTGCCTCAAAAATGTATGTGAGCTTCATATAGCCAAATACCAATCAATGCGCGTGTTTTATTGATAAATGTGTAAGCAACACAGCAATGGAACATAATACTGCCGATAATATTATACATAAGGCCTTAGAATATTTAACGACTGAATCGCATGTATTTGCTCTTATCTTCGATCACATCATAAGTACAAGATTTTTAGTAGAAACGGCTCAATATATTTTTTGTATTTTTTACTTATATATATTTTTTTATATACAAATTTTTTTCTAAACAAATTTTTAGTATGGCAATTTTATATTTTTAATAATATAAACTTAAAAACTGAATTTAAAAAAAAAAATCGTCCAACCATTTTCGAAATATTGAATCGAAGAAAAATATTTTTCAAAAATGTTTGCAGTATTATTTAGAATTCGAAGGACCTCTTATACAAACAAGTTCCTCGAAATCCGTGGAGCCGCTTATCAGGAAGTCGAAAATAAAAAAAATTTGTTGTATGGCAAAAACGGTTAAAAGCAAAATATGTAAAAAACAATTTGGACAGGAATGTAGACGTTAGAGCCATTTTCGAGATAATTAAGATGGTAGAAATATCGTATTGGAAGTACCGTTATTTTTGGGGCTAAAAAAGATTCAAAAATCTATTTGAGGCGATCTGCGCAAAATCTGGGTTTGATATAACCAAACTCTTTCCTAGAATGACCATATTGCATGTGCTCTAGGCAAAACTTTTGGACACTTTCTGTGTCCGGTGACTACTTGACAAGGCACATTAAAAGAATTTTGGTCGAAACGTTAATTGGCCCTATATTATTTTATGGCAGTTTAATCTTCTAAAGTGCTATGAGCGAAAACTTAAGTGTTGACCTTAAAAATATTGTTCGATTTGTTAATTCAAAAAAAAATCTAAATCCTTAACAAGTTAATTAAGTTTATTATTACAAGAATTATAAAAGAAAAGTGATAAATAATCAGGTAACATTAGTTAATAACCTAAAAAATCTCATTTGTATCCGCTTCTGATGTCACATGACTGACAACAAAGGAAAAGTTGATCCTCTCCCGATAACCCCATTATTCCTAAATCAACATTGGCTACCAGACCTGCAAAAACACACTATTCTCGTTTAATTATGCCAATATCCGTGGCAGATCTTCAAAAAATAAAAAAATAATTGACTCAGAACTGCAAAAGCAGCTTGCAACAGCGAGCGCCAGGCTCGCTACGTAGGACGATCTGCAGAAGTTGAACGATGAAATAAACTCTGCGAATTCACAATGAAGAAGTGAACCGAAAGGTTAAACAATTTGAAAACAGGTGTGATGTATTGGAAGAGGAGCTTGAGATGCTGAACCGGGAACTACGTGGTAAGAACGTCATTCTCACAATCCCGAACCATAATGTTGACCCACAAGAAAAGATACAAACCATCAGATAACTTCTACTGCGCGACCCGCAGAAAAAAGCAGAGACAAAGGCGCATAATTTTAAACGATTTAGTAATATGTAATATGTAAGTAATCATTTTTAGTATGATACTACGTTAAACAAAGGATTTTGCTAATCTTAATCTTATTAACATTTTCCTAAATTAAAGTTTTATTTTTAGCAACTTAAAACACAAATCTTTTATCTTTGCTTAAATGTACATTTCGGAAGCTATGCTTCCATCGTAAGTAAGCTCTATTTAAATAATAATGACATTTTGATATTAATATTAAAATTCAATACAAAAACAAATTCCCAAATTGGTTGCAATAGCTGTGTTTTATTGGGAAATTTATCCACCGTAAGTTTATAAGTCGTAGCATTTTACATACAATATACTACGGTCGATAAAATGCTAAAGTAGAAGTTACGGTGGATGGCTGGTTTACGTTTATTCGAGTCTCGAATTTGATTTTGTCAGTTTTGTTGGTACGATTGATAATTGGATTGAATCTTTATGGATGTGTTCATATAGTGTTATAATTATTAATTTCATTCGTAAGACAAATCGATCTTTTTGATTCTTGGCCAAGTGGCCAACTACAGTTTATATTTCTAAAATTTTAGATAACTCCTTTTTTTAATAAATTATAAGCTGTTCTTCTGAAAAGTTTCTGACCTTTACTATTAAAAACTGTAGATTCTTCGCTCAATTATTTTGTGGAGTCCCAATCGGTCCCGATCGGACACAGTCCTACTGAACCGAAGGCGCTCTTCTCCACCTTGAGGGATGACGTCTCGACCATACAGGAGTCGCCTATCCACAGTTTTCCGGCTGACGTGGTAGATGAGCGGAACCGCCCCTCCATCCTGTATCAGCCCTCGACTGTCTAAATAGAGGAATGCCTCGGGAGGGATGTAACCACTTAACCGCGCACTCTCAAAATATTTGTTATTGGGGTAATAAGCCCCAAAAATTAAGCTGTTAGTTGAGGATATCGCTCTTGCAACGTGACCCCGAATCAGCTTGAACAAAAAACTATCTATTCTGTTTATGTTGGCTCCGTTGTATAGAACCTGGTTGGAATAATATCTTGTGTACTCCGACTCTGGTGTTCTGTGTAATCCAAGGCAACGTCTAAGACATTGCCTCTCAAACACCCGAATCTTTTCCATTTGAGATGGGGCAACGTTGAACCACACCGGGCATCCGTCGGCAATCATCGGCCTGATGAGGGCCATGTAGAAAATCACCTTCACCCTGCTGTCAAGACGGCTGCTATAAAACAGTCGTTTGTCAAGGCAAAGGCTCCCCTAGCCCTGGCCAAAGCAGCACCTATATGTCTGTCGAAATACAGGTACTGATCCAACCAGATGCCAAGGTACTTTACAACACTTTTACTCGCCAGTGGATGTTCATATGGCCCTACGATCACCAGCTTGCGCCAGTTCTTTCTCGTATCCCTTGAGGCGCTAGACAACGGAGTCCTAAACAAAAAAGTTTCTGATTTCTGGAAGTTGATTTTCAACTTCCAGTCATCAAAATATCGCTGAATCTTGTCGAAGTCACTCTGCAAAAGATTTTTAATGACCTCAATTGTATTAGCTGTTCTGTACGCAATTAGATCGTCGCCGTACGCAATTGCCTGAGTTAGACTACCTATCAGAACGCTGGTTTAAATGCTGAATAGAATCGGCGAGTTAACCGCTCCCTGCTGAAGACCATTATTAATATTAAAGATTGCGGTAGAAGTTACATCGCCACTCTTGACAACAAACTTTCTACCATTTAGCATGTCATAAAGCATATACAATAGAGGTTTACTTATAACTAGTCTGGTTAGCTTAAGATAGAGACCTTCTAACCATACGGTGTCTAAGGCATTCTCCAAATCAACCTGACCGGCACCCGTACACTGATTTTTAGTTTTGTTCCATTGGATATCAGAAACAAGTTTAGACGCGGCATGAATTGTGTCATGTCCAGCATTAAAACCGAACTGATTATCCGGGATGATATTTTTGTGTCCTCCGCCCACTTTAACAGGGCTCTATTAATAACCTTTTCAAATACTTTGCTGATACCCGGAAGAAGACTTATCGAGTTGTCCTTTCCCTTTTTTGGGAGAGGGTGCACCACAGCTGTCTTCCACCTCACTGGATAATATGCATTATTCAGCGCGTTGTTAAACAGTGTGGTATAAATGTCAACTGCTTCTTGAGGCAAATGTCGTAGTACAACGTTGGATATACCATCGACTCCTGCAGACTTCTTTTTCTTTAATGAATCGAAGATGAGCTGGAGCTCATTCTTCAAAATTAACAGGGGACTGGGCCCATTTCGGTCGGCGATTATGGCGTTTGCCAAATCTTCATCATTAAACTCGCTAAAACCAAGGTTCTCAGATCGCCATTCGCTTATATTGTTTCGGAGCCATAAGTGATGAAGCAGAGCTCTGTTGTCCAGGTCATGATTCGGGCGAATGCTAGCATTCACCTTGTACACTTGCTGGAAAGCAGCTCCCACAGCCTCCACCTTCTCCTGCGGATCTTCGATTATGAAGAGGTCATCGTCCAAGACGGCGTCATCTGGGTCTATGCCTGCTGTCAGAAGTACGGCTCTGTTTTGTGTCGTCCTCTGGAGCTTAAGACACGGAAGGTCGTTTTGATCTTTTCTTCTGAATATCTTATTAATTTGTGGGAACATACTCGGGTCGGTAGGGTTCACGGCCCGAATTTTGTTGTCCCAAAACAAATTAATGGACAACCTATAATTTTCTTTGATCAATTAGTTGATGTTTTTGATGGACGACTTCAGTGTCCTTATCTCCAGATCTCGTGTGTCAGTAAACCGTCTGTACAAGCGTTTTAGTCTTGTCAGTAAGCCACTTTTTTGTCTGTGTAATGCATCAATTGTCGCGTTACGGTACATGTCAGTTGCGTTACGTTCTTTGTATTTCGGTATTGTCCTGTTCATTGTTCGTTGAATTGTTTCATCCATTTGTTCTAAGTGTCTGTCAATTTCAGTATTTGTCATGTTCCTGTCATTTGGTGGGGATATACCATTTGATCGTAATTCGCTCAATAAGACGTTCGAGAAGCGTGGCCACTGCACCTTACTGTAATTGTAAGTATGCACCGGTACATACTCCTCCAACTCCATAAGCGCGTTCGGAAGTTGTATTACGGCGGCGAGTCCGCAGTGGTCACTGTCGTACTCGATCGTTCTTAAACAATTTTTAGACCGATGGCCCACAGTATCAGTAATTGTTAGTCTTGCGTCTTTCAAAAATAGATCCAGATAGGCACCGCTTCTTGGAAACGATGGCCTGTCTGTAGCGAGAAGTTCAATGCTATACTCCAGGTTGTATCGATCCATCCAATTATACAGATGGTTACCACGAGTTTTTTGTATTTGATTTCCCCAATCTATATGTTTGGCATTCAAATCACCAGCCAATATGTAGTAGTTTTCTTCCGAGCTCAATCTTAAGCATTCAAAAAGCTTTTCAAGCTCTGTTATAAACTGTGTGGGCTGAGGTGTTTCCGGTGCATATGCAGCGATCACATACATTCGCTTCCCCTCTTGGAGATGAATGTATATGATGCATGCCTCTAACGTCCGAAATTTACGCACATCACTATTATATATTACCTTATGACTAATGCCTTTGCGTATAAAGATTGCGACGCCCCCTCCTTGAGTGGAGTTGGGTCGGTCTCTCCTTACGATATTGTAATTGTTGTTAGTCAATTTATGTTTCTGGTTAAGCTTAGTTTCGCTAGCCATAAACACATCTGGACTTATGTCTTTAAGCAATTGGAATAAATTCGCTCTACGTTCGGTCCTAATCAGTGAATTTACATTCACAGCTAGGATCTTAAAGGGCCTCTCCGGCAGCGCGCCCTTAACCTCTAAGTGGCGTTAAGCTCGGCAAAACAGAATAGAGATAATCCACCCTAGTCGCCTGCTCCCTGATCTGGTTTTGGAGGCCGTTCAACTGGCCCTGGATGGCCAGTAGGACGCCCATAATATCCGCCTGTGCCGCCGGCGCCTAAGGCACGGGGGCCTGTTGGGCGACCTTTGGTGTAGGCTGTACCGTGCTTCCTCTTCCTGACGCCATTTGGGCGTAAGAAATTTGGGGGTTGACGGGCGTTGTTGTAGGAGGGCGCGCTGTTGGACGCTTTTCTACCACTGTTTGCTTTGCTGCTTTATTGTTTTTTATAAGCTGAAACGTCGGGCATCCCCGATAATTAGCAGGGTGTCCGGCGCCTCGGCAGAGTACACATTTAAGCTGGGTCCTATCTTCGACCCGTTCCTTTCCTAACTTGCATTCATCTGCATTGTGGTTCTCTCCACACTTAACGCGTTGTGACTGCATTTCGCAGTTTGCTGCGGCGTGGACGAACCTTTGGCAGCGCATGCATTGAAGCATGTCGCCGCGCCTTTTTAATTTGTCCCAAGTTACAACCTGGTAGTTGAGGACGGATATACTCCTCAAACTATCCAGTTTGGTGCTGGGTGAGAGTTGAACAAGGAAGAAGGGAAGACTCCGCTTCTCCCGCCTAGCTCTAACTGTAGCGAACGGCTTGACCCCGATAAAGTCGAGATCGTCATTCGCTTTTTGGCGGAGTTCATTTAAGAGCACCTGTGGTTTCGTGCAGGAATCTATGCCCTTCAAAAGGACCGTTTGAAATTTTTCGGTTTTAGGGGTGAAACTAAAGAATTCAGTAGTAGTTTCTTTTAGCAACTCTTTAATTTTTTTGTGCTGTTCCAGAGTGAAGCACTGGATAGCATGCCTATCGTTATTTAATCTTTTAATGGTAAAATTTTGACCTATGGTCAACTTACATAGATTTATGGTATCCTGTAACTCCATTTTATAAGTATTTATGGGTGGCGCCTTTTCTTTTTTCGTAATCGGCGGCTGTGGCTGCTGCTGCTGCTGAGACTGACTTTTCTGCTGCTGTTGATTCTGCTGCTTTTGAATCTGCTGCTGCTGTTTTTCTTGCGGTTGTTTCTTGGCATGTGTCTGCTGCTGTTGCTGTTGTTGTTGTTTTTGCCGTTTTTGTTTTGGTTGCTGCTGTGGCTGTTGTTTTTGTAATTGTTCTTTTTTCTGTTGTTGTTCTTTTTCGTCGAGTTCTTTTAGTTGCTTCGCTCGGCGCGCTTCTTGGCTGGCCTTAACTTTGCTTTTTATCTTTTCGATTTCTGCCTCCAAAGCTTCAATTTGGGCGATCATTCTTTGTTCCTCGTCCTCCTCAGATGATGCCTCTGATGTGGAGAGGTTCACGAAGGCAGTACTATCGCCCGTCGTGAAGTGCCCTTCTCCTTCCTCAGACATATATTCTATACCCTCTTCGGGTGAAGTGTCTAGCTGGGTTTGTCTTGCTGCCTCTGACGTCTCGTCTATGTCGGACGTATGCACCCCAGCTGGCAGCTTTGCTGAGGTGGCCGTGGATCTCCTCTTTACCAAATTTGGTGCGCACTTGATCCTCTTTCTGCGCTTTGGATTAGCATCGGATGATGTTGCCGTTGTTGTTATTGCTGTTGATGTTGTTGCTGCAGAATCACTGCTTGTAATTGGAACATCTTTCGATGTTCCCTCAGCTGATGCCATCGCTGGCCTCATTGGCCCTAGGACACCTTTCGATGCCCCGGTGCTTAAACTCCTCCTCCTTTGTTCGTTTTCCCAACCAATAAAGTTTACCACTTCACGGTTGTGAAAAAAAGCTGATAAAGTTCTGATGCCCGGCTGGGAATCGAACTGGCGACCCTCGGATTCTCGGTCGGCCACTCTACTACTGTGCTACTGCACCACTTGATTTAATTAACTTAAGCTCACACACAAAATTTAATTTGGAAAAACTGGGAGGCCGAAAACGTGTTAACACCTCCACAGTACGAGATCGACTGATTATGCAGAATCTCCTAGATAGCCTAAACACAAATATAAACCAAAATGTTTCAATTTCTTTTTTAACTTCGTATTTAGTAGTTTCTTAGCATAATCTCGAATGCATAAAAAAACTATTTGCCTACAACTACAAACAACGGTACCTTCCATACAAATGTTAAAAAAAAAACTATAAGAAAAAAAAGGTTTTCTCAAAAACGGGTCAAAGAATTTGATAAAAAAAATGAGTGATTTTTTTTTTATTTTAATCAATGCATTTTCTATGTAGATAGATAGATAGATAGATAGATAATTTCTTTATTTAAAAAATATAAATTATTTACATTATTTATTCTTTAAGTATAAGGACATGGCTATTCTGCCGTCTGCCTGAACGACATTTTATAACAAAATACAGTTTATATATAAAGAAGTTAAATTCAAATAATAAGCATAACATAAGTTAATTAACTATAGAAAGTTTAATTTAAAAATTTATTAAAGCATCAATAGCGTTTTCAACAATTTTGAGATGATTCAAAAACACAAAAATAGATGTATCAATGATTTGAAACAAAAAATTATATCAATTTTGAAATGATTTGAAACACAAAATAAAAATTTATCAATTTTATAATGATTTGAAACATAAAAAATTAGTAAGTATTTAGAAACATTGTTTGAAACTTCAAATTGCAATAACTGGTTGTAGAGCTATAGAAAACTATTGCGATAATTAAGAGCATGTTTGCAGTATCTATAAACCGTTGACCATCCAAGATCTCCATTAAGGATTTCATAGAGTCGAGTAGGGGGAAGATAACTCAATTCAAAATGCAGTCGTCGAATCTCTTGAAGTAAAGGACACGTTGCAAAGAAGTGGGTGATGTCTTCTGGTTCTCCTCTATTACATAGCATACAGATTTGTGTGAGATCAGTTCGATGCGGCATAGCGTTAAGATTCAAGATTTCGACTCGGGCTCTAAATATGTAGCTTATAGCTTCAGAAGAAAACTCGTTGCTGAAATAGTTAGCCTGCGATGTTATTTGGTGGTTGAGGTACCTGTATACATTTCTTGACACAGTTGTTGAGGCTCTTGAAATATGTTGTCTGAAAATATTTTCATCAGTTTTGGTGATAACATCATTGAACATATTGTGCCATTCATTCAAATTGGACTCCCTAAAAGATAAATTACTGCCATTTGAAGAAGCTAGCTGGTTCCATTCCTTAAACGGGGAGGCATTTGTTTGCATGAGCCTTGCCATAATGGATTTGTGAAGGCTTCTTTCATCCCTCTTCATAACTTTCATTATGTAGTCTGAATTGGTTTTCAGGTTTATAATGTAAAGAGGCGTTAGACCAGACTCCACATATATAGCATAATTGGGCGTTGAAGAAGGCAATCTGAACAAGCGTTTGAAGAAATATCTTTGCACGGCTTCAAACTCGTCCAGTTGTAAATAACCAAAAATTTGGGTACCGTAGCACATGCAGCAGTTCACTGTTGCTTGAAAAACGCGATATTTGGATGTATGATCGATTTTTTGGTTAGAGTAGAACTTAGGCCACATTACGTTTAAAGCTAGTTTGGCTTCGTTGCTTTTCTCTTTCACGTGTTTCGAAAAATTCAGATTGTACGAGAGCAAGACTCCAAGATATTTGAAATAATGAACGACCTCGATAGGCGCGTTGTTTAGGGACCAGCTTTCCTCCGGGAGCCTTCTTCTCTGACGCGGTTCAAATATCATTATTTTTGTCTTGTTAGAATTGACACATAGACCCCAGAATTCACAAAAGGAATTGAGTTTGTTGATTTGCAGCTGAAGGGTAGATGGCTTGTCTGCCAATAAAACCAAATCATCGGCGTAGAGCAAAACCTTGACTTGTATACCGGCAAAGAGTATTCCTCCCGGAAGTACATCACACACGTCATCAATAAACAGGGCGAATAATATCGGGCTTAATATACATCCTTGGGGGACGCCTGTTGTGGTTTCAAACCATTCGGAGAATTTAGCTCCATCCCACACTGATGCAGTAGATGAGGCAAGAAATTTGAAATAAAACATTAAGAATTTTCGAGAAACTCCTAACGAAGACAATTTGTACATCAAGGCATTTCTATTTACATTGTCAAAGGCTGCTTTGAAATCCACAAAACAAGCATTTTCTATGTACAATTTTAATAAGATTCTTAAAGTATATATATATATATATATATTTTATACAACAGAAACTTCACTGTGTCATGGACGTTGGCCATGGACGGTATTCGCTTCACTACATGGATATGGACTTGGCGTACATTTTTGTGATCTGATTGTTTTTTTTTTCTGGACATGTGCATGGAAATGGCAAACCAAATGTTAACTATTTGTTCCTTACTCCGCGTCTGTGAAGTGCATAGTCTGATGAGTGAATTTAGAATTGAAAGCAAAACATACTCAGAAAATTTGTAAATTGACTTGAAAAATAAAATTCTAGCCATCGATCTAGTCAGAAAATAAATAAAAGCATGAAATATTAAGGGGAAATGTAAGGGGAGTGAACAATTTAAACGACGTTGTAGTGTGCGTTCAAAACCAAGAAACATTAAAAGGAAACAAGCAAATCTTTGGCAATTTTGTTTCCTCGTGTGAAAGGCTAGACTATTTTTAAAGCAATACAAAAATTGCCCTGTGTAAAAAGGGACTTGACCATAGTCTATGAACAAATCCATTCACTTATCATCTCCTTTCTATTGGTCCAAGATGAATGTTCGAATTTAAAATTGCAAATGCAGAAAAAATGAAAACAAGAAATATGTTTGTAACATAAATGAAATATTTGTACGTTTTTCTACTTTCTATTTTATATGAATACAAAGCTTATTATTGTTCATAATTTTGATATTTTCTTAATGGGCGAAACGCATTTTGGACTAAAGGTCACAAATTCATTCAATTGGCTTTAAATCCACACAGTCCACTAAAACAAAAACAAAAATAATATAAACATATTAGGTGTGTTTTATTGGGAATCTATCCATTGTACCGTAAGTAATTCCCAAAAAAACGCATCGACCGTAGCATGGACCGTAGCTTTTTTTATTTTTGTAAAAATGGTACCCCTGCACAGCAGTCACAAGTAATGAAAGAGTCTTTTGCAAAGTAAAATTAAGTAAATATCAAAATTATGAACAATAATTAGCTTTTATTCATATAAAATAGAAAGTAGAAAAACGTACCAATATTTAATTTATGTTTCAAACCTATTTCTTGTTTTCATTTTATCTCCATTTGTAATTTTAAATTCGAACATTAATTTTGCACCAATAGAAAGGAAATGATAAGTGAATGGGTTGTTCATAGACTATGGTCAAGTCTCTATTTACACAGGACAACTTTTGTATTGCTTTAAAAATCGTCTATGCCTTTCACACGAGGAAATAAAATTGCCGGAGATTTGCTTGTTTCCTTTTAATGTTTGTTGGTTTTGAACGCACACTACAACGTAGTTTAAATTGTTCACTCCCCTTACATTTCCCCTTTATATTTCATGCTTTTACTTATTTTCTGAGTAGATCGATAGCTATAGTTTTATTTTTCAAGTCAATTTACAAATTAATTTTCTGAGTATGTTTTGCTTTCAATTCAATATTCACTCATCAGACTGCACTGAACATACGCGGAGTAAGGGACAAATAGTTAACATTTGGCTTGCCATTTCCATGTCCATGTAGTGAAGCGAATATCGTCCATGGCCGACGTCCATAAAACAGTGAAGAAAAAGCTCATTTTGTGAAGTTCAGTTGCCGCTTAGTGCGTTTAGACAAGGCGCGCACATGCAATTTTCCGAAACGAAATAGTTTAATCAATAGTTGAACGATGATCTCGCACATAATCAACTTAAAATAACTCAACGATATAAAGCAACACACATACAATATTTTGCTTTGATGTGCGCGCAGTTACATTATAGTTCGGTGTAATACAAACTGAAGAACTTTTAAGTTGCTCGAATCGCGGACTGCATGCGCGTACTCTCATATAAGTCCATGGTGTTCACTTTAGCAACAGAACTGTTGCAAAACTGAAAGTTGCATATGTGCGCGCCTAGCCTTATAGCTCATAGAATTTCATACGAATAAATATTTTGCGGCGCAATGTCGAGCAGTTCCTCTATAGTGCAGTTCCACCCAATGCGGTTTGTCTTCTCAAATTGCTTTTTTGTAGATCTAAATAAAAAGATGATTTTTTTCACCAAACTCCGTTTATTTATAACTATCAATAAAAATTAAACACAAAACGAATATTGGTCTTAAGTTAGTCAAAAATAAAAGAAAAACGGAATTCATTCGATAAATAATGGTTTCTTTTTCAAAATGGATATCAAAATTTGTTAAAATTGATTAATTGACTTTAGGGGTATGCAAAATTGCAGATGTAGGTGCAATTTTAGGCGTACTTCAGTAAATAATTGAGCAAAGAATACTATATTATTTTTAATAGTACTATATATTTTTTATAGTAAAAGTCAGAAACTTTTCAGAAGAACAGCTTATAATTTATTAAAAAATGGAGTTATCTAAGATTTGAGAATTATAAACTGGCCAACTATTAGAAAAAAAGAATCAAAAAGATCGATTTGTCTTACTAATGAAATTAATAATTATAACACTCCATGAACACATCCATCGAGATTCAATTCAATTATCAATCGTACCAACAAAACTAACAAAATCAGAATCGAGACTCAACTGAACGTCAACCAGCCATCCAACGTAGCTTCTACTTTAGCTTTTTATCGACCGTAGCGAATTGTATGTAAAATGCTACGACGGATAAACTTACGGCGGATAAATTTCCCAATAAAACACGGGTATTGTTTGCGTTTTCTTCAATTAATATTTTCTTAATTTTACTTTGCAAAAGACTTTCATTACTTGTGACTGCTGTGCAGGGGTACCATTTCTACAAAAATAAAAAAGCTACGGTCGATGCGTTTTTTTGGGAGTCACTTACGGTGCAATGGATAGATTCCGAATAAAACACACCTAATACATCATCTGTACTAATTACATAGCTATGTAGGTTATGTACGTAGGTAGTTAGTTATTCCTTTGAATTATGAATTAAAAAAAAGATTATGAATCGTGTAAGTATCTATGTAGTTACATAGTTATTTATATTATTATATTTCTTATTCAACTTACCTACCTACATTATATAAATTATGTAGGTAGGTAGGTAGGTAATTGCAGGTTTTGGATTAAAAAAAAAGAAACTTGAGACTTTGGTCAATCTTGACATTACGATGATGAAATCGAAGACGAGAAAAAAGTAGGTATAATACTCGTAGATATGCCGGCACGTTCGTTTCATTTTTTTTAAACATTAAAAAACGGCACCTGCCATACAAAAATTTCACAAAACCGCTAAAAAATTTCCTTTACCAAAAACGGATCTCAACATTTTGATAAAAAAATGAGAGTTCTTACCTAAATACATTTGTCTTGCGTTCTTATTAACGGTAAGTATGTAGATGAGATACCTACTTCCCATAAAACTACTTTTCATACTTTCGACCTTTCATTATTCGGCGATTAAAATTATTTTTTTAAACAAGTCCTCCTTGAATAGAAGATATTATTAATATTGCATATACACATTTTTAAGAAAATGTTTTTTCGATTTAAAAAAAATCAATTTTTATTAAGTACCTATGAAATTGATTAGAGATTATTTTAAGTTAAAAATTAATAGACAAATATGAATATATAAAAAAAAATTCAAAAATCGTTGGAGAGGTTTTTAAAAAAAAATGATTTTGTGTGTAGAAAATTTTAAAGACATTTTTATTAAAAAATTGAAACGCCTTTTAAAAATAGTTATTACCATAGGTACATATAAAATTTTAATTTAAAAAAAAGATTCAGTGACTGGTTTTTTGAAAAATCGATCTTTCAATAAAATAAAGTATATTTATTTTATTAAAACTCGAAAAACTTTTTTTTTTAAATTTGAGTATGCAGTTTTATACACTTCTAGGGAATGATCTTATCCTGTTTATCAAAATTGAGAAAGTCGAAAATATGAAAAGTGGTTCTATTGGAAGTACCGATAATGATTATACGCAAAATAAAACATTTTTGTATGTAAAAGTGGACTAAACTAATTTAGTCCACTCATCATAAACTGCTAACCACTTAGTTGCTTGACCCGTAGCGATACTAAACAGATTATCATGAAGATGAAACAAAAGAGGAGAGAGGCATTAACAACAAAAATATTTGCGGAGACAATCATCTCCTGGTATTTACAAATATCTACATCAACAACAGCATGACCTCTCAAACACGTGAACTCTATAATGCAGCTAAGCAGGTGAAGATGACAAAAAAATATAAGTTTTTATGGATGAGAAACAATGTAATTTGTTTGCGCAAAAGTGAAGGAGATAGTGTTGTCAGAGTTAGTTGCTCTGATCACTTAAATATTTTATAATTTCATTTAAAATAATGTTTCTTTATTAATGCAAAAAATTATAATGTTAGTGCGAGTAGTATTGCAAACTTGTCAACATTAATAATTCATCAAAACATTCGTAGTGTGAGGAAAAATTTTGATTCTTTTTTATCTCACTTTGAAGCCTTAAATTTAGCAGCGGATCTTATCTTTTCAACAGAGATTTGGTTGTACGGCCTTGAACTTCCAGATTATTATATACCTATAAATATAATATGGAATAATAATTCTTATAGTGAAGGTCATAGAGAAAGCATACTGCTACTGTAGTATATTTTCTGTATGGTGCAAGTAGTGTTTAATTTGTATTTCGCGAAAGTAAATGCACTGAGGATGCAATATTAAAGCTTTATAGTGCAGTAAGTGAAGGCTTTAATATAAATAAATGTGTTTTAGGGTTGTTTATTGACATGACTAAAGCATTTGACATGGTCAATCATAAGTTACTTTTGGACAAACCTTACAAAGCTGGCTATTATTTTTAGTGTATGCTAATTTTATATTAAAACAATCTTTTAAAAGCAGTTTAACTGCATTTGCTGATGACATGGCTTCGACTTATACGAGTAATTCCTTATTAGAATCGATGTCCAAATTACAACAGGATCTTTATGTTTTAAGACAATGGTTTGCCAGACATGAACTCATAATGAGTGAAAAAAACAAAAGTTATGTCCTACAATCGAAAAGAAACATCACTTTTTTTTTTACTGTAATATCCTGCTTCATCCCGCCAAATATAACAAATTTACCCAATCACTCACTCCTGTGGTAGACCCATTTTTTAACAAGACATTCCGTGTTCAAAAACTTGTTTTAATATTTAGTCTGTTAATAATTATAAATACTTAGGAGTATTTACGGATCAAAACTTAAATTGAAAGTTGCATACTGCAAATCTTAAAAAAATACCTATATGATGTCTTTGACCCGCAAAATGTTTCTAATAAAATGCACATGCTCAAAAAACCTTTTAACAAAAATATACTTTGGTCTAGTTGATTCAAAACTGACATTGTATAATAAGTTGGGCGGTACTTGCCACAATACTCTAAGCCCAATTATTGCAGCGCAAAGCTTATTGTCCGAATTGTATGTAAGATAATGAGACTAACAATTAGTTGGCCTTCATTTCAAGAACGTTTAATTCTGCCGTTAAAACACTTATATGTATTTAAAATTCTCAAAGTTTTTTTCATGCGAAAAAAACTGCGGATACAGTCAAACATTAATGTGGTTTTCCATTGGTACAAGAATCAAATTCATTTTTGATACGAATCTATCAAAACATGGATTTTGACAATTAAATCCTTCCATTGAGCAACAAAAAATAATATTTTTTTGATTCTCAAATTGATTTAGATCAAATTCGCAGATTCGTATTTTTTGGCGACACACAAGTGCAATATTTTTATTTTTTTGCCAGCTACCAGTTTCACTGACACGAATATAAGCAAACATCTTTACAAAAATATTAAATCCAAATAACATTCCATTCGCCACGAAAAAAATCAAATTCCGCATCAAATTCTTTATTTACCAATGGAAAACCACATAAGAAATTCAAATATATAATTGTTTAAGGGTAAACTCAGACCTTGGTGAACGCCCAAAATGTAATAAGACGCAATTTTAATTTTTTTACTGCTTCTAAGCTCTTTAATAAATTACTATTTGATATAAGAAGACAAAATTATCTTTATTGTTTTTGAACAAAGAGAAACGGCTCTTTGAATTTGATAGTTCGATGGTCAAAGATCTCTTTTTATATGCAGTTTAAAACTTGTCAACTGCTTTTGTTGATATATTTTCATTTTGCTCTTTAATCCTTAGCTATTGTTTTTGAAATTTCGTTTCTTTATTGTTCTTTTATTTTTCTGATAATATTTCCTATTTTGCCCACAATTTTATCATTTGCTATTTAAGTTACATTTTTATCCCAAATATTCACTCACTTTAGTTAAGGATTAATTAATTTGGTATTGGTTCATTTACTTCTAGTTTTCTTAAAAAATTACAGAGTGTTCCTATTATTCATTAGTTTCTGTTGTATATAATATATATATATATATATATATATATATATATATATATATATATATATATACTTTAAGAATCTTATTAAAATTGTACATAGAAAATGCATTGATTAAAATAAAAATAAAATCACACTGATTTTTTTTTATCAACTTCTTTGACCCGTTTTTGAGAAAAACTTTTTTTTCTTATAGTTTTTTTTTAACATTTGTATGGAAGGTACCGTTGTTTGTAGTTGTAGGAAAATAGTTTTTTATGCATTCGAGATTATGCTAAGAAACTACTAAATACGAAGTTAAAAAAAGAAATTGAAACAATTTGGTTTATATTTGTGTTTAGGCGATCTCGTACTGTGGAGGTGTTAACACGTTTTCGGCTTCCCAGTTATTTCCAAATTAAATTTCGTGTGCGCGTTTAAGTATAACATTAAATCAAGATTTCTTAAGTGGTGCAGCAGCACAAAGGTAGACTTGCCGACCGAGAATCCGAGGGTCGCCAGTTCGATTCCCAGCCGGGCATCAGAACTTTGCAAACTTTTTTTCACAAACGTGAAGTGGAAAACTTTACTGGTTGGGAAAACGCTTCTCCAATGCATTATTGAGTGAATTACGTTCAAATGGTATAGCAACACCAAATGAGAGGAACCTAACAAATGCTGAAATCGACAGATACTTGGAACAAATTGACGAAACGATTCTACGAACAATGAACAGAACAATACCGAAATACAAAGAACGTAACGCAACTGACATGTACCGTAACGCGACATTTGACGCACTTCACAGACAAAAAAGTGGACTACTGACAAGACGAAAACGCCTGTACAGACGGTTTACTGATACACGAGATCTGGAGATTAGGACACTGAAGTCGTCCATCAAAAACATCAACCAATTGATCAAAGAAAATTATAGATTGGCTATTAATTTGTTCTGGGACAATAAAATTCGTGCCGTTAACTCTAGCGACCCAAGTATGTTCCCAAAAATGAATAAGATTTTTAGAAGAAAGGATCAAAACGATCTTCCGTGTCTTAAGCTCCAGAGGACGACAGAGAACAGAGACGTACTCCTGACAGCAGGCATAGACCCAGAGGATGCCGTATGGGACGATGACCTCTATATAATCGAAGATCCGCTGATCAAAGTGGAGGCTGTGGGGGCTGCTTTCCAGCAAGTGTACAAGGTTAATGCTAGCATTCGCCCGAATCATGACCTGGAGAACAGAGCTCTGCTTCATAACTTATGGCTCGGAAACGATATAAGCGAATGGCGATCTGAGGGCCCAGTCCCCTGTTAATTTCGAAGAATGAGCTCCAGCTCATCTTCGATTCATTAAAGAAAAAGAAGTCAGCAGGATTCGATGATATATCCAACGTTGTACTACGACATTTGCCTCAGGAAGCAGTTGACATTTATACCACACTGCTTAACAACGCGCTGAATAATGCATATTATCCAGTGCGGTGGAAGACATCTGTGGTACACCCTCTCCCAAAAAAGGGAAAGGACAACTCCAATCCGGTGAATCTCCGGTCGATAAGTCTTCTTCCAAGTATCAGCAAAGTATTTGAAAAGGTTATTAATAGAGCCCTGTTCAAGTGGGCGGAGGACAAAAATATTATACCGGATAATCAGTTCGGTTTTAAGGCGGGACATGACACAATTCATGCCGCGTCTAAGCTTGTTTCTGATATCCAATGGAACAAAACTAAAAAGCAGTGTACGGGTGCCGGTCTAGTTGATTTGGAGAAGGCCTTAGACACCATATGGTTAGAAGGTCTCTATCTTAAGCTAACCAGACTAGTTATAAGTAAACCTCTATTGTATATGCTTTATGACATGCTAAATGGTAGAAAATTTGTTGTCAAGAGTGGCAATGTAACTTCTACCGCAATCTTTAATATTAATAATGGTCTTCAGCAGGGAGCGGTTAACTCGCCGATTCTATTCAGCATTTACACCAGCGATCTGATAGGTAGTCTAACTCAGGCAATTGCGTACGGCGACGATCTAATTGCGTACAGAACAGCTAATACAATTGAGGTCATTAAAAATCTTTTGCAGAGTGACTTCGACAAGATTCAGCGATATTTTGATGACTGGAAGTTGAAAATCAACTTCCAGAAATCAGAAACTTTTTGTTTAGGACTCCGTTGTCTAGCGCCTCAAGGGATACGAGAAAGAACTGGCGGAAGCTGGTGGTCGTAGGGCCATATGGACATCCACTGGCGAGTAAAAGTGTTGTAAGGTACCTTGGCATCTGGTTGGATCAGTACCTGTATTTCGACAGACATATAGGTGCTGCTTTGGCCAGGGCTAGGGGAGCCTTTGCCTTGACAAAACGACTGTTTTTTAGCAGCCGTCTTGACAGCAGGGTGAAGGTGATTTGCTACATGGCCCTCATCAGGCCGATGATTGCCTACGGATGCCCGGTGTGGTTCAACGTTGCCCCATCTCAAATGGAAAAGATTCGGGTGTTTGAGAGGCAATGTCTTAGACGTTGCCTTGGATTACACAGAACACCAGAGTCGGAGTACACAAGATATTATTCCAACCAGGTTCTATACAACGGAGCCAACATAAACAGAATAGATAGTTTTTTGTTCAAGCTGATTCGGGGTCACGTTGCAAGAGCGATATCCTCAACTAACAGCTTCATTTTTGGGGCTTATTACCCCAATAACGAATATTTTGAGAGTGCGCGGTTAAGTGGTTACATCCCTCCCGAGGCATTCCTCTATTTAGACAGTCGAGGGCTGATACAGGATAGAATGGCGGTTCCGCTTATCTACCACGTCAGCCGTAAAACTGTAGATAGGCGACTCCTGTATGGTCGAGACGTCATCGCTCAAAGTGGAGAGGAGCGCCTTCGGTTTAGTAGGGCTGTGTCCGATCGGGACCGAAGGGATAGGGCGAAACAGGAGAACCAGTTCTGGTGGCTCTCTGAACAGCATCGTGATATTTAAAGTCGATTAAGATGGTATGTCTTGGCCGACTTACATACATTTAGGGTAATTAGGTATAGGGAACAGTCGGGGTGGCACCAAAAAAAATTCAAAATATGTATGTATGCGGAGGCATATGTGCATGTACCTGCGTAACTGTTAAGTTTATGTTTAGGTAGTAAACAAAAAAAAAAAAAAGAAAAAAAAAATACTGATACTGAGTTTTTTGTTAAAAAATTTTCTTGGTTTAAAAAAAAAAAAAATAATTAGATTTAATTAAAATAGTTTTTAAGGCGAAAGACATGAGTTCTAAGAGTTATTGTTTAGTTTAGAGCGCCCGTAAAGGGCCAGTAAATTAGTTGTAAGTTATTGATAAGTAGGCTAGTTTTAAACATTTTTGTCTAGCTTTAAGATAGTTATAAGTGAATATGAAATAAAAATGAATTTACAAAAAAAAAATAAAAAAAGATTCTGCATACAAATATTCAAAACAATCAAATGAATCGTTTTCCGGAAAATCGAAAACCAAAATAATGGTTCTACTAGAGGTGCCTATAGAAAAAATAACAATACAAAAATTAATTATCAAAAAGTACGTTTTCCGTTAATTAATGACCTAATTTTTTTTGTAAAAATCGTTGGAGATTTTTTGAGAAAAATAACATTAATCTTTGGCCAAAAAAATGTATGTAAGGTAGCGTTATTTTTCGTCTTAAGAAAATAAAAAAGACGTGTGGGCATATTACCTACCGAAAAAACAATATGTAGGTACCAGGTTTGAAGCAAATCCATCCAACCATTCAGGCTGTAAGCTCGAGGATAGGCAGACAGACAGACAGATGGAATTGCGAAACCCACTTTTGTTGTGTTCTCTATCATCCTTATGTCAAGTTTGATTAAAATGAAAATCTCGTGTTCGATTTTTTTGCAAATGCAAAACTTGTTCTACCTACTGTTAGGAGCTATGCTCCGATGGTGGAGTTTTTCGGCACAACGAAATGTGGCTGTGGAACGATGGTGGTTGCACGGCTCAGCCCGTCGTCTGGGTTGGTTCTTGCCACTTCTCATTGTGCCTCCCGATCGACTAAACAAAAAAAAAATTATTCCTGCCTAAAGATGGTAAAAGAAATCTGACACAACTTCGATGGGGGACCGTTGGAAACTAACCACGTGCTGTTGACATGTGTTTTATTCTATTGTTTTCCTTCTTTATCTGTATCTCTCTGTTGTATTAATGTATGTGATGTTTAAAGCCAATGGTCTCGTTGCCAGTGCTTCAGTGTCTCTACTTCGTAGATTTATCTACGGAGTAGTATAATATGTAATGTAATGTAAGATCTGACACAAATCTGAGGACTATGCCGATATCCAAGTGAAGCAAAATTTTGAAATATCAAAAATTAAAAAAAAATTTAAAATATTAAAAAAAATAATAAGAAAACTAACCAATCTAACCTACCTAAACTCACTATATAAATAATAATAAAAAATAAGCCATCACCAAGAAAATCCATCACCAGAATAATCTTAAAAAAAGTAAGCTATAAAGCTAAAAGCTATAAGAAGACCCTAAGCTATATCTAAAGTACCTACTTTACTTTACGCAGATACCGCCATCCTGAATACCAAACGCTCGTCGGATGTTGTTGAAGAATGTCTGGCCAACCCACCCTTGTATCGTGAAGATACAACCTTCGCTATTTCCTTGGCCACAGTTCACGGAAATAGTCCCTAAGTTGACACAATCAGTCACAAATTAGTCCGTAGTGAAAGTCTGTCTGTCACGTTCTTTTACCCAAAAGAAGACATCAGGATGGCTTTCCCAAGCCACCACACACCGTTAGCTATTAAATAACCACACCATTCTATTCATTTTAAAATCTCAAATTATAATTTTATTAAATATAAAATTCATCTTTAAATAATAAAAAAATCAAACAAACAAAATTTGAGTCCTCCAACTCGTATCTCTTTCAATATTTAAATTTAATAAGAATAAATTTGTAAGAATAGAAAAATTTCAATCAACAAAAAAAAGTTTGACTTTAATATTTTGCTAAGATATTTTTACCTTATAAGACAAATTTTAGTACTCACACTTTCGCGCGGATCCCCCGTCCTTCTGCTAGCACCACGGTGGGCACTTTTCTTTTTATATATATATATATTAAATATTAAAATCACCCTACTGTGATTCAAAAAAAAAATAATAACAAAAAAAAATTAGCAAATTTTTACAAGAAAAAGTAGGTATTCTACGTTAAAATTAAATCATAAAAAAATACTGATTTAAAGTTCTTCCACTTATTGCTTTAGCATCTGTTTAATTTTTCCCTTTTCTTCACTTTTTTTATGCTCCTTCTTTCTTTCAATATCTTCGCTCATTCATTTCTCCTCAGTAAGACACCCTTAATCCTTTACAAATATCACATTTGTCTACTGGGATACCTATGTATATATATATTGCTATATATATAGTACCATTCTTCTGATATTTCAGCCTTCCAAACCAAAAAGCTATTTCCTTAGTTTACTTGTACAAAGGAATACTTTTGACCTTTCTAAGGTGTTCTAAGGTGAAGATGCCAAAAAACAAAAGAATAAAACAAAAAAAGATGCCTTCTGCTTATGATCTGCTTAAGATCTGGCCTAAACCTGGTAAAATAAAAGAAAACCCACACGTCAGACTAGAAGGTAAAATTTCAATCCTATGATCACATACCTCTGCTTAAATTTTTTGGGTAAAATGGTAATTCTTTGAAAAGAATTCTTCCTTCCAGAGGAATCTAAATTTACCACATACTTAATTTTATATACATATATAAAAGGTGATTTTTTAAGAGCTTGGTTTTTGAAAATTCAAAAAAACACAGAAACTTGTAAAAAGTGAATGAAATTTTTATTTGGATCGATAAACCAATTTCTGCCATTTACTTTTTAAAAATAATTTCACTTAAATGTTGCCCGCGGCTACGCTTCAGGTGGTCCATTCTGAAGGTCCAATTTTGGCAAACTTTTTCACACATTTCGGCCGGAATCTCACCAATGACGCGTTCAATGTTGCCTTCCAAGGCAGCAATCGTGTTTGGCTTGTCCCCATAGACAATAGACTTAACATAGCCCCACAAAAAATAGTCTAACGGGGTCAACTCACATGATCTTGGTGACCAATTGACTGCGCCAAAACGTGAGATCAACTGCTCACCAAATTCGCCTGTCAATTGATGCATGGTTTCGCGTGCAGTGTGGCATGTGGCACCGTCCTGTTGGAACCACATGTCGACCGAGTTCAATTCTTTCCTTTTGCGGCAAAAAAAAATCTGTTATCATCGAACGGTACCTTTCTCCATTGACCGTAACCTGCGGCCTTCATCGTCCTTGAAGAAGTACGGCCCAATGATGCCGCCTGCCCATAAACCGCACCAAACAGTGCATTTTTCGGGATGCATTGGTAGCTGCTGAATTGCCTCTGGCTGCTCTTCACTCCAAATACGGCAATTCTGCTTATTCACGTATCCATTTAGCCAAAAATGAGCCTCGTCGCTGAAACGGACGTAGCTGCGAAACACATTTTTCACAGAGCACGAATTTTGATAATAAATTTCGATAATTTGCAAACGTTGTTCAGGCGTAAGTCTATTCATGATGAAATGACAAACAATACTGAATCGAAATGTCAAATGATCGTGGAATTTGTCATGTGTGATCTGCCGAAAATATAAACGTCAAAAACCAAGTAGCAAAAAAATCACCCGTTATATCATTTTTTCCTTTCAAAATTACCTCCTACACGGCCACACTCCTAATCTTAACACTAAAATATTACAAAGAGAAGAGAATCGAAACAAGAGATATATAATTGAAACTCCGCATTATAAACATCTTCTTGAAAAGAAAAGAAATGCATTGAAATGAGCTAGGTTTAGTGGCCAATGGGGCGACTTTTATGTTTCGCTTAGGACGGCGGAATGCTTGTCTCGGCACGGCTAAGACTCGTCGGACGAGGTGGTTCTTGTCCTTAACTAGATACACTCGCTCAGTTTCAAAAAAATGATGCCGATTGTAACAAAAAGAAAAGGAATATAAAAAAGCAAAGGAAAACTATTATGTTAAACAGACGGATTTTGAGCGGACGTTTGAAAGAAATTGGAAAAGAGACATACTCACATTGCCTATGCCATTACCTTGACGAAAGAATGGATAAATGTGGATATTAATCTATTTTCTCAACAAAAAAATATGAACTATATTTTTATATTAAAACTAATCTAACTTATCCAATTTGTATTTAAATTCGATATCTTAACTCCTATTATTACTCTATTTTATTAATTACAACTAACCCCCACCCCCCAAATTATTTCTTACCTATTCTAATCCTAACCTAAATTAATTGGGAATTAACATCCTCAACCCTATATCCATCGTCTCTTCAAGATAATGGTTCGCTGGAACCATGAAGGTTTGCCTGATGTTGTTGGCATCCGCTGGGCCATTCCTCCCATATGTTCTAAAACATATTCAACGCTATCTTCCTTGGCCTAGATTATGGAAGATAGCCCCTAATTTGCTTACCAGCCAAAAAAAGTATCAAAAAAGTCACGTCATTCTTGTCGATTCCTTTTAGACGGCCTAACAAATGACCTCCAAATCACCAAATTATTATCACCAACTTCTGATACAAAATGAAAGATTCTTTTATTTTCTTAAAAGTAACAAAATTTTTAATGCTGTTGATCTTAAATTATATAAATTCATTAAAAAAATTAAAATCAAAAAAAAAAAACTACAGAAACCAATATCTGCACCTCTTCACATATGTATATAATTTTGTTTATATTTAGTTTGGGGAATAATTAGTTGTCCCAGGAAATATATATATACCTATTATTTAAATGAACTGACGTCTTTACGCGTTCCTCGAAGTTCTGCCGGCAGGACATAACAGGAACGTAGTTTAAAGTTTCACTGATTTAAACAAAAAAACATTTTTTTTTCTTTACCCGGCTGCAACAAATCTTACCTTAAGTGCAGATTAGGTTTTTTTTCTATTACACTGTTTTGTAATTAAATAGTGAAAATTTAGATGTACTCACTTAAACAAAAAAGATAGTTTTTACTTTTTCAAAAATTGAGGATATTAACTTTTAAATTATTTTGTTGAATTCACGCAAACCGTTGAATAAAAAGTATAAAAGGAGGATTTATTTCGAAAAATTCCTCAGTTCTTGTTAGAAGTCGATCGAATTAAAGCGTCATTAAGAGATAAAAAAATAGATTTCAAATGGATGATTGATGGTTGGTTGGTGGGAATTGGAATGAGTATGCTGGATTACGGCCGCTGCTGCCAAGTTACTTTTACTTAAAATTTTTTTATTGGACGGGGAATTTTATTCTTTCTGTAAAAAAATTGTTCGTCTAATAAAAGTACTTAAGCAGGCTATTTAGCCGTTTTTTTTTTACCTTAGATGGAGGGCAACTTTTCCTAAAAAGTTCTTTTCAAAACTTTAAATTTATTTCGAAGAAATATGTTAATCTTTAAGCTCAATTTCCGGACAAAGTAAGCGTCCTAGAGGCATGAAAGTTTACACACTTTGAACTCTGTGTACAGCTAAACGGCTTGTCGTAGCGACTAAAAAATTGCACATTCGTGATCTATGTAATGTCACCTTTCAATCGACCAATCCTTAAACTCGATTTGCAGCCAAACTAAGCGTCCTTGAGGCTTGAAAATTGACACTTTTTTCTCTTTAAGATCGAAAAAAAACTTTTTGTACAAAGAGTACAACGCGTAAGGGGGGGCATACAATTTCTCTTTAAAAAAAATATGTTCAACATCTATCAGAGACAGAAGTCAAAATGAAAACCTAAGAAAATTTCAAAGCATAACGTCAAAAAAATCTCTTCAAATCGTTGACCGGGGAGAGTTTTTTCATTCCCCTTACTTCTTGCCCTTCTTACCAACAAGCTCCCAGTTGCCGGCAACTCAGTTTTCTTGTGTGAAAGGGGTCTAAGGGAAAAATACAGTCTACGAATAAACGATAAGTGGTTTGTAAACAAAATCAGTGGCGTCATACCTGAAGACATTCAATACCTTCTTTCCCTTGGCGCAAAGTACGCACTCCCTAGTACTATGCACTCCACATATATCACATTATTCAAAATAATTGCAGACGGTGAAGATTGCATAAACACCATTAATGACAAAGATGCAAAAGAAAAAGCACGGGCACAGTTTGCAAATATGTTGGACAAAATTGTATGGAGAAAAGGAAATTCAATGATTTTGACAAATATATGACACATGTTTTTAATGAAACGAAACATATTCTTAAAAAACATCAGGAAATATCCACAGTTTCGGCAGATAAGGTAAATGTAATGGTTGTATTTGTATTTGATTTTGTATTTTATTATTTAAAAACGCTTACAAAGTAGGACATACGTCTTATAAATTATTGCAGCCCTTAATATAAATTTTACATGACAATTACGTTTGTATAATTTCAAAAATTTAATTTTATTTATAAAATAAAATATTTCCTTACTAATAATTTGCAAATAAGTGAAAAGTGAACCCTTAAATCTTTTTGTACTTCTTATTCCTTTCATTGCGATAGGCAGGGAGTTCCAAAGGCGTATAACATGAATAAAAAATTGACGCTGAGTAATGAGATAACTAAAACGTGGTTGGATAAGAGACAAGGACCTTGTTGAATGGAGAAATTCAGCCTACTGTGTAAACAATCAGGTTGCTGAGTTTGAATAATTAGATGCAGGTAACTAAGGGAACGATATTTCAAGAAACTATTAAGGCTACAACCGCAAATTTGTTTCGAAAAGGTAGAGACGTGGTCATAACGGTGGAGATAAACAACATTTAGCTTGCGGCTAGTCGCGTAGTCCAGGTCACAGTAGATTTCACAACCATACAGCAAAACCGGAAGTAAAAGAGATTTAGCTAGTAGGACCTTAGTTTTTATAGGCTTCCATAAACGTTTCCTATTGCACTATATAGATGGTTGTTCCATGTTAATGATCGATTGAAAACCATTTTAAGATTTTTGGCGGAGCTGACATATTGAATGGTTTTATCCTCTAACTTTAATGGACTAAAAGCTGATATATCCATTGATTTGCGGCAGATGGATAATGCTTTTGTCTTGACAGGATTTAAGTATAGGTAATTTTTCTTCGACCAATGTGAGATGTGTAGCAAATCCTCGTTCATTAGAGCAACTGCCTCATTTTTTGTCGATATAGGTCGACTGATGAGAAGTTGCACATCATTAGCATATAATTGTATTTGGCAGTTCTTTACTACATGTGGAAGTTCATTAATATATAGTGAGAAAAGAATTGTTCCAAGTATAGATCCCTGTGGTACACCTGTCAGAACATTCATAAAGCTGGATACGCGACCATTTGCGATAACACATTGTTGTCTTCCACTAAGATACGAAAGTATCAAGTGACACGATTAAATTGAAAACCCATAAACATCTTTTTTTGCATAAAATTGAATGGTTGACAGTGTCAAAAGCCTTTGAGAAATCTAGGAGGGTTAAGAGTGTTATGTGATCCTCATCAATTGTAGTTCTTATTATATCGGTAACCAGAAGTAAGGCGGATTTACAACTTCGTTGCGGACGAAAACCAGACTGATGAGTGCTAAGCATATTGTTGGAAGACAGATGATTTTGTATCTGTTTGAAGACGGCCTTTTCAAATACCTTCGAAAGGAAAGGAAGAATGGCTTTAGGTCGGAACTCTTTACATATACCTGAAGTTTTCTTAGGAATGGGAATTATTTTAGCCTTCTTCCATTCCATGGGAAAAATAGAAGTTGTCAAGATCGTGTTGAATATGTGGGTTATCAAACGCAGTAAGTACGGAAGTAACAGCTTGATAAATTTTGGGTTTATTAGGTCGAGACCTATAGCATAGTATTGCCGAAGCAATATCCTCTTCTTGTAATCTATAAAACTGAAAGCGTTATTTACAGGAGTTGATACATTTTCACTACGTAATTCATTGGGGACAACCTCACTTGAGGACTGGGGGATGGAAGTAAATTTCTTGTTGAGAGCTTCACAGTCAATGTCGTCAGGTAGTGCTTTGGATTGTTTTCCAATACCGATTTCCCGTAGATTTTTCCATAAGCTTTAGCTGGAATTCAAAGTACTAATTTTTGTGCATAATAATGCATTTTAGCTGACCTTATCATACGTACCACTTTATTCCGAAGTCTACAATAGGTTTTGTGAAAACATTCAACATTGTATCGTCTCCATTGACTGTAGGCGGTATCTCTTCGTGACATCACATCAGAAATGTCGCCATTCAGCCAAGATGGAGACGTATGTTTCATGAAACATGTTTTTATTGGAACATGTGTATCGAACAAAGAAGTCACGGCGCGGCCTAAGGAGCTTATCTGTTCATTAACGTTTGATGTAATGTAAATTGAATTCCAGTCTATGTTGTTGAAGTCATACAAACGATCGGATACATTATTCTTAAAATCGCGGTATTGGAAACTCTGTTGACCAACCTGGCAAGTTATATTCAGGCAAGTATAGATTAAATCGTGTTTTGAAAACCCTGGAGCTTGAAGTTGACTGTAAAGCAAAAATTTTTTGATATCGCTGATTAGGAATAAATCTAGTAAGGAATTAGATGTATCAGTGAAGTGAGTGGTTGAAGAGAGATTTATGGGATAAAGATTAAGGGCCTCAAAAGTGCTTAGAAAGTTTTCAGATGAACGCTTATTTAAAAAATTGCAGTTTAAGTCACCACACAATTTTATATAAGAATAAGAGCAAGAAGTCGACTCTAATAAAGTAACCAATGGTGCAGCGCTAACATGGTTGTATGTTTTGTAAACCGATCCTACCAAAAGTGTGTCATTGCTACATTTTATACTTATGACAAGGTTTTCAAAAGGGCATCCATCATCCGATTTACAAACAAACTTGCAGCTTAATCCGTCACGCACATATAAAGCAGAACCTCCACCAGTTCTGGACATTCGATCGGCTCGAAAGAGCTTATATCCCTGCAAACGATACACAATATCACATACACTTGGCTTAAACCAAGTCTCGGAAACGGAAACAACATCAATATTAGACTCTACAAACAAGTATCTGAATTCATCCAATTTATTGTTTAGACTCTGCGCGTTTATTTGACATATTCTTAATCCAAAATGTCGATCTCGTAAAATTCGAATCATGTTATATAAGCTACTATTCATGTTATTGCCAGTGAACTCCCTGGTATCATTAGCTGCACTCCCAATTTTTAGAGCTACGAATGTAGTAGCGCCATGAACCAGTAAAAATATAAATGGTTATTTGATGGGCAAACATTATAAAAACAAATGATATTTGGCAAAACATTATTACAAGCAAAGTAAGGAGCAATTGAGGAGAACTATCAATTACTACAAAAAGATTATATATTAAATTAGCAAAATATAACATTCTAAATATAAAAGAAAAGAATGTTATAAAAAAACAAAAATTGATAAAGTTGAAAAACTTATGAAAATCAAGAAAATATTTTTTACAGTGTACCATGTCTTACAGCAGAGTTTATTAATTTGACGTCACAGCAGCCTCTAAGCACTCAACATTGCTTACAGCCAAACTTTTTCCATCGATTGTTCGTTTGATATAAACAGATCCATTCATAGTGTACGCACTATATATTTGATGATTGTTTCTCAGGCGGATGGCAAGGTGTAGTATAGTGCAAGTGTTTCTGGTTAAAATTTCATTATGAAGCAAGCATTAGTACACTCTATACCCAGGTTACGCAGGGAGAGTTGATGAGTTTGATGTTGTTTTCTGTACTCCGAAATACACTTGAGTAGAGCATTTTTTTCTTTCACATTGTTGAATTTAAGTATTATAGGTGGTGATGGTGAGGTGGGTCGAATTGTATACTGAGAGCGAAAAATGTTTTTCAGTGTTGGTGGTTTGCAGTTGACGGTTAGACACAACAGTTTGAAAAGTAATGTTAGATTTTCTTCTGGTATACATGGAACACCAAATAAGACAGCATCAGCCGCGAGCTCTTTTTTTCTGTTGTATCGATCTGTTGCTGCAATGATGACACTTTCAAGTTGAGTTCACGCATTTCAGTTGATTTGCTCACAATGAGATTGGATCTCTTCTCAACATCCGCAATCGCATTGTTTACTGAGGCAAACTTGCTGTCAAGAGTAATTGCATTGATTGAGTTGGCCTTGATGTATTCAACTCTGTGCACGATCTCCGCTATCGTGGTGTTTACCTTCGTAAGCTTCTCTGCCCAAATTTGTTCAGTTTGCTCTATTTTGGCAAAGAGCTCAGAGCGAATTTTAGAGAATTCGTCCGAATTTTAGAGAAACGGTCCTCGAAAGTTGTTAGTGTAAGGAAAGAGTCGTCATCTCTGCTGAATTTACCTTCAACTACTGTGTACGATTTTGGAGTGTTAGTGTTAGCTCCCTTCGGTGTACTTATACTAGTAACAGGTGTTTGTAGTTGTGCTTTTGGCCTCGGGATCCCATTGTGTTTAGAGTGGAGAGTTTTAAATTGATTTGATTTAATAAAATTGCAGATTCAAATGTCTTTAATCTTCGTAAATACTTAACAATTATGGGAAATTTTGTCGGTTTCTAGTGAATATTTACTTAAGCAAATAAAATTCGCGTACTTAGCAAAACAATTTTAGTTATATACACTACAAAAGAAAACCGACCTCGGACGTCACAAATCTGCGTCTATTCTTTGCGATTGTACATAGTATATTGCTATCTACAAAAGACAATAGATGAAAGAAATGATGGAAGATACACAAGTTTACTGGCCAATAAGAACAGACCCAACGGACGAATTGCAGGAAATTAACAATAACTTAGTGAAATATTTCTACGATAACAACATTATTAACGAATACCAAAAACAGAGAATGACGACATACAACCCTGTTGTCCTTAGAATTTACGGCCTTCCCAAAATTCATAAAGAGGGAATTGCTCTCCGCCCAACTTGCTCATGAGTCAAAGTCTCTTGCTACAACTTGGCTAAATACTAAATATCAATTTTAAATACCTTAACATAAGAACCAAAATATAATGTCAAAAATTCAAGTGATTTCAAAACAAAAATCAATGATTTAAGTATTGAAAATTATGAAATCCTATTTTCATTTGACGTAGTATCCCTCTTTATTAACATTCCTCTACAAACGGCATTAGATTTGATTAATAAGAATTAGGAGAGGCTAACGAAATACACCCTCATAAAAAAGGCCAAATTTGTTGAACTCGTCCGTTTCTACATCATCGACAACAACTACGTGGTCTACGGCAATAGGTCTTATCAACAACGAAATGTTTTGCCTATGGGAAACCCTGCTTCTCTAATTATAGCGGACATCATTCTTGAAGAACTCCGCGAAAAATGTCTCGATAAACTGGTAACAAAACCAAGAATAATACCAAAATATGTGGACGACATCTTCGCAGTTATAAAAAGAAAAGATGTCGACGTAACATTGAATGCTTTAAACAGATTCCACAGAAAAATTCAGTTCCCGTGCAAAATCGAAAATAACAACAGAACATCTTATCTAGACACTTTAGTTATTCGGCAAGGAAATAGTATAAGAATGGACTGGTTTCAAAAACCGACATCTTCAGGAAGATTGATTAACTATCATTCCCAACATCCAAAAAATACTATTTTCAACACCGCAAACAACCTCATAAAAAGAGTCCTCACGAAAAGTGATCCAGAATTTCATCTGCAAAACATAAACAAAGTCAGAGACATTTTACAAAAAAAAATTTCCGAGGAACCTAATCGAATCGACGATACAACAAGAACACCAAAACAACAACAGTGGAAACAACAACAACAAACACAACAACAACATCAACAACAACAACAACAACAGAAGCAACCACAAAAAATGGAACAACAAACGACAAAATACAAATGCTTTGCATATATAAAACAAATAACCGACAGATTCAAATATGTCAAGCTCCTCGATACCGACAAAAGCAAAATGGCGATGAAATCCACCAACACGACCCCCCAACTTTACACAAAATTTAAAACAAAAACGAACAAAATGGAACAATCAGACATAGTCTAGAAGATAAATTGCAAAGGCAAAGACAACAAAAACAAACAACAAACAAACAACAAAACAAAAACTAAAAAAGAGACTTGCAGCTCATAAATCGGATTCCAAAAACCACGCACCACAGAAGACAGCACTGGCAGCGCATTGCCTCTTACACGGCCACACTGCTAATCATAAAATAATAACTTAAAGACCAGAAACCACAAATAAGCAATAATAAAGAATGGAAACCTTCGTACGTTTCACCACCAAAACCCAATTGTTTACATTGTTGTATTTGTAGCTTTGAAACTCTATCCATGAATAGATGGGAAATCGAAAAGCAAAACAAAAACAAATTACTAGGGCTGTGTTGTCTATGTGTCTATAGGAAGAGGAACAGAAAAGATTCTTGTGTGCGTTTCTATCAATGTGTCTATTGGAAGAGATTAGTTTATGACAGAAACCTCTGCTTTTTTATCATAAGAAACCGACTTGGGCAAGAATGATCCAAAAATCTAGTTCACATTCACTATACGTTGAATATGAATGATCAAATTAAATGAGATGATTACTGAGTGTATTTTTTTTTACTTTTTTGTTCTTTAGGCACGATTTAGAAAAAAAGGCAAATAAAGCAAATTATATATGGAACAAGAAAAAAAATTTGGGATACCCCTATTTCTCTCCTTATGCCTATACATTTTATTGGCCGGAATCCGGTTTCATTGAACTTGGATATTTCGGTGAGATATTTTTTTATTTAAAATTTTGGAATTTGTTCATATCCGGCTTAAATTCTATTAATTGTCTTAATTTACTACGTTAATGTAGCAGACGTAGCAAATTGTGGTAAATAAGATGCGTAGTTTATTCCATTTACATAATTGAATGTTTTTAATTCGGCCAACCCTGGCACACACACAATACAATGAATAGATGAGCGGACATGGAGAACGTTAATCCGCATTATAAAAATCTTGAAAAGAAAAAAACCAATGCATCTCCATGGAGATGTTTATAAACTTTTATGAACATAACATGTTACTTGTCTCACTTTAAGGTGTTAAGTTATATAGCCTTTTTGTTGAATTTGTATGATATAAATGTAATAAGTGTAAGTCTTAATTTATTGTTATTCTTAATGTGTTATCAATTTTGATTTGTAAGTTTTCAATGCAAATATAGAACATTGTGATTTCACCTGATGATGCCCATAGACATGGACGAAACGTCGTGAAAACAAATAAACTTTTGTTTCATTTATTGACCTAAAGCCCAATTAGAAAAAAACAAAACTCTACGTTCATAAAATATCACCCATCTTCACATTCTTTTAGTAATTTCTTCAGTTAACTAAAGCCACTGATAAATTCTTTTATATCAAACAAAATTGGAAAAGTATACCAACTACGAAACAATTTCTAATTTTAAATTCTATTTGAAATTTGTCTTAATGGTCGTTAATACTTACCTTCAGAACGCTTCGCTATTCGGTTAATACAAAACGAAATAATGACCATGAAATCTTTTTGGCTAGATCCTTGTCTTCACCTATTACATAAGTAAATAGATACCACTACATCTGAGTGAGCTAACTACTTGACATACAAAAAATACCCGCTCTTCCACGTCTAAGAAATTGCACACACATACATACACTAAACGTACACACTTATCTACCTATCTCAGTCTTTATTCTCTTCTACTAACATAATTTCAACTAATTCTAATCTTAATCTAATATTTATCTGTAATCATATAATCCATCTATAAACTTGCGTAAGATATTTTTGCCTACTAAAATTTCCTTTTCCCAAAAATTCTTTTACATGCATCAACACCGTCTGATTCAAGCCATTGTAAATTCATTTAAGTTCACTAGCGTTCATCGAATGGATGAATTAAGCTATTATAAAGTTGTATGTGCATGTTCTAGTAGTAAACTGTCTGCCCTCTTTACCCTTATGTGAAAAGAGACAAGACTACCTGCGCATGCGCAGAAGAAACTAGGTAGCTTGACAACAAAAAAACATGTAATTTGTCAAATGTAAACAAAAAAGATGGCCAGGATGGAACGAAAATTTATTGGTAAGAAATATTTATGTTAATTACATAAATTACACTGAATAATTGTATATGAAACCTATAGTACTACTATGAGACAGATTTTTTTAGCTGGTAGTTCGATTTTTAGGGGGCGCTAATTTTGCTTTTCTTGAAATTGAGTTGCTGTTGTGGATGAAAAAACATAGATACAGAAAGGCAAACAAAGAAGCGAGATGTTCGAGTTTAACTAGTTCTGACAACAATATAGAGGGTAAGGAGAAAACCGAACAAGCTGCTTTTGCCATGGCAACTATGGCGGGTATAAATAAATTATATCAAGGATATTGCCGTATACATGAATTTGAAGTAAGAATGTATTGGGTATACATGCATGTATAGGTTATTATAAGATTTATTTTAAATTTTTCTTTCAAATTTTGGATATTTGGTGGATTTTGGGATTTTGAACTGTAGCAACGTTGCTACTTTTCACTTTTTCTATGCACAAATAGCATATTGTTGTTGAGATATTTCAATATTTTTTGTTTAGCTTGTAGGAAACTGCACCTTAATATATAAAAAAAAAAGTTAAATAAGTTAATAACTTGGCAACCCTACCCATAATAATAAATAAATAGTAACTGATATAATAATACCTTAATATAATAATCTCTAATAATATTTGAAATAATTATAATACTTAATAATAACAATATAAATAATAATAATAATAATAATAATAATAATTGTTTCCTCGATTTTACAAATAACATTTTGTATTTTTAAATTTTAATCATTATTTCATTTATTTAATTTTAAATTGTATCTTTTTTTTCACCATTTTAAATTAACTGATATTATACCAGTAACTCAAATAATGGAGTCATTCAGTACAATCCACACAAATTATAATACAATTTCTTATCGGATTTTTTCTTCTTTGCGTAAATGTCAAAAACCACGCTTAACTTTGCATATTGCTTTTATAGGTTAGCTTTCAACTTTTTTATCATTCTTTGTACGCCATAGAGTAAAGACATACTTTTTTCAATAAAGTCTCACAGCAGAAATCTTTGAAAATTAAATATACAGTCGACTTTTTACTTAATATATTCAAAGAAATCATTAATATTCAAAAAAGCTTGAATATTCAAAAATACATGGTGACCCCGACGTGATTCGTCATCTTAGCACTTTACGTACCACGATCATTGCATATCAACCAATTATAAAATGCCCATCGAGAAAGGAGAAGAACCTGCTAAAGATCCCCCTATGGCACTCACTAAAGAGGAAAGGAAGCTGGAGACATTAAAGTTCCGGAGAGGTATTGCTATAAAGCAAATTGATAAAATCAACAAATTTAACTCCAAGATCACCGGAGACACGTTTCTTACTGAGTTTGAAGTACGTCTAGAAGCTTCGGAAACAAGATTCTTAGCTTTTCAAACACTTCAAGCTAAGGTGGAGGAAGTAGACTCCAAGGAATCTTCCGATTCTACTGATCTTCGTGGGGAGTCTATGAAGAGATGTACTATACACTTCGCTCATCGTTCATGTACCAAATACAAACTCGCAAGCTTACGCACCTCCCATCAGACAAGGTTGTATCGGTCCAAACTAAGCAAACAAACCAAATAAAACTTCCTGATCTCAAAGTTCCTTTATTTACAGGTGAAGTCACTGAGTGGTTATCCTTTCATGAGACATTCAACTCCCTCATCCACACCAATCCTAACCTAAATAATGTTTCCAAATTCCATTATCTCATTTCATCGCTATCTGGACAAGCAGCTAAGACAATTCAGTCGTTGGAGATAACAGAATCAAACTATGATGTGGCGATCAATCTTCTGAGCGAAAATTATGACAATAAAAAACTTATTGCAACCAAACATATCAAGAAAATAATGATGTACCCGCCTATTCGAAAGCCTTCATCAAGCAGCCTTCGTCATTTGCTTCAAGAGACCAACAGCCATCTTCGCGCGCTTTCAACGTTGGGACGTCCAGTAGCTCATTGGGATGACCTACTTATCCAAATAATTTTACCCAAGCTTGACCAGGAAACACTTAGCAAATGGAGGGATGAAGGACCCACCGACAGAATGCTTCCAAGAGCTATCTAAGTTTCTTACGAAGAGGAGTCACACACTCACAGAGGACAATTTACAGGCAAGTACCAGTATACAACCAAAGCCAAGTAAGAATTCTCGAGCAAAAAGTTTGCCATAGTACGGGAAGGTTCAACAGCACAAAAGCTTAGTTGCACATACTGTAAGAAGGTCGGTCATTTTATACATAGATGTTACCAATTTATAAACTTACCCATTATTCAGAAACAACAATTTGTAACTACAAATGATTTATGCCTAAATTGCCTTAAGCCCAATAGTACAGCTCACAACTGTCAAGCCATAAAATGCCGAAAATGCAACAATTTTCACCATACCCTACTTCACGATAATTCTCAAAATAGTTCAACATTGCAGTCAACTTCTTCTGTTTGCCCGACAACAAACAATTTCAATGGCCAAAGCCCACAAAACTTCCATATTCAGAGCCTAACTATAGACTCTCACAGTGATACAGCTGACATCACAAGTACTATCTTGGCCACAGCCATAATCCACGTCATGGATAAGCACAATACTCCAGTGCCATGCCGTGTTTTGCTTGATTCTGCATCGCACGTCTGTCTTCTTACGGAAAGGTTTGCCAACTTAATTGGCATGCGCAGGAAAAGTACAACAACTTCTGTTTACGGCATAGGTTCAACTCCGTTATACTGTCGACATCAAGTCAGCCTTGTCATAAAATCACGGCTCAATGGATATATTGACACTGTAGAAGCTTTAATTGTCAATAAAATAGCGGAATTTCTTCCCGATGTTCCAATAAATACATCCTGGTGGCCAATTCCCTCTAATATAAACTTGGCAGATCCACTTTTTGCAGTACCAGGTTCTATTGATCTGTTAATTGGAGCAGAACACTTTTTCGAGCTTCTATCGGTTGGCCAAATTAAACTGGGCCATCAACTCCCTACATTGCAAAATACAATTTTCGGATGGATTGTATCTGGAAGTTATGAACAGAAAAATGAAAAATCAAAATTAATATGCAATACTTTGTTTTGTGAATCAAAAGAAAACACAAATTTAGATCGAACTTTAAAATTATTTTGGGAAGTTGAGAACCATGAGGCTAAGAATCACGCGCTTACAAAAACAGAACAAATTTGCGAAGATCACTTTTATAAACATGTTCGTCGTTTAGAAAATGGTTCCATTGAAGTAAGACTTCCATTTTAATCTGACCCAAAGTGCTTGGGTAGATCTTATGAACTGGCTCTCCGCAGATTTCTTTGTTTAGAAAGAAAATTACATAAAACTCCTGAGATTGCAGAGCAATACATATCTTTTATGAGAGATTATATAAAACTCTCTCACATGGAGTTAACATCAAAACCTGATGTCAATAGCCCGCATTTCTTTATTCCCCATCACTGCATCACAAAACCAGAAAGCTCTTCCACTAAATTAAGAGTCGTGTTGATGCTAGCGCAAAGAGTACAAACGGATTAAGCCTAAACGAAATTTTGCATGTGGGACCGGTAGTGCAGTTAGACCTTTTTTCATTGCTAATTAAATTCAGGTCCCACACATATGTTTTCTCTGCTGACGTCACCAAAATGTACCGACAATTTCGGCTCAATGAGAGTGATCGACAGTTTCACCTTATCTTGTGGAGAGAAAACCCAAGAGATGTAATTAAAATCTATCGGCTCTGTACAGTGACATACGGCACCACACCAACCTCTTATTTGGCCACCAAATCACTTCATTATCTTGCAGATATGGAAATGGTTAAATTTCCTTTAGGGGCAAATATGTTAAGAAATGATTTTTATGTCGATGATATATTAACGGGAGCCGAAACCTTGGAAAAACTTGAGGAGCAAAAATTAGAGCTGAGGTCAATCCTAGCCACAGCTGGTTTAGAATTGAGGAAGTGGTGTTCAAATTCTCCACAGATTCTGCACGATGTTTCTATTGAAAATAGAGAACCTCTTCATCAAATTCAAGAACATGATATAGTGAAAACTCTCGGTCTCTAATGGGATCCCAAAATTGATGCGTTTCTTTACACAGTCAATAATCAAGGTAACAACAAAGTTACAAAAAGAACAGTGCTGTCAGACATAGCTACATTATATGATCCTTTGGGTTTAATTAATCCTGTAATTGTATCGGCCAAAATATTCATGCAATCTTTTTGGAAAAACAATTTTAACTGGGACGAAGCTCTTCCTCAGTCATACCATCAATTTTGGATTACATTTCAAAGTCAATTAGCTGATATAGATAAATTAAAAATTGAAAGGCACGTTCTGGTAGGTGACATTCGTAAAGCACAATTGCATGCATTCGCTGAAAGTTCTGAGCGTGCTTATGGAGCCTGTGTTTATGTGCGTTCATTTCAAGGGGATGGAACAGTGAATATTCGATTATTATGTGCCAAGTCAAAGGTGGCTCCGGTGAAAAACATAAGCTTGCCACAACTTGAGCTATGTGCTGCACATTTGATGGTTCATCTCGTAAAGCGCGTCAGAGCAATATTTAAGGATGGATTTGCGAGTGTACATTATTGAACGGATTCAAACATTATATCATGGTTATCATCTGAGTCTCATCACTGGCAGACATTTGTGGCAAATCGGGTTTTAGCTATCCAGGGGCATTCATCGGTTGAACAATGGAAACACGTTGGTACACACGACAATCCTGCGGATATCGTGTCCAGAGGAGCGAGTCCACATGAGTTGAGTAGTTCCCCACTATGGTTTTATGGCCCCAATTTTCTGTCCTTGCCTCAAATGTGCTGGCCCAATGTGAAACCTGTCCTAATCACCAATGAAGATTTACTCGAAAGAAAACAAATTAAGCACACATTTTCTACTCACCAAAACAATGATTTCATTAGCAATTTTAAACATAATAACAATAACAACTACGGGTTGGTTATTTAGATTCTGCTTCAATGCATCTGCGAAGGCAAAAAGGAGACAAAAACAATCTGGATAACTGACAACACTGGAAGTGGATAAAGCTGTCAACGGGATTTTAAAGCTTGTGCAATCCAGTCAATACGCAAATGAAATACATGTATTGAAGAAAGAAAAACCCATCGCTGCTAGATTGCATATCAAATCTCTTAGTCCATTTGTTGATAAAGAGGGATTACTTCGCGTGGGTGGAAGACTTAATAACGCAGAGCTAAAATACGAAACTAAGCATGGAATTTTACTTCCCAATAATCACCCCTTTATCAATGTATTTATTAAGTATCTGCATGAAAAATATCAACATATTGGAGCTCAAGGTTTAATTGCAATTATTCGAGAAAAATATTGGCCATGCTAATTCATTAGTAAGAAAAATTATAAGTAAATGTGTGTTGTGTGCAAGAACAAATCCTCGCTTTGAAAATCCCGAAATGGGCAATCTTCCAGCTTGTCGAGTGACACCTTCTCGTCCTTTTAGTGCCGTTGGTACGAATTTTTGTGGGCCGTTCATTCTCGACGTCGTGGAACTGCAGCTGTTGAGGCTTATGTAGCTGTTTTTATTTGCCTAAGCACAAAGGCCATCCATATGGAGCTCGTAGGAGATCTGACCACGTCCGCATTTCTTGGTGCTCTAAGACGTTTCATAGGTCGCAGAGGTATTTGTCGGAAGATTTACAGCGATAATGCCACTAACTATGTTGGAGCACGCAATGAGCTTAGGGAATTATACAATTTATTCAACAATCAACAATCGAAATCCGATATTGCAAAGGCTTGTTTAGACAGACGATGGTATTAAATGGCACAATATACCACCAAGATCTCCTCACTTTGGCGGTATATGGGAAGCCGCAGTTAAATCCGCTAAGCATCACATAAAGAGAATATTGCACTTAGCTTCTCCTACTTACGAGGAGCTCAATACTGTGATTGTTCAAATAGAAGGCATCCTAAATTTCCGTCCTCTTTCCCCTCTCTCCAAAGATCCTAATGACCTACAACCACTCACTCCAGGTCATTTTTTGACTGGCACTTCACTTGTAGCGCTTCCTGAACCCGATTTAACGGATAAAAACATTTCATATTTAAGTCGCTGGCAGAGAGTGCAGTGGCTGATGCAGCAATTTTGGCGTCGTTGGCAAACAGAGTACCTGCACACTTTACAAGAGCGTAAAAAATGGAAAAAAAATAGTCGTTCATTAAAGGTTAATGATATCGTCGTTATCAAAGAAGATAATCTTCCCCCTTTGAAATGGAAACTTGGAAGGGTATTTGAAGTTCATCTCGGAGCAGATAACATATGTCGAGTGGTGACTTTGAAGACGGCCAATGGAATCACCAAACGAGCATCCACACAAGTTTGCAGATTACCAATTTTTGAAGAGCCTTAAGCTCTCCAAGAGGGGGAGTATGTTTCCTCGATTTTACAAATAACATTTTGTATTTTTAAATTTTAATCATTATTTCATTTATTTAATTTTAAATTGTATCTTTTTTTTCACCATTTTAAATTAACTGATATTATACCAGTAACTCAAATAATGGAGTCATTCAGTACAATCCACACAAATTATAATACAATTTCCTATCGGATTTTTTCTTCTTTGCGTAAATGTCAAAAACCACGCTTAACTTTGCATATTGCTTTTATAGGTTAGCTTTCAACTTTTTTATCATTCTTTGTACGCCATAGAGTAATATACTAGACATACTTTTTTCAATAAAGTCTCACAGCAGAAATCTTTGAAAATTAAATATACAGTCGACTTTTTACTTAATAAATTCAAAGAAATCATTAATATTAAAAAAAGCTTGAATATTCAAAAATACAATAATAATAATATTAATAATATTAATAAAAATAATAATAATAGTTATAATAATACTAAAAATAATAATTAACTGAATACAATGAACAAAACAAATATATGAACTTTATAGTCCTGAATATAATAATAGATATCAAATATAAAATAAGCCAATGATAATAATGCACACCTAAATTCATTACATTAGTATTTCTTTTTTTTTGGTCTCTGTACCAAACCGCCGCTTAACCCAGAAAAAAAATTGTGTATTACAATAGGATACATAATATGTAGGTACATAACTCAGTCTAACTGATAGATTTGGTGGCATGATTTATATACCACGACCTCGAACTGTAGGAAATGACCGCTACGTAGGTGGTACGTATATCCCGCAAAAGTGAGAGTGAAGAAAGTTAGAACCTGAAGATAGCATAGTTAGTTAATGGTTATGCAATTGATCTTGGAATACAAAGCAGTCCGGTGTGGCCTCTGGTTAGTACCTTCGTTATAAGAGGATTACGCGATTCTTATTGAAGCCAATAAATATAAAAATAAGTAAAACAAAAAAAAAGAAACAAACGATGTAACCTAAATCCCCTAGACAATTTTTTTTACCAAAAAAAAAATATTGTAAAATAAAATACATTTAGTTTTGTTTCAAATACCAACATAATTAAACATTAAGACATAAAATGTAAGAATACCTACTCTGTAAAAAGAAAAAAAAAATAGAAAAGAACCAGTGATACTTACCTGCCGAAAAATTAAAAAAAAATAGAAAAGAACTTGTGATACTTACCTGATAAAAAAATCTGAAATTTAATTACAAAAAAAAAACAACCTACCTACTTACTTCCCTTCGAATCTTCATCGTATTTACCTGGAGGATCATCAACCGGAACCACCCCGTGAAATTTCTTCCTTGTGATACTCACCTCCCTACCTTTCGATTTTCTGTGTGCCTACCCCCTTTTCCTAATTGTAACTTGTGTCTTGCCTTGTCCGACGTGGTGTATACGTGTAAATTATAAAATTTTTATAATAAAACAAAAAAAGAGATTATAAGAAAAAATAGAGTGGGCTTTATAAATAATAATTACAAGAGATAAAATAATTGTACCTACCTGAAAGAATTTTAAAATGAATTGAGAACAAAAAAATTAAGATTAGAGTAAAAGAAAGTGATTACCCCTGTCATCAAAACTTATCAAAATATTTGTTTGCTATATATATGCGTAATACTTTTCGAATCCTTCGTAATGAAGTTACTTCAAAAATTCGACAAGCAAAAATACAAACTTACTCTAAGCTGCTAAGTACAGATCTTCCATCGAAAGCTCTCTGGAAAAATATTCGGGAACTTGGTATTGGACGTCAACAAATTATGTGCCCTGTTGAAACAAACCCAGATGATCTTAACACTAATTTCGCCAAAATTCAAACTGCGTCGCAGAATCCCGTTGAAAGACCTGAAGATATCCCTCGGTTAAATAACTTAAACCATAGTTTTCATTTCCAAGGTATAGATCAAGCGGACGTAGTTTTAAATATCCTTAAAATAAAGTCAAAAGCTACTGGTTTTGATGAAATGCATCTTGTGTTTATAAAAATAATTTTGCCACATATACTACCCTATTTAACACACATTTTCAACACCATCATAATGACATCCACTTTTCCTAATAAATGGAAAGACGCCAAGGTAATTCCTGTCCCTAAAAAACAAAATTCTCGATCTCCACCTGAATATAGGCCTATTTCCATCCTTCCTTTTTTATCTAAAGTCTTAGAAAAAATACTTCAAGCACAAATCTTAGCTTTCCTTAAACAAAATAATCTTCTATGTATTAACCAATCTGGGTATAGAAACAATCACAGCTGTGTATCTGCTTTACTCAAAGTTACTGATGATCTACGTTGCGCTATTGATAATGACCATGTGTCTTTCTTGGGATTATTAGATTTTTCAAAAGCCTTCGATACAGTGAACCACAAAATATTAATTTCTAAACTAAAACATTATTTTAACTTTTCAGATTCTTCAGCTAAGCTCATACTTTCATACCTCTCTGAAAGGCGACAATCTGTTGTTGTTGGCAATCGTGTATCAAGTTTTGTGAACCTTTTCACGGGCGTTCCTCAAGGATCAATTCTTGGCCCGTTGCTATTTTCGATGTACATTAACGATTTGCCTTCTCAAGTCGAGCATAGTTCTATTGACCTATATGCTGATGATGTACAGATTCGGTTAAGTTGCAAGTTAGGATTAATTGAAAATGGTGCCGTATTACTGAACAGCGATCTAAATAAAATCATGTCTTGGTCAGAAAAAAACTGTTTAAAATTAAACCCGTTAAAATCTAAATGTATAATTATTTATAAAAACGAGCTTGATTTAAGTTATTTCCCTTCAATTCGCATAGGTAATACAAATATTGAGTATGTTGATAGAATTAAAAACTTGGGAATCTGGTTCAATTCCACTTTAAGCTGGGACTACCATATCCAAAGTATAATTGGAAAAATCTACGGTAGCCTCCGGAGTTTGTCTTATTCGAAACAATTCACTCCGCAAAATATACGATTCCGGCTAGCAAAAACTCTGATTATTCCAATAATCACATACGGTGCTCAAATTTTCTGCTGCCTAAGCTCAGAAAAGAAAAGGAACTTAAATGTCGCTTTTAATAACATCATCCGTTACGTTTACAATCTCAAACGTTTTGACCATGTTTCTGAATATAAAAAAAAATTACTAGGATGTACTTTAAACGCATACTTGAATTACATAACTTTAAAAACTCTGAATAATGTTGTCACTAAAAAAGATCCACTTTACTTATACAACAAGTTAATTTTTTCAAATTCAAATAGATCGTTTACTTTTATTCAACCAACACATACATGTTTAGCAACTAAACGACAATTCTTTGTGTGTGCTGTTAGACTATGGAATTCTCTACCACTAGACATTAGAAAACTACGAGGTACTTTAAATTTTGATAAAATGCTCTTTAGGTATTTGGCTAACAATCCTGATAATTCTTAAATAAAATTAAAATAAAATAAAATAAAAAAGTATTTTTTTTTCTCTCTCATATAAATTGTATTATTGTAAAATTGTAAAATAATAATTAGTTTGTTGTATTGTTAAAATAATTTATAAATTGGTTTAACTTTTGCTTTTTTAAGACTTAAGTCTGTTGTAAAAGATACTTGAATAAAATAAATAAATAAATAAATAAATAAATAAATATATTTTTATTTGTTTGTTGAAGGAATTCAATTAATTGTATTTGATATCTAAAGCACTATTTTAGTTTGTTTTGTTGTAACATTTGGTGGGGGGCGGGGTTTAAAAAAATAGCGAATAATAATAATAATAAATAAAAAAATAAATGTCCTTTAAATAGTAATATTTAAAAGAGATGCTTTTGATAATGTTCCTAAAGGAAACAAAATAAAACATATAAAAAAAAAACAAAATTCGACTTGATACTTTTTTTTGGTCACGGTTATTAACAAATATAAACAAAAAAGGGGGACAAAAAAAATAAATAAAAGAAATTTTTGAAATTCTTTCATGGTGGCGATCGATTTGATTTAGACTTGCATTTTTGTCATGAACATTTTTGATTTTATGAAATTTAATAACAATAGTTATAAAATAAAAAGCTTTTAATATAGATTTAAATACATGATTGCCAAATAGCCACAATAAAAATTATAAATATTTTATTTTCGAATTTACATAAAATTTAAAATATATAAATGTTACAATTTTTGAATTTTAACTTTTTTAACTAAACCCACTATCAAAGCCTTGTTATTTTTCGCCTGTAATAAAATTGTACCTTAAATGTACTTCCCTCTTTTTTATCGTCCATTGAGCGGTATGGATTGAGTGTCAATTTTGGTTAGTTAATGGGAAGTGGAATTCCTTTTTTTTGTTTGCTTCTTAATTTCCACTTAGAATAGCATGAAGCATTAAACCCTAGGTCAGAGGTGGGGTGACATGCTGGATGGATGACGATGGTGAAGACTACGACTACGACCTGGTAAGCTGGAACATCTATCCGGTTAGGAGCTACTACATAATACGGAGGAAGTAGTAACCAAGGTATGGTGTCCTTAGACACATAGAGTGGGATAAAACCTCCAGAAGGGTCAATAACAACTTCAACCCTCTCTCTATCGGAATCACACATCCCTTCTTCCCACATTGAGGAGATCGGGCTCAACGATTTTTTTTATGTTGTTGAACCTCCCAAGCTCTACGTTGGTACACTATCCGGCATGAAGTGGCGTAACACCGGTTCAGTGCTGCGGAGCAAGGACCCCACCCACCGTCGAGCTAGATCGTGCTAAATACAAGCATGCCCAGCTGCCGTAGCCTGAACACCCTCTCCTTCCTGCTGCCCGGATCAGCCTCATGCATTTGTAGGCATGGGGTTGTAACGGTGGTAAAGGATGGAGAGGTCGGGTTCTCAAATTGGACTAGGAGCCTAGTAGTTCATTCATTCAGTTTGTGAATCCAGTCGATAACACCAGTGGTTCGTTACAAGGTAGGTACATATGTACCCAGATACCCACCTACATACAATAATTATGTATGTACGTAGGTACTTTTTTTTTTTTTTTTTCAAATAATAACTGAGGGGTGGCCATGGCGCTATAGTTGTGTGCTCGCCTGCCAACCTCGTGGTTGCAGGTTCGATTCCTGCCGTTGTCTATGTCTTCTTATATTCCATTAAAACCAATTCTAAAAATTGTCATAAAATAAGTTGCTGCTTTGCTCATTACATGCTGTTTAGGCATAACACTAACAATCTGTGATTGAGAAAACTAGCATACCCATAAAATATGACAACGAAATAAATAAAATAATGCGAATTATAAGGGACATAAATAAATAAGACACGGTAATTCTCTCCGCATTAGTTCAGCCGCCATCCCTGGAGATAAATCTGAGACAACAACCTGCCCTAGTCTCAGAACATCGCGCCACACATCTTTCCTATCCTTCTTTCGCTTCTTCCACCGGATGCCCGCGCTGTGTTAAGAAAAACATATAAAGGGTATTCATAATCCCTTGAGCGCGTGCAAAGTTATGAAAAAAAAATTTAATTGTTTGCTCCACAGACAGATTTATTTGGAAATAAAGTATGTAGGTACCTAGGTATTACAGAATATTTTTTTTTATATATTTTTACCAGCGATATTATATATATAAGTACTATATTGCAAGTAATGAATTAATAAAAAATCGAACTCGAGATTTGGATCAAACTTGACATTACGATGATAGCAAAGACGAAAAAATTTTATCCCGCAATTCCGTCTCTCAGTCTGCCTGTCCTCTAGTCCACAGCCTAAACGTTTTTTTTAAATAAATATGCCCCCAGTTTTGTTTAATTTTTTTAAGACGAAAATGACGGTACCTACCTACCTGCCATACTTTTTTTGACCAAAAAGGTAAATATTATTTTTCTCAAAAACGGTTCCAACAATTTTTCTAAAACAATCAATTCATTAATGAAGGGAAAGTTACTTGTTTGTTGGTGATTTTTTTTTTTGATTTATTGTATGCAGAAGCTCCTACCACTAATATAAACCCAAATTAAAAAAAAAATATTAAAAAAAAAACATTTAATAAGAAAAAACATTTTTTTTGAAAGCTCAACATTTTGAAACTTGGACTTAATCGATTTAAAACAACGGTACCTCCCATAGAAATGTTCAAAAAAAAAAAAACGTTAAGAAAAAAATGTATTTCTCACAAACGGCTCCAAGAATTTTAAAAAAAGTATTGTTAAATTTTATTTTATTTTTTAGATTTTGAAAAAACAACAATATTTTGCAAATTTAAATATTTTGACGATTTTTTTAAATAATATTTTCAAATGTATATATATATTGTTGAATATTCATAATACCTATTAATAAACAATTCTTATTTAAAAATTCGTCACCTCGTATTTTTACGAAATTACTTATCAAATCTGAATTTTTCAAAATCCAAAAAATTATTAATATAAAATTAAGAAAAAAATATTCATAAGAACAATATTTTTTGCACAACGATTAACAGAAATCTTAAATTTTAACTGTTAAATTATTATCATGTTTGTGCACTTGGTAAAAAACTTTATGTTATTGAGTAGTGACCGTTGCACACAAGTGTATACCTGAATATTTAAATATTACCTACAGCCATCAAACAAATTTCATTCTCTCTGCCCGTAGAATAAAAAACACACACACAACCATTTCGTACTCAACAAAAAAATCTTCATAAAAAAAAAACAAAAAAAACTATGAAATACATTGTTTTCCTTTCCTCCTCTAACTTATAATAAATTTTGTATATATTTCTCTCAGCAGTCTATTATCACTCTATTCTTCTTCATATTTGAAGAATATGAATCTCCGATTTGGTAGTGGGACTCATGATGAGTAGTGGGACTCATGATGAGTAGTGGACCTTATTGCAGGTCGTCATGATAGTACTATTAATATTTATATACAATGACCGAATTTAATTCTTACTTTTTTCTTCTTATTTTATTTTCAGATTATGGCCAATATTTACATATACCATTGTATATGAAAGCTATAGTACTACTATGAGAGGCAATTTTTTAGCTAGTACTCGTAGTTCCGTCGATGAGGGCGCTAGTTTCTCTTTCCTTGATAGTGAATTGTTGATGTGGAAGAAGTAAAGGTAGAGGCAAATACGAAAAAAAGAAAGGGAGACGGTCGAAACTTATTAGTTCTGACAACAATATAAAGGGTAAGGCAGAAAACCTAATAAGCTGTTTTTGCCATGGCAACCTTTAAATTATGGTGGGTATAAATAAATTATATCAAGGCTATTGCCGTATACATGAATTTGAAGTACGAATGTATATGGATATATACGTACATGCATGTATAGGTTATTATCGAATTTATTTTAAATTTTTCTTTCAAATTTTATGGCCTTTTCGATTGGCCGTCCAGAACTGTTCTGACCCCCACAAAATGACAGTTGTTACTCTAAACAGCACAGAAAACGATTCTGGATTTCATTTCAGAATCGAAAAAAGATTTACTAACACACTCACATAATTAAAATGTCAAAATCATCGGGTTGATTTGTTGTGTAATTTCGATGTGTTTATTGAATTTAACTACTTTTCCGGCAAAATAACATAAAAAGAAGAAGCAAGTTATAGTTATTAATGATACAAGAAAATGTGAACCTACATTGAAATCAAGTGTTTTGGAAATTCTTTTTAGTCGATGTGGTTTTTTTAATTTAATTTTCAAAAAAACAGTGATATATACAATTCAGAATCAGTCAAATTGTTTCCAGGTGTTTTATTGAGGGAACGTGTTCCGGACGGCCAATCGAAAAGGCCATTAGATATTTGCTGGATTTTAGGATTTTGAATTGTAGCAACGTTGCTACTTTTCACTTTTTGTATGCGAAAATAGCAAAGCAACGTTAAGATATTTCAATATGTTTAGGTGGGTACATGTGTACCCAGATACCCACCTACATACAATATGTTGGTTGGCAACTCTGGTGTGAAAGTAGTTGGTTCAATTTTATTTCGCTCCCGAGTTTTTTTTCAAATTTAAATAGTTTAATTCACTAAAATAACTAGTAAATATTAGAAAGTATAAGTATTTTGAATAATATTGTGTGAAAGTGCAAATATAATCAGGTAAACTTAGTTATATAGGCACCATAACAAATATTCAATCAGCTACTGTATCACATGACTGATAAAAAAAGAAAAATAAACCTAACCTCACCAGAAGAAAATCCATACTCAAAAGCGCCAAATCTGAAAGGAGCACCGGTAACATTTAACATCGAAGCAAATATGTCCATCTCCAATGCTGATCTTAAAAAGATAAAATCTATCATTGAAGAATTCCTACAAACCGAACTTGCGAAAGCAACTTCTTTACTCGCTTCAAAAGAAGATTTTAATAAGTTGAATGCTGAGATAAACATCCTGCGAAAGCAAAATGAAGATTTATCTTTCAAAGTCCAGCAGTTTGAAACTAGATGTTATGCACTAGAGGAAGAATTGGAGGCACAATGCAGAGAAATCAAGGGTAAAAACATCATTCTCACAATGCCAAATGAAAAAGTTGATCCGAAAATAAAAATTGATTCAATCACACATCTTCTGCTTGACGAACCACATCAGATGACAGAAATAACAAAACTCATTGAAAATGAAAAAATCATCAAATTGAAGATAAATGTTGGATCCAACGAGAAAGCCTTTAAAATGCTGCAAAATTCCTTTAAGCTTAAAGGCAAAGGCGTATTTATTCAACGTGACCTAACGAAACATGCACAACTCAAACGCCGAATCCTACTCAGCTATAGAAGAATAATCAAAACAAAAAATCCAAAAGAACAAGTACTCGTTAAAAACAACTCTTTATTAATTTCCAATAAAACATTTTATTTAAACGAAAACAATACACTTAAATATAAAAATGAAGATGGAGAACAGCACCTGTTGAATATGTTTGGCCAACTTAATTTCGAAGCTGTCAAAACAATTATGTTGTCAAATATACGTCATAATGAATGGTCTAATCCAGGGATGCCACTGCAACAAATTTTTCCATCTGTTAGTACGTTTGTACAAAATTGAAAATGTGATGCCGTCAGCTCAATACCTTTTCGTACTTTTAAAATTTTGTCTTTTAATGTTTCCGGGCTTAATAATAAACTTTTATTTGTAGATTTTTTTAAATATATAAATACTTTTGATGTATTCTTTTTATATGAAACTCATGTTATATCTGAAAATCTTAGTAAATTCACAAAGTATTTCAATGGTTATAAATTATCGTCTAAACCAGCAATCAAAACATTCACTAAAGGACGTGCAAGCGGTGGAACTTTATATGGAATAAGAACATCTCTACTAAAAACTTATAATTATGAAGAAATTGAAGGTGTAACTGTGGTAAAACTTATACAAAAAAACGATATGTACATTGTCCCCTTTTATATAAATTGCAATAAGTGGACTGAAGACTTTGAAAACCTTAATCGAATTATGCTGCACTTGGCAAGCAAAAGCGTTCTCATAATTGGCGATCTTAATGCAAGAATTAGTAATTTACAAGTAACTACAATTCATAGAACGGGAAATAATACTAAAGACTTTAATAACAGGAATTCAAAGGACACTACCTGTAATCAAAATGGAACGAATCTTCTCGATATGTTACAGATGTATGATTGTGTACTTCTCAATGGATGTACTGATGGAGATAAAGAAGGTCATTACACTTTTATAGGAGGGCAAGGTAAATCGGTAGTCGACTACTGCGCTATAAATAACGATTGGCATGAACATATAAGTAACTTTGAAATCCAGGCTAAAAACTATTCAGACCACATGCCTATTGTGGCTGAGTGGTCTGATAATACAACCCAAACTGTACGAAACCTTCAACTTATCCCCAGACTTAAATGGAAACACCATGAACTTAACACGTACCAAAATAAACTAGACAACAACCTATCACTTTTAAACGATACATTTGATACAGCAGAATTACTTTCTAACCAACTCATTACATGCATACAAAAATCGATTATAAACACCAACCATATATCGAGCGGAAAAAAGAAATATAAAAATGAATGGTTCGACAAGGAATGTATGAAAACACGATAAAAGTCCTTTTCCCTTTTGAATGCAGTCCGAAATTCAAACTGCCAAAATCTAAGAAAATGGTATATTGAAGAAAACACACGGTATAAAAACTTATGTCTTAAAAAGAAAACAGAATATGAAAACCAACTAGCCTATACACTTGGTCAAACGAAGGACTCAAAACAATTTTGGAAAGTAACGAAAAAGATAAACGGTTCAAATTTTACAATAGGCATAGGAGTAACTGCAGAGGACCTTGCGGCGCACTTCAAAAATATATTATGTGTCAAATCAGATGTTAAATTTTCCTACGCTGAACCCTATTTATCTGATGAAATACTAGATTCCGAAATCACGTTTACAGAAATATATGCTGTAATTATCAAAGCGAAAAACGAAAAAGCTCCTGGAGAAGATGGCGTTCCTTATGAATTTTTCAAAAACGGTACAGAAGGACTTATTCACCGACTTAAATCTCTCTTCAATGTCGTTTTACAAAAACAAGACGTCCCTGCATCCTTCAAGAATGCTGTAATATTCCCGATCCATAAAAAAGGTGACACAAATAATGTTGAAAATTATCGAGGCATCTCGTTTATGAATGTAATTGCGAAATTATTCTGTGGCGTGCTTGCAAACAGACTTGAAAAGTGGACTGAAGCTTATGACATAATCACTAAGTTTCAAGCTGGTTTCAGAAAAAGCTTTTCAACAGTGGACCACATCTTTACTTTAACGTCAATAGTTAAGGTATTACAAGCAAGGAACAAAAAGATATATGCGTTCTTTGTGGATTTCAAATCTGCGTTTGATCTTGTTAACCGAAATGCGCTCTTTTATAAGCTATCAATGCTAGGTATGTCAACGAAGTTCATCCATACAATAAAAGAAATGTATGCCCATTCAAAAGCATCAGTATGGGACGGATCAACACTCTCAAAGTGGTTTGAAACGGACACCGGAGTAAAACAAGGGTGCCTTCTGAGTGCTCTTCTTTTTGCACTTTTCATCAATGATATTGAAACTTGTCTGCCAGGAGGTGTTCGAATGGCTGATCTGGTCATAAACGTTCTTTTGTATGCCGATGATTGGGTGATTCTCTCAGAAACCCCCGAGAACTTACAATTGATGATAAATCGTCTCTCTGACTATTGCACCAAATGGGGACTTACAATTAATACTAATAAGTCTAAAGTAATGGTTTTCTCTAGATATACCCGGAGTCAGAGTGGACATATTTGGACTTTCAATGGAAATATTCTGGAGATAGTAAGCAAGTACAAATACCTAGGAGTGAATCTTAACAAAACCATGGACTTTAATGAACATGTTATATCGAAATCTGCTTCCTCGCAAAGTCTACTTAACATGTCATGGAAAAATATCTTTTCGAATCAGCGTATTGTACTGTCAGCAAAATACAAAATATTTGATGCTGTTATAAAGTCTTCACTTTGTTATGCTGCCCAAGTTTGGGGAACAAATGAGTTTGAGGCAATAGAAAAATTTCAAAGGTCCTTTCTAAAGAAGCTGTTCAATCTCCCCATAAAAACACCAAACTATGCCCTATATCTCGAAACAGGCCTAGCTAAAATTTTCACATACACGCTTAAGTTAAATGCAGACTACGTCGTAGGAACACTGGCGCATCAGGACAATCGGTTGACCAAACAAATGGCCCTGTACGAACTGCGAAATTCAGATTGGTGGGTGGCTAGGTGGAAGAATTTGGGAAATTCTTGTGGTGAAACGGTGGAGCTAGATCACAGCAATTTGTTGCACTTTAAAGAAAAGCTGTACAAAATAATTCAAGCTCAGGAGGATTTTGTAAGGAATGCATATGTACAAGAAGCAAGGAAATCAGAAAGCAGATTCCTTTACTCTCAACTTAAGCTGAACCTAATGGAAGCTAACTATTTTAATGATGCGCTCACGTATAAAGAGATATCTCTTATATTTAAGACAAGATGTGAAGTCCTTGGCCTAAATGGAACTCCATATAATAACAGCTTTAATCAGTTTTGTTCATTGTGCAATCTTAAAGCTAAAGAAAATTGTTTCCACCTCATCAGTGTGTGTCCCATATTTGCACAACATCGAATTGCATACTTTGGACAGAAAATGTTTACCCTACAAGAAACAATTACATTGCTAAACTACTGTGTTTGGAAAAAACTGTACCTGTTTTTAAAAGACATATTAAAATACCGAATGTTACTTATAACTGAATATGAATGGTTAACTTAATTCTTACCTTTCTTTCTTTTGTATATTTATATAATAATATCTTATATCTTTTAAATTTGCCAAACAAGCTGACGGCAAAGCTAAAGCTTTAAAATTTATTATAAATGTTTGTAAATGAAATATTAAGATATCAAGCAATAAATTACTTACTTACTTACTTACTTACTTACTTACAATATGTATGTACATAGTTGCTTTTTGTTCTTTTTCAAATATAATATCTATTGAAAATAATTTAATTTTTTCTTCAGACAGTTTTATTAGGAAATAAAGTAGGTATACCTAGGTAGTATTTTTTTAATTTTTTTTGACTAGCGATATTATATAGTGGGTACTATATTACAAGTTATGGATTCGAAAAAAAATCGAACTCGAGATTTTGATCAAACTTGACATTACGATGATAGCGAAGACGAAAAAATGCGTCCGCAACTCCGTCTCTCTATCTGTCTGTACTCGAGTTTACAGCCTAAACGTTTTTTTTTCATAAAAATGTCCCGTTTTTTTTCAGCGTTTTAAAGACGAAAAATGACAGTACCTACCTAACTGCCATAATTTTTTTGACCAAAAAGGTTAATATTATTTTTCTCAAAAACGGCTCCAACATTTTTATAAAAAAAAAAGTTCATTAATGAAGGGAAGAGGTATTTTTTGGTAATTTATTTTTGATTTTTTTTATTCAGAAGATCATAGAAAGTTTAAACACTAATGTAAGCACAAATAAAAAAAAAAACATTTTTTGTTTGAAAACTCAATATTTCGAAACTTCGACTTAATCGATTTAAAACAACGGCACCTCTCATAGAAATGTTAAAAAAACCTTAAGAAGAAAATACATTTCTCAAAAACGGCTCCAAGAATTTTCAAAAAAAATGTGTTATTAAATTAGGATAGTCCAGTTTGAATTTAAAAAAATATTTTGTTTGCGTATTTCTTAATGGTACTTCTCATAGAACATAAATAGTAATTTATGTGACCTTACGTTTTTCTCAAAATTTTTGAATCGGTTAGTGGGCTACAGTTATTATAGAACCACTTTTCATATTTTTGACTTTTTTACTATTCGATGAACCGTTTGAAATTATTTTTTTATGCAAACGCTTCCTAAAAGTGTAAATAAAACTGCATATTCAAATTTTCAAATAAAAATGTTTTTTTTATTTAAAAAATAAATATGCCTACCTACCCACAATTTTTTTTTGAAAAATTGATTTTTCAAAAACTGGTCACTGAACTTTTTTCAAATTAAAAATTTATATGTATAAAAGTGGAACCCATGATGAGTAGTAGGACTTATTGCAGGCTGGATGAATTTCGTCGTCATGATAGTACTATTAATATCTATATGCAATGCCTGCAATAAGTTCTACTACTCATCATGGGTTCCACTACCAAATCGGAGGTTAGGTAGTGTTGGTGTGCAAAGAAAAGCAAATATGAAGAAGAATAGCGTAACAATAGATTGCTGAGAGAAATATATACAAAATTTATTATAAGTTAGAGGATGAAAGGAAAACAATGTATTTAATAGGTTTTTTTGTTCTTTTATGAGGATTTTTTTGTTGAGTAGAAGCTGGTTGTGTGTGTGTTTTTTTTATTCTACGGGCAGACAGAATGAAAATTGTTCGATGGCTGTGGGGAATATTTAAATATTCAGGTAAACACTTGTGTGCAACGGCCACTACTCAATAAAATAAAGTTTTTTAACAGTTAAAACTTAAGATTTCTGTTAATCGTTGTGTTCTTATGACAAGTTATTTTTTTATATTAATAATTTTTTGGATTTTGAAAAAGAAAACATTTTTTTTTTTTGAAAATTCAGATTTGATAAGTAATTTCGTAAAAAATCGAGTTGACGAATTTTCAAATAAGAATTGTTTATTAATAGGTATTTAATATTTTTTTAAGTCGTTTTTACTTATTTTTTTTTAATGAGTATTCAACAATATATATATACATTACAAAAAAAACTGGGGGCATATTTATGGAAAAAAACGTTTAGGCTGTAGACTACAGGACTGAGAGACGAAATTCCGGTACCAATTTTTTTCGTCTTCGCTATCATCGTAATGTCAAGTTTGATCAAAATCTGGAGTTCGATTTTTTACGAATTCATTAATTGCAATATAGTACCTATATATAAATATAATATCGCTAGTAAAAATATATAAAAAAATATTCCGTACTACCTAGGTACCTACATACTTTATTTCCAAATAAATCTTATTTATTTATTATTATTATTTATTTAAATATTATTTGAGAAAAAAAAAACAAAAAGTACCTATGTACGACATAATTATTGTATGTAGGTGGGTATATGGGTACATATGTACCTACCCAAACAATAAATATTGAAATATCTCAACATCGCTATGCTATTTGTTCATAGAAAAAGTGAAAAGTAGCAACGTTGCTACAATTCAAAATCCTAAAATTCACGAAATATCCAAAATTTGAAAGAAAAATTTAAAATAAATTCTATAATTACCTATACATGCATGTATACGGCAATAGCCTTGATATAATTTATTTATACCCGCCAAATTTTGAAGATTGCCATGACAAAAGCAGCTTGTTTGGTTTTCTCTCTTACCCTCTATATTGTTGTCAGAATTAGTAAAACTCGAACGTCTCGCTTCTTTTTTTGCCTTTTTTGCCTCTAGGTTTTTTCGTCCACAACAGCAACTCAAGCCTAGTACGCTGCTAATGCGAAACGAAATTTTTCGGTGGTCTCCACTAGGAGAGCGAAATGCTAACGAAAACCACAGCGGAAAAATATTTGCGGAGAGTTCTGTAAGCTGTCAAAAACAATTGACAAGTTGTAAAAAAAAAAGTAATTTTGTCACCAAATTATTTGTAGATGGAAAATTTTTTGTCGCCAAATTACTTTTAGATGTAATTTTCTTGAAATAATTCTTGGATTTAAGAATTGTTCTTGTTACACATAGAGGATTTAAAATAAAACTCAGAACCTAAATGATGGAAATTAAGCAAATACTTTGGGACTTATTAACTGGTTTATCTGCCGATTTGATGAAATTTCTATCAATTTTAAGAAAATCAATGAAATAGGGAGGTAAACCGCTCTATAATTCGAAAACTACGTCCTTCATTAGGATGGTGTAAACGGTTATGAGTTCTAATTTATGGTTTCTTACTAATTTCGGATACCATTTTCAAGTCCAAGAATTATTTCAAAAAAATTATATGAAAAGGAAATTTGGTGACAAAAAAATACATCTAAAAGTAATTTGGTGACAAAACTACTTTTGGCTTTGTTAATGCTTTCTTTGAAAATATGATGTGCTGATTCTAAAATGATATCGCTCGTCTTTATTGGACAACCCGTTCCAAAGATATAGTTCCAAAACTATTCACTATTCACTTTGAAATATATAATCTGAAAAATATAATCAGACTATAAATATAATGGACTATATCTTCGGAACGGGTTGTCCAATAAAGGCGAGCGATATAATTTTAGAATCAGAACTTCATACTTTCAAAGGAAGCATCAACATTTTTTGCAAAGAAGTTGTATTAAAAAAAATAGCTCCAGGAATACGCATACATCATTCTAAATATGCGTATTTCAAGAGTGATTTTTTGCAATAAGGCTTCTACATAAAAACTTTTGATGCTGATTTTGAGAGCATCAAGAGTAGATTACAAAAAGGTATCAACCAAGTTTTTAGGGTAACCCGTTCCAAAGATACACTTCAAAGTATTTTCAGATTATACATATATTCCAAGAGAACAGTGACTAGCTTTTTAGAATATATTTTTGGAACGGGTTGCATTTTCACTTGTTCATCAGTGAGTTTTCTTAGTGGGTTTGTACTTGACCGCTCTGCTACGCTGCGAATGCTCTTTGATGGATTCCCATTTTAACTATAGGTCTTGCTTCCTCAATTAATACCAAAATCGAATGTATAGTCAAAATGCATGGCCTTATATGTCAAATCCAATTGACAAGTGACCAGCTTGCAAGCAGCTTGATTTGCTATCAAATCCACGAGCAGGGCATCTGCCATACGATGGTTCAATTACATTAAAAAACTTCGTCCAGAAAAGAAAAAGAAGGTAGCGATGGCAATGCGAGGTAAGTGATTTGTCATCATCTTCTTTCTACCAACACAACAAAGGACTAGCGAGGTCATCACCTGAAATTGTAGACTAAATAACAATGTCCATCCCGTGCCGATTTTCACGAAGTAAACATTAAACAGATTATCTTAACTTGAGAAATAAGTTCTGGGGTATGGTATAAAATCGCCAATCAATGAGATCGGAAACAGGCTTTCTAAATAGAGGTGGGTATCGTTTAAGATGGGCTTTTTGCAACCAAACATTATTGTGGTAATGATGATTTCCTTAATTGTCGTCGGTGCAGCGGAAGGCCGCTTACCTTTGGCTTCCGGCCTGGATACATCTTGTCCCGACCAGGTTGGAAATTCATATTCGTACTGCCAGTAGCGGGCGGTCGATTTGATTTTTTTTTGTGGCAATTGAGTTAATTTATGTGTTGAAAGTATGTAGTTAAGAATGGTGAGTGTTTTTTTTATATTTATATGGTGTCAAAGGTCGCATAGAATTTAAAAGTCGGAGTAACAAATGTATTTTAAAAATCATGACATGGACAGTTAATTGCAGAACAAACTACTGAATCTTGATTATAATATTTTTATTTAGTGGCCACTTAAAATAAATTAATTTTGAAAGAACATAGGTTATTTTTAATGTAGCACTAGCACTAGGTATGAGAAAAGTCGATAGTTGGTTATACTAAGCACTCCAAATAAAGATCCGCTATATCTTGTTCGCCGATAGGATATGTGAAGGGTGTGCTTCTTTCCAACTTTTCATTTTGCAGATTTAGTTTAGTCGATTTTAAAAAATTGGTTTTCATACAAAAATTAGAATTGAACTTATTTCGAATAATTTAATACAGAAAATGCACAGAAAAACCAGACACTAGAGAAAACCCAAAGCCAAAGAAAATCAAATAAACAATACAAGAGCTTGACTTTTTTTTATATAAAAAAAAATGTAATGTCAAAATTTCGCAAGCAATTAATGTGCAGGTCAATTAAATTGAGAACGAAAAGAGTGGAGAATCGTACTAAGAAATCTAGTACAGCTATCCACTAAAATTACACATTTCGTCGCTCAGCAGCGTACTGGAAAACGAAAAGTAGAACGAAATTTTTCGTTCATGATTTCGTCGTGTCATTTTTGTATGGGATTTTTCGTTTCGCATCAGCAGCGTACTACGCTTCAATTTCAAGAAAAGCGAAATAAGCGCCCCATAACGAACTAACTACTAGCTAAAAAATTCTGTCTCATAGTAGTACTATAGGTTTCATATACAATGATACCACTTGAACATAACTTTGAAAAAACCTTTCAAATAGATGCGAAAGCAGAATGAATGCTCAGATTGCAAATGGATTTATAAAAAAAAAAACAAAGAAAAAATCCCTTAACAGGTATGGCGTTGATACGTATATGTTCATGTACATATGTATGTAGGTTACGAGCTGCGCGGCGCGGCTTAGCAGCAAGGACTACTTGTTAATTGGCCATGTAATAGGCTCGTTGGAAGCGGCTGACAACGTAAAAAAACTGGACTAGGTTAGTGTTACTAGAATTGTTTTCCCTTTTCTTTAAAAAAAGGCCTCGTGGTATGTGGCTGAGCCTACTACCTTAGGTCTCATGCTATTTGTGTCGGGCATCTTTTATAATAACTTCTTGTATTTTATTCATTTGATTTTGTCTGACTAGACAACTGAGTAGATTTTCTACTCAATCCAAATGTCTATAAAACAATTCGCTAATATAAACTAGTTAAATGATATGGAACTAAAATCTAAATAAATAAACTAAAAATCAGGCACGTTATCTTACTACCTAAACAAATCAGGTACTAATCTTAAACCTAACTATCACAGGTACTATCAATAGGTATTTCAGCTTAATAACTAGTATCACAGATCTTTATAATAATCTATAAAAAAAATTAGGTACATAAGTCGAATAAACTAAAACTAATATTGCACTTAAACTTACTAATTAATATCACAGCTAGAGAAGAGTAAATTATCTTTAAAAGAAAGTCAGGTACTTTAGTAAAAGAAAATACCACAGATAAACTTTAAAAATATTCTATATTTGAAAGAAAATGAGGTACTTTGACTCAAAAAAATATCTCAGATTAACTCAGGTACTGAAACTTAAAAGCTAAAACGATCATCTAATAAAATCTTTGGCTATAAAAAAAACTAAAACTAAAAAAAAATATCACAGATCATAAATATAAATAGAAATAGTATAAAATAAACTATATAATAAATAAATAAATAAACTTTAAATAAATAAATAACTATAGATAAATAAATAAATAAACGATATAAATAAAACTGTACAACCAAAAACACTGAAGCACCTTAACCTAATATCACAGATTAAGCAGCATCTGAGTGGGTCAAATTGATAGGGTTTTAGGCGTGAAGGTCTTTGGCGTAATAAGCTCTCACTTTTTCACCTTTCAAATTCCCTAAAACATAAAGAGAGTTTCCTACAGTTTTCAGAACAATCCATTTAATAAACTTCGCGCCCAGTTTAGCATTAGGTGTGTTTTTCTCTAAGCTTTGCGGAAATTGGACGAAAAAAACGATGAGTAGGATTAACAATTTACATGTTAAATCCAACAACAACTAATCCCCGGGGGTGCTTAGCCTAAACCCAGAGAATTCTCGGGGCTTAGCTTATGGAGAGGATAAAAACTGTGCTACCAAAAACTTTTCACTTAGTTATCGATAAAATGTATAGAAACTTCAAAACTGACATTTTTAATGTCAGATAATTATCAATTTTGTTTGGTTTGGTTGAGCATTTGGTCTAAGTGTGTCAGTTGTTTTCCTGACGGCCATATCAACCTAACCTAACCTACCTTTTAATATACATTCCGCAACACAACAACAAATCAATTTTAACATTTTTGGCTTTTGTATTGCCTCTATGGTTTTTTCCACCTCGCCATGAGCACAACCTTTGTTTTTTGCATTTATTTTTATTATAGCTATATTAAAATTTGACTGTGAAATTATTATTAAATAAAAAAAGCATTTCTTGAAGTTGATATTCGTTCAATTAACAAGAATTGAATGAACAACAAAACAAAGGTTTCTCTGAGAAGATTGTTTTCGGCTGCGTGTACAACAACACGGGAGCAACCCAATACAGATTCTCTGCTACATCCTTGGCATATTTCAATCTTCTTGATCGCCGTCCGCTCTTGCTCAGATCTATATTCCTAATGACATAGGAACTGAGCCTCCCGCCCGAATAAGCAACTCGTCTACTAATATCATGTCACCAGTGACCGACGAATGGGGTAGTTTTCAAGTAGTTGAATTCTATGTACAACTGTATTATTGAAAATTAAATTAAAAGAAAATCGCATCACCTAAAAACAATTTCCAAAATACTTGATTTCAATTTTCAAATTACTTGATTCACATTTTTTTGTATAAATAATAATTAACTTGGTTCTTTTTATGTTATTTTAATAGAAAAGTAGTTTAAATTCAATTAATATATCTAAATTACACAAAACAAATCAACCCGAAGATTTTTAGAAGAATGAGGATGAGACAAACAGTGATGTTTGTTTTTTCTTGCATTACAGCTGTTCTTCAAATGTCATCTTGCAAATTAATAGTACTACCAAGTATTTCACTAAGCGCCTTGGTCGTTTTTTTCAACCAATTCCCTAGGGGATTGCAAAAAAACGCACCTATTGTAGATAATGTTCAATTGCCTTGCTTTGCGTTAAGTTTCTGCGGTCAACTATTTGACCTGGTTTATACTGGATATCTCTGCTCCTAATATTATAAACCTTTGTACTTTTTTGATGGGCGATTTTGAAATTTTCGAAAATTTTAGCTCTTATTAATTCTAATTTATCATCTTTATTTAAAATTTCTATATTGAATTCCTTAATTTCGCCCAATTTTCGGAATATCTCATACGATTTTCCATTTTGAATCATTGGAGTTCCAAAAACTGCATAGTAATGCTCAACTGCAATGGCATCATGTACAACACTTCGCAATGAAAATGCAAGATTGCTAACGTGTTGATCCCAGTATTTTTGATCGCTGCCGAAATATGATCAAATTGTTGGTAACACCGACTGGTTTACCCTTTCGGAAGCATTGGCCTGTGGTGAATAAATAGCTGTTCTTACTTTTTTTAATCCATATCGATTTGAGAAACTCGTGAATAATTCGGATACAAATTGTTTTCCGTTATCGGAGTGTATGAATTCTGGAACACCAAATACATGAAATACATTTTCTTCTAAGAACTTGCCTACCTCATATGATGTTGCTTTTCTTATTGCCTTTAGAAACACATACGTACCAAAATGGTCTAGAACAATGAATATGTGTGTGTTTCCGTTCCCAGAACGAGGATAGGGACCAAGAAAATCGATATATAAACGTTTAAATGGTCGTTCTGTCACAATTTCTTGTCCCATCGGCGGCCGAGTTGTGATGTTGACGGACTTCCTACTATTACAAATGTCACATGACCTCACCCAGTTCTGAACATCGGTAGTCATTCCAGGGCAGAAATATGTTTGCCTCAATTTTGACAATGTTTTGTTAATACCACCGTGTCCAGAGGCTGGTGAGTCATGTGCAGCTTTCAAAAGACCTTCGCACAACTCCTAAGGAACCCAAAGTGTACAGGCTCGGTCGTCCTGTATTGTGTCGCCTGGTCTAATGTCAGCTCGTTTATTAACAAATCCGTCCGAGATGCAAATGTCAAGAAATTTGTTCTGGTCGTGTCCTACTATCTTCCTCAGCTCAACATATTCCTCTGAAGAGAAATATGGTAAGCTGAATTCAACTTCGGGCTCTAAGTCGTTCGCTGTGATCTCTTCCATATGAACTCGTGAGAGAGTATCAGGGACCATGTTTTGGATACCCTTTCAATGCTCGATCACGAAGTCAAAACTTTGAAGTTTAAAGCTCCAGCTTGCCAGACGATCAGCAAGGTGGTTTTGCGTCATGAGCCATTTTAAACTTGCGTGATCGGTAATTATAGTAAAGGGTAAACCTTTAACGTAAGCCCTGAACTTCTTTACCGATAAAACGGCCGCATAGCACTCAAGTTCTGTCACTGTGTGATTTCTTTGTGCTAAATTAAGCTTCTGAGACATGAATGTTATCGGGCGGTCATTTTTCTCCTCATCCATTTGAAAGATCATACCCTACTCCTGAAGTTGGAGCATCGCACTGTATGTAAATGTGTTTGGAAAAGTCTGGATTTGTTAGTATGGGTGCCGTAACTAAACTCGTTTTAAGTTGTTAAAATTCTGTTAGTGCTTGATCTGTCATTTCGAATTTTTGTCCTTTCTTTAATCAGTCCGTCATCGGAGCTGCTATAGGTTCGTAGTTAACTATGAAACGCCTATACCGACCCGTCATGCCTAGGAACCTACGGAGCTTTTTGGGGGTTTTAGGTACCGGAAATTCCTCGACCGCCGATACTTTGTCCTTGTCAGTCCGTATACATCCTTCACCAACTACATAGCCTAGATAATTAATTTCTTTAAAGCAAAATTTGCTTTTTTCGACATTAATTGTCAAACCTGCCTGACGTAACGCAATTGCTACCCCATCCAGTACCTGCATATGGGTTTCGAAGTCTGGAGAACAAACCAAGAGGTCATCGAGATATACAAAGACATTCTGGCGTAAATGACCAGGATTGACTTTGTCCATTAACTTAAACATTCTCTGAGTGGCGTTACACAATCCAAACGGCATAATCGTAAATTGGTATAGCAGTCGCCCAGGGACTGTAAAAGCTGTCTTCTCCCTTGATTTGCTCTCCAGCGGAATTTGGCAAAAAGCATCCTTTAAATCCATACTGGAGATGAATTTTGTATCTTGGAGTCTACTAATAATCAATTCTATGTGGGGTAGTGGATAAGCAGAGTTTTTCGTCCTTTCGTTTGATTTTCTTGAATCAAGACACAGCCTGTTTTCCCACTTTTCCTCACCAAAACAACTAGAGAACTCCAAGCACTGGTGCTCTCCTCTATTACACCCATCTCCAGCATTCTATCCAGCTCTGCGTACATGTGCTTTTGTACTGTCGGAGAAATGGGGTAGTGAATCTGCTTCTTGGGAATTTGTTCGTCATCCACTTCAATAATATGTTCTTCAAGGGTAGTTTTACCTAACCCGAGTACGGCAAAGGGGGGAAACAGTGAATTGATGCCCTAAAGTTACTGGACTTGATCTGGTGAAAGATCTCGCAACACAGGCTGTTCATTCGTCCCTACTGGAGCGTTAAGCTAGCTTACTATATTTGGAGCTACCTTAAATGCACAGCAAAAATCTACCCTCACATATAGTGGTTGGGGAAGGCCAGGAACAACTAGGATCTCCAGCTCATGATTTTGACCAACCCAAGAAACATTCGCTCTAAAATATCCTTCTATTCTCTGATGATTTCCAAACGCGCTTCTTATATCATTGTTTGTTTTGCCAATTTTTATATTTTTCGTACATATAAACTCTATTCCACCTTTCACTAAGCACGTAACGGACGCTCCAATATCTAAGAGTCGTTCAAAATCCTCTCCTCCTAATTGCGCTTTAGCATGTGGCCTTTTGTCATTGGTCATAGTTATTATTGTCGCTTCTATTTTGTTTTTTCTTACCCGAAATATTGCACGTTTTTCCCTAAGCCTACGAATTTTTAAATAATTTCTACTTTTTGTTTTATTAAAATCTACCTCTTCATTAAAAATTCTCTTCGTAGCTGCGTCAGATTTTATCATCCTCTGGTGAAGACTTTTTGGAGGATTTCTTTCTACACTAAGGTTACTATCTTTTATATTTGATTCTTTATATATTTGCCTTTCTAAAATTCTTATTCTTTTAGGTTCTTCTGCTGCTCTGGGAGTGGTTTTGATGTCGGCGGTTGACTCTCGGTTGAACTGCCGACCTTCGGGTTTCCCTGGCAAGTAGCACATTTAAAGCCCGCACTACCCTGCCCACAACAAAAGGAAAGAAAGGAAGATGGGCAATTGCCAAAAGACTTTTGTCCGTCTTTAGCATCATCTCTTTTCCTAAACTGATCCATTAACTTATTTAATTTCTCCTTGTCCTCAAAAATGTATCCTTTCTGTTCTTTTAGCCTGCAAACCACCTATATCTAACTCATTTTCTTCTTCCGATATACTTACTCTATCTCTAACGTAGTATTATTACATATATTGCACAACCAAAAATTAAAGTACTAATCCTTTCTTTTAAGTTCTTTCTAACCATCGAGACTAAATCATTTTATTGGTTCTCTTCACAGATATCCCAATACCAACGCTCAGCAGAGCCAGTAACCAGATGGTGGATATTTGCGAAGAGCTGATCGTGCGTCAGTCCACTCTTTTTTTGTAATGTCTCCAGCCGAAAAATAAAGCTTTCAAATGACATGCCTTTTGACGACCCGTCAAATTTAACTCCCCATTTATGAACATCAGTCCTTCGATTGATATCCCTAAATGAAGAGTGTCCATCTGACGATTGTAATGTCGACTGACTATTTGTCGAGTGGAATGACTGTCTGTTGCTCCGTTTAGTACTCGTGATGTTTTGAGTAGAGTCTCGTTTGTAAGTCGTGTCTTTCTGAACTGTCAAAGACTGTTCCATACTATTGAACTTTGAGTTAACCTCTTTCATATTCTTATCAAACATCTTGTACATTTCTGACAAGCCATCTGCAGGAAAACTCAGAGTCTTAGTCTGACTTTCAAAAATGATAATTTAAAAAATAACAAAAGATCCTGGAAAAAACTCAAGAAGTCCAAATCGATACCCACCACCTATTCATCGATTTCAAAGCCGCATATGACAGCATTTATAGAGACGAACTGTACAGAGCCATGTCTAGTTTTGGTATACCGCCCAAACTCGTCCGTTTGTGTAGGATGACGATAGAAAATTCTCGCTGCTCCATCAGGGTCGGAAATGACCTCACCGACACATTCGATACCAAAAAAGGATTTAGGCAAGGTGAGGCGCTGTCATGTGACTTCTTTAATCTGATTCTTGAGAGGATTGTGCAAAACTCCAAAGCCAACACCAGAGGCACAATTTTCCAAAAGTCGGTGCAACTACTAGCATACGCTGACGATATTGACATCATTGGTAGGACTCAACGTGATGTCATAGCCACGTTTGCTAGAATAGAGAAGGAAGCGGCGAAAATGGGTTTAGCAGTAAATGAGGGTAAGACTAAGTATATGCTGTCATCACGAAAGGACTCACAACATCGACGAATTGGACAGAACGTCACCATTGACAGATATAACTTTGAGGTAGTGCGGGACTTTGTCTACCTCGGCTCCGCTATTAACTCTGACAACAACATCTCGTCAGAAATTAAACGAAGAATTACTTTTGCCAACCGCTGTTTCTTCGGGCTAAGAAGGCAATTTAGTAGTAAAGCCCTCACTCGAACTACTAAGGAGATCCTATATAAGACCCTGATCATCCCAGTCCTGCTCTACGGCGCTGAAACCTGGACCGTATCAAAAGCGGATGAAGAAATCCTTGGTAGATTCGAGAGGAAAATTCTTCGAAAAATCTTCGGTCCCGTTTGGGTTGACGGGCTATGGAGACGAAGATTCAACCAAGAACTATACGAGCTGTACAGCGACATGCCCCTGGTCAAAAAACTCCGCATTGGACGTTTAAGATGGCTAGGACATGTAGAACGAATGGACACCAATACTCCGGCTCGCAGAGTCTTCGATCACCGGCCAGACGTCGGACGCAGTAGAGGAAGACCTCGCCTTAAGTGGCGCGCACAAGTAGAAACCGACCTCAACCAACTTGGAGTGCGCAACTGGAGGCAGTTAGCTAAGGACCGGGCTAATTGGAGAGGCATGTTGGTTGAGGCCCAGGTTCATTCCGGACTGTAGCGCCACTTAAGTAAGTATATATATATAGTACCCTTATAATATTTCAGCCTTCCAAACCAAAAGCTACTCGTATTTCTTTTGTTTCCTTGTACAATTGAATACTCTTCACTTTATACCACCCTATAAAGGTGAAAAGTATTCCTTTGTCTATCCAGATTTTATTTAAACACTTTAGATATTAAAGATAGGTATACTTACGGTTTTAAGAACCGCTTATTATAAAAAAAAAGTTGTTTATTTTACATACCTACATATGTATGAATGTACCCACATATACTACTTACTTACTTAAATTCAATCGAATATTCATGATGTCTACATATCCTACAAAATAAAACATTCTTTGATTCAAAATAGCTTTTAATGGCCTTTAGTCCAACAAAAATTGGCGTTTCGTCCCGGCTATCTCACATGGACTCATCAGTTGACTAGTGAGGACCTTTGTCAATACACAATTTTTGCCAAGTTGAGTTCATCTAACATAGATTTCGTGAAGAACATCTAGTGTGAACTATATCCAACAAGACTAGAATTCCTAATCATTAAATTGGAAATTTTTGGTTTTTGCACATGGCCGGGCATTATTTATATAAGAAGTTTTTTTTTTAATAATACAAATTCTTTCTTTCAACTTTTTGTTGGACTAAAGGCCGTTAAAAGCTATTTTGAATCAATAATTCAACAAGTCCAAATATTATAGTGCTTAAGGGATTTTTTTTTAAAAGAAATCCAGACACAAATCCAAAAATATCCTTTTCTCTATTTTCTACAGAAGAAAATAGGCAACTATATTATAGTTCTTTGCTGATGAGCGAAATACAATTAAGGCTAGATCAAATATCAATTTAGTTTTTCCTTACTTTTCGACGCGACTAATAAAATTTACCACACGCTGTTTAAATTTAAGTTTAAACTACATTTAAGTTTTGGTTTTAGCTTTTCGACGAAATAAATAAAATCGATAAGATTTAACACAACCGCGTAATATAAGTTAAAGTGGTAATATGGTAAACGTGCTGTCAAAATTTGTATGGACAAATTTTACCAAAAAATGCTAAACTTTTCCGTACAATTTTGTGTGGGAAAGTTTATCATCCGAATTTGGTAAATGTTAAAAATTTTGGCATTTTATTCGCCACAATGTTGGTATAACTATCTCTCTTCCGCGTTTTATTTTTGGCCGACATTTTAATGAGAGTAATAAGCACACCGTTATTAGTCAAGTTAAAATATATATAATAAATAAGAAAAAAAAAATCATTAAGCACGTTTACACAAGTTGATTTTTATGTGCGTTCATGAAACGTGTGTGGTAAACTTTTCCATTTCCCGATGTGGGAAGGCTTAAACGGTTTCATGAGGGCATTCATGAAACCGCGAAAACGCGGTAAACGTTGTAAAATGGTAAATGTGGTAAATGAGCTGCCAAAATTTGAATAGAAAAACTTTACCGAAAAATGGTAAACTTTTCACATAATTTTGTGTGGGAAAGTTTCCCACCTGAGTTTGGTAAATGTGAAAAACTTTTGACATTTAATTTTGACGTTTTATGTGTCATAATCTTAGTAATATACTATATATAATTAAAGATAATTATATCTTCCTTCCTATTATTATTTCTGGCAGACATTTTAAATGAGAGTAATAAAACTTTGTTATTAGTCAAGTTCAAGTACAGAAAGAAAAATAATCATTTACCACATTTGCGCACGTTGAGTTTTGTAAGTGCGTTCATGAAAAGTGCGTGGTAAACTTTTCCATTTTATGTGGGACAGTTTACGCGGTTTCATGAATACCATTATTGTAAAAAGTAGATAATGAACTCGCATATATTTACTATTTACCTCAGAAGTGAATTCGAATTCCGCAAACCGCAAAAGTTAGTTAGTTCTTCCATAGGAGTATGTATGTATATATGGAAAGTACATGGCCATATTTAAATTCTATTTTTTTTACAATTTTCTGGCCGATGCAAATAAAACAAAAAAGAGTATGGTAACACGAAATTATTATTCAATTGTTTATTCAAAATTTTGTATTTTTTAAGAAGAACGAAAATCGCTGCCCTTAAAACCTCTACTGAAACGGAAAACTAACAAAAAAGAAACAATTTTCTAAATAAATTTATTCAAAATAAGGAATTAATTTAATTGGATAATTGAAATTAGATTTTTATTTGTTGTATTTCGAATTCAACTCTAAAAGCAATCTTTTTCATAAAATGAAACAAAAAGGAATTTTTCATATAGTCCCCCAGCACTACATCATTGTGGACCTTCTATAAACAATAGATGTCACCACTTATCTTATACAAAATACCAATAGATGGCCCTAGTTTCTTTGCGTGTTGGCTAAATATGGTGTACGTACCAAGAGTGGCAATAGATGGATTTTGAAAGTAATATTTTTGTTTGTTACTCTGCTCCGAGGGGCGTAAAGATTGTTCTCCCCATTTTCAATAGAGCTTTTGTATGGAAATGACAATCGACTAGCAGTCGATGTATTGTATGTCAATGGTCTAGACCAGTACATTCTGCTGCACCAGATAGGCCACTTTATCAAAATGATCCCAGTAATAGTAGGGCAAAACAAAATTGAAATTGTGATGTCGTCAGCTCACTAAATTTAAGTATTAATAATATTTTATCGAATAATGTACTTACCAGGACTCAATAATAAACTTTTATTTGTGGATTTGTTTGATTACATTAAAAGTTATGATGTATTTTTTTTACGAAACGCATGTTACTGTAGAAAATTATAATAACTTTACGAGATATTTCAATGGTTACAAATTAATTTGGAACGCAACTGTTAAAATATATTCAAAAGGACGTGCAAGTGGTGAAAGTCGGTGAATTGCAAGTGACAATAAGGGTATTCATGAAACCGCGTAAGCACGGTAAACGTGGTAAAATGGTAAATGTCGTTAAGTGAGGTTCCAAAAATTGTATGGAAAAACTTTACAAATGGTAAGCTTTTCCGCATAATTTTGTTTGGGAAAGTTTACCATCCGAGTTTGGTAAAAATGAAAAAAATTGACGCTGAATTTTGACCTTTTATGTGTCATAATCTTGGTATTGTTGGGCACAAGACGAGGAGGATAGGTGGCGGTAGTGTGGATAGGTAGGGAAAAGGACGCTAGGATATTGGAAAGGAACCTGTCGGAAAAGTGATAGAATGTCAAATTCCGGGGGCGTGGCCTGCTTTCTATACACGGCGTCAGCTCGTCGGACGGGGGGATCTTACCCCCGGAAACATAACCTCACCTGCAATAAGAAAACTTATATCAGGAATAAATAAATGGGACTTGAAAAAGACGGACGGACTAGTGACAATAGTCACTGCGGATGTTGTTGCAATGAGGCCATTACCCACACTACCAAAGGAATCTTCGGCCATTTTTAGATTTCCCCAAAATGGTGGATGATCGGTTTCAGATCATATCATCTTCACCGAAACTCAACTACCCTTGGCACTCCTGAAGAAAGGTTTCTTTGAAAAATCATGTTTTGTTTACGCAAACAGAAAAAAATGCAAAATTTTCGAAAACTAAGGCATAAAGTATTTTTAATTAATTACGAAATCTCACCACAATGTATTTCCTCCCAAAACCCCGAAGAACTCCGTGCTCCCACGTCGGAAGCGTGTGTCATTTAATATCTCAACTATACCTTTTCATAAAGATATCTCTTCCAATATGCCATTTCGAAACTTTATCCATGCTCATACCATAAATCAAACACCTTAATCTGTAACCCCTCGTCCTCCTTTAAGAATCTCTACTTCCCTCCAAACTATTGCAAAACGCGACCCCCCTCCTCTCATATTTAATCCATTGTTTCCACCTGCTGCTAAACTTACAACCAAATTTGCAGTCCCTTTGACAACTAGTGATGAGTGCGGAGGTAGATATATAATGTCTAAATTACGCGACAATAGACCTTATGAAAATGTCCGTCACTACCTGTCATATCTACACAACAAGTCAGACACAGATTGCATTAATTGTAAGAAAATGAACGTCTTGTTGCCAATACAAAAAGAATGCCTTGCAACCGGTCCCGTTGCTCTCAATAAAATGTATGTCTGCTTCCATGAATTCTTAAATATCTCTCCCTCCACAGTTTCCAATGATTTAGCTACATACGCTTCTCATTACAGTTTTAAACGTCTACATTTCAATCGTAACAATCATAAACCTAGCCTTTAACCGTAATCTTGATTCACAATTTGCATCGTTAATTACCCTGTCCCTTTATTACGAAAATGTCGGAGGTCTCCGTACCAAAACCTCTACGGTATACCTTAATTCTCAAAATCTACCTTAGGACATCTTTGCACTAACCGAAACCTTTTCCTCCTACCCTTATAGCTCTACCATCTCCGAAAGCCTGCATCTTCGTTCTGCCCTAGATCACTATTATCCTCCTATATCTCTCATCTTATGTCTAGAAGATTGTGTTCCGTCTGTTGATCCTGAAAACTTCTTATCCCAACTTCCGCAAAGCCGACTTTAATCAACTTAATCTCCTTCTTAACAGTATTCATTTCAACAATTTTAATAACTCCTCTACTCCCATCAATATATCTCATTCCTTCTTTTACACCTCAATCTCCGCCTGCCTTGTTAAGTGTATTCTTTATTCAGCTCGAAAAAAAACTTCATTTCATCATAAACGCCCATAAATCTTTTCTACTTCAAAGAAACCTCCCGATGTTTTTCATCCCTATGTCATTCTCTCTACTAAACATATCTTAGTGAAATGCAGACTTGTCTTATCTTTGAACCTAAGCGTTTTTACCAGTTCATAAACCTGAAAAGAAAATCAGATGGTCAAAGTAATAGCTAATTTCTTTGCGACCTTCTTTAGCTTATCTAATGTCAATACTTCTAATGTTCTTGACCTTGAATACCATAGATTTTTGTCTAACTCTACACATACATCTCTCGTGTCCCTTTCTGTTTGTTCCCGTACCGTCTATGATAAATTAATCTTGTTGAAAGATGACTTTTCACCCGGCCCAGATGGCATCCCAGCAATTTTTCTTAAAAAGTGTGCTTATGCTCTCTGTGAACCCCTTTCTAACCTATTCCAGCTGTTATCTTAAATCCGCTCTTAGAGGTTTTTTTTCAGAAAAAATAAAGATTTTGGGAGTTACTAAGCAAAATAAAAAAAACTTGAACTTTTAAGATGGCAGCATTAATTATCCTTCCGGTTCCACACTAAAATTTTTTTTTTTTCATAGAATATGTTTTTGCAAACATAAATAAAAACAAAAAAATCCCCACTCAGAAACATAAATTTATTAGATTTTTTTGAATTAATGTACTACACTCCAATGATTTCGACCACTTTTCTCCAAATCTATCAATTGTACGATAAAGTGCATTTATCTTTTTTGTGTAGAATAACAACTACAACTTTTTTCAAAAGGACCTATAGTTTTCAAGTAATTTGGAAGAACTGAATTTTTCCGCCTCCCCCTTGTATACGGAGCTCCACAAACAAAAATTTTATGAAAAAGTGCTTCAAATTTAAAGAGACATGGTTTGACAATACATGTTACAAGAAACTTTGTCTAATAAGAAAACTGAGCTTGAAAATGATCAAACGTGTTCACTTGGACAAGGATTGTATGCAAGCCCTAAAGAAGTCATTTACTCTGTTCAATGGAGTGCGTAACTCAAAATGCCCAAGTTTTAGGAAGTGGTACTATGAAGAAAATACATGTTACAAGAAACTTTTTCTAAAAAGAAAACTGAGTTTGAAAATGATCAAACGTGCTCACTTGGGCAGTGAAAAGCTCAAAGGAATTTTGGAAGACTGTCTGCGAGATAAACCGTAACAATTTTTCAATCGGAATAGCAATTTCCGCTGATGATCAATCTTTGCATTTTCAAAACCTGTTATTTGGCAGGTCTGACGTCCAATTTTCGTATGCGGGACCTATGATTCTCGATGAAATTTTGGATAGCGAAATCACTTTTAATGAACAATTATGAATGGACAAAATGGAAAAGCTTCCGGTGAAGATGGGATCCCAAATGAATTTCCAAGAATGCTACCGTTTCTTTTCATACCCGCCTTCACTCACTGCTTTTTCTGAAGGAAGATGTTCCCTTATCTTTCAAAAAGACGGACAGAAAATTATCGAGGAATATCTTTAATGAGTGTTCTGGCTAAATTATTCTGTGGTATCCTGGTTAAAAGACTGGAAACTTGAGCTGATACTAACAATATCCTCTCATATCCTTCAGGCTGGTTTCAGAAAAACTTTTTCAACCATTGACCATATTTTCAGGCTATCATCAATTGTCAAAGCGTCAAAGCATTTCAAACCCCAAACAAGAAAGTATACTCCTTTTTTGTAGATTTTAAGGCAGCATTTGACCTCTTTAATCGGAATGCTCTCTTTTACAAGCAATCGCAACTAGGCTCAAGCTACTCAGAATGGTTCCAAACCGATAATGGTGTAAAACAAGGATGCCGGATTTGCAGTTTTTATAAACGATGTGGTATCGCACCTTGCTAGAGTAATCCGAGTCGCAAATTCAAAAATCAATGTTCTATTGTATGCCAATGATCTACTGCTACTCAGAATCACCACAAAATCTGCAATCTATATCAACCGACTGGCAGATTAATGTCATAAATGGGGTCTTGTCATTAATTCAGGCAAATCAAAAGTTATGGTTCTTGCAAGAGCAGCTTAAAGGATCCACAATCCTTACAATTGGACTTTCAGTGGCAATAATTTGGAGATTGCTGAAAAATATAACTTCTTTCAGACAAGTCACATACTGCAAAAAGCTTGATCAATGTATCATGGAGAACCATCTTTGTAAATAATCACATTAAACTTTCAATAAAAAATAAAGTATTTGAAGTAGTGATGAAGTCTACATTATGTTACGCTGTCCAGGTATGGGGAATAGAGGAATTTTAGGTCGTCGAACAATTTCAAAGAAACTTCTTAATAAAACTTTTTAACTTACCGCTAAGATCGCCGAATTATGCACTTTATCTTGAAACAGGACTTCCTAAGTTGTTTACTTATACTCTGAAATTGCAAGCTGATTACATCGGGAAGATGTTATCTTACCAAGATGATCGATCGTCAAAAAAATGGCGTTATACGAATTGAGGAACAAGGATTTGTGGATGGCAAAATGGAAGAGTATGGGAGATGCTTATGGTGAACAGAGAACTTAAGTATATTTAAAACTCAGCTTTACCGTATAATTCAAAAATATGACAGCTATGACAGCTAGAATACTATACTTACAGCTCAATTTAAACTTAATGTCAAAGAACTACTTTAATGACCTTCTTAACTATAAAGAAATAATGGAAGCCCTTACAATGGAAGTTGCAACCAATTATGTTCGTTGTGTAATCTTAAATCTAAAGAAGACTACTTCCACTTTGTTGCTATATGTGCGGTTTTCGCACCACAGCGACTAAATTACTTTGGGAAGGAAACTTTAACGATGCAAGAAACAATCATGATTTTGAACGGGTTAAACTGGAAAACACTGTACAATTATCAAAAAGCAATATATAAATATATGTTGTTACTAAAAACAGAATTTGTATAAAAAAAATCTATTATATATTTAAATTCTATAATGCATTCATTTCCTTGTGAATTATATTTGCTAACTGAGCTAACGACAAAGCCATAGCTTCGAAACTAATCTTATTGTTAAACAATGTATCTGGAAGAAAGAAAAATACATTGTTCGTTTTGTCTAAGACCTACGAAGGTTTGATAATGTCTCACGTTTCATTGGCACTGTTAACAACACGCGTAAGCCAGTCGTGTAAATTAAAAGTGTAAGTCTACTCGTGGCCTGTGTGGATGCCGCTCGTTTTCGATATCTGGACGCGCTCATTTTTGTAAAAGAGACGATTTGAAAATTTGCTTGGAAGATGGAAGAAAGCACGACGGAGTACGGAGTTAATGATTAAAAATTGGAAATATCTAGAAACGAGGGGCATCAACGGCAGACCAAGAGTAAGTATTTTCTTAAATAACATGGAAATATAAACTAACATATATATTTCTCTTATATAGAAATTTGTAAAGTCTTTCCCTATCTTCGCAAAAGAATCTTTTAATTGCGAGCGGAAGTTCTATAAAAGCTTGGCAGCCAATTATATTGGAGAAGCCGTTTTTAGTGTCTGTCGCCAAGTCGGCGACATTTATTCTTTAAAAATTCTTGTGGCGAGTTGATTTCCACATAAGGATAGATAAAATATCAGCGCCAATGGGAAAGGATAACCCAAAAGTTGGCACCACTGGGCCGAACGAAAGCAGCTGCCCTCTGCACGGGGAATAACCACAAGGACATTGTTCAGTGCGACACATATGCCCTCTGGTACCATTTCAATTGCGTCAACGTGGACGAGAGCATAAGCTAGTAGGATTAGATATGTTAGGGCTGCGTCCAGTGCTGCCACTAAGAAATTAAAAAAAAAAAACAGTTTTAAAACATGATTTGGGATAAAAAACATGACGGACCTATCTCGTAGTTAGAAACGCGTTAAATGACAAATAAATGAAAGAATTCAAATAGATAATTTGGAAATCATATCATGAGTAAAAAAAATATATTAAATTAACAGTTTATTTATGCAACTGCTGAATCTGAGCTCAATGTTCAAAGCAAAATGGTATCAGGAAAATAAAAAGGATTGAAAAAGGAGAGAAGGTCTGACGCTTTTTATAATTGAAAAATGGAAAAAAAAACAGTTTCATTCTTCTATCACTTTCATCATCATTGCGTTACTCCAGGTTATAGCTAGTATAAGCTGTCAAAAATATTACCAGAGGCGGGAGAAAGAGTGCGTAGATAAAGTGTAATATTGAAAAAAATGTGTTCTCTTCATTATTTTGTTGGTGCATTTCACATACCTATATATATTCACACTCAAAGACACTGGGAGCGTTCGCTGTAGCACAGCTTTCTGATACATTGCTGCAAAATATTCTGTGCGTTTCTGAAAGTATAAAACCCAATAGGTAACCATTTCTGTCAAAAGTCAAAGTAGAGAAAAAAAACTAATTGCTTACGATTACGCTTCAGCTCAAAGTGAACTAAACATACATTTGTCAGGTAAAATATAAATTTTAAATGAATCAGGAAGTAAGACCACAAATGTTTCAACAGAAGAAGATGATGTATTAGGCACGTAATTAAAGTTGACAAACAACAATTGAAAAGACAGCTGAACGCCCCCACTATATGAAAAAGAGTAAGTAGCTTACAAATGAAGTGTGCATCCTGCTCTTTGTTTTTAGTTTCGTGTTTGTGTTTATGTAAGGTAGGTTTGGACATGTTGGGTCTTCCGATTATAGAGACAAAATTTGTGTCAGAAAAAAAATATGATTTTGGACCCAAAAACATGAAATCATGATTTGGGTCTAAAAAACATGAAAATCATGATAAATCATGACTTCTGGCAGCCCTGCTTCTTAGCGCTCATAACTACTTTTGTAATAATGTTTCGGCTATTCAAATAAGTTTCATTTTTAGAACGAGAGTCGAAATCTTAATTTCATCCCGCATCGACAAGATTTGCCACAGCTCTGTAATCTTTGTAATAGAAGAGAAAATGCAGATATTTACCACTTCATGGCCAAGTGTCCTATTCTTCAAGAGGTAGGAAGATTACACTTTTGAGTTAGCTTTTTTACTTTAGACATTTTTTTTGAAATCCTTAATGGAGAAAAGGGATGGTTGTGCCTAGTCAAATATATTTAAGACGTTCTTAATTATAGAAATCAATTCCCTAGCTGATTGGCTCGATTACCTATTTATTTAATTTGTAAAAACAGTAGTTTAGTCCAATTAAATTTTCTTTTTTTGTGTTTTAAATCACTTCAAAATTAATATCAAATAGTCTAGAAGCCTAATACCTGTAAAATAAACACATTTAACATTAAATCTATTCTTGTGTTCCAAATCATGTCAAAATTGGTATTCCTAAATTGAATATTATATAAACTAATTCTCATTATAAAAACTATTTTATTGTATATTATATTTATAAACAATCTTGGTTTGTTAAATCAATAAAACTTTTTCAAAACTTATTTGTGTTTCAAATCACGTCAAAATTGAGACATATATTATGAAGAAGGGAATAGTTAGCTTTTTGTACAAGTTTTTGATAACTTGCATTTTTATTACATATTTATTTATGTATATCATAAGTAATGTCATTTCAGGCAGACGGCAGCGTTTCCATGACCTTATTCTTATATAAAATTTTGTAAAACCTTATGATGAAAAAATAAGGAATCTATCTATCTATCTAATCTCTCAGTCCCGACCAAGGTTCATGCTAATTGTACTAACTAAATATCGGTTTTAACGATATCGGCTATAACGAAGTATTCCTTATAACGAACAGTTTTAAATTGAAAATTAAAAAAATTTATCGTTTATAACGAATATTAAAAGACAATAAATAGGCATTGGAAATTTCCTGCATTTCAAATAATAAATTATGGGGATTTACTTTCTCCGGTTTTTTTTTAGACTTAAATTTCGTATTCTCTGAACTGGGATAGTCATATCTATTTATTTATTGATTTATCTAAACCATTTACAAAATCAATTTATAAGCTATTTAACAATGAAGACTTCAGGGCAATAAGACCATTTGAAGTCGTTTCTTAGAGTTAGAAAAGAAAACCTATTTTATATAAAGAAAGGTTAAGTGTGTTTGTTTTATTTTTTCAAAGTGAGTTCAAAACGTGAGTTTTGCGATTGAAGAAAACTCTTATAATGTCAAGGTGATTCCAATAAAAGTTTGGCAGCAGAGTTTTCTGTATCGGCTTCAACAAACTCTACCATTTTCAAAGACCGAGATAAAATTAAGAAGAAGTTTGAAGAATCCAACTTAAAAATAAAAAAATTCTATGCAGTCACCATCCCGACATAATAGAAGAAGAATTCATAAAATAAAAATGTCGACAGCAAAATCACATATTACTTTGTAAATAAATAAAAGTTTCGCTAAAATAAAAGTTTGTCCACTTTTTAATAAAGAACAAAACATGGAAAATCCATTATAACGAAACACCGGATAACGAACAAATTCTCCAGTCCTGTCGAATTCGTTATAACCGGCCAAATTCCTAAACGCAAGAATTGCAAAGCAAGTCTTGTGCTTAGCAAATACACGAACCCGATAAAAATTGAAAAGCAAGTGAAGTGCGCAACAGAAGTTTGAAACTTGCACAATTGCAATGTAGTTTTCGCAAGAAAAAAGAATGAACTGCGTTTTGGGATAGTGTGCTTAGCAGAGATTTTTTTGTTTGCGCTTATTGATAGTTTGCTTAGCATATTATGAGCAATAATCTAAAGGCTCGAAGCTGGTGATTCCAATACAAATTTGGCAGCAGAGTTTTCTCTTTCGGCAGAGATTAAGGACAACTTTGAAGAATCCAACTTAAAATAAAAAAACATTAGATACAGTCAATATCCCGACGTAGATGATGGCTTGCTCAGGTGGTTCAACGCACAAAGAAGCTTTAATACTCCACTAAGCGGACCTATTCTACAAACTAAGGCAGAAGAATTTACAAAACATTTTACCACTTGCTTACTTACAGAAACTGAAATACAAATTCATGTGGAAATTGAAGATGCACTGCAGGATATTGAGATCGTTTGCTTTGTTGCCAGATACTTTTGACCGATGATTTGAAGAATTTTTAACCAAAATGGAGATGAAAAAATGGGAAGAGTTAATAAAAAAAATGTCGATACGAAAAAATCGCAACTTACTTTTTAAACAAATAAAAGTTTTGTGTTTTTTCTGTTGTGTGTTCTTCCTATCTCTGTCTCTCTCTGTTGTATTAATGTATGTTATGTTTAAAGCCAATGGTCTAGTTGCCATTGCTTCAGTGTCTCTACTACGTAGATTTATTTACGGAGTAATATAAAATGTAATAAAAGTTTTGCTAAAATAAAAAGCTTGACACTTTTTAAGAAAAAACACAGAAATGGAAAATTAGTTATATTGAAAGACCGGATATAACGAACATATTCTCCAGTCCCACCTGATTCTTTCAACTTCTGAATTCTGAATCGTTATGAATCTTTGGCTGCAGTAATATTTGTGTAAACATTTCTGTCAAACAATACGCAAACAAATACATAAAAAATTGATTTTTTCAAAGAAGAAGTTTAAGGGAATTCGACATTAAATGAAAATAAATATTTTGGGGAAAATAATTCTACCTCAACTACTTAACTTCATTGATATGTTTCTTTCGAGCACTGAAAGATTTATATTAATATTACATTATATTATATTTTATTTTGCTGCCAAAACCCATAGAAAAAAATCAGAGTTTCGAAAATGGGTAAACAAATTTCAAGTTACCAAACAGGCAACATTTGTACGATTTTTGTACATAAAGCCTCTTAAATTAAATTGTTGATATTTTTCCTGTAATGTGATTATTTTTCACATATAAAAAGTTGGAAAGCCTTAATATATGTACAGTGCTACTTAAGCAACTTAGTAAAATTACCGTAAAGTTAAGCAAATTAGACTGTTTTTTTAAAATTAAATTTTATGTTTACGGATGTGCATATATAAAAGTACTTTATTTTTGTGAAATAATAAAATTGGTTTATTTATTCATATGTTAAAGAAAACTAAATTTTTTATTTAATTACCACAATTTTGTGTTCTTATTCTATAGTTTCAGCTTTTTCGGCACACTATATTTTAATAAATTTTCCTTGGAAATGAAAATCCGCTAAGGAATGTTGACTTAAGCAGTTTAATTTTTTGTCAAGAAAGGTACTTAAGTATTTACTCTGAACCATTTATGCTACAAGTGGTTTTATTGGTATTTTCATTATCAATATGCTTTGGTATACTTCTTGTGGTTTAGGTTACCAGAACAACTTTACAACGTTTCATTGATTTTTAATATTAAAATCTAGTTCTTGTGGAGTGTTCTGAAAATTAAATCCAATTGAAATTTTTGTATGACTTTATACTCATCGTTTTTTGTTTTTTTGTTTTAACTGATTTTTTTGAGAGTGACCTCCCTGGTGATTCCAATACAATAGATGTATAGCCCTATAGAACTGTTAAAATGGTTAATAATGATGTAAGATAATAATACAAAATTTAATAAATGTTTAGTTTTGTGTAACTTAAAATTAAAGGATAAAAAACAGAACACAAAATAAATGATAAAAATTTATATACTTTTAGTTTTGGAAAATAAAATAATAATAATTCAACGATTTTTCAAATACTTAAAAACTGAAGATGAAAATTTCCTTGTCCTTCCTATTCTTCTTATGGAAACTGACAGAGAGTTCCAAAGGTTAATGACATGAATATAAAATTGCCGCTGAGTATTCAGATAATTAAATCTTGGCGTTATGAGAATGAGTGACCTATTTGAATGAGGGAGTTCAGTCTTCTGTGTAGATAGTCGGGTTGTTTTGTTTGAATTAAGAGTTGACGGTATTTTAGTGACCTAAATTTGAATAGACTATTCAGATTACAACCACATAGACGAAGATTATTAACGAATCGGCAATGTTATTATAGAAGACATTGAGGTTTATAGACTTCTCATAGTCCAAATCGCCAAAAACTTCACAACAGTAAAGCAGCAATGGAAGCAAAAGTGTTTTTGCTAACAGAAGCTTACTTTTCTGTGGAATGCAGCTTTCAGCGATTCTAAGACTTCCATAAACCTTCCCTATAGAGCTGTTAAGATGGTCAATCCAAGTAAGAATCCAATTGAAAACCATACCTAGATTACGGGCAGAATCAATATAAGCAATGGTGTGATTCTCTATCTGGAGAGGGCTTAGTAATGTTTTATCGAAAATTTTAGGATAGATAGGCAATGTCTTTGACTTAGAAGGGTTTAGGTGTAGACTGTTTATTAAGGACGAACATATGCTGTGTTGCAAGTCCTTATTCATCAGAGAGACTGCCTCGTCCTTCGCAGTTAAGGACCGGCAAATTGATAAAGCAATTTTAAACTATGGGTGGCAAATCATTAATATACATAGAGAAGGATAGAGGTCCCAAAATTAATCCTTGTGCGACCCCATGAAGTACATTAGCAAAATTAGACGATCTACCATTTGCTACAACACATTGTTGTCTGTTTTTGAGTTACTAGCAGATCAGTTTGCACGACTCAGTTCAAAATCCAAAACTTTGTTGCAGTCTTCTACAAAGTACTAAGTAATTTACGGAATCAAAAGCCTTGGAAATGGTATTTATCCAAGGCAACTCTTATTTCATCTGCAACAAGAAGTAATGCCGATTTGAAACTACGTTGTGGTCGGAAGCCAGACACATACTGAGAAGGTTGTGAGAAGTAGGATGATTTTGTATTTGCTTGGAAATTGTCTTTTCAAATTCTTTTGATAGAAATGGTAGAATGGCTATTGGTCGGAAATCTATTGCCGTACCTGTACACTTCTTGGGAATGGGAATGACTTTTGCTTTCTTCCGTTTTGTAGGAACTCAGATGTTGTCAAAATATTGTTAAAGATATGTATTACAAATCTCAGAATGTAGGAAAGCAAAAGTTTAATAAACTTTGGGTTAATTAAGTCAATTCCGATAGCATTTGATTTAATTGAAAGCATAGCCTCCACAACATCTTTCTCGGATAATCTGTCGAAACTAAAAGAACTGGTTGAAGATGATTGTTCAACATTAAAGGGTTCACTGGGAAACAAATCGGATGGAGACGATGGTATTGAAGTAAACTTCTTATTCAGGGCACTGCAGTCAATCTCATCATCCAAGTGTCTTTATTGGATTTTGAAGTTCCGAGCTTCTGTTCATAAATCTCAATTTGGCCGATCTAATCCTTTTCACAACTTTGTTCCGTAGTTTGTAGTAGTTTGGTGTAGAGGTTCTATTCGATATCTTCTCCACTGACTGTAAGCGGCATCTCGTTCCGAAATTGCAGAAATGATGTCGCCATTCACCTAGGGTGAAGCTTTATGTTTTATAAAACGAGTCTTGATTGGAGCATGGGTATCAAACAGAAAATTAACATTATGGTTAAAAAAAGATATTTGGTCAATCACGAAATTTGAAACTCTGTTGATCGACTTGGCGAGACGTATTAATACATGTGAAAATCATATCGTGTTTGGAAAAACCGGGTGCTTGAAGTTGGCTATAATGAAGAACTCTATCATTATCGCTTGTTATAAAGAGGTCAAGTAATGTACTTTTGTATTCAAATCTAGAGCTTCAAAGGTACTTAAAAAAGAGTCAGAAATTTGGTTATCTAGTAGATTACAGTTGAAGTCACCGCACAATATTGTGAAAGAAAAATTGCAGGAAAAGGTGTCTAGTGTAGTTATTAACGGTACTAACCTGATGTTGTTGTAGGGTCGGTAAGCCGAAACAACCAAGAAATTATCAGAGATACATTTAATACTGAGAAATATGATTTCTAAAGGACATCCATTATCTGATTTGCCAACAAGTCTACAATTTAACCCATCCCGAATATACAGAGCACAGCCCCCACCAGTTATTGAAATACGATCAGCCCTAAAAAGCCTATAGCCCTGAACTCCATAAAATTTGTCACAAACATCTGGTTGGAACCATGTTTCGGAGGCAGAGAGAATATCGCTTTGAGAGTCTACAAACAAGTATCTGAACTCCCCTAATTTATTAGACAAGCTTTGTAGATTTATATGGAAAATTCGCAAGCCGTTATTTTGGTCCCGTAAAATTCTTATCATATTATTATAGACTTGTATTCGTGTCACTGCCTGTGAACCCTTTGTTATTGTTAGCTGCGCTCATAACTTTTAACTAAACGTAAGTATAAAAAAGAAAGAAAATGAAGCGAAAGGAAAAAGGTAATACAAATTAATGATTGTATATGGAAATAGAATGTGAAAAATACTTTTTGCAAATCATCGTTACAATAAATAGAAAAACAAGTAAATTATTTAAATCAAGAAAAAATGTAAAATAAAGAAATTGTATTAAAGAGAATAAATATTTAGAAACTATTTTTATAAGAAAAAATAAAAATGAAATTGAGAGAAGGAAAGATGAATATAATAATAAATTATGTTTACTATATAACTAAAAGATGTAATGAAAAAACATATTTAAGGCATACACAAATTTAGTTAGTCGCCACTGCAGCTTCTAATTCTTCCACGTTGTAAAAAGCAAAACTCTCTCCATCAGCTGTTAGTTTTATGGAAACATTACTAAATGAAGTATATGCACTGAATAGTTGGTGATTATTCCATGCGCACTGCATGGTGAAGAAGAGTGCGGGTGGTCTTCGGTAGGCTTTCATTTAAAAAGCAGAAATTGCTTGATTCTATACCTAGATCTCGTAATGAAAGTTGATGACGCTGTTGTTGTTTTCGATAGGTAGAAATTCATTTCAGTGTAGAATTACTCTCTTGTGTGTTCATAAATTTAAGTATTATAGGTGTTGGTGCTGTGGTATTTGTATTAATAGGGCGACAGCGAAAAATACTCTTCAGGCTAGGGCCTTTGCATTTGACTTTGAGGCAGAGACGATTAAAAAGCAGTGTTAGATTTTCATCCAGTAAGGATGAAACTCTAAATAAGACAGCATCTGCTGCAATCTCTGTTTTCTCCATGGCATCAATTTGTTGTTGCAAAGATGAGAGCTTGAGTATAGATTACTCATACGACTAATTGTGTTTATCTCTATTTTGTCAATTCTACCCATAGCATTTGCAATAGCTGTATTTGCGCTATCTAATTTGCTGTCAATAGCGAGTGCATTTGAGGAATTGGATTCAAGGCATGCGACTTACAATGTCTGTAGTGCAGTTCTCCTTCAAAAAGCGGCAAGGTGGCTCTATTCTGTTAGCATATCTCCTGAAGTTCTAATGGTATTTTTTAAAATGATTTTTGGCAATCTTTCGTCTGTCATTTCGGAGATTTTATCGATATAATTGTATTGCAAATTTAGTGTTTCCATAAACGGGGGGAGGGGGGGGGGTTGTTTCAAGATACAGCATTTAGTTGGTTAGTTGGGAGTATTATTTGGAAGGCGAAAGATTCTTTTTATGAAGTAACGGATGCATATTTCTACTGGTTTAAATGAATTGTATCCCCAAACCTGTCAGCCAAACAGAAAAATAGATCGCACTGTGATTAATGCATCTACTTTTGAAACAGCGTTTCTACACTGCTGAAATTGCACCCTTTGCTTCGTTCAGCTTTCCTTAAAGATATTTTTCATATTGAGGTTCGAAGTAAATAAAACTCCAAGGTATGTATTTATATTCTCAAACTATTTCAATTATCTCTCCATCGAATATCCACTTTTCATTTCCCGCATATCTGCCACTGCGCACCCCCTCTGAAAATCATAACCTTTGATTCCGATAAATTTACTTTCAGGTTACAACATTTGCAATAATCCCTGAATCTTTTCATCATAAATTGTAAGCCGTCTACTCTTTCTGAGAAGATCACTATGTCATCTGCATACAGAAGAGCTGGTATTATGACTCCTCCATAAGTGATACCACTACCCACAGCATCTATCGATACGCCCTTAAATTTATTAGAGACACATAATTTTCCATCCCAAGCACAAGCCATGTTGCCTGTATACAGTGCTTTTAAAGTGTTTATCACTTTGCTTGACAAACCAAATGCAGATAGGTTATAGAAGAGATGTTTACGGGCGATAGAGTCGAAAGCGGCACGGAAATCCACTAAGAACACATACAGTTTATTTTTTTGCTGAATATAATAATCGGCTATGTTGTATAGTGAGAAAATATGGTCAATCGTTGAGTAGCTTCTTCTGAAACCAGCCTGAAAATCCGAAAAGATACTTTTTGTTCGAACCCATTCCGACAATTTGTTTTCAATTATTCCAGCAAATAGTTTTGCAATGGTGTTAAAGAATGAAATTTCTCTATAATTTGCCGCTTCTTCAAAGTTCCTATTTTTAAGAGAGGGCATATCATCGGTTTCTTGAAAACTTCAGTTACTACTGAGCTTTGAAAGATTCGATTAAATTCATCAGTTAGCAGGAGAATAAACTCATCAGTGGTATTTTTCTAGAATTCCAAAGCAATGCGGCCATTTCCAGTGATTTATTTGTTTTACATTTCGCAATAATATTTTTAATTTCAAGTATCGAAAAAGGTTCATCAAGGAAATCATCCACCAATAGCAGGGCTGCATACTGGAAAAGGTGAAATTAGTGAATTGTTAAGAAGGTTTTTAAAGTGATCCCTAAGTGAATCCAAACTTAGCAAAATAATACTCGTTGATTTGTTAACAATTTTCACAGCTTTCCAGAACTAGACAGAGTTACTAGCTTTATTTAAAGTCATTACTGCTTGTTGCTCAAAAAATGATTTTTTTTTGGAAAAACAAATTCTTTTGTATTGAATATTTGCTTCAGAGTAAAGTTTTTGAAAATGAGTCGGTTGTAAGATCGGAATATCTTTAAGAAACTGAAGGATAACTTCCTAGCTTTTGCGCACTCCGAGTCAAACCACTTCTGTTTAAAAACTATTTTTTTTTTCATTTGCTGGTTTTGCGGATTAGATCCATCTGTCCCTCTTATGAATGTAAGCTCATGTAAGCTCAACATCAGTCACCTGCGCAGCCACCATTCAGTACGTGGCAGTCGTACTCTTTGAACATTATTTAAGCCACTAATGACTAATGGCTAATAAATTTTTCTTCAGATACGCAAATATGGCCATTGAATAATTTCGCTTAAATTTTCAAAGACGGAATGCCAATTACTGCAATTTATATAAACCAGAACTAAGCACAATATTTCATTATTCGGTTCTCTTCATAATAAACCTCCAAATAATAAACTTCCACTTTCTCGACAATATATTGCTGATTTCACTGCCGGTACATATCGTATTTCATACCTAATTCTTCGTTGTTTTCTAAAAAATATGTTTCATACAGCATAAAAATATCAAATTTTCTTATATAATTAAAAAAGCTTACAAATAATAACTTAAACCAGTCACGTTATAACTTAAGATACAAATTTTAGCAACACACTTAATTTTATTCTCGCAGACAGGAAACTCTCATGCTTCGTGAACACATCCGCTGCTTGACTTTCACCCTAAAATAGAGATGGAGCTTGTGTTGTTAACTTAACGTTTTGCTTGTACTTGACTTTGTCATTTGGTACACATTTTTTTGATCAAATAATTCATAGATTTTTTTATAATGATGCGCGCACTAAAGGGATTTTGAATACCTACCCTTAAAATGAACAAGCACAGTGCGAGCGTTAGGGAAGTAGGGAAGGATACAAGAGGAAATACCGATGCACATTGGATTTGAGTTTCTGAGTATCAACATGGTAGGCTAAAATAGAGCCGGGTAAAGTATTCCACATTCGCGTACGGCTAAAGAAAGAATCTCTATACTTGACAGTATGTCCGAAGACGGGCTGAAAGGTAAACTTATGAGCATTCCTAAAAGCGCTAGTATTGCGGTTGACAAATTTAAGGGAAGGAATGCAAATGGCTATTTCGCTCGAACGTTGTTTATAAAAATAGCGATAAAATAATGAGAGACATATAACATTTCGATGGTGTTCTAGATATGTAAAAGTTTCCATTATAGTTCTATCGCCTATCATTCATAGAGCTCTGTTCTGAATTCTATATAAAAGACTCAAACGACTTTTGAGCGAGTTATACTCCAGCTTTGGACGAATGAAGACCTTATAGATTACAGCCAGATCAGAAGGGGAGAAGAATTTCTTGCATCTACGAAGAAAGCTCAAACACTTGCAGCGCTTTTGGCGACTTCAAATATGTGTTCATTCCACAAGAGGTGGTCTGTGACTGTGATGCATATGCCAAGGTTTGAAAGCTGATCGGTTTCTTAAATGCAAGTGCCGCTCATGGATAGCGGCATGGGTGGTGGGTTTTGCTTTAACGACAGAAGACAGCACTGAGTTTTTGAAGCACTAAATTCTACGCATTTTTTCACCCCCCTTTGGGCAATGCTGTCGAGATCAGTATTTAATGAGCTTATCATACGACTGTTCCACATCCGATGAACAAGGAGGTGAACCTGAAAACGAATATGAAAAGCTGAGAGTACTATCGTCAGCAACACAATTAAGTGGGTTAGAAGTTCCAGATAAGAGATCATTAATAAAAATGAGTAAACGGGTCGGAAACAATACGGAGCTCTGGAGCACACTAGCATTTATTTTGTGAATATCAGATTTGAAACCGTCCAATACAACTTGTATTGAACTGTCCGAAAGATAATTTATAATCCAACGAAGAAGAGATTCATTGATAGTCAATGCACTCATTTTCGATAAAAGAGATTGATGCCAAACTCTATCAAAAACTTTTGAAGTATCAAGGGCAATAATTTTATTTTCTCCAAAACGATGTAAAGATTTGTGCCACCCACTATTCGATGAAATATACCATCAGATCACCAGTGCTACGAAGGCCACACTGCCGTGGAATAATTTCTTTCTTAGTAGATGTATGGCTCCAAAAAACTTTAAAATATTAATGCTATCATTGTCGCAACACTTCAGCTCCACCATGGAGTCACAGGTGAACATTTTGCCTTCGATAATCATTTTGTCGTCACGAACAGCGATTTTTGTATGAGGGACTCTTTCAAGAAGTGCCTTTCTTATGCTCAGGAGTTTTTATCGCTTTTGTATAACATTGAGTGGCAGATAGGCTTACCATTCGTCAGGATTTCGACGCTCCAGGCTTTAAACATCTCAATCAGGCTTTGGCCAGGCTTCGTTCTTTGTCAGGCTTTTCTATGTCAATCACACAAAAAGAAGAATGTTTTAAAAACTTTCCCGAATGCATTCAAATGAGATCCTACAAAACACGGTAAGCGCATTCATTTTTCTTGTTTTTTCACTCTTAGAAAGAGACAAAGAGTTGTGAAAAATGAATGCCGGTACGATTGCCTATCTAGGGTAAGTATCCATTTATGATCCTAAAGAACAAAAATCGGATAGATTAATTTTGTATTTGTATACCAAAGTTTTTCGGAGAGCTTGAGATTTATTTTTTTGGTAGCATCTGTTTTGTTATAAGCTGCGTTCGTACTCGAGATTACAACAACACCAACCGGATAGCTATGGTTCGGTTTTTGAATGCTGCAAATGTGGTAATTGCATTTTATCACATATTTCTGTCTACTTCCTAGATACTCAGCATCGCGTCAAAAGGTGAAACCAAGCCGCCATCTAGCCGTTATTTTGAGGAATATAATAAATAGCTATTTTCGATGTCAAAAAGATTTTTTTTTTTTGCGGAGCAAAGACGCATCGTCACTCCAAGTGGTACCCGCTGGATAGCCGAAAGGTTAGCTAACGACGAGCGTTGAATCTATTAAATCCAAGAGCTGAGACACCTGAGTTACCTTCTCAGGAACTAGGAGCAAAAGATTAGATATCGATTAGGTGGCAAACCAGACAAGCTGGAAAATCCACTCTCTTCGGAAATCGGTCCTACGGATTCTAGGGAGGACCAATTATTGCTTACAGGAAATAGACGGAGTTCAAAAACACTAAGGGCTCCACCAAAAAATATTTTCAAGGGTTACTCCATCGAAAACCCCTACCCAACATTCAAATGACATAGAAGTCATTAAAGAAAAAGGAACCAAAATCTATGAAAAGATCGAAATAAAAGATCAGCAGTGTTCCACTAAAAACAACGACATCCGCTAAGTTGAATCCGAAAATTATTTCGATAAATGGCAAATAGAAATTTTGGCCAGAAAACAACTTGAAGTCCTTGTTGAAAGTCTTCAGCAACAAGTTAAGAAACTCGAAGAAAAAGTCAGCTTGCTTGACAAAAAGTGGGTGAAAGACAAAAATCAAGTCCGAAGTCCAAGTCACCAGTAATGAAATGCCCACAAAAAACTGCAGACGAGTTTCATACTGATAAGGAAGAGCTCCTCCTTGAAACTGATGGAAACCGAAATATACGTAAGTCTAAGAAACGAAAAGCAGATGGTTGCCCAGAGACTGTTCAAAAAAGTCAGCAGACAGCTTCAAAAGCAATAATGAAAACATCCAATAAAGAATCAGGAGATGTATCCCCAAAGAAGTCTTATGTTAGAGGCACTAGGCAAACTGCACCACCTCCAATCATGATTTCTGAATTGCCAAGGCTTAAAGGCATGGTAGAAAAATGCACGAATAAGGCATGTAATTACACATCATACAATAAAGACAATTGGAAAGTCATTGTTGAAGACGCCGATGCGTATAGATCTGTCACTGAAGAATTGAACAAAACGAACATTCAGTGGCATTCGTACGAAAATAAAGCTACAAGATCGATAAAAGTAGTAGCAAGAGACCTTCACTCTTCATGTTATACCAAAGAAATTGTCGAAGACCTTATACAAAAAGGCTTCCAAGCTCTCGATGCCAATAATCTTATTAAAAATGAGATAATCAAAGACTCCACTGGGGAAACAACGACAAAAAAGAGGTATCTACTTTTATTTATGCTCACTTTCGAAAATAAAGCAAATCTCGATAAGATCTACAGTATTAAATTAATTATGGGCATAGTTGTCAAAATCGAACCACTGCGAAAGTCGAAAATTGTTCCACAATGTAAACGCTGCCAAGCCTTTGGACATACGCAAAAATACTGCAATCGCGAGTTTGTTTGTGTTAAATGTGAAGGCAAGCATGCAACTAAAAACTGTTCCATGGGCAGAGAATAGAAAGCGAAATGTGTTAACTGTCAAGGCAATCATCCTGCGAGTTACAGAGGATGTCCAGTGGCCAAAAAATTCCAAGACACAAAAAGAAAAAAACAAAACTGGGAACAAGCTTAGAAACGAAACAGACACGAAAGCAATAGTTGAAAGTATAAAAGCAGCTATAAAAAACAAAACTAAAAATCAACCGGCTAAAGCAATTGCACTAAGCAGAAATGATGAGAATAAATCCTATTCCCAGATTGTAAAAAATGTGCGGCAGAACGAGGAAAACACTTAAAATCGCAACATGGAATGCAAACGGTATTTTACAACATGTATCACAACTAAAGATCTTTTAAGAAATAGAGCATTTAAACATTGGTTTGGTGTCCGAAAGTCACCTCGGTGTCAAATTACACGTGTTAACATGCTCCGCTCCCAGCTGACAAAGCTAGGGGAGGATCAGCAATACTTATAAAAAAGTGCTTAACACATTATGAAGAACCAATGTTTACGAATGAAATCATGCAATTAACAACAATAAGTATTAGTATAAAAAAGAAAGAAAAAAATAGCACCTATATACTGCCCACCGAGGCGCTCTCCAAGTGAAGAAGACTTTGCAGAACTCCTAAATTTGTTAGAACATAATTTCCTTGTTGGTGGCGACTTCAATGCTAAGCACACCCACTGGGGATCTAGGCTCATAACTACAAAAGGTAAACGTCTATACCAAGCAGGCCGCAAATACAACTGCGAATTTTATTCTTCTGGTTCGCTAACATATTGGCCATCTGATACTAACAAAATACTAGACCTTATAGACTTTTTCGTAGTTAAAGGTATTCAACAAAATCATATAAGTGTCGAAGATAATATTGATTTATCGTCAGACATACTCCAGAAATTTTATCACAAACTGGAACGAATTCAGAGATAAACTTGAAAGTTTTATAAACCTGAGATCCCCTATGCAAACAATTGAACAAATTGATCATGAAGTAGAACAATTTATTGCTGATGTGCAACATGCTGTAGAAGAAAGTACCCCAACTATTTCAAACGCGAGAGAAAAAGAAATAAAATATCCTGTCGAAATAAAAGAGCTTATATTGGAAAAAAGAAGAGCTCAAAGAAAGTGGCAAACTACGAGATTCCCTGGTGATAAGGCACTTTTAAATCGTCTTAACAACGAATTAAAAAAAAGAATCTGTGAGTCCAAAAGTGATTCATTTAGTAGATTCTTGACAAATTTGACGACGGATGCTTCTTCCGAATACTCCTTATGGAAAGCAGCTAAGCGCGTAAAAAGACCTCAGACACAAAACCCGCCAGTAAAATCTGAAGATGGTAAATGGATCGCAAACCCTAAGCAAAAGGCTGATCTCTTTGCTGAACATCTCGCGAATGTATTTAAGCCATTCCCACAAACACAGATCCCTAACAGTTTGTTGATAGAAACGACGAATGTGAAATATCTTTTGTCACACTCAAAGAAGTAAGAAGCATGTGTCAACATAAGTTGTATAACATAAAATCACCAGGGTACGATCTAATAACTGTTCAGGTTTTGAAAGAAATGCCATCAAAAGCATTCAAGAAACTCCAATTTATAATTAACGCATGCCTTAAACTAAGATATGTTCCACATCATTGGAAAATTGCAGAAGTCATTGTTATATCTAAACAAGGTAAACCACCAACAGAAGTAACATCTTGCAGACCGATATCGCTTATACCAATCATGGCAAAAGTTTTTGAAAAGCTGCTACTGAAAAGGCTTAACAAAATAATAGAAGAAAGAAGACTAATTCCGAGCCATCAGTTTGGATTTAGAAATATACATTCCACGATAGACCAAGTGCATCGAATTACGGATATTGTGGAAAAGGCACTTGAAGAAAAACAAGTATGCTCGGCTATATTCTTAGATTTTGCTCAAGCCTTTGACAAGGTTTGGCACTTGGGACTTGAGTACAAACTCTTTAGAGTACGGTACGACCAAAATTACCACAAGGAAGTGTCCTAGGACCAACCCTGTATCTGTTATATACAAGGGATATTCCAGTGGACGTCAACGCTATGATGGTCACCTTTGCTGACGATAAGGCAATATTGGTGCCAGATAAATCCGTTACGAAGGCCACACAAACATTGTAAAATGCTGTGGATAAAATTAGTGATTGGACGAAGAAATTTCGTATCAAATTAAACGAAACAAAATCGACGCATATAAACCTTAAAAATAAAAACATAAACAATTTTACAATATTTATAAACACTACAGCAGTACCTTACTCCAATACCGCCAAATACCTTGGAATGACTTTGGATGTAAAGCTTAAATGGAAAGAGCATATCAAAAAGAAACGAGAAGAACTAAATTTGAAGTACAGAAAAATGTACTGGCTACTAGGAGAGAACTCTGACCTACTTATCCAGAACAAACTAATGTTATATAAGCAAGTACTGAAACCCGTTTGGACATATGGCATCCAAATATGGGGCTGTACAAAGAAAACAAATGCTGACCCATCCAAAAATTCCAAAGCAAGGTCCTCCGTGGAATGATAAATGCCCCTTGGTATATAAGAAATACCGAACTACATCGTGACCTTCAAATTGATATGGTTACAGAAGTGGTTAAAATACACGCTGTATCACACAACCAGCGACTACAAAGTCATACCAACTCCGAAATGGAGACCGTCTTAAATGTACGAGACAATGTTCGGAGATTAAGAAGAACCAAGCCTCATGAGCTGATGGTCTAAAAGCTATGGGAAAGTGTAATAACTTTAAGCTTCCCCCAATACGATTTACATATAAATTAAGATAGTAAAATCATTTGGCGATCTTTCATAGATTGGTCCTGATTTCACCGGTGGCTTTAGTGCTGTAAGAGTCCCACACTACTCGGCACCTATTCTTACCCATAGTGTCTTTTGAAGATTTCCATCGGATAAATAAAAAAAAAAAAAAAAAAAAGATTTTGAAAACTTCTTGCTTTGAAATAAACGCTAAACAAAAATTAATTTCTATGAAAAGTTCGATACTCGAAATAAAAGTGACATTCAAATTAAATTATTTTATAGATTGTTTTTTCTTGATTGAAAAATTCGATGTTGGGTTCCGGTTCCTTAACAGTGAAGTAAGTTTATTCCTCTGGCAACTAACTTCGTGTTTATCAGGAGATTGACAAATCGGTTCTCAGCAGAATAAAATAAACAAAGGTTAAAATTAAAAAAAAATAAGCTTATTCAGATATTTAATAGGGTTATTCATGACCTGGTGTACCAAGTCTTTGTTAGTTTGTGTTAAAAAAATCGTACACTCTTGTATTTTTCTGTTACAATAGGGTTTGGGTATTGTAAGAGTGCAAGACTTTGACATTCAGTATATTTTGTTGTTGTAGTGCAAAAAATGCTACACTTTTACAATAATACAACACCAGATACATCTGATCGTGTATACCCCTAATGTATGTACTTGCATGGAAAGAATCCTCTTTTTCGACTATGAAAACATGGTGGATCGGCTTTAGTTTATTTGTATAGAAAAGTATACAAATTCAGTATCTAGGTATATATGTATAAATATCGACGAACGGCAAGTTTTGCATTTGGAAAAAAATCGAACTCGTGATTTTAATCAAAGTTGACTTTACTATGATGGAGAACACCAACAAATTAAAGAATCTTTATATAAAAAGTTAAGTGAAAAACGACTTTAAAAATACATATAGCCGTTTCTATTAAGAATATTTTGCATATAATGTAATCGAACATAGGAGCAAGTACGTGCGATCCAGTCGTGTATTTAATGTTTTCTTTAGATTGTGAAAAAGAATAAAACTTATTCCACAGGCTTTTTCTCGAAAACCAGGCTTTTTTATCTCTACCGTCAGGCTTTTTAAATTTTATAGCTGGTAACCCTTGTGCTAGATCATTTCGGGTACGTATTTTCTTCACTGCGAATTTTACCTACGGTAGCCCCTTGTAAGCCGATTCAATCAATACGTCTGCATCGGGTTAATTTAGAAGACCAGCGCAGATAGCTTTCGTATTTACACAGGCTTCGGGATAAGTTTTTTGCAGTCGCACGACTACTCGTAGGTTTGCTTCCGTAGATTCTTGCAAAATCTTGTCCGTTCTTCCAAAAATCTACTTTGGGATTCCAATCGCTCTATGTACAAAATTGCGGTATAAATTAAAATTATATTACATATATTATACGAGTATTATCTTAATAATTGCATATAATCAAAAAAATAGCTAAACTTTTACCTTTATCCCACAAGTACTGATATAACGTCAATATGTATATCCTTTTTTATTTTATTTACATTAAGAAATATTTGCGAGAGCAGAATAAAATCAACAATCGACCAAAAATATATAAACAAAATAAATAAACTGACGCGTAGAATGCAATGTTTCAAAAACTCAGCGCTCTGTCTTCTATCGTTAAAACAGAACTCGCCCCTATTTCTCTATCCATGAACGGTACTTGGATTGAAGACACCGATCAGCTTTCAGTCCTTGGTATGTGCATCACAGATCACCTCATGTGGAATGAACACATACTTTACGTCGCCAAAAACGATGCAATGTTGGGGCTTTCTTCAAAGATGCAAGAAATTCTTTTCCCCGTCTGACCTAGCTGTAATCTATAAGGTGTTCATGTTTCCAAAGCTGGAGTATAACTCGCACATATGGACAGGAGCTCCCAAAACTCATTTGAGTCTTTTAAACAGAATCTAAAATAGAGGTCTAAGAATGATAGGCGATAGAACTACATATAATGAAAACATTTTCATCTTCGTAGAACACCGTCGAAATGTTTCCTGTCTTTCACTATTTTATTGCTATGTTTACAAATAATGTTCTAGCGAAATAGCCAGTTTCATTCTCCTCTTAAACTGTTCAATCATAATAATCGCGTATCCAGGCTGCTCATCAGTTTACCCTTGAGCCCAACTTGGACGTATAATACGAATGTGAAATGCTTTACCAGACTCTTTTTTCGCTCCCATTTTCATATTCTGCTTTCTTTCAAGTGATGCTTCAAAAATGTGCAGACCATGTTATCCCCTATCTTAACAACATATTAATAAATAACCTAAAATAGGGGGTATGTGCTCAAGGAATGGCGTGAAGTTAAAGTAGTCATCATACCTAAGGCTGGTAAATCCAGCCATACGGATGCTAAGGATTATAGACCAATAAGTCTTACACTATTTGTTCTAAAAACATTTGAAAGACTAATGGACATTTATACATACGTAGCAAGCTAAGGCCAGAAGTTATTTCTCCTGCACAATATGCGGGGTTAAAGAAGTAGCTTATGCAGATGACTTAGATCTACTTGCGACAGGTAAATTCCCAACCACTATAAGTGAACAACTTAAAAGCCCTTAAACCAAAGTCTCTAATTGGACAAGAAAATGTGGTTTAATGGTTAATCCCTTAAAAACTGAGCTGGTCCTATTTATAAATAAAAGGAAAAAAACAGATTTTTCAGTACCCGCAATAGATGTGATGGGGCTAAACATCGATGACCTATGCAGAGGCTGCAATGACGAAGACGAAAATGAGGACACCTCTCACTTTTTGTGTCATAGTCCAGCACTTTGCCATATAAGGAACAAATTTCTGGGCACTTACTTCTTCAATGATTAAGAAGGCTCGGCAAAAGCCTGCTGAACTTCATAAAAGCCTCTTAATGGATCGATAATGATTATCCATAAAACTCATAGGTTATACAATTAGAAGTTGCAACACTTCAGAGTTTCACATTGGATCTACTTCTTTGATCTAAGTGTGCCGGTAGCAAGATCAACTGGCAGTTCATTTACCTAAACGTTCAATATAAAAAAAAGATCTCTTGTAACAGAACAACATTCATCATTCCTTCATAATGCATTGGCATCATTATAAAATGTATTTTCAAATTCAAATAGTAACGATCATATTGTTACATTTCCTTTCATTCTTTCATTTATTTCTTTGAGTTCACATTCATTATAAGACCTACCTATCAGATTCAAATTGTAAGCGTGTTATTTTACTTTTGAAAAAAGCACATTCATTTCATTTCTTTATTAAAATTCACATTGGCTTGAAGCAAAATCATTTACAAGTATTAGATTGAATTTCATGTGTTAATCCATCAAAATTGTAATATGTGATACCTATTATGGTTAATAAAAGTCTTGAAAAAATTAAATATTTTTGTCGACCATTAGTTTGAAGTTGGATACATTTGTTTGCAGCAGCTGGTTAGTCAGGAGTTCCTCTCGGCAACCACACACATATCCAGAAACAGAGTAACCAGAGGTAGATATATAAGTATAGTTTCTATGGTTCGTTAGGAGATCCTCTAGGCAACCATTACTATACCATCAGTTCAGTTGTTAGTTAGGAGTTCCTCCAGACAACAACTTGGGCACTAGCTAAAACTACAGCTACATATATTACAAATTGGGGTAGCAATAATTCATTATAGTTTGGCTTGTTAGGAGATCCTCCACACAACCATTACTATACAATCAGTTCAGGTCATAAACTAATAACATAAGGACCCGAAATCTCGGCTGTCTTTTGACACGCATCCAAGTGACTTTTCCGTTCCTCTACCAATAGACACAATTGGGGTATTCACGATCCGATGTATCTGGTATTGTATCATTATAAAAGTGTAGCATTATTTTGCACTACAACAACAAAATATACTGAATGTCAAAGGCTTACACTTTTACAATACCCGAAACCTATTGTAACAGAAAATTAGAAGAGTGTAAGATTTTTTAACACGAAAAGCCTTCTTCAGAACAAATGTGAAACAGATTTTGACATTTGCTTTAAGGATCTGCATCTGCAGACTTGAAGAAAAGTAGAGCGGGACCATAATTTGAAACAAACATAAAAGTAAGACAGGGTACACACTAATAACATACTTGAACTCTGCTATAACTTTCTTGACACATCTCACAATCGCATGTTCTTAGCGTTTAGGTATGTAGTTTTGAGAAGATAATTTTCGTTATTTTTGTTGTTTTTAAGCAAACTGAGATGAAATGGTAAAAAAAAACTTGAAAATTCTTTATCTGAACAGAACAAATTATGGTGCAGATGAAAATGCTATAATGAAGATGAACATGTTCATCTTCACTATAATCTACAATCTTCAGGATCATACTTCCTATAATCTTCATTTTGGGCTTCGCTCTCTATCGCACAAGTATAATTTTTTTATTTTGTTTCCTCTTTTTTTGCAGACGTTAATGCAAATGAAGATGAAGATACATGTAAAGCCTCCTTTAGTGTTGCAACAGATTAGTAAAGGTGTGTTCACAGCCTGTTTTAAAAAAAACAAAATTTTACAATACTTGGTACACCAGGTCGTTAATACCCCTATTGTTAAAAACGCACACAAGAATCTTTTCTGTCCCTCTTCCTATAAACACAGATAAAGGAGGCTTTACATGTATCTTCATCTTCATCTGCATTGACATCTGCAAAAAAAGAGGAATCAAAATAAAAAAATCATACTTGTGCGATAGAGAGCGAAGACCAAAATGGAGATCATCTTCAAGTATGAAGATTATAGGAAGTATGAATCTGAAGATTGCAGATTATAGTGAAGATGAACATGTTCATCTTCATTATAGCATTTTCATGTTTCCGAATGTTTCCGATCTTAGTATGGCTTATTTGTGGTTCAGTTGTTAGCTAGGAGTTCCTCCAGACAACTAATTGGCAATTAGCTACAAATCCAGTCACATTTTATTACACTCTATATATATATATGTATATGTATGGGAAAATCTGTTTTTTTCCTTCTCTGCCGGCTCGGCTTCACTTTTCATATCACACGATATAATCATACTCATTCCCATTTAAATATTATACATGACATGTTCTATTTTCTGGCGACTGCATTCTTGCGATTTAATTTTAGCAATTGCTTTCTTAGACTACATATCAGTATATCGACAATGAATCATCTGTCAAAATAATCCTTTTTCCATATAAACGGCAAGTACTCCGCAACTCGGATATCTAAATCCAACTTTTATGCCGATCGAATAATTAAAAAAAACACCTACGGACACGACGCGACACTATATGATACGACGAAATACTTAGTGGTATAAAATAGGTATTTGGAGGCATATATTCTCGTCAACCGTATTTTAGTTTAACCTTGAGCCAAATTTCGCACGAGATTCATCTATAGTCTCACTAAACATCTTCAATTTTTTTTTATATCTACTTGCTGTATTTAATGTTCGAAAACTCAAAATCAAAATGCATCGGTTATCATTGTACAATAACAAATTGAAATTGAGTTTTTTAAGGGCAACCCCTTCGAACAAGAGCGTATTTAAACAAAAAAGTAATACATGGTTTCAAAATCATAAAATCACTTAATTTTAAAATAAACTTTTCTCATTTAAAAATATTTCGAGGATTTTGAAATTTAAATTTTGAACAACGCCAAGACCATGGCCAAGGCTACATTGTATACAAAATATGTTAAAATCTAAATCTAGACACAATTATTTAGGCAGGAAATTGATTTGGTTTAAAAAAAAAAAAATATATAAACCATGAAGTGTCGGCAATTAAACACTTACCATCAACTATTCGCTCTTTTGTTTGAGAATATTTGCTTTGCTTTTCATGATTTTGTTTTTGTTTAGTTTCAATTGCTGGCGTTTTTGATTTTGTTGTTGATTTTGTTGTTGTTGATGTTGGCTTGGCATTGTCTTTCTCTTGCTTCCTATAACAACTTTTGGCTGAACTTTTTTGAGGTGAAGACATTTTGCACTCTCGTCGCAGAATCAATGAAACTTGTACAACGAAACGAATATTTCAAGCAAAAAATATCACTTTTTTATTAATTTTGGCATACTATTAAAAAAATGACTAATTAATTTTATCAACTAAGTGGTGTGTGGATGACTAACGCACAATTTTTTTTCTTTTAGATTAAAAAAATAAAAAAAAAATACTAAAAATAACCTACGAAGGAGACCTGCTTCTACTAACCTAACGCGCGAATATCTTGGACTTAGATAAAATGCAAAATAATATTTACATTTATATTTTATCAATAAATTAATTTTTTTTTATTAAAATTTATTGGCTGGTGCACAGGAAACTTATATAAATATACAAAAAAAAATTAATGATTGTTAACCAAAAATAATAATTTCGTATATCGCACTTTTAATTTTTCACCGAAAAACTGTTTTTTTTTTTAGTTTAAAAGTTTCAATTTTGTAAATACTCATTTATCATTAAATATAAGAATACTCGTAGTTTTAGATACCTATATAATGAAATTAAAAAATCCCGAGATGCAAATGTGTGTTTATATTTTTTTATCGCAATAATGTTTATTGTTTTGTTACGCGCGATTTTCACAATCTTAACAATAACAATAGGTATATCCCAGAAGACTGCCACCAAAAGTCATATATGTAGAATATAGATGTATAAAATATATCAGCACATTTTGTCTTAGAAAAACAGCTTGCGTTTTTAGGGGATATTTAAATTCATTGTTAGCGTCTCATTAAACAACCACCAGTATTTTGGACGAAATGATCGATACACATCGCCAGAAATAAAAAGCTTTCTTTAATTTTTTTTAATGATAAAATTTGTCTTTTTGCCTTGTTTGATATAACTTATTACTTAAACGACTATTTTTACACACTTTGGCTGAGAGTGAAACAAGTCTTCTTGGCCGGCATTAGACGTACATAAATACATACATCAGGGGCGAACTCAGAAAAAAATGTAGGGGCGGGGGGTTGTTGGTTTAAAAAAAATATATCAAATAAATATTAACGAACAATTTTTACTTGCGACATATTTGTAGGTGCTATGTATATGGCAAGTTAGGGATTCGTAAAAAAATCGAACTCGAAATTTTGATCAAACTTTTGACATTCGGTGATAGCGAAGACGAAAAAAATGGGTTCTGCAATTCCGTCTGTCTATCAGCATGTTTGTCTGCGAGTCTACAGACTTAACAGTTGGATCGATTTGCTTGAAATTTGGTACATATTGTTTTTCCGGTAATATGCCAACACCTCCCATACAAATATTAAAAGAAACGTTAAGAAAAAAATATATTTCTCAAAAACCGCTAAAAAATTTGTGTATTCTCAAATTAGTGCAGTCCACTTTTAAGTATTTTTATTTATTTATTTATTTATTTCATCAATATGAGATTTAAAATCTACAATTAGATTACTAGATAAATATAAATATATGTGTACATTTTATTAAATAATTCTTAACTTAAATATAAATACTTAAAAATACCCATAATTAAAAGTATGAAAAACAAAAATTGTTTTTTTAAATCATAATCTAAATTTAATAATCAATTAAAATGAAAATGCATTATTAAATTATTTCTCAAAGAAGATCTACTTAATTGAAAATCAAAATCAACAAGATTTAATATGAGGTTTGTTTCTTTGACACAACGAGTTATTGGTTCATTTTTCGCATAGTTAACTCTGTGTTCATCTTCTCGAAACAAACAACGTACTCTAAGCTGACGTGATGGAGCATATAAGTTGATTAAAGACAACAGATAAGGGCATTTGATATGATAAGATAAAATATCACTAATAAACATCACAGAATAAATTTTGCGTCTGTTTTCAAGTGATTGAATTCCTAAAAGTTGACATCTAATATTATACGATGGAGTATCGATGTTCCAGCCAAATTTCTGAATAGTAAACCGTGTAAACTTTTTTTGGACAATTTCAATTCTCTTAGAATGGCTGTTATAACAAGGGTTCCAAATTACACAGCAGTATTCCAAGATTGGTCTTACGTAAGACGTATAAAGCGATTTAAGCGCAAAAGGGTCTGTGAATTCCTTACTATTACGTTTAATAAAACCTAGCATGGAATTTGCTTTGGATACACTAAATTCAATGTGTTTCGAAAAGTTCAGCTTGGGGTCAAAAATTACACCAAGATCTTTCTTCTCCCTAACTCTTTCAAGAACTTGGTTATCAATTATATAATCAAAAGTAATTTCAGAAAAGTTGCGACAAAATGAAAAACATTGACATTTAGAAACATTTAGATATAATTGGTTTTTCGTGCACCACTGAGACAATTTTAAAATATCGTCTTGTAAAAGATGGCAGTCACCAATAGATTTTATGCACCGAAATAACTTAAGGTCATCAGCGAAAAGAAGTTGACTAGATTTAAGGAAAATACTAGGTAAGTCATTTATAAAAATTAGGAAAAGAAGGGGTCCAAGATGGCTACCTTGGGGCACACCAGATGAAACCAAAACTGGTTTCGAGATAACTTCGTCAATGCAAACAAATTGAATTCGACCCGTGAGATATGATTCCAACCATTACAAGAGCTTTGAATGAAAACCAAAGTTTTTCAACTTCTTTATAAAAATAAAATGACTTACTCTGTCAAATGCCTTTGCAAAATCGGTATAAATTACATCAATTTGATGTCCATTTTCGAGATTATTTAAAAGGAAATTGGTAAAGATAGATAGATTGGTGGTTGTTGATCTTCCCGCAACAAAACCATGTTGAAGCGGTGAAATGTATTCTTTAACTAAAAATGTGAGTTTTTCATATATCAATTTCTCGAAGAGTTTTGGTATACATGACAATTTACAAATCGGACGGTAGTTGGATATTTGATGTTTAGACCCAGATTTGTGAATTGGGTTTAAGAATGATTTCTTCCATACAGGAAGAAGTTCACCGTTCTCGAGAGAGCTCTTAAAAATAAAGAAAAGAGGTTCAGAAAGAGAAGCAGCACATTTTTTAAGAATAATCGGTGGGATTTCATCTGGACCGGGATTGCTGTCATCATTTAAACTCAAGAGACCTTCTTCAATTTCTGAAATATTTAACTCTAAATAACCGATATTTACATTACATTCATGAGATAAATATTCAGCTGTCCAGGATGAATTTGCATTACGTTTAGTGTAATTAGATTCAAAATAGTTTGCGAAGGAATCACAAATACTTGATAGATCAGAAAATGTTGAACCGAGGTAATTCATACAGCTTGGAATGCCACAAGATTTTTTTTTGTTTTTGATATAAGACCAAAAGGATTTACTATTTTTTTTTAGATTAGATTCAACTGATAAAATATAACTTTGAAACAAAAATTTGTTTAGAACATCGAAATCTCGTTCCAACCGAATATAAGTACTTTTAAAATTGTCATCATTTTCTGCTACGCGTAGACGTTTATAAGCTTTGTTTTTCCTGTTGCTTAAGTTACTAAGCCTTTTATTGAACCAAGGAGGCTTGGAATTTGTTTTAATTCTGACTTTTTGAACATGCATATCAATTGCCATTCTCAGATTATCAATAAAAAAATTATAAAAATTTAATAAATCGAGAGAGCAAAAATGCACATGCCACGGAATACTCAACATATAACTCGCTATGCCTTCGAAATTAGCTTTTTTGTAATTAAATTTCAATTTGGTACAATTTGTAGATTTAATAAAATCATAAAAAGAGAAACAAATATCTAAAGCATTGTGATGAACAGAGTTGGAAAAAATAGGACATAATGATTTATCTATAGATATAGCTAATTCTCTGTCTACAAAAACAAGATCGAGAACACGATTTAAGCTATTCTTACAACAATTAATTTGGATTAAGTCATGACTTGCAAAAGAATCGATTATTTCACATTCAAAATCTGTGTTTACATTAAATGATAAGAGATGTAGTTCTTCGGGATCAAATACCCATTCAATGTTAGGCAGATTAAAATCTCCAAGAATAATTACATGTTCGAATTTTTTAAGTTTCGATAGATAGAATTCACAATTTTGTATATATACTTTATAAATATCTAGTGAGCTTTTAGGCGGAATATAACATACAATAACAATTACCACATATTTAATTGCGAAGTTTATTTTTACTATTATTTGGTCTATGTCATATGGACAGGGAGAAAGAGAAGAAGGTAAATCTAATTCAATGCACGAGTATAACGAGCTTACTGCAAGGAGAACACCTCCACCTCTTTCTAAACCAGTTGATTGAGAACACCGATCTTTGCGGAAGAGAGCATAATTGTTGTTGTTGCAAATTTCGGCATTATTATGATGACTTGTTAGCCAGGTTTCAGTAAGTGCAATGAAATCAAATTGAGATGAAGACAATGACAAGAACATTTGTTGCATTTTTGTGCGCATTCCACCTACGTTTTGATAATAACCAAAGAGATTAGATCGTTTATTTGTGTGTCCGTAAGAGCAAGAAACAATAGGAGAATAGGGGGATGATGATGTTGATTGTCAATTGACCGCTGCTGGCTGTTGTAATTGTTGTTGGGTCGGTGTAGGAGTTAATAATGGTAATGACTGTGATCGTGAGGTTGATGGCTGTGGTGGCGGTGGTGGTGGTGGTGGTGGCTGTGATGATGATGATAATGATGATGATGATGACGTTGTAGTGGACTGGGATGCAGATGTGTGAAGAGACAATTCTTTATTCTTGTTGTTATTGTTATTGCTGCTTTCTCGCGGCACAAATTTCTTTATTTGAACAAAGCACGGCCATTTACACGAATCCATGATGATTGAATATTTGGAGGCCGGAATGCTTAGTTTAAATGTAATGAATTTCAGATTGGATAAATCAGTATCTTTTTTAACTAACGCATAACATTTAAAATGGTTTGGTGAAATATTAGTTTTTTGAGAAATGTGATTGATAATATCTTCAGGCTTAGTGTTTTTGTTAAACTTTGACAAGTGAATCCACGTATAATCTGGGAGAGCACAGAGAGTAGCCGAAGAGTCGGTGCCAATTATTTTTTTAATGTTAGTTGAGTTTGAATATTTTTTTTTAGATTGAACTTCAGTCCATTCAGAATTTTGATTTATTACACTAGATTGTTTTAACGAGATAGAATTAATTTGAGATGCTGAAGCAGATAATTTTGTATCGCTTTCAACTATTGCAGGCTTATCAGGTATATTAAAGGGGGTAGGCGGAAGATCTTTTTTTGTTGGTTCAATATTATATGCGGTGAGAGAAGATGAGTCATTGTCTCTTTCCGTGGATTTAGGATTTTTTTTTGGCAGTTTTTCGCGGTGGTGAATTACTTGCGAATATTGATTAAGAGCACTTATATCATTTTTAATCTCTCTAACACTCAAAGAAAGATCATGAAAATTATTGATGAATGTAGAGAGGTTTATATTCACACAAGAATTGCATTTCCAAAATAAATTTCGATTGATTAATAATTTATGAATATCATCGGATAATTCAATACAGTTTTTATGGAAATGACGACCGCAGAAAAAACCACACTCGACTGATTCGGAACTTTTAGATCTTTTTATAGTTAGATTGCAATTAGCACAAATCTTAGACATTTTGGAAACAACCGTCTCAGAGAAAAGTTAGTCGAAGACTAACAGTAAGAAAAAAAAATATTTTACTTTGCGTACTAATTAACAGTACTTTCAACAGAACCACTTTTTATATTTTCAGCTTTCTCACTATTGGATGAACCGATTAAAATGATTTGTTTGTATTCAAATGCTCCCTAAAAGTATTAATAAGACTACATTGTCAAATTTTCAAAAAATTCGTTTGTCGATTTAAAAAATAAATAAATACCTAAACATTTTGTTTGAAAAATCAATTTTTTTAATTTAAAATTTAATATATACATTAATAATTACTTCAAATTCAATTTTTTTTCTAAAAATGTTTTCACAATTTTATAAAAAAAAAAATTTTAAACCGCTTCAACGATTTTTAATTTTTTTTTAAATACATATTCATTAAAGTTAAAAGTTACATATTCATATTTGTACAACAATTCAAACGTCATTTTTTTCCCACAAATTTTAACAACTAAGCAATCTAAAAAGGTTTTATAATCCATTTATTTCTAATTAATTATAATTCATTTTACGCATTTTTGAGTATACATATATACAATGTAGGCCTCATACATTTATACTCGTATATATGTATCTATAAAATTCACACAAATATTATGTATACTCGTATTACACCTAAAATTTTTAAGTTATATGCATAGCTACCGATCTACCTAGATATATCCTTCACTTTCATTATTATATTTACATATCTAGGTTCCATATATGTACATATTACTCTCCGAACTTACTTCATCCATATGTCATGGAACTTTTGACATAAGGGGTATTCACCATTCGGTGCAATGCGTCTAGTATCATTGTAAAAGTGCAAAACTGCAACATTTTTTGCACCACAACACCAACTTACTCTGACCAAGATCTTACAACACTTTTTTTCCACTTTTGATATATCCTAACACTATTGCAACAGAAAAATACAATGGTCCAAAATGTACCTGGTGTCGTTGACAGTTTGGCAGCTATTATTTTCTGTCAGAAATGTTTGTGGTCAAACTGATTTTGTATTCTTACGCCAGAGATGCAATAAAATAGAAAAGCTGCGTTCACGATTTACAGAAAAATATATTTTACACCTTTTTGTTGCATCGGATCGTGAATATTACCCTATTAAATTTATAACGTCCTCTTATTATAACTCCTCGCAGATAAGTTTTTAATTGGCGCAAATATGAAAAAGATCGCTCGCTTAACTACACAGGCACCGTAAGTATCGCACCGACCTGCATAAAATAGTGAACTGTTTTATATAAGCACGAACCGCAAACAATTATCGAGTCTATAAAGTTTTTGGACCGTTTTTTTTTCATTTGGCATACTCAAGCAATGCCTGCAACCATAGTTAAATAAACATTGACATTGTATCATTTTTAACTGTCTCCACATCTTTAATTCGGCTAGAAAATCATCTAAGAATACTTTTGCATCATCTGGTCATTCTTAAGCAAATTCCCTAGCAGAACTTTTTATTTCTATGTACTTCTTCAAGTTTGCACCAATTTGTGCAAGTATTTTGAGTTTCGGAAAGCAATTCACGATAAATAAATGGTCCAAGAAACTAACATAGATAGTACGACAAAAATATTCTTCAGGATCAGCTTCGTAATTATATCAATTTTTGTTACCAAAAGAAAACCGTAAGAAACTGACCATATTGTGCATGGAATTTTATCTTTAATACTCACTAAAACAATGTGATTGACTATATTTTGAGTTTTATTCAGCGATATAAATAATAGCAATTTATGGATCCTAAAAAAAAATAAAATGAACCAATATGTTAAGAACTTGGGTCTCGGCAAATTTCCCTTAATATAAAAGTGCGTATAGGTACAACCATGCTTTTTAATTAGAATAATCTTGTTCCCTTCAATTTTCCATCCAATTTCGTTAAAAAAAATCTTAGCAAACATTTTTTTATTTCAAAAAGCACTATGAAGAGTTCGTAACTATAGATTCTATCTATAGAACTAATATCCGTGGATTAAGTAAACATTTACAAGCTTAGTCCTTCGATAAACCATCGAGGACGGTGGTTTAGTGAAGGATTAAAAATTGACATTAAGATCAAAATTTACAGGACATATAATAAAAAATAGATAGAGTTGTAACTTATTGTAGTGGATTTTGTTTGTGAATTTTCGATCTTTTATTAATTGACCATTTTAGTCCGCAGACTAACTTTTATTATATGGTTAGTAAAGTCTTGGACTGGCGGTGGAATACGCATTTTCTTATTAATATGGCTGTAAATGATCAATCAAAGTGCGAGCATTATGTAAGAAGGGAATGATTTAAAAGGAGACACAGATACACATTGGTTTTGAATTTCAGTGATTGAATATAGAGACAAACAGACCAAGTTAGATAAATCATTTTAAATTCGTGTTGCGTGTTGGATGACCAAAGAAATATTTTTATTTTGAACAATCTATATTTGACAGTTAGACAAACATAGTTCTTAAGAAACGCGATAATAAAAGATAATAAAAGACATGAAACATTTCGGCAGTGCTTAATCGTGAAGGGTAAGAAGGTCAGAAAGGGAGACGAATTTCTTATATATTAAAAGAAAAAAACTCAAAGTTGTCGTTGTAGTAATCGTCAGACCTTACAGCTGATAAAATTTATTTTTCAAAACCGGCTATAAAATCTTGATAAAAAATGTGGTTGTTCTTAAATAAGTGCAGTCCACTTCAGTAAAAAAATATTTTATTTTGCAAACCTATTAATGTATTAACGGACTTTCTCACTCTTGGATGAACCGATTAAAATTATTTTTTGTTATGCAAATGTTGCCTTAAAAAATTTTCCAAAACTTAGTTTTTCGATTCTTAAAAAATAAATAATTTTTTTTTTGAAAAATCGATTTTTCAAAAACCAGTCATTGAATTTTTTTTTAAATTAAAATTTTATATGTACATTAACAATTACTTAAAAATAACGGATTGTACTATCTGATTACTTTTGAATTCCTAACGGACTATCTTATACTAAACATAATACCTGAAATTATGCTACAAACTCTAATCAACGCAACAAGTGAAAGTATACTACAAACTACATATCTATTCCCCTTGGTGGTGCCTTTTCATCCAACAGCAGAATATACAAACCCAATAAGCCATTAGAAAGGAACTTGCTGGAACCGTTTGACGAGAACTTTCACGGTATATCTAGAAAGCTTAAACAAGTTAAATAATTGTGAAGTAAATAAGTCGTTAAAAAGGAAATTTATTTGTGAACCCGAGTGAAAATACTGCACTGGTGTCAGCAAAGTGGAATAAAACATATTTCGTTGGTCTATTATAAAAAAATTGTGTATCGTGTATTTTAATAAGTAAATACGAAAAGTGACTAAAGAAAAATGGGTAGGACTCTGAACGACATAAATTTGGTTGAACTTAAGGCAGAACTAAACAAACGAGATCTTCGTACTGCTGGAGGTAATTTTTCACCTCATTATTCAATTGCAAGAACATTTAAGACAAAAAGAAGAAAATCCATACACATTTCAATTTAACATTGAAATGTCGGAAGAACACAAATGTACTGGATTTGACCTCTCAAAAATAACGAACAAAAGGAACGATTTGAAGAACAAAAGAACGAGCAAGAATTTTCTCAAACGATTTGAAGAACAACGCGATGAACAAAAGAATATACTCGAACGATTTGAGGAACAACGCAATGAGCAGAAGAACCTTCTAGAAGATCAGAGAAACCTAATCGAAGGTTAGCTACTTGCATTTGAGAACAAATGCATTGCTTTTAAAGATCGTATGGAAGGCGTCGAAAAGCAATTTTCGAAAGTAGACGCACAGCTTGAAAATGTTCATGGAAAGTTTGAGAAAGTGGAAGAAAAAATTGAAAATAGATAGATAGATATATAGATTGCTCATTCATGATTTCAAAAAAATAATTGTTACATAGTTTTTCCGGGTTTTAAAACAAAATTTAAGGCATGACACAGAATGTCGTCTGCCCGAGTGACAATATAAGTTAGTTAATTCTTTTCTGTTCATATTAAGTTAAAATTTTACATTTGTTTCTTTTTTTTTAAGTTTAAACTCTGAGCAATTAAAACGTATGTACATATATACTTAACACAAAAGTTGTGACTTTTAGTTTATACTACGTTTTTACCTACCACTTAATCCAGATTTAAGTAGATTAACCATAAATCCTCTTCGAAATCTTCTAAATCTTGAAGATTACCCATACAAATTTTAATCTCCTTAAATGAAGATTAGAAATTAATCTCATTGAAATCTTCTTCGAAGTAGAAGATTCTCAAACGAAACAAACCTTATTTCATAGAACGCGCCTATTCTAATGTCATATTTTCGCCATTGACATTCAACAACAACAAAAAAACTGTCCATTATTTAATTTGTTTTTGTCTGTCGTTGCCTTCACATTCTGTTTTTGTTTATAAATAAGTATAAAAATAAAAAAAATGCAATACAAGGACCAAAGAGGTCGGTGCCTCAAATTTGTAATGGAAAATGTTTTAGCTATCCTATAGTAATACTTTGAAGTTGTTATTTCCAAAATATATAAAAACGAAAACCGTGCAAGGCGATTACAGTATTTATGTAAATATATCTATTTGCTGCAAGATGTTGGGATAACAATATTTTAAAGTTATAACTCATTTTTATTTATTGAAATTAAATTTGTTCACTGCACCGAAATTATTATTCTTCTTCTCAATTATTTTGTTTTTGTCTTGTTGTATTGACTTTTGAATGACAATTCATAGTGAAAACGTCAAACTAATCTTTTTTCATTGGTGAAAACACTTGAAGATTAATTTTTAATCTTCTCAATTTAAACCGGATTATCTTTAGGTGAAAACGTAGCATTAGTCAGAATAAAAAAAAATAAAGGGTTTTCTGAACCGTAATTTAAATGACTTTTAGTTTAGTTTGATAGAAGAGAAAAAAATTCATTCAGTTTAGCTAAAACAAAAGTATCTAGAAGTTTCCATCAATAATTCTGCTTCTGTAGAACAACGCATCAGTTGTATATTTATGGATCTGCAACCACGATTCTCCATTTAGGTAACTTATTACTTCTTCTCCGTTTAAATAGTTTTTCCAAAAAAAAGTCTTCGCAGCTCCTTCAATATTGGACATTCTCCGATGAAGTGGAAAAATGTTTTCTTCCACACTGTGCGGCATACAATTAGGGTTAAGCAGCTCACCTCTTACTTTAAAAATAGTACCGATTATTTTCCTTGAAAAGTCGCATTTAAAGTAATTAAGTTCATTAAGATTACAGTTAAGCTTTGAATACATTTTTCTTTGCGTGAAAGATCTCACCTTTTCAATCAACAAGTACCTTTCATTTTCATCGATGGATTGAATAACCTCATACAACATTTTTCTCGCATTGGTAGCATTATAGCCTTCTAAGTCCAGGATTATACCACTATTTGCAGCCAGATCTATCCAATCCTTGTAAAATACGGTTTTTCGCCGTATAGCACTTTGCAACATTATATATGGTAGTCGGTTTTCATCCATATTAATTACTTGTACCAAATAGTCTGCACTCAATTTTAGTGTAGATACGTAGAGCGTTGATAATCAGGTTTCCAAAGGATACATATACTTAGGTGTGCTTAGTGGTAGAAGAAATATTTTCCTTAGGAAAAAACGCAACAAGTTTTCAACAGCGTCGTATTTTCGAACACCCCAAATTTGAGCACCATAAAACAGAATTGCTTTTGCTGCAGCATTAAACACTTCATGCTTGGCGTTTTTTAAAATATGTTTGTTACTGAATATCTTTTTCTAGTTTATGCAAATAGCTGTTCTTGCAGCATCCGCCTTAACCTTAAGATGTTTGTCCATAATCAGATTAAACGTTATAGTCATTCCCAGATACACGTATTTCTTTTCTACTTCCAATGCCTACCCACAATATTTCCAATTTTCTCCTTTTGCTATCCGTACTGCACCGTTTTGGAAAACCATTATTTTAGATTTTGCCGCATTTACTTTTAATCCCCATTTCTTGCAGTAATCGTATAACCTGTTGATCATTAGATGGAGAGTAGCTTGAGACTCCGCTAAAATGACAATGTCATCAGCATACATTTTGAGATTTTCAAAATCCACACCGCAAGGAAGCCAATTTATAATGTCGTCGAGGAGTAACGCAAATAACAGCGGACTGAGAGTACAACCTTGACGAAGTCCCCTAGTTATTTGTATTTGCTTTGATTTGTCACAACCGTTATAAACCTTTGCCTTTGCTTGGTAATAAAGTTTTTCCAGCACTTTAAGGAAATTTGATGATACACCTAGGTTATAGAGTTTATAGAAAAATGTTTTTCTATCAACTGTGTCGAATGCAGCCTTGAAGTGAACAACGAAGGTGTAAAGTTTTGCATTATGACTAAGTTTTAATCGTATAAGATATCCCAGCATAAAAATTTTGTCGATTGTAGAATATCCTTGTCGAAATCCAGATTGATACTCACTCAATTTCCGATTAGTATTCACTCAATTAGTAAGCCTTCTATTGCGAAGTGAAGTGTAAACTTTCAGACTGGCATTGAGAAATGATATTCCCCTGTAGTTTTTTGGGTTATTTGGGTCACATTTTTTTTGTATTGGCCAAGTGATTGCCTCGTCGAAGCAATCTGGACACACTGCGAAGTTGTAGATGACATTTAGTGATTGAGTTAATTTTACCTTAAGCTCAGTTGAAGTGTATTTAAAAAAACTCTGAAGGAATGCCCTCTATTCCAGCTGCTTTTCCATCTTTAAATGACTCTAGTATCCTTTCTACTTCAATCAAAGTTATCTCAGCATCCAAACAATCATCTCCTGCGTGTGGGTTTGCGTAGCTCCATGAAAGTTGATCAGAAGAGGAATTCAGTAATCCTGCAAAATGATTTCTCAAGTCATACAGCGAAATATCGATAATTTTTTTCACTATGTCATTTCTATTTATTTTCTTTGATAATTTCCAGAATTCAACTGTGTCCTTGCAATGCCCAAATTCTATTGCTAGATTTTCTTCGTATGTTTTCCATTTTTCTCTACATAGTTTCTTGAATTGTTTCTTGGTATCAATATACTTTATTTTGATTGATTTAGTGTTGTATTTTCTAAGAAAATTAAGCAGCGCAAGTTTTTTTTCTTAGATTTTCACAGGAATGGTCGTACCATTCTGATTTCTTTTTTTAAATGTGAGTTGTCTTCATAACACTTGCTGCATCTCTAATGACGTTTTCAAGTTCAAGCAATAGCAAATATTTAATACTGCAAATGGTTGTTTTAGATTGTAACCGTCCATCAATTTTTGTCTTATATACATTCTCCAGCCTGGTCTTCTATCGCAAAATATTCGACTTTTCAAACAAGATATTTTTGGTCGTTTCGATGACACTCTCTATTTCAATTTTTAATTCTAGGGGAACATGATCCGAGTAAGCAGCATCACCAACCTTAAAATCCTTAGTCATATACATCCGGTCCCTACCAATAAGACATAGATCAATTGTTGAACAACCCTGTTTGCCTATAAAGGTAAATTCTCCATTTGCGTCACCAACAGTACATCCATTCAAAATGCCCAGTCAAAAGTCATTGCACATAACTATAAACTTTTTTCCTTCTGCATTGATTTTACGATCTTTTGAAAATCTTTTACGGGTGCATTCTTTAAACGCTGATTCTATATCCGCCGTTCTCGCATTGAGGTCTCCAATGACCATCACATTTAGAGTATTAAGATTACATGAGATATCGTACAATGATTCGTAATCCTGTTACCAATTGTTACAATTTAAATATACAGGAATTATAAAAAGGCTCATATCATGTACTTTTAATTCAATAACTATAAAATGTTCTTCCATTATTCTTACCTCACAAAAATGAAATACATTTTTTTAATTGCTGCAATCACTCCCCCACTGGCTCTGCCTTTAATTGCTGTCTTTTTAGCTGGAATCCAATGGCAATTTAACATTGGAAGATATTTATCGTATATACTACAGTCCTCCTTTAAAAGATGCGTTTCAAATAGAAAAATTACATCGAATTCCAACAATTTATTAAAAAACATAGGAAATAAAAGTTTATTTTTGAGTCCTCCAATATTGTATGCGATGAAATTATGTTTAAAATATAGGTATTCATTATTAATTTTGCTTGTTTTTGAATTTATTCTATCTATAGCACCCCTGTACTATATAGAAGCACTTTGCATGTTTTTGGAACACATTCCAATACCTTCCACATGATCCACCGTGACAGATGTCATTTTCTTCGAGTTGTCAATCAACTTTGAAAGAACATTACATTACCTTACATAGTATACTACTCAGTCGATCTCGTACTGTGGAGCTGTTAACACGTTTTCGGCTTCCCAGTTTTTTCAAATTAAATTTCGTGTGTGAGTTTAAGCTTAACGTTAAATCAAAAATTCTCAAGTGGTGCAGTAGCACAGTGGTAGAGTGGCCGACCGCGAGTCCAAGGGTTGCCAGTTCGACTCCCAGCCGGGCATCAGAACTTTGCAAGCTTTTTTTCACAACCGTGAAGTGGAAAACTTTATTGGTTGTGAAAACGAGCAAAGGAGGAGGAGCTTAAGCACCGGGGCATCGAGAGGTGTCCTAGGGCCAATGAGGCTAGCGATGGCATCAGCTGAGGGAACATCGGAAGATGTTCCACTTACAAGTAGTGATTCTGCAGCAACAACAAAAACAGCAATAACAACAACGGCAACATCATCCGATGTAAATCAGAAGCCCAGAAAGAGAATCAAGTGCGCACAAAATTTGGTAAAGAGGAGATCCCCGGCCACCTCAGCAAGACTGCCAGCTGGGGTGAAGATGTCAGATATAGACGAGACGTCAGAGGCAGCAAGACAAACCCATTTAGACACGTCACCCGAAGAGGGTATTGAATACATGTCTGAGGAAGGAGAAGGGCACTTCACGGCGATAGTACTGCCTTCGTGAACCTCTCCACATCAGAGGCGTCATCTGAGGAGGAGCTCAAATTGAAGCAATGGAGGCAGAAATCCAAAGTTTTAAAAGCCAACATGATCTTATAGTTCTCGCCGTTAAGGCCAAGCAAGAAGCGCGCCGAGCGAAAGAACAGAAAAAGTTCGAGGAACAACAGCAAAAAGAACAATTACAAAAACAACAGCCACAGCAGCAGCCAAAACAACAACGGCAAAAACAACAGCAACAGCAGCAGACGCAATCCCAGAAACAACCGCAACAAAAACAGCAGCAGCAGAATCAAAAGCAGCAGAATCAACAGCAGCAGAAAAGTCAGTCTCAGCAGCAGCAGCCACAGCCACCGATTTCTAAAAAAGAAAAGGTGCCACCCATAAATACTGATAAAACGAAGTTACAGGATACCATAAATCTCTGTAAGTTGGCCATAGGTCAAAACTTTACTATAAAAAGATTAAATAATGATAGGCATGCTATCCATTGCTTCACACTGGAACAGCACAAAAAAATTAAAGTTAGCAACGTAGGGGCCCAGTGCTTTGTCAATTTCGAAGAATGAGCTCCAGCTAATCTTCGATTCACTAAAGAAAAAGAAGTCAGCAGGAGTCGATGGTATATCCAACATTGTGCTACGACATTTGCCTCCAGAAGCAGTTGACATTTATACAACACTGGTTAACAACGCGCTGAATAATGCATATTATCCAGTGCGGTGGAAGACAGCTGTGGTGCACCCTCTCCCAAAAAGGGAAAGGACAACTCCAATCCGGCGAATCTCCGGTCGATAAGTCTTCTTCCAAGTATCAGCAAAGTATTTGAAAAGGTTATTAATAGGGCCCTGTTCAAGTGTCAAGTGGGTGGAGGACAAAAATATCATCCCGGATAATCAGTTCGGTTTTAATGCGGGACATGACACAATTCATGCCGTGTCTAAACTGCTTTCTGATATCCAATGGAACAAAACGAAAAAGCAGTGTACGGGTGTCTGTCTGGTTGATTTGGAGAAAGCCTTCGACACCGTACGTAAGGTCTCTATCTAAAGCTAACCAGACTAGGTATAAGTAAACCTCTATTGTGTATGCTTTGTGACATGCTAAATGGTAGAAAATTTGTTGTCAAGAGTGTCAATGTAACTTTTACCGCAATTTTTAATATTAATAATTGTCTTCAGCAGGGAGCGGTTAACTCGCCGATTCTTTTCAGCATTTACACCAGCGATCTGATAGGTAGTCTAACTCAGGCAATTGCGTACGCCGACGATCTTATTGCGTACAGAACAGTTCATACAGTTGAGGTCATCAAAAATCTTTTGCAGAGTGATTTCGACAAGATTCAGCGATATTGTGATGACTGGAAGTCGAAAATCAACTTCTAGAAATCAGAAACTATTTTGTTTAGGACTGCGTTGTCTAGCGCCTAAAGGGATACGAGAAAAAACTGGCGCAAGCTGGTGATCGTAGGGCCACATGGACATCCACTGGCGAGTAAAAGTGAAGTAAAGTACCTTGGTTGGATCAGTACTTGTATTTCGACAGACATATAGGTGCTGCCTTGGTCAGGGCTAGGGAAGCCTTTGCCTTGACAAAACGAATGTTTTATAGCAGCCGTCTTGACAGCAGGTGATTTGTTACATTGCCCTCATCAGGCCGATTATTGCCTACGGATGCCCGGTGTGGTTCAACGTTGCCCCATCTCAAATGGAAAAGATTCGGGTGCTTGAGAGGCAATGTCTTAGACGTTGCCTTGGATTACACAGAACACCAAAGTCGGAGTACACAAAATATTATTCCAACTAGGTTCTATACAGCGGAGCCAACATAAACAGAATAGATAATTTTTTGTTTAAGCTGATTCGGGGTCACACTGCAAGAGCGATGTCCTCAACGAACAGCTTAATTTTTGGGGCTTACTACCCCAATAATGAATATTTTGTGAGTGCGCGGTTAAGTGGCTACATCCCTCCCGAGGCATTCCTCTATTTAGACAGTCGAGGGCTGATACAGGATGGATCTACCACGTCAGCCAGAAAACTGTGGATAGACGACTCCTGTACGGTCGAGACGTCATCGCTCAAGGTGGAGAAGAACGCCTTCGTTTCAGTAGGAATGTGTCCGATCGGTACCGAAGGGATAGGGTGAAACAGGAGAACCAGTTCTAGTGGCTCTCTGAACAGCATCATATTTAAAGTCGATGAAGATAGTATGTCTTGGCCGACTTACATAGATTTAAGGCAATTAGGTATAGGGAACAGTCGGGGTGGTACCAAAAAAAAAATTAAAAATAGGTATGTATGCGGGGGCATATGTGCATGTATCTGCGTGTCTGTGCATGTATGTGCGTACGTATTGTATGTGCGTATGTACATGTATGTGTGGGTTGCATGTTGTTGTGTGTCTGCATGCATATAAAAAATAAACAAACAAAAATTTAAAAAAACCAAAAAATGCTGCTGTGGCTGTTCTAGTTTTTAAGTAATTTTTAGTGGTTTTGGGTATTATTAGGTATTTTAAGTAGCTTACGTTATTTTTAGTTAGTATAAGTTAGTTGTATCTAGTTTTAATTATTTTTAGTCTATCTTTAGGTTTAGTTTATAAGTAAAAAAGAAAAATGTGAAAAGATACCGAGTTTTTTGGCAATAAGTTTTCTTGGTTAACAAGTAAAATAATTAGATTTAATTAAAATAGTTTTTAGGTCGAAAGACATTAGTTCTAAGAGTTATTGTTTAGCTTAGAACGCCCGTAAAGGGCCAGTAAATTAGTTATAAATTATTGATAATTAGGCTAGTTTTAAACATTTTTGTGTAGCTTTAAGATAGTTATAAGTTAATATTAAATAAAAATGAATTAAAAAAAAAATATTATACTACTCCGTTGATAAATCTACGAATAGATACACTAAAGCACTGGCAACGAGCCCATTGGCTTTAAATATCGCATACATTAATACAATACGGCCTTGGCTCCGATGAAAGCATCGCTTCCCATAGATCAGCGAAATCAAGCATCGTTGCGCGTGGTTAGTACTTCGATGAGGGACCGTCGCACACCAACCACGTGCTGTTGACATGTATTTTTTCTTCTGTTTTTTTCTACTTTGAAAGAAGTATGCCGGAAAATTAAACATTTCTGTTATTTTCGCGAAAACAGAATGTTCACCGTGCATCAAACCATAATTATCACGCCATGCGAACTCCAATCCTTCTACCATAAGCTTGTCGCCTCTCATCGTCGCTTTTGCGTTTTTGTGTGCCTGTTTAAGTAGCTTCCGAACGTGTAAAAGACGGCCAATCCTTCGCCTCATGCCTGGTGGATATTCTCTCTGCACTGAGATGTTAGTGTTCTTTAACTTTGTGGTGTTCGTAAGAACAGCAAAAAGATTATCTTTTGATTTGAATTTACAAATAAAAGCTTTTAATTTTGTGTTCCATGATTTTATTTCTTTTATATCTTGCCGAGCTATTACATCTGGATCGTTTGACAGCTGAACACAAATGTGTGTCTCTTGTATTGGATCTACTTCGCTATTTGTTTCTACTTTAAATATTAGATTTCTATCCGTATTTTGTGTTTGAAAAATTTCGATTTGATGCTAAAGATAATTTACTTTCGATTGCAATGAATGGACGTGCTTTTTAAGTTCCTCATTCTCTTGCGTAGTTATATGTTAATCATGGCGCACCTCTTCAATGTCAGCGTTTGTTGCTAGATGATATTGTTTTCATCGAATACCGATCTTATATCTAAAATAATCAAATCTGCAATTCGGCCAGATTCTTTTGTACCCTTTTTGCATGTTTCCATAGTTTTCTCTGGTGAAATATCAGCCAGTGGACGTTTATGCATAAGAAAAAGTATAAGCAATATCTATGTATGTATGTATGTATAGAAGGTGTATGGCACTGTAAGTGACTCTGTCACTGCCTAACCTTTATTATTTTTTTTGTTTTTTCTTATTTTTCAACCAAAATTGACAGGACTTGTCTGAATTTTATATTTTTGTATACATTTTTTTGGGTAACGGTTGTAATATGTGTGTTTTAACGTTAGAATTGTTTTATTAATTTATAATTTAATTAGTTTTTGTTAAGAGAACAAATTAGAAATTACTTTCACTTTTGCGCCAGTGTTGCCACCCACTGTAATATAACAAAGGAATTGTACAAAGTGAGAAATATTAAGTTTCGAGAAAGTTCTGGCGACTGTCCAAAGAGAAAAGAAATGAATCCAATAAGCATTGATGGACAAAATTCTTGGTCGATCTATAAAAAGCAATTTGAGGCAACCGGGACAACAAATGTCTGGAATGACGAAGATAAGTTTATAGCGCTGACACTAGCACTAAGAGGTTCTGGTGCTAAACTTTTGCAAATTATACCAGCAGACAAGAATGGAAACTTCTGTGTTTTTTTTTCAATACAGTGGTAAACGCTTTGGAGATGGTCATATGCAAGAAGTCTTCCTAGTCCAAATCAATACCAGATTCCAGAAAAGTGGTAAAAGGCTACAACAACTCCAAGCAGACATGGAACGACTGCCACACCTTGCATATCCAACCGCAGGAGATGAAATCATTAGCCTGTTTGCATAGGAAGCATTTGTCCGTGCCGTTTCTGACAGAAACCTTCAGCGAACAATCCGAGCTGCTGGAACACGTACTCTTCCCCAAGCATTAGCGTTCGATTTGACTATGGATGCAGCAGAACAGGCTTCTCAAGGAGGTTATCGGATAAGAGAATTAGAAGTTGAGGAGTGTTCCAAAGAAATCAAAGAAATGGAACTGCTAGATGCTGGAATTGTAACAAGACCGGACATCTCCAACGCCATTGCAGATTGCCACCAAGAAGATCTCCCTGTCAACATTGTGGACAAAGAAACACTAGAGAACAATCTAGCAATACAATCAACACTCCTGGTCGTCCTGTTTCATAAAACTACACTTATGAATTCACTTGTAACTTGAAAATTATATGCAAATTTTTGTTTCATAAAGAATTCACTAATAACTACAAGTATGTTATACCTGTAACTACATGTCAATTTACAACTGCGGCGGACCTTTCTGTTTTGTAAAAATATTTGCGCAGGAAATTATTAGTTACGGACTTGTAACCACAAGTGGATTTATTACAAGACTAAGGAGACTAATAAAATCAAGTATTGGAACATTTGGCTATTTCGCGGTTAGAATTCAGTGCTTGGACTTGGACAACGTGTGCTTGAAAGGGTTAAAATAAAATGATATCAAGCAATGACGATAGTGACTACGAAGATAATCGGATACGGGATAATTTTATTTTTGGTTCAATTTAAGTAAATCAAAGAGCAAGAAACGAAAGAAAGAAACGAGAAAATTCTTACAATCAAAAATACATTTCGATCATGGAGAAGCAGAAAAAAGTGATCGACAAAAAATGCCTTCAAATTTGTTGCGTGTGATTCTTTTGGCATTCCTAATATGGGAAAATTGAAATTTTATTTTTAGGCCTAAAAATAACAGTACCTGCCATATAAACTTTAAGGAAAAGCTTATTTTCTTGAAAACGGCAGGAAAGATTTTGATAAAAAAAAGTTGGTACTAGCTATCATTTAACCTTAACCACGTTAATGGGAAAAGTCTATCAACGGTTCCTTTCATATAACGATTGTTTAAATTTTTGGCTTTCTCGGTAACGTCACATTGTATTTAAGTCAAAGCTTATATCTGAGAAGATCTGCGTAGCCAAACTAATTCTGCATATCAAGATTTAGAATAACTTTTATTTTCTAATTATAATAAATTTTCTAAATTTTATTTTTGAAAAATCAATATTTTTTAACTAATCAAAAAATATAATGTTAAATTTTGGAATCACATATATATTAAGAAAATCTAAAAAAAACTGCATACCAAATTCCAAGAAAATATTTCCTTTTAAAACTAAAATTAAAAACAGGATTTCATCAAAATCCGTTTTTATAAAATTTTCATTGATCCGTGCCACCTAATGATGTTCTTGGTTTTTCGAAAAATCGATTAAGGTGATGGTTTTAGCAGTTTTTATAAGTGTACAAAACGATTTTTACCCACATATACACCCTTCACTTTTATTATATACATATGGTATGTACATATTTATATACCTAGGTTCCATCTATGTAGGTAGGAACATATTACCCTCCCAATTTACATAACTAAAATCCATTTAATTATATACATATGTGTAGGGAGGTATCTATGTACGTAACTATTCCTTGATTCATCAATTCGACAATTTATTATACTTAAGGCCGGTATTCACGAAGCGCTCATAACTTAAGAGGCTCATAAACCTATTCACCAAGCATCAATAGTTTTTTTTTTCAACTATGAATGTAATTTGTTTTTTTTTTCCAGGACGACAGTGAGACTTCAGAAATAGAATTTAAGCATGACTTCCATTCAATTCGAATCATAATGAAATGGACGATCATAGCCAACCACTTTCAAAAAAATTAGGTTGTGGTAAAAAATCCATGTCAAGCCCTACCGTTGGATTGGCAATTCCATCACAAATGATTCAAAAAAAACCCTAACATAAGTGTGCTTATCAGACACAAAGCGAGCGAGTATCCACAAGACAATCGCGACAACACCATAACTTCAGAACCATCCGAAACGACAAACCCAACTACAAATGAGTTTATTAATATACATGTAGCCAAAGATTATAACTGCGAATTTATCTTGATTTGAACTAACTTCATAAAGGATGTTCTACAATTCAATGAAAAAACAACAAACATTTTTGAATAAATATTTATATTCACATATTCTTTTGTAAAAGACTCCCATAAGTTAATAGTTTTCTAACCTTTACTTTGGCACAACATTCATACTGGTCAGTTCTTGAAATAATAACTTACATGCAAAAGTAATTGAAATTTTTGAAAGGTTACACCTTTCTATCCGGAACGGGAACTAAACTTATCTCCAATTTCAGGGCGTCTAGTTTGTCTTAGTAGGATTTTGATAAGGAAATCTTTTTCGCAATTAGCGGACACCATAACTTTTTCGATATACATAACTTGGTTCGGGATTTTTGTACGATATAGGAACAGCTGTATACTGAACTCCTGTTTGGCCTGCTTCCTTCTGTTCATTTGGGTTGATTGATTGATTGATGTAACGCATTTCCTTATTGATGAGTATCTGCTTATTCACAGCCATCTCACCCGGTGAAACTATCCCATCAGTATCTAGAGCATCATGTTTGAATACAACATGGAACCTGGAAGTATAAAAAAGCTTCACATCAATATATTTTTCATCTTTATTGAGAATCATTTTTAGCGATATCTATTAAACTAATAAATTCATCATAGGATATCTCTGATCATAATCGTGAATTCGTAAAGAGATTTAGCTACAGAAAATATTTTTCATAGTTAAAAAAAGTTGTGGTTAGCTAATTTAAATAATAAAAATGTTATTTACCTTATTTGTTGCAGAATCTTTTAAGGGACCCATGATTCTATCATAGGTTTGATTAGCATATCGCTTAAGTGTACACTTGAGTTCTTATACGATCAATGGATTGCCTAATAAAAACGACGTTAGGGTTAAGTCAACTCAGTTCTGATCATTTACTATTATTTGTATCTTTCGTTCAAATCATGAATAAGTTATAGGTTTTTCAATTTGTTGTTTTGCTTAAATGTCACAAGGTCAACCTCATAATATAATGTACAAAAGATTAAGTTATCCTTTATATATTAAACAAAAAGTACTCGACCTTTAATTTAATAACTACATTTATAATTCTTTATACATTCATGGTATTCATGATTCTATCATAGGTTTGATTAGCATATCGCTTAACTGTACACTTTGAGTTCTCATAAACCAAACACCGACCGTAGCCACGATCAATGGAAGCCTTATTTAAGATAAGTGCATCTTCGATATCGTATCCCGAATAACTCATTACGGCTACATTTGCATTCTTTCCAGCGGGCAGCTTATCGAAGTTCGACAATTCGATAGTTCTTGACTTCACCATTGGAACTTGTGGATACACCAGATTATACATTAGAGTATCAATGCGATTTTTTTGATTGTATCCAATGTCACCCATTGCTTGTTTGCACTTTGTTGCAAGTAGAAATCTTCGTTGTTTTCGGGAAACTCGGAAAAACAAACTATCTTTCTCGCACGAAGTACACGAACAATTGTGAATTGTGTGAAAATTTTTAATTAGCTATAACAGAGTATCAGCGTCGTTTTTGTTGCAGTGCAAACTTGTCTGATGGCATGTAGTTTCCGACGGCTGACAGTGTATGAATATAGAGAGTTTATTGTAAAGAATAAGCCTTGTAATACAAAACAAGGTACCTAGTCCCATCGGAATATCGCCATTCTAATAATTTATTTGCATTAGAAGGATTTGTAATATTAATTGAATTATTCAAACTCTATTAGGATCAGCACCGGTTCATCTCTGGCGGTTCATCATGGAATTGAAAGTTACTAAAAAAAATAAAGTTGATTGAAAATACATCTTTCAATTTATTTAATCTGAAAAGAAACTTACGAATTTCTATTAATTTATAAAACTTGTTTCTTAGCATCTTGTTCCTTGTTGTCAGTTTACTACCGTCATTGTATATAAAACCTCTAGTACTCTTCAGGGCGTCGATTTTTTGTACACTCCTGTCAGCCATGCGACGGCGCTAGTGTATTGATAAATTTTACTTTGGAGACTGAAAAGAAGAAAAAGAGGGTTCTATTTAACAATTCTTACAACAATAGTGCGAGTAAAAGAGATTACCAAAACAGCATTGTCCGCCATTGCTACGAAGGGAATTGAGGGAGAAAAAAGAAAAAGGGAATGTTTCTATGTGTATGTAAGACCCCTTTCACACAAGGAAACTGAGTTGCCTGCAACTGGGAGTTTGTAGGTGAGAAGGGCAAGAAGTAAGGGGAATGAAAAAAATCTCCCCGGTCAACGATTTGAAGAGATTTTTTTGACGTTATGCTTTGAGATTTTCTTAGGTTTCCATTTTGACTTCTGTCTCTGATAGATGTCAAACATATTTTTTTTAAGAGAAATTGTTTCCTACAATTATACTATTACATTAACCAAACCAAGTGAGCTACTTAAATAATTTCATTGTTAAAGAAAATTTTAAGTTTTAATTCTTTTAATTAATTCAATCCATCACGAGTTGGTACACATTCCAAACATACAATTATGCGCCTAGACATGGAAAATCGACAACAAAAACGCACGGACCAACTAAGCTCTCAGCTTGTGGCTTCATCATCACATTTGGTTTATAATGACGTTGCTGTATTAGTGAGCAGCACCAGGAAGCAGCAGCAGCAGCAGCAGGCAGCACCACAGGTATCAGTCATATCATCCTGTCAGTGGTTTATGTGTCCAACTGTACCAATAAAGCTTCGGTGCATTCAAATAAGCCCAATATAATCTTCCCATCATCACTATCATGTGTTGGGTCCAAGATTTGGATGGCAAGAGAAACGCACAACAAATATGCACACAAATCAATTTTCTCCTGGTGTTTTTCGGTGACCTTTTAATATATTAATTTAGCAAACCATTATTAACAACCACAATAAAAAAACAACATTTACCTAATAATCGCACCAGAATTCTTTATTTTTAATTTATTTTTCTAAAAATAAGCTGCGGTTAATTTATAACTCGAAATTGTGTAGAATTTTCCAGCCGCCAAGCAAATTGTTTGTTTACAAAAAGCGAATGTCAAATCAAAAGCAATTCAAAAAACGAGCAACTCAGTTTCCTAGTCAATTTCTTCGTGTGAAAGCTACAAGGCAATTAAAGGAAAACGTCACAAAAATCTCCAGCAACTGGTTTCCCTGTGTGAAAGGGGACTAATTTACTAGCTTTCTGGTTCGAATGTGTATTGTAGGTTATTTACCTACATTTTTTTCATCTTTTCATTTTGGCAAAAAAATCAAAGATAGCTAGGTTATTTATTTCCTACACTTATAAGCTATGTGCTACGTTGCAGTAATTCACCATCTACCTATGTATGTAGGTAAAAATGCGGTAAATGTGGGAATAGAAGTTTTAGGCAGGAAGGTTGCAATTGGTATTTTTTTTTGCTTTAAGGCCGTGTGTGAATTGCGTTAAAATGTTGGTTAAATTTTGTAACGTGGTTAAAATTTGACACTAGCGTGGTGAATAAAATGGGTTAAAAAGTAGGCAGCTGTGGAGCAGGCTAAATTTGCGTTAAAATTTAACGTTTCTCAAGATAGAGTAATTTGAAACTGTAAACGATAACCGAAAAGAAATATAAATTCCAAAAAGTCCAGATCTACTGGGAAACCATATAATAAATGTAAGTTTTAATTTATTCAATTGAAAAATAAAATTACATTAATATTTTTGTTTGTGTAGGGTCTCAAGAGGAAAAAAAAATAATATAATCCGTTGATATTTTAACAAATAAAAAATAATTAATTAAAATACTCATTGTATTTCATTTTGCAAATTGAATACAAATATATTGATTTGTCAGCTTTGTCAAATTCTTCAGCTGTGAAAACTAGTGTTTACAAACTAAATCAACAAACTAACCATAATGGGAATTGTTTTAAAAAGATTTGGAATTGTTGTTTTAAAATATTAAATTAACGATGTAAAACAAAAACATATTAGTAAAACTGAGAATTCGTTACTTTTTTCGTGCCAAATTATTAACTTTATATCTTCTAAGTCGGATTTTGGGAAAGAAATTAACTAACTTGAACAAAAAAAATGTTTCTAGGGAAATTTCTTAAATCTTGAAGGAATTTTAGCCAAAATAGTGTTTTAATAAATCCCTTTTAACGCAATTCACACAGCAAAAAGCTAAATTTGATCCCACCACAAACCAAACTTCAAAATTTAACCAAGGTAGAAAATTTAACCAACATTTTAACGCAATTCACACACGGCATAAGAATGTCACCAACTATTGGGTAGGTATGGAACATGAAAAGATAGCAGGTAAAAATTACACCAACTAACAGCCGATTTTAATTCTACATTTTTAATTTTATCATGGTCTAGCGAGACAACAAACATTTGTATTAGCATATGTATGTATGTCAATACACATTTTTTTATACAAAAATATTTTTTTCAATACCTAGGTAACATTTTACGAAAAAAATTTGGTATGAAGGTAAAATGAAATAAGTATTTTAAAAGTAAGTTCAGTATATGTTTTTTTTTTTTTTAATTCTAACAATTTTATTGCATTGATATGCAATATTATGAAAGTGGACGACTTGTAAGTACAAGATTCTTAGTAGATACATAGTGGATTTGCTTCATAATTGGTACATATTGTTTTTTCGGTAATATGCCCACTCGTTTTTTCATCTTTTTTTAAGACGACAAACAACGCTACTGTTGTACATACAACATACAATTTTTTTTGGCCAAAAACAAAAATCTTATTTTTCTTAAAAACGGCTCCAACGATTTTTATAATAAAAAACAGTTCATTAAAAAAGGTTTGGTAACTTTTTTCTGCAAAAAAATATTTATTTTTGGTACTTCTGGTAGAACAATTTTTTTGTTTTTCAGTTTTCTGGGAAACGGTTAATTTGATGTTTTTGAAATGTTTTAAGCCAAAATTTTCGAAAAAAATTTTTGGAAATTAATTTTTTTTTTCAAGTCAAATTTTCGAAAATGACTAAATAGATTTTTTCGAAACTTCGTATTTTTCTAAAATAAAAACCAACGGTTCCTCCCACACAAATGTTCAAATGTTAAAAAACCGTTAAAAAAATTATTTCTCGAAAACGGCTCTTAGAATTTTCATAAAAAAATGTGTGTGTTCTTAAATTAGTACACTCCACTTTCAACTATAAAAATATTTTTTTGGGCGTACTTATTAACGGTACTTCCCATACAACTTTTCATATTTTCGACTTTCTCAACATTGGATAAACTTGAATTTAAGTTTGGTATCTATCCCCCAAAATTGCCAGAGTTCACTATTTGTTTATATTTTTAAAACAAATTTTATAAGATGAATCACGATAAATGTCAAAATATCAATTATCTATTTTTCTCTTAAGCCCCCATTAAATTTGAAATTCTAGAAAAAAAAAATTCTACTACTACAGTGGATTCAAAAAAAAAAACGAAAATGTCAATTTTTTGCCCTTTTCTAAATGATTCATATAAAATCGATATCTAGGCAGCCTGCTAACACCTGGAACGAAATTTTCATGAAACGTCAAAATGTATTCTATATCACAACACATGCAATATATTTTGTTGCTGTTTTTAGTTATGTACTCGTATATTATGCACATCTTAAAATCTGTGATTTGTTTAATCAGACTTGTGACAGTTTTTCAATCTAGCGGCAACTCTGCCATATATATAGTAATTCTAAGTCTTAGTAATAATTTTTGTTTGTTTAGTTTTCAGGGTTGATTTAAATTAAGTACATATAAATATACCATTAACATTTATAGAACATCATTATAAGTTCACAATTCAAATGCAAAATGACTGCATGTCAAAAAATTAAACATCGAATGCTGAAGTTTTGTTTCAAATACTAAGCAAATGTTTTTTTTTTTCAATTGTAGTATTTTGGTTATCTATTTGTTCTAATGTCGTTGTAATCTTTATTTAATGTTTACAAATAAGAAACCAAAATATAACAAAGTCTCAAGTCAAGGAATAATGTTTGTCATTGTAATATGTATACGCAATTTTGTTATAATTCGAATTATGTGCTATTCGGGAACTTTCATAATTAAAATCCATAATCTAACTTGAAAATCAGTTTTGCATTCAAATCAAAACTTTTGGCTGTATTCTTTTCCACATCACCCGCAGTGGGGTAGAATACTAGATGCATTTTTTTCGAGGTTTCCACATCCCTATTCCTCGTGCTTATGATAATTCATGCTTGTTAATTATTGCACATGCACATGTCTTAAAAAGAGGTAAATATAATATTAAATCTTATAACTATATTTATAATATAAATTTCATACACAATGTTAATAATAGAAAATATAATAAAAATTCCGAAATATCTGTTTTTGTACTTAATGTTTTTATTTGCTTAATTTTAAAAATTAATACACGTTAAATTTTTTTGTATTTTAATTGTTTGACTTGAGTTGCTTGTTGGTGTTTCTGTTGGTAATAATAATGAGTCCAATCAGCAAAAATTTTGTTATTTCTTCTTTGTGTTCTGTTGTGCAGCTTAAAGACCTTAAGAGGCTGTCCTTCTTTAGTTCGACCAACCACGAACCAAGTACTTTTTCCCTTTGTTGTATTCCTGGGAAATCAGCTGCAAATATTCTTTGCAGAGTTCTAACAGTTCTTTCGAAATCGTTAGAGGGAACTGTTAGTTTTCCGAACTCTGAATGTGTTATTATGGTCTCGTAAGCTCTCAGCTTAATTAACATATGAGCTTGTAGCTTTAATATGTCATCCTCGTTGATCAAAAACTTAGAATAGGTCTGGCAATTGAGATTCTTTTTCAGTTTGGCGGCTGCAAATCCAGCAAAGTATGCAGCCGCTGCTTTCTGTAGTTTCTCTGAGAAAACATCTGTTGGTTGAATCTCCAAGTCCATTTGCTGCACGCCATGCTCCTTCTGCTCTAGGTCTTCTTCGATATTTAACAACATTTTTTTTTAATATGTTGTCCTGAATCGGCTTGTCAAATTGGAAGTCTTCATCATCTGTTGCCTCCAGATTCATTGCTGCTTCATACTCTGCTACATTCAGTAGTGGTTCTGCTCCGGCATCTTCGTATCCAGAATACTCAGACGAACTTAAATGCAGGAATATTATTTGTTTGAGATTCCGAATGAATCTCCGAGCTGAAGGGTTTTTTTCGTAGGACCCTCTATTGTTACGAACCTTTGAAAAAAAAATTTCCGCTACGTTTGTGTTCAGATGTGAGAGTTTGAAATAAGTCTGTTCTTCGCTTTTTAGATATTCCCACACAATTGACAGTAGCGTTCGCTTTAATCCCTTAAAGCAAGGTGGTTCTCGGACAGTATCTACTGCTCGATTTCCACTTCGTTATCCAGTTCCTTGCTTCTATTAAGGAATTTAATGTTTCTGTTGTTTCCGACAACACTTGCTTTCTGGGATTCCTGGAAAATCGTCCGCTTGTGTTTAAGCAGTCAAATAAATCATTAATTTTTTTCAATAAATGTAGCTTTTGATTCAGCTATTTTCCTTTCATGCTTATTTGGGAAGCAGTTTGTGTCTATCGCATACCTTATTCGAGTGTTTACATTTTGACTAAAAGCCTGTGTAGCCAATTTAATGGATAGTTTTTCAAATCCATTTGGCTTTATGTGGCAACCTTTCAATTTGACAAAGACTTTACAATTTGTACCTTTGGAATCTTCTTCGTAAAGTTTTTCTAAAATTCGCCAATCAAAAATATCACCATCTATTAAGATTTGGTGTTGGAGAGGAATGTTTCTTACAATCTTGAAGAGATGGGGATAATCATACAATAAATGCATCCGTTGGTTCTCTATTTCCATATAGGGTTTGATTTCCATGAACAGTGTTGGTCCAAGGCGGTGGTACGCAGAGGTGTTGCTGGATCCTTGGTCACAGCTTGTTGCAACCAATGTTAATCCACATTTTATTACTCCTGTAATAATAGTGACTAACATTTTGGACAAAGTTTCTCCATTCGGAGAGCTACTAGTAAGCAATGGTTTGCTTCTAATTTCTATTGAAACCTTAAGAGTAAATACCATTACCTTAGAGGCTATTTTGTTATTCCTTCCATATTCTCCGAAGTCTGTATATCCATAAATAATATCATCCTTGATATTATATTCTAACTCCTTTTGTATACTCATTTCGTCAAAAATAAGTACGCATTTCCTGTCCATGGCCGTCATCTGTTTTGCCTGTTTTTGACAACATGTCCGAAATTCTGTTCGTAAATCCAGCCGGTAGTCTAATTTCAGAATGTCATCGGTAAATGGTACTTTCCGATGGCAGTTTGAACCCTGCACTCAACATGAATGTATAACATGCAGGGGATTTAAGTAAAAATTTTAAGAATAAATCTTTCTCTTTAGACTTCCAATATGCGTTTGATTTGTGGAAAAGTTGCGCTCCAATAAATGTGCGCAACTCTTCTGTAAAGCCTTCCATGTGCAGTTCCAGGTTTTCTTTTAATTTGTAGTTTGGATTATTTTTCACTCTTTTCGTAGTGAGAAAGATACGCCGTCGCACAATGTTCGCCCGATTAATTTTTCTGAAGGAGAAACAAGTGGTAAAGATAAATCTTTGACATATGTTTTTGTAGCCTCTACAGCCAAATTTATCGATAAACTTGGGCTCAACGTAATGGAAGAAGATGGAGGAGACAGTGCACGTGAAGGTAGAGACGAAAGTAGTGGGCGTGGTGGTATAGAAGCAGACACAAGTGTAGCAGACGTGACCGTGGAGGTCACCTGCTTACGAGACCTCGATGCTTCCATTATCCGAAGGCTAGAAGTGTCAATGGAAACATCAGAGCAATTACATACAGATACACAAGATATTGGAAGTGCATTTTGGGAAAGACGTTTGCTCGTGACTCTCAACAGAACGTCTTTTTAATAGAAGTGTTTTTCACACATGAATTTATTGTCTGGCCGCAAATTCTCAATATGTGCAACACTTCCATGTTTAGCCCAAACTAACGTTCCGTGATCTGTGGGAAGTTGGAAAAAAGATGCAGAACCGGTAATTGTTTTGCGCTCACCGCACTGTGAATAACAGCACTTAACCATAATAATATATTTTTTTTAAATAAAATAAATGTATAAATTATTAAATCAATCACAACACCGAACAAATTACTTAGGCGCGTAAGTATAGTATCGAAATGAACTTTTTTGTTGTATATATATATTTATATATATATATATATATATATATATATATATATATATATATATATATATATATATATATATATATATATATATAAAATAAATCAAGTTTTAAAGATTAATAATTATAGCAAAAATAGCTATTAAAATAAAAAACATTAATAAGCAATCAAATTCCAAAATAAATTTAAAAATTATTCCATAAATAATTCACTATCTAAATAGTTATGTACTTTAAGAATAAAAACTAAATAAATAATATTTAAACAAAATAATGATTAAAGCGTATTTATAATTAATTAAAAAAAACTTACTTCAAATACGCAACTCACCTAGCACGCACTATTGAAATTTATAAATAAAAACCAAATGAAACTTAAAACACAATTTTGCCCAGGCAGTATGTATTTAAAATAAAAAGGATTATGGTAACAAATAGGTACTTAACTTAAAACAAACACAAATTAACTGAAGACAATTATTACTTAATTAATTAATTAATTTTAAAAAAGAAATCAAATTATAAGAATTAAATTTAAGAAACACGTAAGATACCACTTAAAATTTAGGCAACGCAAAATAGCACTTAAAATTTATATTAACCAAACAAACGAAAAAGATACAAATAAACGAAATGTTCTTTTTCAAAGCTGAACGGTTTTCTTAAACACTTTAATATCTATTATAATTATCACTAATTAGATTATATTTAGTTCGGTAGGCAGGTACCTATTTTTTTTTACAAAAACACAAAACTGAAAATTAAGTATACTTAAAAAACTATTTAAAGCAAATAAAATATTATTTTCTTAATCTGTTATATTAATAATAACACGTCCTATTAGATTATTAATAAATCACTTTTTTTTTAAATAGCGGAGGAAGGTATTTTTATTTTAAAATCCACAAAGAAAAGCTGTTAACACACCAGATAACATTCTAGATCTCGACTGCCAATTATTCAAAAAAAGCAGCTAATTACAATATGGGGAACACACACATACATATATGTATGAAATGAACTGGCAATTATACACTCAAAATATAGTTAAATCTTCCAACAAGAAAATCTAACACGCAAATCGTTAGCCACAAAGAAAAAAACAGTTCATACAAAAAAAAAAATGCTTCCCCTCCTTCAAAGTATCTTTATATAGTTTTTTATTTCTGCATCTTACTTTATTCTATACAAAATTATATGTTTTTTTTTCTTTCACTCGAACTCTCATGAGCAAGCATAAAGCATTCCTGTTCTGCCATTTTTACCATTTATTTGGATTATACCCATATTCTCTTGTCTCCCAACTCTCCAATTTTATTAAAAAGCTATACCATCCTTGAACATACTAGATGCCGCCACAGTCGAACCAATTCATGAGAGTACTATAGGAATATATCACAAATAAGCCATAATAAAGATTGGAAACCTTCGTACGTTTCATCCCCCAAAACCCATTTGTTTACATTGTTGCATGTGTAGCTTTGAAACTCTATCCATGAATAGATGGGAAATCGAAACGCAAAACAAAAACAAATTACTAGGGCTGTGTTGTCTATGTGTCTATAGTAAGAGGAACAGAAAAGATTTTTGTGTGTGTTTTTATCAATGTGTCTATTGGAAGAGGAACAGAAATGTTACTTGTGTGCGTGTTTCAGCTTGTAGGCAAATGTCAAATGAAAGCAGAGGTTTCTGGTCTTTAAGTTATTAGTTTATGGAATATATATATACAATGCTACCGTCAGCTGGATATCACTATTTTTCGAAAACATTTTGAAAACAGTTTGATTCTGCAGTTTGAGTATGCCTGGTGAAGAGAGAATTGTTCTCATTTTCGGACTTCGAAAAATAGTTATGAGTTGGTGAATAGCACAAATAATTTTCAAGTTATGAGCCTCATAAACTTAGGAGTACTTAATAGCGGTTCGTGAATACCGGCCTAGAATTTAGGTATTCTTACCTACACTCTACAAACTGCGTGTAAATTTACCATGAAATTGTATTTAATTTTTAGTGTAAAAGTAGGCAGGTTGCGTATTTATTTATATACACATTACAATAGATAAAAAGAAAAATATGAACACACTATTTTTCAATATCCAAACATTTGTTGCAAATTTTCATCCTCTGTGTACCTTTCGATAACCATTGTTCAGTATTAAGCTAATAATGCTTAAACATTACACCCACAATGTCTAGAATTAAACAAATATTGCTGAAACACCTTACGAAAACTACACATAAAGTATTTGTACTTAAGGCCGTGTGTGAATTAGGTTAAAATGTTGGTTAAATTTTCAACCATGGTTAAATTTTGAATTTTGGTTTGTGGTGGGATCAAATTTAGCATTTTGCTGTGTGAATTGCGTAAAAAGGGATTTATTAAAACACTATTTTGGCTAAAATTCCTTCAAGATTTAAGAAATTTCCCTAAAAACATTTTTTTTTGTTCAAGTTAATTAATTTCTTTCCCAAAATCTGACTTAGAAGATATAAAATTAATAATTTGGCACGAAAAAAGTTACGAATTCTCAGTTTTACTAATATGTTTCGGTTTTACATCGTTAATTTAATATTTTAAAACAATAATTCCAAATCTTTTAAAAATAATTCCCATTATGGTTAGTTTGTTGATTTAGTATGTAAACACTAGTTTGCACAGCTGAAGAATTTGACAAGCTGACAAATCAATCTATTTGTATTCAATTTTCAAAATGAAATACAATGAGTACCTATTTTAATTAATTATTTTATATTTGTTAAAATATCAACGGATTATAATATTTGTTTTTTCCTCTTGAGACCCTACACAAACAAAAATAATAATGTAAGTTAATTTTTCAATTGAATAAATTAAAACTTACATTTATTATATGGTTTCCCAGTAGGTCTGAACTTTTTGGAATTCATCTTTCTTTCCGGTTATCGTTTACAGTTTCAAATTACTCTATCTTGAGAAACGTTAAATTTTAACGCAAATTTAGCCTGCTCCACAGCTGCCTTCATTTTAACCCATTTTATTCATCACGTTAGTGTCAAATTTTAACGAAGTTACAAAATTTAATCAACATTTTAACGCAATTCACACACGGCCTAAGCAATCAATACTTATATTAACTACCATTTTTTGATGTAAGTTACACATTTTAAGTGTACATTTGCAATTCGTTTTTGACGACGTCCGTTTGCAAGTTCGTTATCAGACCGTTGGCGTTGGCGTTCTCGACAACAGAATATTAAATCTTTTGCTCTCCAATACGAATAAAAAGAAAGAGGAAGAAGAAACAAAAAGTTGTGCGTATTCGGGTAACATTGCGAAGTGGGGAAATCGCATAATTCTAGTTTTAAGCGTTTTCGTACATAATTTTGTTGGAAGCTATAACACATTGCTTGTCGAATTTCGCTATAAATTTGAACATAAAAAATTTAAATTTACAAATGTTATGCTTATATATAAAAACTTTTGCTTAAATTCTGTGGGATCTTACATTATGTATATATACATTAACTTTAAACATCTTTGGTTTAGAAATACACATTTTAACTTTACACCCTTACTTGAAATTACACACAAGAGGTTTAACATTTACACATTAAATATTTAGAATTAATACGTGCGTAAAAATACTGCAATTATGGTAGGCAACATGTTTCTTCGCTTTATGATAATAAAATTATACGATTTATTTTTAGAGTGTACATCGGCTATATACCTGCACTCTAAAAATAAATCGTGTAATTTTACTATCATAAACCAAGGAAACTTGTTGCCTACCATAATTGCAGTATTTTTTCACACGTATTAATTCTACATGTTAAATAGGTGCGTTTTTTTGCAATACCCGGGGGAATTGGTTGAAAAAAAAAACGACCAAGGCGCTTAAGTGAAAGACTTGGTAGCACTATTAATTTGCAAGATGACATTTGAAGAACAGCTGTAATGCAAGAACAAAATAAACATCACTATTTGCCTCATCCTCATTCTTCTACAAATCATCGGGTTGATTTGTTTTGTGTAATTTCGATATACGAGTATTTATTGAATTTAAACTACTTTTCTATTAAAATAACATAAGAAGAACCAAGTTAATTATTATTTATACAAAAAAATTTGAATCAAGTAACTTGCAAATTGAAATCAAGTATTTTGGAAATTGTTTTTAGGTGATGCGATTTTCTTTTAATTTAATTTTCAATAATACAGTTGTACATAGAATTCAACTACTTGAAAACTACCCCATTCGTCGGTCACTGGTGACATGATATTAGTAGACGAGTTGCTTATTCGGGCGGGAGGCTCAGTTCCTATGTCATTAGGAATATAGATCTGAGCAAGAGCGGACGGCGATCAAGAAGATTGAAGTATACCAAGGATGTAGCAGAGAATCTGTATTGGGTTGCTCCCGTGTAGAATAAAACGCAGCCGAAAACAATCTTCTCAGAGAAACCTTTGTTTTGTAGTTCATTCAATTCTTGTTAATTGAACGAATATCAACTTCAGGAAATGCTTGTTTATTTAATAATAATTTTACAGTCAAATTTAACTATACCTATAATAAAAATAAACGCAAAAATGAAAATCGCTGTAGAAGGTTGTGCTCATGGCGAGGTAGAAAAAACCACAGAGGCAATACAAAGCGAAAAATGTTAAAATTGATTTGTTGTTGTGTTGCGGAATGTATATTGAAAGGTAGGTTAGGTTAGGTTGACATGGCTGCCAGGAAAACAACTGACACACCAAATGCTCAGCCAAACCAAACAAAATTGATAATTATCTGACATGAAAAAATGTCAGTTTTGAAGTTTCTATACATTTTATCGATAACTTAGTGAAAAACTTTTTGGTAGCACAGTTTTTATACTTTCCAATAGCTAAGCCCCGAGAATAAGAATTAGAATTAGAATTAGAATTAGAAAAAAACACGCCTAATGTGTAAATGTTAAATCTTTTATGTGTAATTTCAAATAAAGGTTTAAAGTAAAAATGTGTATTTCTACACACAAAATGTTTAAACTTAATGTTTATATACATAATTTATGTTTAAAATTCAAAAGAATTTAAGCAAATGTTTCTTATATATAAACATAAACTGTGTAAATATAAACTTTTTATTTGTAAATTCCTGGCGAAATTCGACAAACAATGTACAAACGCCAAACAAAATTGAGTATTAAAATGGTTTAAATGACACCTTTATTATGTGATTTTGCTAGAAAAAGGGCTTAATTTTTTTTAAATATCAGCATAATATATATAAATTTAAACTTTCTATATTCAAATTTATAGCGAAATTCGACAAGCAATGTGTAAACTTCCAACAAAATTAGGTATGAAAACGCTTAGACTTAGAACTTATGTATATGATTTCGGTCTTAAAGATCTTAAAGTTCTTGCAGAGATTCATTATTTAATATGAAAAATTAAACAAAATTTTACGCTTATTTGCCTATTGGCATTCCTTAAAAATGAATCCAAATTAACACAAATAAATAAGTTTTGATGTTGTTTACCAACTCTGCCAAAATTACAACGTTGGGAGGAACACGCGTCGATGACCAATTGCGATATTTTTTGACCTGTTGAATATCACTGAAAAAATGCTATTATTTGTGCTTACAAAGTAAATAATTGAGACAAAAAAGTAAAACAATATTTTTTGCTAAGAAATTAAATAAAGAATTTTTATTATTAAAATTCAATTTGATTAAAAACACATAACAAATCGAGTCATATTAGTTTTTTTTTTTACTTAAGCCTAGTACGCAGATCGGGAAAAACTAAATTTTATCTCTACAATCACTGGGCCAAGGCCGGGCAAAATTTTGAAGTTGGAGAAACAAGACGAACTGTCAAGTATCTGTCAATCAAGAATTTCATAAAAGGAAACAAAATTTGCTGAGTTGAACTCTATTTATTAAACACATTATATAATGCAAAACAATGGGTTTTCAAAACATTGGCGGGCAAAATATAGCTTCTCAGGATATTTGTAGCTAATACCAAGCTAATACAATGACTATGAGCTGTCAATATTTTTCCTGCAAAACAATGCGACGAGCATTATTTTGCTGAAAAATTATGTGGAGACATTTCTTGTACAGCGGATACATTTTATAAGTGCAGCGGGTACAAACGTCACAAATTTGCGCGTGAGCTGCGTACTGCCTGGAAAAATTTCAAGACAAAATTTGTCCTAAGAATAAAATTGTATGGGAGACAATTTTTTTCCCGATCTGCGTACTAGGCTTTAAAGCCGTATTCAAAGGACTCCAAATAAATGTGCGCTTTTCAAGACCGAGGTTAAATACCTGGGGCATACCATCGCGTCGGAAGGAGTAAAAAACTTATCCAGAAAAAGTTGACACTACACAAAAATTATAATTAAAACTTTATAAAAAAATTGATTTAATAAAGGTTAATTTATATAAACAGAGGAACAACTTGACTGGCCGACGGTAAAAACTCAAGTGAGTTTCTTAAGAAAAATAATGCAGTAGGGTTTACAGGGGGGGGGGTCATGACCGAGAAGATTATAAGAAATTACTTACATAGCGTTTTTTTTAAATGAGTTTAATTGCAATTCGATTGAAAAAAATGGAAATTTTGAATTTGAAATTGAAAAAAATGAAATTTGATAATTTCAAACAAATATGCAGCTTGGATTTACTAAATATAAAAAAAAACAACCAATCCCTTACCCCATTTTGGTGTTCACATTACGTGCTCCTCCGACTTTATTCTACGTTCCAGTATTTACATCTCACTCCCTCCTAGTGAAAACGAAATGTATTTTCCTACTTGGTATATGTATTTATATACCTACTACTATTAAAACAAAGTTGGAAATCATATGAATCAGTGATGCCAGATAGTGTTTTTTCCCGATCTGCGTACTAGGCTTTAAAGCCGTATTCAAAGGACTCCAGATAAATGTGCGCTTTTCAAGACCGAGGTTAAATACCTGGGCATACCATCGCGTCGGAAGGAGTAAAAAACTTATCCAGAAAAAGTTGACACTACACAAAAATTATAATTAAAACTTTATAAAAAAATTGATTTAATAAAGGTTAATTTATATAAACAGAGGAACAACTTGACTGGCCGACGGTAAAAACTCAAGTGAGTTTCTTAAGAAAAATAATGCAGTAGGGTATACAGGGGGGGTCATGGGGTCATGACCAAGAAGATTATATTCAAATCCTTCAATTGAACGGTTGGCAACACTGTTGTGAAAGTGTTTGGTTCAATTTTTATATCGCTCCGGCAATTTTATTTTAATTAAATTAGTAAAACTCACAAAAAGTACTTAAAAAAACCGATAACATCCAAGGTTTATCAAAATATTTTTCAAAAAAGTGTTAATATAACAGGTAACCTTAGTTATATAAGTTTTTAAGTAAATCCCGAAGTTGTCTCACTTGTCACATGACTGAGAACAAAAGAAAACTAATCCAAACTTCACCAGAAGAACACCCTTATTCCAAAGCACCAATTATAAACAGAACGCAAAAAGGTTATAAATCGCACCACACCATGTCTATTTCTGATAACGATCTTAGAAAAATAAAAAATATTATAGAAGAATCTCTGCACACAGAGCTTGAGAAAGCAACTGCAAAGTTAGCTACAAAAGAGGATTTTGCAAAGCTGAATGCGGAAATTAATTTACTGCGGACACAAAATGAGGATTTATCCATGCAGGTTCGACATTTCGAAGCTAGGTGCAATGCTCTGGAAGAGGAGTTGGAGATGCAGGGCAGGGAGTTAAAAGGAAAAAACATCATATTCACTATGCCGAAAGAGAATATTGATCCACAGGTGAAAATACAATCTCTCAGTCAACTTTTGCTTGGCGAATCGCATCGAATGCCAGAAGCAACAAGACTAACCGAAAACGAAAATATCATCAAACTGAAACTTAACACCGGCTCGAATGAAAATGCAACAAAAATGCTCCAAAACTCCTCCAAGCTCAAAGGCACAGGTGTTTTTATACAACGAGACCTAACGAAACAATCACAACATAAACGTCGGATCCTTCTTGGCTACAGAAAAATAATTAAAACAAAAAAACCAACAGAATCAGTAGTAATGAAAAACAACAATTCGTTGGTAGTTTCGGATAAAAAATTTTATTTAAATAATGTCAATTCACTTAAATACAAAAACGAAGACGGAGAAAACAAACTACGCGAAATGTTTGGTGAACTTAATTTCGAAGCTGTCAAAGCCATATCAGCAATTAGACGTCGCAGTGAATGGTCTAGACCAGTTAATGTAATTACACCAGGGATGCCACTTTACTCAAATTTGCCGAGTTCTAATACTTTAGTACAAAATTGAAATTGTAATGTCGTCAGCTCAGCACCATTATATTCTTTTAAAATTTTATCATATAATGTGTCAGGGCTAAATAATAAACTTTTATTTATAGATTTTTTTAACTATGTTAATGATTTTGATATATTTTTTCTTTACGAAACACATGTTACAAGTGAAAATCTAAGTAAATTTTTAAAATATTTTAATGGATTTAAATTAGTTTCAAATACGGCAGTTAAAACATATACAAAAGGACGTGCAAGCGGCGGAACACTGTATGGTATAAAAACATCTTTACTAAAAATGTACACTTTTGAACAATTGGATGATGTTACTGTTGTAAAACTTTTACACAAAAATGATATGTACATTCTTCCGTTTTACATCAATTGTAATAAGTGGACAGCAGACTACGAGCGGTTTAGCAACATCATGTTACATTTGTCAAACAAAAGTGTTCTTATAATAGGTGATTTCAACGCAAGAACCAACAACTTCCAGGTAACTACAATCCAAAACTCAAATAACCCTTCAATAAACCGCAACAACAGAAATTCCAAGGACAATGTATGCAATCAAAATGGTACCAACCTTCTTGAAGTCTTGCAGATGTATGACTGTATAATTTTGAACGGTTGTACTAACGGAGACACTGAAGGTCAGTATACGTTTATAGGAGGTCAAGGCAAATCTGTGATTGATTATTGCGCTGCAAATAGTGAATGGATTGAGCTTATAACAAAAATCGAAGTACAAAGTAAGAACTACTCAGAACACATGCCAATTGTTGTTGAATGGTCAGAAGAAATAACACCATTTCAAAGAAATCTTCGGCTGATTCCGAGGCTCAAATGGAAACAGGATGACTTATTGGCATACCAAAACAGGCTTGATATACATCTTGAGAGACTGAATGAGAGGACTAATTCAGCGGATGAACGTGCAAATCAATTTGTTTCTTGTATAAGAAACTCTGTAACAAGAGTACCCTCAAAATTTCGTAAGGCTTTTAAACAAAAATGGTTTGACAAAGAGTGTATGAAAGCTAGAAAGAAGTCCTTTGTCCTTCTAAATGCACTCCGGAACTCAAACTGTCAAAACTTGAAAAATTGGTACAACATAGCAAATAAAAGATACAAAAATCTGTGTTTCAGGAAGAAAACTGAATTCGAAAACCATCTAGCCGATAAACTTGGTAAAACAAGAGATTCAAGAGAATTTTGGAAGGTGACAAAAGAAATAATTGGATCGAATTTTAAAATAGGACCAGGAGTATCTGCTAACGAACTTTCAACTCACTTCAAAAATATTTTAAAAAATAAAGCAGACCTTGTATTTTCTTATGCAGAACCTTTTTTCGTTGACAATATATTGGATATTGAAATCACTGTAGCTGAAGTACAGCTTGTTCTCGTCAAGGCAAAAGATGGAAAAGCTCCAGGAGAAGATGGGATTCCATACGAATATTTCAAGAACGCCACACCAACCTTTATATGTCAACTTACATCCTTTTTCAATGAAGTGTTTTCAAAAGAAGAAATTCCTACATCATTTAAAAAGTCTGTTATATTCCCTATTCACAAAAAAGGAGACATCAACAATGTAGACAATTATAGAGGCATATCGTTTATGAACGTCATCGCAAAATTGTTCTGTGGAGTACTTGTTAACAGATTGGAGACTTGGGTAGAATATAACGATACATTGACCCAATTCCAAGCTGGCTTCAGGAAAAAATTTTCAACCATTGACCATATCTTCGTACTAACCTCCATCGTAAAAGCATTTCAAGCGAGGAACAAGAAAGTCTATGCATTTTTCGTAGACTTTAAGTCTGCTTTTGATCTTGTGAATCGAAATGCACTCTTCTACAAGCTCTCACAACTAGGCATATCTTCCAAGTTCATCCGTGTAGTAAAGAAGATGTATGAAGAATCAAAAGCTGCTGTGTGGGATGGATCAATTTATTCAGAATGGTTTGAAACAGATTCTGGTGTTAAGCAAGGATGCCTATTAAGTGCACTTCTATTCGCCCTTTTTATAAATGATGTTGAATCTTACCTACCTGGAGGTATTCGGATTGCTGATTTGACCATAAATGTCCTTTTATATGCTGATGACTTAGTGATACTTTCCGAGACTCCAGTCAACCTCCAGCTAATGATTAATCGTCTCGCGGATTACTGCAGAAAATGGGGACTTACTATTAACGCAGATAAATCAAAAGTAATGGTATTCTCAAGATCTGCCCGGTATCAATCAACATATAATTGGTACTACAATGGAAATCTTTTAAAGGTAGCTTGTGAGTATAAGTACCTTGGAGTAATTCTTAATAAAACTATAGATTTCAACAATCATATAACCATCAAAGCTAAAACTACACAAAGTCTGTTAAATCTATCTTGGAGACATATCTTTTCGAATCAACGCATAGTACTTTCAGCGAAATACAGGATATTTGATGCTGCTGTTAGGAGTTCACTTTGCTATGCTGCCCAAGTATGGGGAATTAACGAATACGAGTCGATAGAAAAATTTCACAGATGCTTTTTGAAGAAACTTTTTAATTTACCTTTAAACACACCGAATTATGCTTTATATCTGGAAACTGGGCTACCCAAAATTTTTACTGGCACTCTGAAATCACAGGCAGACTACATTGTCAAGGTGTTGTCTCATCGTGATGACCGACTGACTAAACGAATGGCACTTTATGAGCTAAGAAACGAGGACTGGTGGGTGTCAAAATGGAAACATCTGGGAAACAATTGTGGTGAAGTAGTATCGTTAAATTCACAAAATTTGAGTCATGTAAAAGAACAGCTTTACAAAATAATACAAGCGCACGAAAATTCTGAACGCGATGGGTTTATAATACAAGCTCGAGAATCAGATAGCAGACTACTTTACTCACAACTGGAACTTAACCTTATGCAATCAAACTACTTTAATGATTCACTTAATTACAAGGAAATATCTTTAATATTTAAAACAAGATGTGAAGTTCTTCCGCTAAACGGATCTCCTTACAACAACAGTTTTAACCGATTTTGCACGTTATGTAATTTGAAAGCCAAAGAGGACTGTTTTCACATCATAGGTATATGCCCCATTTTTGCTTCCCACAGAAAAACATTCGTTGGAAAGGAAACTATGACGCTCCACGAAACTATTTCAGTGCTAAATGATTCCGATTGGAAAAGACTCTATTCTTTTTTGAAAGTTATTTATAAATATAGGATGTTACTTCTTACCGAATTTGTTTAAATATTTATTAAAAAAAAAAAAAGAAAAAAATCAGTATTAATGTTTGTACTTAATTTGCTAACCGAGCTGACGGCAATGCCATAGCTATAAAATTCATCAAAAATTATAAACATTATATCAAAAACGAAAACGAAACAATAAATGAATTCCTTACTTACTTACTTACTTACTTATAAGAAATTATTTACATAGCGTTTTTTTTAAATGAGTTTAATTGCAATTCGATTGAAAAAAATCGAAATTTTAAATTTGAAATTGAAAAAAATGAAATTTGATAATTTCAAACAAATATGCAGCTTGGATTTACTAAATATAAAAAAAAACAACCAATCCCTTACCCCATTTTGGTGTTCACATTACGTGCTCCTCCGACTTTATTCTACGTTCCAGTATTTACATCTCACTCCCTCCTAGTGAAAACGAAATGTATTTTCCTACTTGGTATATGTATTTATATACCTACTACTATTAAAACAAAGTTGGAAATCATATGAATCAGTGATGCCAGATAGTGTTTTTTCCCGATCTGCGTACTAGGCTTTAAAGCCGTATTCAAAGGACTCCAGATAAATGTGCGCTTTTCAAGACCGAGGTTAAATACCTGGGCATACCATCGCGTCGGAAGGAGTAAAAAACTTATCCAGAAAAAGTTGACACTACACAAAAATTATAATTAAAACTTTATAAAAAAATTGATTTAATAAAGGTTAATTTATATAAACAGAGGAACAACTTGACTGGCCGACGGTAAAAACTCAAGTGAGTTTCTTAAGAAAAATAATGCAGTAGGGTTTACAGGGGGGGGGGTCATGACCGAGAAGATTATAAGAAATTATTTACATAGCGTTTTTTTTAAATGAGTTTAATTGCAATTCGATTGAAAAAAATCGAAATTTTGAATTTGAAATTGAAAAAAATGAAATTTGATAATTTCAAACAAATATGCAGCTTGGATTTACTAAATATAAAAAAAAAACAACCAATCCCTTACCCCATTTTGGTGTTCACATTACGTGCTCCTCCGACTTTATTCTACGTTCCAGTATTTACATCTCACTCCCTCCTAGTGAAAACGAAATGTATTTTCCTACTTGGTATATGTATTTATATACCTACTACTATTAAAACAAAGTTGGAAATCATATGAATCAGTGATTCCAGATAGTGTTTTTTAGGGAATTTCACGTCTTATATAAGCTTAAAGAGGAAAAAAATAAAATAGAATCAAAATATATTATTTACACCAAAACAACTATTCATTCTAATTATTATTCCGGTAAATGATGTTTAAAAATATAACATGCTATTTGCCAAGCTTGAAAGTTTTCTATCGCCAACTTATGATGGAATGAAATCAATTTTGAAAATGTTTGATTTTGTCCAGAAAAAAGGATTATTCATTAGAGTTCCACAAAAAAATAACACGCACGAGGATTTCTATAACACTTTTTGAAACTCTTATTAACTATTATTAATTTATATTATATAAATATTTAAATTGTACCTTATTTGCTCGGAATTAGCTTGTTTGTATTCATTTAAAAGCGTTTGAAAAAAATCTAAGCTTAATGCAATAAAGATTAGCCAATAAACATAACTTTGGAATGTTAAAGCGAGTTTCATTCAAGAAAAGATCTGCTCTTTCTGACAAAAGATTTCATCTGTTTGAATTTTAAGAGTTTCATTCCAACAAAAAGAGCAAATCTAGATCAAATCTTAACACGAAAGATTGGATCTCTGATGGGTTGGCAAATTTGATCTGAATGGACACATACATGTAAAGTGTGAAATGAAAAATATTGTGTTATTAATTTGTTGTGAACTATTGAGAATCCGTGCTAAAAAATAAAGAAATAATGGACAAAGAATATAATAATTTATATTTTATAAATTCAGTGGAGTTTTTAATTGCTTCGTCTTCCTCGTCATCTGATGATGAAGATGTTTTTTTCAGGAATGTTTGTGTCAGTTATTCATCAATACTACAATTAAATCTGGAAATCAAGTTTCATTGAAAAGATCAAATCTTCATTTTAAGAGGAGATCTTTGAAATTTGAATGAAACTCGCTATTAGATAAAAACACTTTTCAGGATTTTTTTTCTCTTTCACAAATATAATTTGTATTGTTTCATTTTAAGTAATTGCTAAACATATTTGATATGAATTTACGTTTAAAAACATTAATTTCAGTTATAATATGCTGTCACTGATTGTATTTATCTTCGATGGAATTCTAAATTGAAATAATTTAAGGCAAGGTTCATTAATTGTTCATTCTTTTTGAACATACCCACCGATTTTTCAAAATAAATCCCCTTTCATACAGGGAAACCAGTTGCTGGAGATTTTGTTGACGTTATCCTTTAATTGCCTTGTAGCTTTCACACGAAGAAACTGAAAATGTGGATATCCTCAGGGAACGGCTTATTGAAATTTACGAAAGAACAAGAACCAAGATAAAGGTAGCTAGCGATCGAATGAATATACGATACGACATAAGAGCAACAACAGCTGGATTTAAGGCAGGAGATCTTGTGTGGCTTTACAACCCGCACCGCCAAAAGGGATTGTCTCCGAAACTTCAACAAAATTGGGAAGCCCCTTATACTGTTGATACAAAAATCAATGATGTCTTTTACCGTATTCAGAAAGGGGCTAGAGGTAAGCAAAAGATAGTGCACTGTGACCGGTTGCATCGATATAACGGTGATGGGAAGACTAAATTTTTTCGGGACGAACAATCGTAACAGGGGGACAATGTAACGAATTGTACTATCTGATTAGTTTTGAATTCCTAACGGACTATTTTATACTAAAAATAAAACCTGAAAGTATGTTACAAGCTCTAACGCACACAAAAACTGAAAGTATGTTAAAACTACATACCTAGTCCCCTTGTTGGAGACTTTTCATCCAATAGTAGAAGATGCAACCCCAATAAGCCATTAGAAAGGAACTTGCTGGAACCGTTTGACGAGAACTTTCACGGTATATCTAAAAAGCTTAAATAAGTATAAATACCGGTCTACTAACTGCGAAACGGGCCAGTTTATTTTTGAAAGCAAAGTGGTGTTTAAATAATTCTGAAGTAAATAATTTGAAATCTTTAAAAAGGAAATAGGTTTTATTTGTGAATCCGAGTGAAAATACTACAATACTAAGAATCAAGATAATATTAACTTCATAGGCTTTAAACCTACCTAATTATAACTACTCTACGTATCTTCTACCAGCGTCAGTGGTTAGCTACATTTATATTTCTGATTCGATTATTTGTGACATCAATGTCTTTTTTCGATTTTAATACCGCTGTTTTTTAATATCGCTCATCCCTACACACGACATTGTTGTTGACATTTAATTCGAGTTTGTCATTTAGTGGATACGTGTGTGTGTGCTTCTGATTTTATTTCTGACTTTAAATCCAGAAGGAAATTTCTCTTCTATCCGAGAGAAAACTGTAATTTTATACCAATCGCACAGTTTCAGAAGCATTCTGAAAGCCCTCCGGACGACCAATCGAAAAGGCCACAACTAATCTAATAAAAGTTCCCTTATTTGGAAGAACATTTCTTGATAGTTGGCCAATTAAAGACTAGAGAATTGTTCACTTGTTCTGGTAACAACGTTAGGATGGATCCATCACTGTGTTTTTATATCCAGTTCGGGCTTGTCATATCTTTGAGTACCGGTTTCTTGTCGGTTGTTTTGTAATACCTAACATCTACATATTTTGACATAACCAATTCAGCATTTACAAAAACAAACATACCTCTCACTTTTCCCCGAAAAAAAATCCATAACTGAATCAACTCCAAAATGAGCAACGAAAGTCTCGAAGGAAAACTCTCCTTGCGCCGAGCGCCGTTGGCATTACCAACAGTATGTAGGCTTGTAGTTATTTATGTAAGTATATTGTTTTTAGGAATAACATTCCGAATATCCCCCACGCTAAACGGCAAAAGGATGCAAAGGTACTCCTTTTAGCAACTTGTAGACCAAATAATCATAAAACATCCCCAGTTATGTGTTTGATGTAGTAAAAGCACATCATATTTTAAATATTATATTTTCTAAGGTATTGTGCTTTTGTATTGTTATTTTAGATTTTAAAACATATCGTGATAGTAAAAATAAATTGAACTGTGCTCCTCTTAGTGCATAAAGACAATAAAAGCCATTTTTTCTCTGCTGTGAATTAAGTTTTTGGCATTTTTGTTTGTTAACATAAAATTTGTTATTAAATTATGCTGTAATTTTGATTGAAAATTTGCCAAAAAGGATTAATATCAGTGTGCAAGTATAAATATATTTTGTCCTTAAGGGGGATGGGTCTTAGTGTTAACGTGTGTAAAGTGAAAAAGGTGTGGACATTTTTTTTTATAAAGAAGAAGAAATTTTGTGTATTCATTGTGAATATGCAATATGAGAGTTTGAAGGAAATTAAAAGCTTTTCGAATGAATAACAAGGTTTAGGGCGAATTTATTATTTTGATTGTGTTTATTTGAGGGCAGAAATTAAAAAAAAAATATATATATTAAAATGAAAACAATATTGAATCATGTTTTTTGTTAATAAGATCTAAGATGTAGTGGGCTTTTAAGATGCAATTACTAAATTGAAGTATTATTGTAAGAAAAGTAATTTATAACAGAGATAACTTGGGATGAATTTTGTTCCAACCATTAATAATATAACAATAAGACACTTTAGATATTTGTGTATAACCAAAATCAGATATTTGTTGTTAATTTAAGATTAATAGAACTAAAATAAATTGCATTTATCTTGAGCAAGTCGGAATTGAGGGATTAAGTGAAAATTATACAATAATTGTGAACAAAATATAAAAAAGGTAAAATAAAATGGGAAAAGATCAAGAATTTCTGGAGGCCGCCAGAAATGGAAATATAACACTATTTGAGAAAATTCTTAGTCAAAAGAGCAAAAGAGGAGGTCCACTAGCAAGGTAAGTTTTTTGTTAAATACATATACAAAAATGCAAGATCTTAACTATACTTTTCCTACTTAAATAAGTGCAACCAAAGAAACGTTACTTGTTTTAATCAACATTAATGTTGATTAGGTGTTGCACAAAGCTAATAAAAAAATATACAATACGCAATTTGATTAATCAATTCAAAACAAAGCAGCTACATTTGTGTTTAACAAATATGAGTTTAAAGAAACAAAATATAAATATTATCATAAACGTTTTTTTTTAAATAAATTTGTCTGGATTAGTTAACTACTTATACACTCTCCAACAAAAAAAGTCTTATGGGAGAGCTTTTTAAAATACACTGGGGCCTGTTGCTGAAATTCCCACTGAAAGTAACCACTGAGTTACAAACAAATTGTTTTTGTAATCTTGTTAAAAACCAGCGTATAACCTACCTAGTGCACATCACTACTGCTTGTGTGTTTCACCATTCACTCAACCCTCGTTATGTGATTTTAAAATAATTATTTTGAATGAGAGTGCCCATTGAGAAAATTAAAAAAATTGAGATTTTACATTCAGTGTAAATGGCAACCACCCATTTTGACAGAATTAATATTAAATATATTGCGAGCACTTCTAATTGGTGCAGGATTATGAAATTTGGTACAGTGGTCAGATTTAAAAATTGATTAATTATGTAATAAAAGAAAACTTGCCAAGTAAACCAACACAATTTAGGGCAGAAATCATTAAACAACATATATCTTTGATAATTTTAAGGTTCTTTCATATTACTCTACTTTAAATATTTGATATTTAACATTAATAAAAATAGAACTTGGCGTACCTTTAGATCTCACTACTTTTCAAAGCAGACTTGTTTCGCAAAGGTTTATGTATTTATATTCAAGAACTTGGTTGCTTTTTTAAAAATTATGTTTTTAGTGTGATACATACACTTGCCTACATTATATATAAAAAAACACAAATTTTTATCTTTACCGACCATCGAGTAATGAAGTGTCAATATTTTTTCAGTTTACGACGAGGATCTGGTATTAACGTTCAAGATAGTGTTGGTTATTCCGCACTACATTATTCAGCTTTAAATGGACACACGTAAGATTTAGACATTTTTATTAAAAAAAAAAACTAATTAAAGAAAACTATATACCACAGAGATATTGTTCGTTTGCTGTTATTTCATGATGCATCACCGAATCTACTGGATTCACGTGGTTCTTCGGCACTTCATTTGGCAGCTTGGGCTGGTCACCAGGAAATTGTTAAAATGCTTCTTACTCATCCTTACAAGCCAGCTAATCCAGATATGCAAGTAAGCTCAAACGAATTTGATTAGGGCTCTATTTTCTGATATACGTGCTGAAGCAAACTTCAATGGCATTTATTTTAAACTTTTAATAAAACATTTATCATACCTCTGAGTAAATAGTCTGCCCTATGATGTATAGTTAAATTATAGTCGTTCTCAAATAGTTTGGTATTTTCGATTAAAAATCCAAAAGCCTTCTGGCATTATCACAATGAAAAAATCCTACACGAATAATATGAGAATTCTTTTAGAATCAATTTAAGAATCAAAGCCAAAAGTTTTATGGATGACAAATCGAAAACACCTTGAGTATCGGTTACATTGTACAATATAATTTTCCAGACTATGGAGAATGAAACTCCATTGCATTGCGCAGCGCAACATGGTCATACAGGAGCTTTAACAACACTCTTAGCACACGGGGCCGATCCAAATGTTCGAAATAGTCGAAATGAAACACCATTAGATTTAGCTGCCCAATACGGTCGTTTGCAAGCCGTCCAAATGCTGATTAGAGCACATCCAGAGCTCCTACAACCGTACAGCGTTGAATTGGATCCCTCATCCTCTATATCTTCCAACACTGACGGCACAACCCCAGTTATCGTAAACCATTCCGCGTTGCATTTGGCCAGTCGTAATGGTCATAACAATGTCGTTGAAATTCTGCTTACAGCGGGTGTTAATGTCAATCTTCTAACACCTTCTGGTACAGCTCTGCATGAAGCAGCATTATGTGGCAAGGATTTGGTGGTTCGAACATTGTTAGAAGCTGGAGCAGATTTGAATGCAACTGACTCTGCGAATCGTACACCTATGGATGTTCTTCAAGAATTTCCTCCACATGTTACTAAAAGCATCATATCAGTCATTAACAGTAAGTACCTAATCAGCGATTTTTCTAATCATTAACATACATATAGTATGTATTTACATTTATATATGTATATTTCTTGTAATTTATATTTTAACAGGTTTTAGCAGACACGACAAGGGAGAATCGTATGAAAGATATGAAGAAACCGACGAAACATCATCACCAAAGATGTTATCTTCAAATAATTTTTCAGACGATATTCCGAAGGAAAATCATTCCAGATTTCAAAAGTATGCAAATATTTTTTTGATCGTACCTATTACATTAGTCCATTTTTCATTTAACTTCAAAGTTATACCATAAAACAACACTGAATAAGTGGGTAATATGGTCACGTTCGGAAGACAATAAGGAACTTCATACGCTTGTATAGGCAATCGCATATACATCGAATTGAAGGAAACTGAGTTATCAAAAACTTTAAGTTTGTAGGTAGGGCTGGCAGTCTCGTTCAGCAGGTCTCGAATTGGTCTCTCTATTTTTTTGTGAAAATTTTAATTTAATGTTCAGTTTCATCTCGGTCCCGTTCTGGGTCTCATCATTAGTCTTGGAATCTTTCTTGTTTCTTAGCAGTAAAAAGATGTAAGATAAGATGCTTGTTCATATTGAAAATATGCGAGTACGGTATCTCAGCAGTTTGTTGGTAATTTCGAACTTTCTGAGGTAAACTTTGAATTTGTTAAGGTTATCCATTTAAATCGGAGCCATCCCTCAACCGGTTTTGACAGTTCTTGGTTTGACAGGTTTGATGCTTCGATAATATTGTTTTCCAACTGTCACATAAAAGTTTTAAAGTCACAAGATCTGAAAAATTAACTATTTCTATTCCAGCGACATGCATATATATATCGTGGGTGCCTTTGTTTCGTTTTTTTTCACTTCGCATTTCGTTGTTTCCGCCTTTCGTACATCGATTTCTGCTTGCTTCGTTTATATTTACTTCGTTTTTTATCACTTTGTTTTTCAATCATTTCGCCCTACGATCACTTCGCATTTCTTTCTTTCCCTTTTTACTCGTTTTGCATTTCCGTTAAAAGTGCAATGAGTTATATAGGTCGAGATTATCTCGCCAAAGGTTTATTTCGCATTTTGTTAGTTATTAGAATCTATTGTTATTGGCGTCTAATATAATATAAAACTTTATTAGAATTTATGTAAGTTTATTGTTTTATATGTTTTGTTAGGTGTTTTTGTATAATATATTCTAAATCCCGGTTTATTATTTATGATCTCACTTTTTAAAATCCCGGTTAATCCCGCTTAGCCCGATTTTTGTTTTGATAAATGTTATACGAAAAACTTTGCATACACCGAAACTCGACCTTACCCCAAATCCTATAATTGGGCCAAGGAGGGGGTGGCAGCGGGGCAGCATGCCCCCCCTTACGCATTGTTCGCGTAAATCTTTACATACAAAAAAATAATTAAGACGAAGCACGTTGGCAAAGCAATCGAAATCGAAATAGACAAAAAATGAAATAATCGAAAAACTTAATAGTAAAATGCGGCGTGAACTTAAACCGCACTAAGTAAAATACCTATGATGTTTTTTTTTTCAAAACAAATTGAAACAAAGTAATTGAAGAACATTTTGATTAAAATACTGAATAAACGAAATGCTAAATGACTAAAACGAAATAATACAAAAACCAGATGAAAAAATCGAAACAAACCATGTCCATAAATCGTACGTATTATTCTCTGGATTTTCGCAGTGCGCATATGAGTATAACTATGTACACTTGTGGTTTGATATTTTAACGCGGATATATTTTGCAAAAAAATATTGTAAATATTATAAAAATTAAACATAAGCTAGTATGGGAAAATAATTAAATAAAAAAAATATTTCTTCTAGTGAAAGCCGAAACCAACCCACCCAGTCTAGCAAGACTCTTGGCGAATTTTGGTACTAAAAATGCAGTCTCGTCTCGGGTGCTTTCAAATAGCGAGACCAAGACTAGTCTTCTTGTGATTCCTCACAAAGGGGGAGAATCGGGCTTTAAGCCTGTGTTACTTTCAATTAGACCGCTTCTTCTGAACGTTGCCGTATTATTTAAGAAAAAATAATTATATTCGTATTGGAACTGTAGACAAGGATATACATATTCGCAACTTCTACTTTTTTAATACTGCATTTACACTACTGAATAATACCATTTGTTTTAGCATATTTTAGCTACTTTATATTGTATCTATGTATACAGGGTCCGCCAAATAACTTTTTTTCTTTTGAAAATGGGCGCAAAACATCGAGTGCAGCTTCGGCTGTGTGGCACGTAGCGCCGCGCCGTCCTGTTGAAACCAAATATTGCCAATATCCTCCTCTTCAATTTTTGTGAACAAAAATGCGTTCAACATGGCCCGATAACGATCGCCATTGACTGTAACGGCCACTCCTTGCTCATTTTCGAACTATGCCTCTGGACCAAAATCCGCACCAAACAGTGACTCGTTTTGGGTGTATCGGCTTTTCAATGTATGCGTGCGGGTTTTCTGTGCCCCAAATGCGACAATTTAGCTTGTTACATACCCGCCAAGATCAAAATGAGCTTCATCTGAAAAGATGATTTTTTTGGCAAAATCGGCATCTTCGCTAAGTCGATCGCAGGCCCACTTAGCGAGCGTTGTTCAAGCGTATACACAATCATATTCGTTCAGCGGAAAGATAAAACTAATTATCTGTCAAATCAGACATGAGCTAAGTGTTACCATTCACGAAACAGGCAGTAGTTGAAAAAAAACGTTAGATGGCGGACCCGCTAGAATACATGTATACCTACCTTACGTATATTACAAACACTACATTATACCATTTACTTTATAATTAAATACATTTTTATTGTTTACCAATCCGTTATTCTTTTTCGCCGTTTTCCCTCTTAGCGGCACGAGTACGATATCTAGGCGCCACAAATTAAAAACGGATTTTTGTAGAGGGGTTTAATATAGTAATTTGTTTACTATGGAAGAGGAAAACGAGATTAATTAAAATTAAAAAAAAAAAAGATTTAATAACAACGGCAAGACTTACTAATCAAATTATAGGTTTTCTGAAAGCCAGAAACCTGTTTTCTTATCATTTGTTTCAGCCTAGTTATTTGCGTTAATAGTTTTTGAAAAAAATATCTTGAAACTCAAAATTATTGATTATTAATATTTGTTTTTAATTTATTATTATTATAATTATAATTTTACAAATTAGAGTTTAAAGCCCTTTTTTTTAGCACATATGCACATGTTTCGCATTTAAAAAATTAACTAATAGAGTAAGGTATTGGCTTTAAAAAAAAAGTTATAACACTTATTTGTAAGTATTGCCGTCATTTTATTTGTTGTACTTTTTTATGAAATTGCCCCTCACGACCAAACGGAGGTAGATAGACCCCCCTCCCTTATTAAGAAAACTTGTTATTTTTTCACTGTAGGTATTTATTTAGACTATTTTGGTCTATTTGTACAATATGCGAATAAAAACAAATTTATTCAATTGTTTTCACAACGTTTCGTGAGTATTCTTCACTTCTTCAGGGGTGTGTATATTTATCCAATCTGATACAATAATATTTATTAAGTTTTTTACAATAATATAAAATGACATTAATGTTTATCTTTCCTACTTTATTGTTACCAAATTACATAATCTGCTCCTTTTATATTCCTAGTATTGTGTCGTTTCCGGAAACAACACAAAATTGAACATAAAACCTAAAAAAAACAATAAATTAAGAACAATTCAGTAAAATTATTAAATACAAAAATAACAATGACACTTATATCATAATTTATAGCTTCAGGTACTTTAATCAAATTGCTACAGCATAGCTTTGTGTAATGTTGTCGGTGTCCTCTTTTGTGCTCATCGTTCGTTTTTTTTTTGTTGCTGGATTATGACTCTCCAGAGTAAGTTTTGTATGGAGATCAGGACAGAAACGTCAAATGAAATAACATCTTGTTTGTCATTATGCGTGGAGGGCAACAAAAAAATTCAACTTCGCTTGCGTCAATCAAAGAACAACCAAACATTATACTATTGTTGCAGTGTAATTAAAAAAAAAAACAATATTTATTTAAGTAAATAGTCTGAGAGTGTTGCGCTGTGTTTTTCTTTTATTTTATTTTTATAAACGCGTTTTCCGACAGCATCGCATTGTAAAGCCATCGCGAATAAGTAGATTTGTTAAGCAAGAAATGCCTTCTAGTTGCTGTGTTATTAGTTGTGCTAAAAGAGAAGAACGAGACCATACTTTCCGTTATTTTCGCATCCCGGCCATCCACAAAAAGTCAAACGAGATTGAATTCTCTAAAGAAAGAAGAACAGCATGTCTAAATGCAATTAAACGAAAACACTTGAAGGAGAACTCACTAAAGTTCGCGAGAATATGTTCTCAACATTTTATTACAAGTAAGATCGTATTTAATTTTCAGTGATGTAGCAAAAATAAAGCAGTTTTTTGAAGGTCGTCAAGCTAAATTGAAGATAAGCTAAATTTTTGCAGCAATACCAAAAAGTGCACAAATTCCTTTTCTTCATGATTATCTGCAGCAATAGCTGATCCAGATTGGATACCATCTTTAAACATAGGATATCCTCAATTTTCGAAACTCTGAGTGGAACGTTACCAAAGGTTGCAAAATCGAACGACATTGAAAGATGATGTTATCATTGAGATAGAACAAATAGTTACACCAACAGTTGCAATGGATGTAGAACTTAGTGAGCTGGAACAACTCAAACAAGAATTAAAGGCTAAAGATGACGCAATGAAGGCATGTGAGGATAAAGCGAAAAAATTAACAGATCAAATAAAGGAAGTAAGGTTATTTTATATTACTTATATAAGTGCATAATATTGCAACATTAAATATAATTTTCAGAGTACTAAAATGTATGAGCATAAGTTGCAGCGTAATGATAAGCAAATGAAAATAATGGTCGGACAAATAAAAGTTAAGAAAATTAGTATCACGATTTTGAAAACAATGATTCTGAAGCTCTGTTCTTTACGGGTATCCCAAATTTTACAACATTGAATCATTTATTTAACTTTTAAAGAGCTATTTATATATATATATATATATATATATTTACTTTTAAGAACTATTTATCTTCAAGGCCGAAGTTTTTATGCTAACCTTGCTGAATGGAAACAAATTCATATTTAAATTAATAATGATGTAATTTATCAAAAAGGAAATAAGATAAAAGAAAGAAAAATTCATAAAAAATAAACTAAGCTTAGGTATCAAGGGGGACCGTGGCGAATACTTGTGTGCTCGCCTGTCAACCTCGCGGTCGCAAGTTCGATTCCTGCCGTTGTCTATGTCTTCTTATATTCCATTAAAAACCAATTCTAAAAATTGTCATAAAAAATGAGTTGCTGGTTTACTCATTACATGTTCTTCAGGTATAACACTAACCACATGTGATTGAGTAAACTAGTATACTCATAAATATGACAGCCAAATAAATAAAATAATGCAAACTATAATGGACATACATAAATAAGACACGGTTATTTTCTCCGCATTAGTTCAGCCGCCATCCCTAGAGATAAATCTGAGACAACAACCAACTATACCTAGTCTCAGAACATCGCGCCACACATCTTTCCTATCCTTCTTTCTCTTCTTTCACCGTATGCCCGCGCTGTGTTAAAAACATATAAAGGGTATTCATAATCCCTTGCGCGCGTGCAAAATTATAAAAAAAAAACAAAAAAAAACTAAAAATTCACAGTTTTTTTTATCATATAAATGTATACATAAGACTAGAGTAGGTATATTTATCCCATTTGAAATAAATATCCTGCTTGAATAAAAGCTTTCATCTGAGTCCTTAGCGTACATCGGAATCTCAATTTTCTGGAAAAAGAACTTTATGTATAATTTATTATGAAATATGAAGAAATATTTAAAATTATATTTGAAATTGCAGGCAGAAAAACTTGTTTGCCCTAAACGTTCGATAAATGACATTTGCGATTTGGTAGCTGTCAAAAGGTAAAGAGCCCCATTGAGTTTGCTCTCCTGTCCAATATTATTACATTAATGAAATCCACCGAGTGTCCGCTTATTGCAATATGGTGCGAAAGCCCTGTTGTCTCTTTATGTTTTCTTACGCACGCTTCATGTTCCGCTAATCTTGTTGATAAGTGTCTCTTTGTTTGTTCTATAGGGCATCCAGTTTAGATTGAGCATTTATCCTCGCACTCGTATAAGGATCGATATTTGTTTAGTATTGAGGATCGAGTTCATGTAGTCAAAATCGTGGTGATTAAGGTTTCGATAAAGTGTCCTCGAACTTAAGCTTTCAGCTTGGCTGATAGTTTCCCTGCACATCGCTTGTCCCACGTCCAATACAAAAGATTGTGTGAGTATCTGCCAGTCACGATAATTGTTCATTAAATTCAAACCTGATGTTATATCTATTGGCTATGCTTTCCCAATCCTTGTAGAATAGCGTTTACTATCTTCTGCATTTAACACCTTTTGAATATAGCTCATGTTGAGTTTGAGTGTGAATATAAACAGTGGCGGTATGCCGGTCTCAATTTGAAGTAAGTAGTTGGGTGTGGTTGAGGGAAGGTAGAATAACCTTTTTAAAAGGAAACGTAGCAGTTTTTCGACTTCTTCATAGAGTTTTCCTGCCCAAACCTGGGCTCCGTAGCACATTATCGATCGCATTACAGCTTCAAACACCTTAATTTTTGTCGGAATTGCAACCCTTGCATTGGACATGTGGCTTTTCCAGTGCAATTTATTGCTTTTTTTGTTTCGGCAAGTTTGATGGCAAAGTTCTTTTTCATTGAAAGATCATGACTTAGTGTTATCACAAGATATTTGTATGCTTTTGCGACCTCTCGGTCCTCTCCACCATACTTCCATTTTTCGTTCCTTGAAAAGCGACCAGATCCTTTCCTGAATACTAGAACTTTTGATTTGTCTGTGTTTATCTGCAGACTGTTAAGTTTGCAGTACAATTCCAGCTAATTTATCATAAGTTATAGTGAGCTTGGTGTTTCGGCTAGGACCACAATGTCGTCTGCAAAGAGCAGAGTCTTAATCGTTACTCCTTCTACTACGATTCCAGCAGGTAGGTACTCAGATATACTCGTATTATCCAGAAAAAGCGAGAATAGTAAGGGGTCTTGCCTCACTCCATCTGATACTTCAAACGATTCTGAAAGTGCATTCCCATTCCATATCCTTGATTCATTATTTTCATAAGAGCTCTCTAAGATTTTTATAAACTTCGACGAAATTCCGATCCGCGATATTTTGTAGAACAGGCAACTTCATTTTACTTTATCGAATGCAGCTCGGAAGTCCACACAAAAATAATATATACTAAAATAGTTTTTTGCTTTTAGTTAAGTAGCTTTTGGCGATACTTGTAAGGGTGGCAATTTGATCCACTGTGGAATATCCTTCTCTAAATCCTGCTTGGAACTGACTAAGCTTTTTGTTTTCCTTTACCCACGTTGCTATTCTTACATTCATAAGTCCGGTGAAAATTTTCGTAATTGTGTTCATAAAAATTATGCCTCTATAATTGGCTGCATTATTCGGATCTCCTTTCTTGAAAATAGGGAAGATAATAGACTTTTGGAACTCTTTCGGTGCCTTTGTTCGCTCATAGATATAATTAAGAGCGTTTAAAAGCTTTTCTAGAAAGTTGATTGATGCATTTTCGAAAAATTCATATGCTATTCTATCTTCACCTGGAGCTTTGTTTGATTTGCTTTTCTCAGAACTCTAAATAGTTCTTCTAGTTCAAATGCTGAGTCCAGATTTGCATCATACACTTGAGGCATAGCGTAGAGGAACTCAATTTGTGGTCCTACTGGTTTTAGCAAAGTATGGAAGTGATTTCTAAGCTCATTTATTCCAACCAGGGTACCGGCTTTATGTGCCGTTCCATTTATTTTTCTGGCTATAGCCAAAAATCTTCGCTGTTCGCAATGCCGGAAATTTCCAAAGCCATAGCGTTGAAGCAATGGCATTTTTTAGATTCACATAATCTTTATACAGGCTATTTGCTTCAATATAGATTAGCCTTGAGTTTTCTGAACTAAGCTTCCTGAATAAATTCAGAGTTACCAATGATTTTCTTCGGGCTATGAAACAATCCTCCCCAAACCATTGTTGTTTTTTAACTAAATTGTTTCTAATTGATTACGGTGATGCTAGAAATTGTATGATTCCTGTGAGAAAGCTAGGGTATAAGAGGGCATGGTGCCACTCTGGCGAGAGTACCTAAATGCACGCACTCGTCTAGATGCCTACGATAATCATTGGCCAACATCTCTTTCCAAATGATTTTTTGAAGAAGTGACATCTCTTTCGTAACCGGCGTTTTTCCACACAGAATATACTCAATACTAAGTGGCATGTGATCCGAAAATATCTGCATTCCTACCTGCATGTCTTTAACTATAGAATGCCCCTTTCCATTTATCAGGGCATAGTCTAAGTTCGAACATCTTTTTCCCAATACGTATGTAAGCTCACCTTCATAATCGCTTTTTGTTCTTCCATTGAGTAAGCACATGTCAAAATTATCGCACATTTGTATTATTTTTTACCCTTTAGCATCAATAATTTTATCCTTCGATTTTCTTGTTATATTTGAAAAGCAGCCATCTTTTCCTTTAGCGAAAGGGCTACATGATCACTTCCCACTCTTGCATTAAAATCGCCAACTAGCATAAAATTCTGACCTCCTGAAGGAAATCAAGCAATCCTTTGTAATCTCTTTGACAGTTGGAACAGTTTATGTACAAAGGCACAATTTGTAGTTGGTTTCCATTAACCTCCATTTGTACTATGTATCAATCATCTGTCCTGACGAAGCTGCACATTAAATCTAACGGGAATTCTTCTTTGATACCGAACAGCATCCCCCATTCGCTCTCCCTCCTGCAGCATCCCATACCAATTCAAATCCTTTAAAACAATTTTTGCCATTATCGAAGCAGTCTTCCATTAAAAATGTTTCATACAGAAAGAAAATATCATGACTCTTAACATACTCAAAAAAATCTAAAAATTTAGTCTTGTTTTTTACTCCAGCCACATTATATGATAAGATTTTAAAATTATATTTTTTTTTATATTTTTAACAGTCTTAATACTAGGGCAGTGTGTCATTGTTAATTTTGTATTTAATAATTTTACTGGATTGTTCCTAATTTATTGTTTATTTGTTTTTATGTTCAATTTTGTATCTGTGCCGTCTCCGGAAACGACACAATAGTAGGAATAGAAAAGGAAGCAGATTATTTAATTTGGTAACAATAAAGTAAGAAAGATTAAAGTCAATTTCATTTTAATATTATTGTAAAAAAACTCAATAAATATTGTTGTATCAGATTGGATAAATATATACACCCCTGAAAAAGTGAGGAACACTCACGAAACGTTGGGAAAACAATGGAATAAATTTGTTTTTATTCGCATTTTTTTACAAATAGACCAAAATACCCTAAATAAATACCAACAGTGGAAAAGTTACACAAAAATATTGGCTAAATTAAGAATATAAAAACTTGTTACGCTCACTGTTCAACAAGAATCCATTTTTATTTTTTTCGCTTGATTTATCGTGCTCTCCACCTTTTAGCTATTAAAAATATTAAATTAACTTGTTTTCCAACATATAAAATAAGAAACACAAACATTAAGCTCTATGCCATTAGAAATGCCAATTTTTAAAAGTTTATAGCAGTATTGTTTAAACGGGCAAATGAATGTAGGAATAAACTGCAATCACTGTTATAAATTGGCAGGTCTCCTGCTTCGTCCTTAAGCAATAGGTATTTATTATAAATATAATCTTACCTTCTAATACATCAATTTTACAGTTATGCTGCCTCTATTGGCTCATCAGAATTATCGGATAGCTTCGAGCATTCGCAGTTACCCCACGCAAAAAAATCCTCTTCAAATGGTGAATTAGCCGATTTCTATGTTAAAATGGAGCCTGTAAAAATACAAAAAACTGCACCTAAAAAACCTCCCCGCCGAAATCTTTCTATATCACCAACGCACATTAAGAATTTCTTTTTAAATAACGAACTTATGAGACATAATATGGAATTTGGTGGTAATTTAGCTGAGAACACTGCCCCATCATCATCGTTAGAACACTTATTTCAAAATGAAAGTTCATATGAAGTTGAATATGGAATTTGCACAGATAGTTCGGGAACCGCAATATATAATAGCGGTAGGTTTTTTCCTCTACGCATAATTATTTTTTTAGGTACCTACAAAAAAATACAATTTATATTTCAGACAAAAATCTTATTAATTCAAATAGCACAACAAGTGCAAAAAATAAATCTTGGTATCCTGGAGAAACAGCAAATGGTGGTACCAATAAAGACTCTAGAAAGCTAAAAAATTATTATCCTGCTTACGGAAATGCAACTCCTAAATCATATAATCCTAATAGAAAATTAAAACGGAATAGAGAACAATAGTAAGTATTATTTCTTTTATAACCTATACGACAGCTATTCCACAGTACACATATTTTGCGCATGTTGTCAAAATTCGGTTGTCATAATTTATAAAATCGGTTATCATAATTGAAAAATTCGGTTATCATAATTCAAAAATTCTGTTATCATATTTAACAAAATGTGACAGATCCACTTACAAATAGGGATATAAGTTATTCAGTAACAGGTATTAGCAGATCGAAAAAACCGGCTATTGAAATAAGATTCAAAATTTCTAAATTTTTATTGATAATAACAAAAAGTTATTTAACTTTGGTAACTAATTTTGCTTAACTCAGATTCTGGTTTTATTATTACCTTAAGTCGTCGATCAAAACTTGTTCATTGTGCATATTTTGCTTAATCGTGTCTTTGCTAAATCTTGATTTCCGCATAAATTCGAAAACGTTAAAAAAAGTTATTCCAATTTTATAACTGATTCCGTTTATTTGATTTGTTTTGCTTATTAAGCTAGGCACGCACATGCAATTTTTACGAAACTGAATAGTTTAATCACTAGTTAAACGATGATCGCGCACATAAGCAAATTAAAAATCAATCAACGAAATAAATCGACACACAGAAAATATTTATTAAGTTTTTCATAATCAACTTTGAAATCAATCAACGAGATAAACCGACACACAGAAAATATTTATTCAGTTTTTCTTTTTATCAATTTCTATACTTCCACTAAAAAAAGAAAGGAATAGATAATGTACATTATATGAAAAAAATTACAGGACGAAAGTAAGAACAACATCTGTCAAATCAAAACGAACACATGAGAAGAATATATTTTATGTGTTTATACTACTTAGCTCGTCACACTTCCAAAAACATCGGAATGAAATTCACTAATACTCACCCATCGCTGAGAAACTAGTTAGATGAGTGTGTGCGCATCTACATTTAATCACATATGATACAGGATTTTTTTCAGTTGAAGCAACTGTTCAATCTTCACAATCAACAGATGTAAGGGAGATCCAATGATATTGGAATGATTCCCTCTGAATTTTCGGTGAAAGGGAATTATTGAGTGCAACGACTTTCTCTCTCTTGCACTAAAAGAAAAAGATTCAACTATTTGGTTTAATGTGCTCGCAGTTACGCAAACTGAGGAACTGATTTCGGGCGATCGTTCGATGTCCACAACACAAACTTTTAAGTTGCTGGAATCGACAACCTAATATTTTTTCATGTGCGTGTACTCTCATATATATAAGTCCATGCAACCAATTTTTTTCAAAACAGAAAGTTGCATGTGCACTCCTAGTCTTTGCGGTATAAATCCAAAATCGTAAGAAAATCAAAATCGTAGAAAATAAGCAGATATACAGAATCAATTTTAAATAAATTGAAGCTCTAAAATCACAAATAAGCATGCAGAATAGCAATTATGCAAAATCAATAAATACATTTAAAGTCCCTATAGCCAATCACTGGTATAAAAATGCTTGCATATTCTATGTTATATAGTTTATACATATATAAAAATCAAATAAAATACAGGTAGATTGAAGATATTTCCTATTTAAATGAAACCCGCTTCAGCGAAACAGCTAATAATCTGATTTTTTTCACTTAATATGGTTTTTCACTTAAGCAGGTTTCACTGTACCTAGATAAAATTACTGATAAGGGAACAACTTAAAATTGACTAGTACTTCTCACAAAATGCAGATAGGCTTTAATCTTTTTAGAAATATTATATAAATAATGTGAAAACTAAAAAAACTGATGGAATAAAGCAATTAAATCAATCGACAATTTTGATCGAAGTGAATAGGAGAATATACAAGATGATAAAGTGATGAATAATTAATTTTAAAATTCGAGTAGAAAATTATTTATTAAAATTGTTAATTTACTTTTAATTTTTGTTCCATAATTATTTATTTCGGTAACAGGTAATTATAACTGTTATTTAAAAGTAGCATTAACAGATATTGCAAACTAGCAGTTTGGCAGATGCCTTTGGATAGGCCCATGTTTATAACACATGCGCGAACTTGAACGAATATGAAAACCGGAATTTATTATCTACCTTTAATATTGTGTACTGTGAGCTATTCTATTAACGCCAAGCAATTCAATACCAAATTGTTTTCTATATTTCATCTTAATTAATATTTATTATAGTTTCGCAAAAGGTCAGTTTAGTTTAGCAATTAGTAGCACCACTAAACAACAGCACCCACCGGTAAGTCATAAAACACCAATTCAACCTCCGGGTAAAAATGAAAATTTATGTTTCAATAGGCCATTGAGTCAAGTAAGTTACTGTTTGTTATTTTAAGTCTTAAAAATTCTCTGTGTGGTCTTTATTTAACGTTCCATTAAACAGATAAAAACTAAACTTTCAAAATTCGCGAAAAAGTCATTAGAAAATTAGTCAAATGCGGATATTTGTGTTTGAAGATATTAGGGCCAGTTGCACAAATTTACCTTGAACCAAAGATCATAGCTGAACTTGAATTATTTCTTCAACCAGTTTCAAGTGCTTCACACATAGCTAATTGCGAGTCAATTAAGAGTTAACAGACCAAATCCATTGGCTATATACAGATGTGCACCATCACAAACACAACCACAATCCAATACAAAAACAGTGTATTTTTACTAACAGGGCAGTTTCATGTTATGTCATTTATTTCCTTTTCACCACTCCTTCTATTTTTCCATCCACATTCACATCAAAATGTATGTAGTACAACAAAAACTAGACAAACAAATAAACACACACATGAAACATCAATCTATTGCCAAAAAGCTTTTAACAACACCGCTCATTTCTTCTTTAAAGTCTGTAGTTTTTTACTTACGATTATAGGTACTATAAGGCAAGTATTAGTATTAGTATTATTAGTAAAAATAAAAAAAAAATTCTAATTATCAAACATGACACTACGATCATAGAGAACACAAAAAAAGTGGGTCCCGCAATTACGCCTGTCTGACTGACTGTCAGTCTGATTGTCTGTCCTCGAGTCTACAGCCTAACCGGTTGGACAGATTTGCTTCAAACTTGGTACATATTTTTTTTCGGTAATTTTCCCACACGTTTTCTTTTTTCATTTTTTTTACTTGCGATTATAGGTACTATAAGGCAAGTTATGCATTCGTACAAAAAAAAATTCTAACAATCAAACATGACCTTACGATCATAGAGAAGCCTAAAAAAGTGATCGCCAAAAAATGTCTGTCTGGCTATCTGTCAGTCTGTCCGTCTGTATGTATAACGAGCTACAGCCTAAACGGCTTAAGCGATTGACTTCAAATTTGGTATGTGTGATTATTTTGGTATTCCTCAGAGGGGAAATTGAAATTTTATTTTTAGGCCTAAAAATAACGGTACCTGCCATATCACATTGAAGGAAAAACTTATTTTTCTCTAAAACGGCTCCAACGATTTTGATAAAAAATTTTGAGAATTTGTTTGTTGGCAATAGTTATCATTTGATATGCACCAAGTTTACAGGAAAAGTCTATTAACGGTACCTTTCATATAACGTTTTTTTTTAATGTTTGGCTTTATCGGTAACGGTACATTGGATTTTGTCAAATTTTATATCTGGGAAGATCTAAGTAGCTAAATTATTTTTGCATATCATAATTTTGAATAACTTTTTTTTTAAATTAAAATAATTTATTAAATTTTTTTTTGAAAAATCAATAATTTAAAAACTAATCAAAAAAAAAAATAATTTTAAATTTTATATTCACATGAACATTAATAGTCTCTAAAAAATTGCATACCAAAATTTCAAAAGAATTTTGTTTTCAAAAAACGAAAAATAAGAGACAGGATTTCATTTAAAGCCGTCCTTTAATTTGCAAGATACTTTTTTATAAAATTTTCATTGATCCGTGGCATCTAATGGCATTCTTCGTTTTTTTCGAAAAACAGATTTAAGTATTTTGGCAGTTTAAATAAGTTTAAAAAACGATTTTTCCCACCTATACACCATTCACTTTCATTATATACATGTATGTACTTGTACATATTTACATTATACCCTCCTAATTTACATAATTAAAATCCATTTAAATATACATTTGTAGGTACCTATTTAACTATTCCTTAAATCATGCATTCAACAATTCATTATAATAAGAATCAAGGTAATAATACCTACATGGGCTTTAAATCTGCATAGGATAACTATAATGGACTAGCTACCTAGTGAGTAACACTAGTTGTTGTTAGCTACAAGAGCATGTTTGTACGATCCAGTCGTGCATTTAATTTAAGGTGGCAAATAACAGTAGCTCCCATACATTTTTTTGGCCAAGAACAAAAATCTTATTTTTCTCCAGAACGGCTTCAACGATTTTTTTAAAAATCAGTTCATTAATGCAGGGAAAAGGTACATTTTGGTAATTTTTTTCTTGGAAACAAATTGTTAGTTTTGGTACCTCTAGTAGTACCATATTTTTTGTTTCCGATTTTCTAAAAACGGTTGATTTTATTTATTTTATGCATTTTATGCATTTTTATGCAAACGCTCCTATAAATTCTAAACACTAATTTAAATAAAAATTGTTCAAATATTTTTTTTTGGAAATTAAAAAAAAAAACTTTTGTTTGAGAACTAAAAGTTTCGAAAACGACTGAACAGATTTTTTCGAAACTTCGTCTTTATTGTTTTTTTGACATTATCTTGAATAGTTAAAAAACTATTTTTTTAAAATAAAAAACAACGGTACCTCCCTACAAATGTTAAAAACCGTTAAGAAAAAATTTGTTTCTCGAAAACGGCTCCAAGAATTTTTTTTTTAAATGTATGTGTTCTTAAATTAGTACAGTTCACTTTCAAGTATAAAAATATTTTTTTTTGTGTACTTATTAACGTACTTTCCATAGATCCACTTTTCATATTTTCGATTTTTTCAACATTGGATGAACCATTGGATGAACCATGATGATAATATCTTTAAAATCGCGTTTCAATTTTTTTCTAAAAATGCTTTCAAAATTTTATACATAAAAAATGTATTTATTAAAAAACCGCTCCAACGATTTTTGAATTTTTTTTGATATATTCTTATTTATCCATGAATTCAAATTGCACCTTTGTTTTCCCTCAAACTATAGCGACAATATAAACACATTTAATTATGTGTATTATCCATTTATTTCTAACCTATTATTACTCCCTTTCTCCGAATTTTTGCGTTCGTCCCTGAATACTAAATACAATGTAGGCCCTCATATGTTTAAATAATAAATATGCATCTTTAAAAATCAAATGAATTTTATGTATGTATACTAAATTATAAAGTTATACCCATATTGCTACCTACCAACCTACATGCTTCTTTTTCATTACCATAAGTATACATTGTTTACATACCTAGGTTCCATCCATGACGTGTGTAGAAACATATTTCCCTCCCAACTTACATAATTAAAATCCAAAACCTAAATTTAAATATACATTTGTAGGTACCTATGTAACTATTCCTTGAATCATCCATTCGACAATTCATTATATTAAGAATTAAGGGAATCTTACCTGCATATGCTTTAAACCTGCACAGGAAATCTACACTAACTAACTAAACCGCAACGGTTAGCTACATTAAAGTTGTTAGCTACAAGAGCAAGTTCGTACGATCCAGTCGTGCATTTTATTTAATTCTAATTTTTATAATTGACTATTTAACTGAACTGTCAGTAAATTTCGATTGAACTGAAAAAGCAGGTGTATGAAAAAACATTTCCTGGCAAAGAGAGTTAAGTAATAGCCAATCAAATGATTGATCGCTAGCTAAACCTCAGTTAACACGCCGAAATCGATGAATTAAGCTCTTTCAGGTTCAGCGTTGAGTTAAATGGCTGAACAGAATGGACGAGCGGTCGTTCGCTCACATTACTCGCCGGCCGCCGCGCCGCGAGAAGCAACGCTTCAAAAGAAAAAATTGAATACAATGGTCGTTTCAAAACTGCGGTGAGAAATCGTTGTTTTTCATTGATTTTGTAGTTATTTATATTGTGAATGTGTATTTTTGCGTCGGAGGGACACGGCGAAGATCAACAATTGTGTGGGTGCAACAACCAACAAGATGTTTTTGTTTTTTGCAATCTGTCAAACGACGCGTAGAAAAAGTTAAAAATTAAATAATGTCTACCGTCACGACTCGAGGTCGCAGCTCCATTGTATTCACTCAAACGAGTTTCTAAGCATTTTAACTTTGACAGAACGTTTCTTGAAGTGCTTGAGATCGACCGCGCGTCCATTCTGTTCAGTCAGTAAGTCCTAAACATTGATCGCACAGCACTTCACCAGGAGCTAAGCCGTGTTTAAATCTTGAACCAAGGTTGAACCATGATTGTACAACTGGCCCTTTGATTCTTTACCTTTTTTTAATCTTCAAAAATCTATGCATATTTGCATTATTAGTGCCAACAAATAAATTTAAAACCTAGTTAAATGCTTGATCCTACATATAAATATAGCCAAAATAATAGCAACGCTCCTTACCTTAAGTAATACTGTATCTTGCACTTAGGCGAACATGTGAACAAATTACTGTGTTTTTGTGACGGTTATATATTGTCAGTCTATTCAACGTATGATCTTGTGATTAAACAAAGGGTATTTGTAATATTATGCACTCACAAAATTAGCTCGGCAAAAAAATAGTAACATTTGAAAAGCTCAAAAAAAAATGTTATAAGTTTGAAAAAGTCAAGATTTTGGTGAATTTTTTATATCTGAGAGTAATTTTGAAATTTTAGGCGCATTTTTTTCAATATGGAACCTAAAATGGAAAGAGCAAAGCACTGCACTGAAGACCAACGCAAAGCGATTTTAGTTCTGCATAACAGTGGTGGATCCATGAGAAAGATCGGAACAGTCATTGGACGCTCTCCAAGAATGGTGTGGCATGGTATAAACCGAGTATAAACTGACTGCAAGACATAAAGCTAAGACGAATCCGTTTATGTCCTCAAAAGATCTGCAGCGAGAAACATAGACGCCAGCCAGTTCTAGAACTGTTCGTCGTATCTTGCAGAATGCTGACCTTCACGCACGATCTCCAAGGAAGGTGACCTTACTAAAGACAAAATACCCACCCAGAAGCTGATCTTTTATGCCAAAATGCATCACATCAATGACGACCCACTTCAAGACAAGAAGCATGCGAGGAATGTCCTTTGGAGCGATGCGACGAAACGAAAATCAATTTATTCTATACACAAGACCAACCAAGCATGGAAGTGACAGCATAATGTTATTCGGTTGTTTTTCTTGGTGGGTTGTTGGTCAAAAATTCGTTTAGATGGCATAATGTCATATGTGGACATATTGCAAAATGTTATGCTTTCGTGGGCTGACGAAAATATACAACTTAAATGGCGTTTCCAGCAACACAACGACCCTAAGCATATTGCCAAGTCAACAAAGCTCTGGTTTCAGTGAAACAAACGGGAAGTTATGGCGTGGCCTTCTCAATCACTGGAAATGAATGCTATTGAGAAGCTCTGGAATGAGCTGAAGATTGAGGTTAGTAAGTATAAACCTTTCAATAAAATGGATATCTGGAGAATTGTCCAAGAAGTATGGTATTGGATTCTACAAGAAAAGTGCAAGAAGTTGATAGACTATGCCAAATCGAATAGATGCAATCTTGAAAAATAAAGGTTTTCAACAAAATATTAAATATTCTTTGCTAATAAATAACAAAAAATGCATTGGTTACCAAAATTTCTTGTTTTTTGTTAAATTACATATTCAAGTGTTGATATTTTTATAACCAGCTTGTTGGGAAGCCCGGGGAGAGTACGATAACTTTGGCGCCAAGATATAATAACGGTTTTTGGTAGAGGGGCTTAATACAAGCATTTTTTACTATGGTAGGGGGGGTCTATCTCCCCTCGCTTAGGCCGGAGGGGCAATTTTATAAAAAAATTACTTAAAATCTTTAAAAAAATATTAAAAAATAACAGCAACACTTACAGTTATACATTATACCTTTTTCAAAAGTCAGAACCCTACAATTTATAATTAATTTGAAATAAAGTTGTTTTAGTCAATAGTTTTTTAAAATAATTTACTTCAAAATCAAAATTTATGAAAAAAAGTTACAAAAATCACTTTGAATATTATTTTTCTCATGATTATGGATATCGATAAAAAAGTAATTGATGTAGTTAACTACTCCAATTATTTTTTTATTAAACACAGAAAACTACTTCTTTTTATGTCTTCTAGTTTTTAAGATATGTAATTGAAAAATAGTAAAACTATACTTGTTCTTTAAACCCAAAAGATTCTTTAATTTTAAAGAAACTTTGCATATAATAAAATTTTCCCCCTTCCCAAAGCCTATAGTGAGCCCAAGCAGGGGCGTTGCAGGGGGGCAGCATACCCCCCCTTAGGCATCTCACTGTTTGCATCGTAAATTTCATATATACCTTTGTGATTTTATTACAGTTAATGCGGTTATTAACTGTTTCTTTTTTCTATGTACATACGTTTATGTATATAATATCAATTATTTTTTTTAATCCAGATTCTTTAAATGCAAAAGAAACTTTACATGCACCCATCTGATACAAAATAATTTTTTTTTTGTTTTTCAATTTTCTCAAAAACTAGAAAACATAGAAACGAATAGTTTTCAGTGTTTGATTAAAAAATAATTGGCACAGTTAACTGCATCAATTACTTCTTTATTGGTATTTATAATCATGAGAAAAATAATACTCAAAATGATTTTTTCAACTTTTTTTTTCATAAATTTTGAGTTTGAAGTCAATTATTTCAAAAACTATTGACTGAAACAACTTTACTTAAAATTTATTATAAATTGTAGAGGTCTGACTTTTTAAAAAAGTATAATTTATAACTGTAAGTTGTTTTTAAATATTTTTTTTTTCTAGATTTTAAGTAAATTTTATAAAACTACCCCTCTCGCCTAAACGAGGTGAGTTAGACCCCCCCTCCCATAGTAAAAAATGCTTGTATTAAGCCCCCCTACCAAAAACCGTTATTATATCTTGGCGCCAAAGTTATCGTACTCGCGCCGGAAGCCCAAATCAAACGAACCAAGAAATGTTCAAACCCCTTAAAGTTTCCAAAAAAATTATATAAAATAGATTAACAATATACCAAATATATATAACACTAATATTTTTACTTGTAATTATAGGTACTAGATGATAGATAGATTTTATATCTTAATAAGTTCTACAATAGGCGTTTTTCTTTTTTGGTTCAGAGTAGAGCACTGAATATAGTTCGAAGACATAGATTAAGCAGTGAACTCGTACCAAAGAGAGCGAGGTCTGAACAGCGATATGTTTTTTAAACACACTTCAACCACACAAATGAGAATACACTTCCATTTTAACCATAAAAAGGAATATAACACAAAACTACCTTTTTTGTACACAGATACAGAAAATCAACAAGCGATCAACTTCTTTCGCAACCTAATTCTATCTGATTTATTTTTTATCCACATTTTCCTTCTTGACACACATGGCATTTAATGCGTTCAGCATTTTAAGGTAAACCTTTGATTTGTTTTCCAATTTAAATATAAAATACAAATTCTTGTTGTATTTGCTTATCGAAAGTTAAATCGTAGAACTATTGTGTAGTGTTTTTATTGAAAATATTAGTTGAAGTTTTAACAATTTGGTATGAATAATACTAGAGCTAGTGGTACTTTGCTGAATTGGCAAGCAATAAACAAAGGCATATACTAAGATTAGATATACTGTGTGGTGTCTTTTTTTAAACCAAGGATAATCAGGCCTATTCTGCTATTTATCGGCGGGAACTTTATCTGCATTTTCAATAATCACTTTTCTGATATTCATACAAAGTGAATCTGGTATATCTCTATAAAATCGGTAATATTGTATTCTGCTATTCACGTTACCCACTCACTCCATACAATTTAAGGTTGTATATGAAATGTTGCGCATTCGATATCTGTTGTCTGTCTGGCTGAATGTTGAAAGGTTGGCTGGTCTTTAAAAGTATAATAAATTTGTTAGAAAACATTGATGGAATTGCTTACAAATAAGTTCTATGGGCTTCAAATAACAATTTTTCTATTTAGAAATTTAAAAAAAATCATAGTACCATATTTTATCACAAAATTATATTCAAAATTCTAAACTTTATAAGATTTTCACATAGGCTTCTGTTAACATTAATATGAAAATAAGCTTGGGAAAGTGTAGTTCACTTGTTCACCCAACGGATAGCAGAATGTAGAGCGAAAACGGATCGAATTTGCAGTTCACGTAAATAGTAGAATAGGTGAGAATATCTATGGTACCGTTGTTATAGAACATTAAACCCATAATCCATGCCCAAGAAGATTTGTTTGATGGTAAACCTGAGGCATCAAAATTTCATACTACAAGTAGTTTTGATGTTTTAAGTCAAAACCCTGTAAGTTTATTATTTTGAAACCAGACAAAAATCAGAGTTGATTTAATGTTAAAAGCTACGCAATTCCGTTTGCATTATACATTATTTCTTTACTTGCACTTTTGATTTGCAATGTAATTCGCAAATCACTTGCGATGGCAAGAAAAGAAACCAGAAAATCGCTGCTGTTTTAATTTATGGTGTAAAAAACTTAAGCCGACTGAACAGAGTGGAACTTATAAAAGCGCCTATACCATGATTCCATGGTACAAAAGTTTCCCTACAGTAAATTTGGCATTCTTGTGCGCTTACCAGAACTTTCTTATGATGAAAGTGATTTGGAGAATGACTAAAATGTTTTTCCTCTGATAATATTAATGCTTTTATCATAATTTCTTTAAATTAATAAAGATCAAATATCCGACTAAATCACTGTTCAACTATTTTGTTATTCATTATAAGCTCTACGTGGTTGTAAGTACGGCAAGAAATAATCATTATGTGTTTTATATAGTATTTTCCTAAAAAGTTTGGATTTAGGGCCAAACAATAAAGTCTATCATATTAATAAAACTTAAATTTATTTGTTATCCGCCAAATTTTAGTTATAGCTTATAAACCTCATTATCTCAAATGAACTCTGAATGCACTTAGTGAATTTTACTTGTCAACCGACGATATCTTTCAGCTAAAATATTATTTTTTAAGGGCTTCAGTAAGTACATTTTTTAGATAAATATTATATTTGGAGGAAACACGATAAAACCAATACTAAAAAAAAATAAATACTAGGTATAACTTAATTATAATGACTAGGTAGAGAATAGAATAGATATTAAATAAAAATTAACTTTATTAATGTAGATAGTTTTAATTAACCAAGTAAACACTTAATAAAAAAAATTAGATAACAAAAAAGCGAAATAATTAGTTTGAACTCTTTCAGGAATTTCAATCAACATGAAAAATACATTTTAACAAAAAGGCATATAGATAACAGATAATGCCATAGAGACTATAAATAATTTTTTAAAAAATATAAGTACAAGTTATGCAATCTTTATATATAAAAAAAATATTGTCAAAAACGTATGACACTAATGATCTCACTTGGCATTCGACCATTTTCAATATACTTTTTATTATGAAAGATATAATCGAGAAAAAGGTTTTAAGCTATGTGCTTATGTGTATTGGTTTTCAATTTATGGCTATTTTTGTGAGGTATTAAAATTTAAAAAATGCGTACTAAAATTGTTAAATCGCATGAACCAATACACATTAACATAAGCATAAACAAATATTATAGAAAAAAATGTTGTCAAAAACGTATAATTCCTGATTTCGCTTTTGTTAATTCAGCCGGTGTATTTCTTTGACATAAACTACTTTGCGTTTGTTCAATACACATCGTTTGACGGCTGAGTGAAAATTCGTTTTTGTGTTGCGTAAAAAATTTAATCGATTTCTAAATAATATGTTAACAAATTCCGATCTAACCTTGGACGACGTACACGTATTGCAATAAATAATCATATTTCCGTGATAATCAAACGCAAATGGTACGTGAAGAGAAAATAAATGGATTCGTGTCCATATTGCTCAGAGGAGAATTTCATCGAAAGCTTTCCGTCATCCCGAAATCTACTGCTGCCAATAAATTTAATTCATGCTTGAAATCATCGTCTTTGTGCCGGCATATCTAGAAGTTGAAATTGACCACAAATATGGGAGTCGCATTGCAGTGGTGATAAGCAATGGCCAAATTTCTTGATGTCTCGACTGGATTGATATCATTCCCGGCAAATTTTTGCGAGTTAACAACGTCGAAGAAGAAATTCATCACTATCAAAGTAAATTGTTAACCGGCATTGTAAAAAATTATAAAAATCTCAATTGGATTATTGAACGGGCAATACTAGCAGCGAAGAAAAAAGTACGTCGTTAATAGCTTGCTAAACGGTCTTTGTTGTTTGTTTTTGCGCCGGAAAACAAATTGAAAAACATTGCTTATCATACCACTCTCTACTGATTTTTATTCCATTCAAATAAATCACATTGTTAAATTTGAACCATTTGTGTCTTATCATAGCTCTACAGTTCAATTGAAGGCGTTAAATTGGGGCGAGACGAAGTTCGCCTGGTCCGCTAGTTGTAAAAAAAAACTTCTAACGATCAAACATGACATTACGATCATAGAGAAGCTTAAAAAAGTGATCGACAAAAAATGTCTGTCTGTCAGTAAGCGATTACCATCAAATTTGGTATGCGTGATTCTTTTGGCATTCCTCAGAGGGGAAATTGAAATGTTATTTGTATTTTTTTTATAACGGTACCTGCCGTTAAGGAAAATCTTATTTTTCTCGAAAACGGCTCCAACGATTTTGATAAAAATATTTGAGAATTTTTTGTTGGTACTAGCTATCATTTGATCCTAACCAAGCTTACGGAAAAGACTTTTAACGGTATACCTTTCATATAACGTTTATTTTTTAATTTTTGGATTTCTTGGTAACAGTACATTGGATCTCTGTCAAATCTTATATCTGAGAAGTTCCTGCAAGCCAAACTAATTGTACATATTAAAATTTTGAATAACTTTTTTTTTTAATTAAAATTAATTTTAAAATTAAATAAATTAAATAAAACTAGTCAAAAAAAAATTATTTTAAAACTAATAATCACATGTATATTAATAAAATATGAAAAACGGCATACTAAAATCTCAAAAAAAAATTGTTTTTGAAAAACTAAATATAAAAAAAACATGTGCGTCTTGGGATGCCGGACAGAAGTGATAATCTAAATTAATCTAAGTTGAACTACATATTTATAATTGAAATTGCTTAACTTAAGGAAAGCTTAAAAAGTTCTCCATTAATTTGATTAATTTCAAAAGTTCTATGTATTCGTGAGAGAAACGAAAGCCATCCGTACTCGGTTATCCCATAAGAAGTTATTACTTCAAAAAATATTTTTTTTCCAAAAAACTTTTTTTTCAAATATTTTGGAATGCAGTATAATTTAGAATTTGAAAGACCTCCTATATAAAAATTTTGATTAAAATGCTTTGAGCCGTTTATGAAAAAGTTGAAAATCAAAAAATGTAAATGCTTTTATGGCAGGTGCCGTTAATAAAAAAAATATATAAACAAATTTTTATACAAAAATGTAGAATATGCCTATAATGGTAGACATATTTTTTTAATCAAAAAACGGTTAAAGCCGTCTTTGATATAATTAGGATAGAAGAAAATATTGTACGGCAATAACCGTTATATTGTGGGGTTTAAAAAAAGTAAGTTTGAAGAAAATCTCTTCAGTGGCTTAGACTGTAGACAATCTCCAGACAGACGGAATTGCGGGAAACACTTTGTTTGTGTTTTCCATCATCGTAATGTCAAGTTTGATTTAATTCTCGAGAACGATTTTTTTCCAAATGCAAAGCTTGCCCTCAAGTTAATTTCAATGGTACAATTGAATTTTACGTGCATAGATAAGAGAAGAGAGGTGGCCAGATTAGATGCCACCAAAAGTCTTAATCTCTTCCTTACATATTATTATGTAAACTACACATGTGTATATTCATATATGCTAGAAAACCTACCCATCATAAGATACAAACTGCATTTGTAAGGATCTAAGCATTTACATACATATATATGTGCGTATATACAACTAACAAAAGATACTATCTAGGCTTTCAACAACTTAATTTTGTATTACATAAAGTTAATTTTTTTTTTCGGACCACGAAGTTTGAAACTTTTCGAAACGTCGGGAAAAAGAAATTGAAAATATTTCTAACATTTAACGCGGTAAGTTCCGAAACAAAAAAAAATTTAAACTCTATGCAATATGAATATCATCCGCGAAAATAATAACCTAAAAACTTAATTTTGCTTTAATTTATTTGACAAACTTGTAGGTATATTACTTGAAAACCTCCTTACGCCTTTTCTGATGCATATACGAGTATCTATATGCTTACGCCAGCACTTTTGTAGACAATGGCTGGGGCAATAACTTTGTGGGACACACTGTTTTTAAAAATATTGAATTTTTTCATCAACTTTTGCATTTATAATGCCAAAAGACGAATAAATTTGTTCTTTAACCCCTCTAAGATATATATATTGTAGGTTATTTTTATACCAGCATAAATCCCCAAGTCTTATCTCAATTTTAAGACCTTAACCTTAAAGATAGAACTGACGATATAAGCTCAAAACAGCAACCACATCTTTTCTTTTTAAGGAATTTTCAACATAAATGTTCTATACTGAACATGAACTAAGCAGATAATTTTGAATTTTCTTCTCCTGTTTTGAAATTAAAATTGCCAAGCTTGTATAGCTCATAGTGTACGAGTAATGTTTGATAAATCAAAATAATCGTCATATTGTCTACTTATTAATTAGAAAAAACCCAAATATATTCATTGAACCAGTCAAAAGTAATCGATTGATATATGCAATCTTCTCAATATTACAGTTTTCTTACGGTTAATGACATTCTAGGAATTCAAGTTTTTACCAAACATTCATATACCCTATCATTCCTGAAAATTTCAAATGTCTAGTTCCAACCCTTAAAAAGATAAAATTCTTTTAGTTGATAGTGCGTTATGCGTTACGTAACGAATCAGTTTACCCTCCCATAAAAAGTTATCACTTCAAAACAGGATTGCATCAAAATCCTTCATTTCATTGATTTGTGGCATCTAATAGTGTTCTTGATTTTTTTTTTCGAAAACTGATTAAAGTCATGGTTTTTGCAGTTTTTATAAGTTTATACACCATTCACTTTCATTATATACAATGTACATATTTATATACCTAGGTTACTTCTATATAGGTAGGTACATATCACAGTACACACAATAAGGTAATATATTGCGCATGTTTACAAAATTCGGGTGTCATAATTCAAAAATTCGGTTGTCATATTTGGCAAAATGTTTCTGAGAGTTGGCATTTTCACATACAAATAGGTATGGGTCAATATTTCAGTAAGATGTAACAGTAGATCAAAAATAACTGTTATTAAAATAACATTTGAAATTTATAAAGTTGTATTTTGATCAAACCAAAGAGCGGAATATAGATGAAAAAGTGATGAATAATTAATTTTAAACTGGTAGTGGAAAATAGTTTATTAAAATTGTTATTTCACTGACAATTCTTGCTGCATAATTGTTATTTAAGTAACAGGAATTTATAACGGTTATTTAAAAGTAGCGGTAACAGATATTGCAACTAGCAGTTTGGCCAATGCCTGAGCATATGTGCGTGCCAAATGTGACACGATTATCTCCGAGTTATGCCACATGCGCGAACTTGAACGAAAATGAAAACCGGAATATATTACCTTTATTATGTGTACTGTGGGTACATATTAATCTCCTAACTTACATACATAATTAATATCCATAATCTAAATTTAAATATGCATTTGTAGGTAAATATGTAACTATTCCTTGAATCATGCATTCGACAATTCATTATGCTAAGAATTTACATATGTAAAGGGTTTTCCAATAAGAGGTGTTATTTTGATATTCAAAGAAAAATGGCATTTTTGGAGATAAATGATCGGATGTTTATTTCATTATAAAGAGGAAGGTATGCCGTTAATAATGGAACACAACATCAGCCAAATGGCCGCCAAGACCACGCTTACAGGACCATATCCTTTTCATGAAATTTTCCATAACCAAATCGCAAAGTGGCTGCCCTATGTCCTCGATAGCCTCACGAATTTCATCTTTGAGGTCTTGAATCGACGCTGGGCTGTTGGCGTAGACCTTATCTTTCACGTGGCCCCAAAGGAAGAAGTCGCAAGGTGTTAAATCACAAGATCTCGGTGGCCAATTGTGATCACCTATTCGAGAGATAACACGGTCCGGAAACTTTTCCCGTAAAAGATCGATGGTTTCATTGCTTGTGTGGCACGTAGCGCCGTCTTGTTGAAAGTAAACGTTGTCCAGATCAATACCATCCAATTCAGGCCATAAAAAATCATTAATCATCTCTCGATAGCGCAATCCATTGACCGTAACTGTTGCTCCAGCCTCATTTTCGAAAAAGTAAGGTCCAATGACCCCGCGGGACCATAAACCGCACCAAACAGTCACGCCTTGAGGATGGAGAGGCTTTTCAACAATAACTCTTGGATTTTCCGAGCCCCAGATGCGACAGTTTTGCTTGTTGACGTAGCCTCCGAGGTGGAAATGGGCCTCATCAGTCAAGATGATTTTTCGATGAAATTCCGGTTCATTTTCATGCATTTCAAGGACCCAATCAGCAAAGACACGACGTTGTTGATGATCAGCCGGCTTGAGTTCTTGTGTTAACTGAACTTTATAAGCCTTAAGACCCAAGTCTTTATGCAAAATACGGTGTAATGACGTTTGTGGAATGCCTAATTCCAAAGAACGACGAGGAATGGACAAACCTGGGTTTTCTTCAACACTTTGGGCTACAACAGCAATATTCTCAGTTGTTCTTGAGCGACGTGCACGGGTTTTATTCTTCACATCACTAACTTGTCCCAACAGCTCGAATTTGTCCACCAATTTCTGTATTGCGGTCCGACAAGGTGCTTCACGACGACCCAAAAATGTTTTAGTTTTACGAACCGTCTCTGCCAAATTTTCACCATTTTTATAGTGAATTTTAATAATTTCAATGCGTTGTTGAAGCGTGTATCGTTCCATTTTTATTAATAGCGTAGTTTCTACTTGTCAAATGTCAAAAAATGACAGCTTCAAAAGTGACAGCTACCGAAATAGCGGGCTATTCAAAATAACACCTCTTATTGGAAAACCCGTTACATCGGCTTTAAGCCTGCATAGAATAACTAGGCTACCTACCTACTAAAAGCGTAATTAGTCAACTACACCAAATCAAGTTCGTACGATCCAGTCGTGTATTTTATTTAATATTTGCCTAGTCGTAGTACAATATTACCAAAAATAAGGAAGTGTTGCTAATTGTTATTATTTTGGCCATATCTGTTCGTAGTACTTAGTGGTATATAAGGCTCTGAAGATTCAAAAATCAACCTACATATGTATCTTTCAAATTAAACCAGAGACGAATTAATATGCGTTTTTGCTTGAAAAAGATTTTATTTGAAATTTTTTAATTTTATAAAAAATAAGGCTTATTAAAAAAAAGCTTTTTCTTTAGGAAAACAAATTCCCACCTGATTATTTACATCATAACGATTTCGATGAAGCTGGAATCTCGCCCCAAGATAACCATCCGTCATCGTTGTGTAATTCTAGCGGCTCAATTAGCTCTGGTATCTCGCCTTCAGATCGTAGTCTTTCTACAGATTGTTTTGAAGAATATGTAGCAGATGAACCATATGCAGGTAAATAAATAAAAAAAATATAAATTGAGATTGGATTTGGCTAACTAGTTTTAAAAATTAAGATAGAAATCAAATTTAATGCAATTTTAAGAAAATTTACTTAAATAAAATACATATTTTTCTTGACTTTCTACATCAAGGTCTTTTCAAAGGTTCAACAATGAACCTTAACAATGCATGTTCAAACAATATACCTAAAGCTTATTATATATCTAAAGAATATCACAACAAGTCAACAGCTATTAGATCACGTGGAGATATTGAAGAAACATATAAGCATACAGCATTATCTACAACAGATTCGCATTCAGAATCTTCAGATGAAGCCTCTGTAACTATTATGAACGACAAAGGAAATAATCGAATTAGTCGAACTAAAAGAGACAAACGTTTAGGCTCTGATCGAAGAAATAAAATGAAAGAATCTCTTAATACTCGGAAGATCAGACCATTTTCATCTTTTGAAAATAGTGCCCAAAAAATATCCACAAGTTCGGGCATAAAGTCTGAGCGCAAAAACGACAGTTCAAGCACATCGACGACGGCAGCTCCATCGATTAAAAAATCATCTTCATTCGACACGAAACCACTTCCTAAAATACCGGGTCAGCATTCTAAGATTATCAATTCATACAATGAAAATGAGGCTTGGGACCAGCTTTCCCAGATCATGGAAACATTTGGTAATAGAACTTTAAATGGTTTACATTCGTTTTTCGATCATGATGATTTAAATCGGGACAACGCTAGCGAATATGGGCAATTAACTAAGCTCTTAGATCAACATGGACTAAGGCATTTGGAATGTTCCTTATACATCAACGGTTTCGATAATTTAAGATTTTTGGTAAATACAAACTTCTGTCGTTGAATTCGACATGCAGTCTACAGGGTGGGATCTACATAATAAATAGTGCATTTTGGAACATAAAAAAGAGTTAGTGTCTAAATTCGCAGTTTAAGATAAGGGCAGGGATCAAAGAATAACTGAATAGGGTAACTTCTATTAATCATTTGGTGAAACACCTGAATCTTGAATGTCAAAAAATGCAAATACCTAGTTTGAAATATAATTGGTCACAGTTGTAATCACGATGTAATCTCTAGAGTCCAGATGGTCGGGGCTGGCGCAATGTCTAATTAAATTAAAGGACAAGGCATAATGAGATTTTTTTTTAAATCTTCGTAATATTTTGTTGATCCACCCTGTAGTAAAAGTAATATGAATAATTTATAAAAATCGTCGTTTTTAGAATGGAATTCTCGAGGAAAAAGATCTATCCGTTATCAATATATCTGGCGAAGATTCACAAAAATTGCTTAAATTTATCAAAACGCTACCTTATGCTAATTTTGTGCCGCTACCAATCGATACAAGCTTGGATCAATGGTTAAAAAGTATTCAACTCAGTGAATACAGTGAACATTTTAAGTGAGTTTTATATTTTCTCCAATAATCCGTTTTTGAAATAAAACTGTTTTTTTTTTTTCAACAGAAAACATTTGTATAACAATTTGAAGAGTGTTTGCGGTGTTTGGGAAATTGAACTACAAACTGTATTGCAAATAAACAAAATCGGACATCGAAAACGAATTTTGCATTCTGTTGCTCAAATTCGGCAAACTGGTGATGTTAAAAACTCATGTGATAATATAGCCAATAAAACCTGCACTGCCAAGGAAAACAATCCTGAAGGAACCTTACGTCATAATAAGAAAAATAGGTAAATAACTTATAAAATTATTATGTAAGTACAAAGGAAACTCAAAAATAATCCTTTAAAGTTTTGGAAATAATAATCAAATTAAATGCCAAAAATAACTTTTAGTAAAAGTATAATAGCCCAGGAAATTAAGATATGTAAGTCGAAAAATACCAACTAGGCTGAATGTTGGTGCAGAGCTTAATTTTTATGTCCTAAACATAAAAATAAAGTGTACCCTAATTTTAGAGTTAGGAAATTATTCAAAACACATGAAAAAAGTTACACATTGTAGCTCATGTCATTCTACTTAACAAAAAGACACTTTTAATGGTAGATAAAATTGATAAACTGGTCGAAAACTTTGTGTATAGGTTAGGTTAGGTTTCAAATGATTTTATTTCATACAAATTACAAAAGTTTAGTGTATCATTCATTTTTCAAACATGGCTTACGCCGTCTGTCAGTTGACAATTATTAATACTTAATTAATTAATTTTGTTTAATATACAAAATTGAAACATAAAATTAAAAAAGTTCTTCTAAGATCCGTTTTCTGTAGTTAAGTGCTAGCTTGGTGTAGTTGTAAAGGGATTCCCAGTCTAAAACTCCGTTTAAAACATCTATGACTTCCTCTTCACTGAGGTAGTTTTTTCCAAGTGTACTCCTTCTGGTTTCCACTAAAACAGGACATCTTCCCACGAAGTGGAACACGTTTTCGCGTTCTCTAGTGTTACATAATCCACACATTTCTTCCAAATCACTCCTATGAGGAACATAGTTCAGGGGAAGTATCTCCCCTCTTGCTTTTAAAACCAGTGACATGAGATCGGTTGGATACTCCGCCCTGAAGTAGTTATTTCGTAACAGGTTATAGTTTAGCCTTGCATATATGTCGCTGTGTAATGAACTTCTGGCTTTCATAGTATAATCCTCTCTCTTTCTTTCGTCCACTAACGATATGAGGCTATAGAGTTCACTTTTCCACGTTTCCATCCTATCGCTTCGGAGTAATAGTGGATGTCCACAGTACTCTGCTAGATCTCTCCATGACTCGAACCATGATATTTGTTTTTGAATCACAAGCATCGTAATTTTCTTTGGTAGTCTCCTATCATTCATTGCTATAGTCTTTAAAATATAGTCTATCTGTATTTTCAGAGTTGAAATAAATAAAGGTGGTAGACCTGTCTCTAGCATTAGTATGTGATTCGCAGTACTATTAGGTAGTTTCAAGCTTCTTTTTAAGAAATAGCGCAGAAGCTGCTCAACTTCATCGAACTCCTTATGGCCCCAAACCTGAGCTGCATAACACATGATCGCTTTCGCTGTGGTTTCAAAAATACGATATTTGGATTCGTAGTGAACATCTTTACAGTGAACCACAGTCCTCCATGTTGCGTTTAATGCATGCTTCGATTTAGCCAACTTATCAATCATATGATTTTGCCAGTTCAGGTTTCTAGATATCCGCATACCAAGATAGTTGTATTCATTTACGACTTCGATGTTTTGAGCTCCAAATTTCCAGGTTTCACTGCGGCCGTTTCGGCCGCCTCCTCTACGAAAAATCATGACTTTGGACTTCTCTAGGTTCACCTGGAGCCTCCATTTGTTGCAGTACTCGAACAATCTATTGATCATCAATTGGAGACTACCAGGCGACTCCGCTAGCATCACAATATCATCGGCGAACATTAGTACCTTAATTAAAAGATCCGCTGAAACACGTGCTCCACCCTGCAATACCTCTTCTAAGTCATCTATAAATAGAGCAAATAATAAAGGACTCAGATTACATCCTTGCCTCATTCCTATTTCCACTTCGAATTGTTCGGATTGTTTGGATCCAAAAGCGACTGCAGAAGTTGTTGAGTTATAGAGGTTTTCCAAAACGTTCAAAAACTTTGACGATACGCCTTTGTTACACAGCTTTAGCATAAGTGCTTTCCTGTCTATGGTATCGAATGCCGCCTTGAAGTCGATGAAAAAGCCGTACAGTTTTCTTTTAGATTTTATAAAGATTTCAGCTATATTGGTAAGCGAATAGATTTGATCTATGGTAGAGTAATTCTTTCGAAACCCAGCTTGCGACTCGCTTAGTAAGTTGTTGTTATGAACCCAATCATAAAGCCGTTTGCAGAGAAGTTTCGTAAAAATTTTCATAGATGAATTCAGCAATGATATTCCCCTGTAGTTGGCAGCATCTTCCTTGTCACCTTTTTTAAAAATTGGGCAAATGATGGCTTCTTTGAAATAGAGCGGTAAATAAGCTGAATCGTATGCGTGGTTTAAAGCTTTTGTTAGAGTCACTATAAAAATAGAAGTGTCTATTTTATAGAACTCTTGAGGTATGCCATTCGATCCTGGAGACTTGTTGTTTTGGAGCTCTTTCAATACAAGTCGAACCTCTGCACAGGAAAAAGGTGCGTCCAACTCTTCGTTCTCATAAAAAGGTTTGGCAAATTGGAATGTGGAAGAGAAATTGTCTTTTGTTAACGTTTTGAAGTGTTTTGCAAGGTCTTCGATTTCAATGGGTGAAATAACTTGATTGTTACGCTTTTTACTAATTTTTCTAACTACTGTCCAAAACTCAGCAGCATTTCTGCAGTCTGCAAGGTCTTGAGCAAGTTTTCTTGAGTAGGTTTGACGTTTATAGCTTATTAGCTCTTTGTATTGTTTGTTAACTGCAAGATATTGCGCTTTAAAAAAGATATTCTCTGGAAAACTTCTTAGTAATCCTAGCCAAGCAAAAGATTTTCCACGAGCTACCTTACAATCATTATCAAACCATTTTTCGTGGTAGTGGATAAAATTGTTGTTTACCTGACATTGCACCGGGATAGACTTAAGGACAATATTGTCCAGCTCCGATAAGCTAAGACCAAATGTTGATGATGATGTCGCTTGAAGGAGAAGACTATTCTTCAAACAATGTGAGTACCTTTCGGCAAAAACATTTTTCCACCTGAATTTTCCCGGAGTTACTGAGTCTTCTGGTTGCCTCTGGTTTCTGTTTAGGTTGACTGTTAGTTGGATTGGGAGGTGATCGGAATGTATTTGTGTTATGACTTCAAAATCGTCCATCATAGCACTCCAGTCTCCTGACACCATTGCGTAGTCGATTACTGAGTTTCCTTGTGGTCCTATAAAAGTGAAGTCACCTAATTTGTCTCCTTCCGCAGTACCATTGCAAACACTCAATCCAAAGGAATTACATAGATCGATAACTTTTTTACCTTCTCTTTTAATTGTTGTATCTTTTGAACTACGATTCCTATTTTCTATAAGCTTACTTTCACTTTCTAGCGCTCCGGTTCGGGCATTGAAATCTCCAATAAGCATTAAATTGTTAATGTCCATATCAAATAAAATGTCTCCAAGCTTAGTGAAGTCACTTTCCCAGCTGTTGCAATTTAAGTATATAGGGATGAGATTAAGTAAGGATCGATCAGTTTTAATTTCAATGAAATGTGTGTCTCCTATTTGCTTGTATATGCAACTGACGCCTTTAAGATTATGTTTAAAACACATGAGAATTCCTCCACTAGCCCTTCCTTTTCGGTGATTTTTAAGTGCTGGTATCCATTTTAGTTTGTATTCGACGAAACTTGATTCAAAATTTTGTGTATGCTGTTCAGTTACATGTGTTTCAATTAATATAATAATATCATACTCCTTTATAAATTGAATAAAATCTAAAACTGCAATCTTATTTTTTAAACCTCCAATATTATAACTTATAATTCTAATTTTACTTAATTTAAAAAATTGACAGACGGCTTTTACCTAATTACAGTGGTTATAATTAGAATGTGCTATTTTGTTAGCACCTAGATCCGAAAGAGCAGAATTCGTTTTGTTTGTAGCCGAAATTGATGTTGATGGACCGCCGCCAACCTCATTTGACATTTCTCGCCGATGGATGACATTGACGTTTCTGGCAATTGTGTATAGTAAATTAATAATTATCGTAGTAATAAATTAATGTTTTTGAGTGGAGAAATTAATCATGTATACCTTAGATAAGTGTTTTTCAAACTTTTTGAGTACGCGAATCCCTCGTTAGTAAAAACATTTTGGCGATCCCCCATTAAAAAATATACTTTGTCAGTTTTTTTAAAAAGTGACATACCCTGAACCCCTTTCATACCCAGTCTAATTATGTATCGTATCAAATCATTTTTCTGATCCCACTTGGCTATATAAATTATCAAGAAGGTGTTTTTGTTTCTTCCTATTTTTGTACAATACAATTCTCTATACTACTGAAATTATTCAGCGAAGTAGAAGACTTAGCATCATATTTAATTGCAGTTGTTGAATTATTGATTCAAAATAGCTTTTAACGGCCTTTTGTCCAGAAAATTTGCGTTTCGTCCTGGCGATCTCACTTGGACTCATCAGTTGGTTATTGAGCGCCTTACCAATACGCACTTTTTGTAAAGTTCAGTTCAACTTGTGGAATAAAGGCCGTTAAAAGCTAGTTTGAATCAATATACAAATTAGCATTTCTCGCTGATCTTTTTGGCCACTTAAACATCTTGAATAATAGCCTCGAAGGGAGAGAAGAAATCATATTAACTGGAAAAGACAAAATCGGAGGATTCCTCGCAAAACTTAGTTTGTGGTCAGAGTCTTTGCAAAAAAATATATGATTATTTTCATCAGATGAGTCGATATCAGTAAGCTCTCACATTCTTTTCATGATACAAAGTGTGCATAATTTGCAGGAGAAGCTACTAAGTTACTTTCCAGAACTGAATTCTGAAAATGGAAATGGACAAAGATGGATACTAAATCCTTTTTTGAACATGTCAGTCCAACTCGCGGATCTACCATCGGTGAAGATGAAAGAAAATCTAATAATTATAGATTTACCTGCAGTCGGTATGCTGAATATGAAATTGAATTTAACCATTGATAATTTCTTGATAAAGAGAAGAAGTGAATATCCAGAGCTGGCAAAAGAGGCTTTAAAATTGTTAGTTCCATTCGCCACTTCGTACCTATATGAACTCACGTTCTCTTCAATATTTGATCAAATAGAATATAATAGACTTTATTTGTATGTAAAACTCAGATTTACAAAATTTAGTTACAAGTCGATTATGACCTGGTTATGAACTGTCGGCCAGATTGACAGAGTTACAATGCGTATATGAATATATTATATGTTATTTCTTTTAAGCAACAAAACATAAGTCTAATTTGAACGAAAAGAACAATTTTTTTTTTAAAGAATGAATTGGTGTTAAAAAAAATATTTTACAAATCAAAAGCTTTCTCTTATGATTCTTTTTCTATAAAGCAATGAGAATTGAATAAATCTGTACAGCTTCTCTTTGGTCCCATTAAGAATCTGTATTACTTTTTCAGATTCGAACTTATTTTTTCCGAAATAGTCTCGTCGGATTATTTGGAGAATTATACATGTTCCCAGAAAATGTGCGATATCTTCTCTCTCGTGTCTGTTGCAGATTTCACATTCGAGAGGTAAGTCTGGTCTTTGAGGTATAAAGTTCAGTGAAATCATTTCCCCTCTGGCTCGTAGATTCAAAGATATCATGTCTGCGGTGTTGCTATCGTTGAAGTAGTTCAATTCTCCTAGCTCAAAGTCCAGTTTTTTATAGTACTCTCTGTATTGCGATGCTCTGGCCTGGTCGATACAATTTTGTCGATATTTTTCGTCTAATTTGGAGACAAGGTGATAAAGATTTCTCTTAAATGCCTTTAGATCATAAGTATCCAGTAGTTCAATAGGTTCATCCCGAGAATTTGAAAGATTTCACAAAGTTAAGCTGATTTGAGATAAGATATTTTAAGATTCTGCTGACTAATCCAGATGGGTCCATTCGGAGAATTTTGTTCATATAATCGAAGTGCATTTTGAGCGAGTCGATTAACATCGGGGGCAAACATGTTTCGATATGAAGCATGTAGTTTCGCGTGGAGGAGGGGAGAACAAAAACTCGTTTTAAAAAGAAACTCAGAGATTTTTCATACTCTTTGAAACCCTACACTTGCGAGGACTGAATCATTATAGATTTGGCCACTGCTTGTAAAAGCTTGTACTTAGCCGAATGATGAAGAGCTTGGTTTTTAATGCATTTATTCCATGAAACACATATGGCAGCCTTTGCTTCTTGCAGTTTTGCCTTAAGGTGCTTTTTCATACAAACGTTACTCGAAACGATGACGCCAAGGTACTTAAATTCCTTTACCACTTTTACTTCCCTGTCCTTATAGTTCCATTCTTCTTTGCTTGCGTATCTTCCATGAACTTTTCTAAAAACTATAATGTTTGATTTATCCACATTAACAGACAAATTACAAGTATCCCAGTATTTTTTCAATTTGGTTATGGTGTTTTGAAGTTGGCTAGGAGATTCAGATAAAAGAACGATGTTATCAGCGTACAATGAAGCCGGAACATTTTCTTCAGCAATAGAGACGGTCCCTCCCACATGCTCAACTAAATCCTCAATAAATAGCGTGAATAAAAGAGTATTCAACGAACACCCTTGTTTAAGACCCATTGAGGAGCTAAATTCGTCTGAAAGATTTGTCACCTTCCCACACAGATACAAAATCTTTCTCTTAAGATTTGTATTATTTTTGATGAAAAACCGATAACAGATGATTTTTAAAACAGTGCCTCTCTATCAAAGCTGTCAAATGCTGCCTTAAAATCCACAAAAAAGGCATAGAGTGTTTTCCCTTGTTGAAGGTACACTTCTTGAATGTTCAGAAGTAAGAATACTTGGTTCATTGTCGAATAATCATCTCCAAATCCAGCTTGAAGCTCGCTAAGTTTAGAATTTTTCTTTTCAATTCTGTCTCTTCCCGCTGCCTTATTGTTTTTGGCTCTGTTTAAAACTGTTATCAATTCCTCTTCAGAGAAAGCAGAGTCCAGGAAGTCTTCCTCAATAAGTGGTACCGCATAGTGGAATCTTATGGATCTGTATTTCGTATTCAGCAACTTAAAAAAGTAATCCTTTAAAGCTAATGCTTTAAGCTCACACGCAATAGCTTATCTCCATTTACTAATTTAATTGCCCTCCAAAAATCTACAGAACAACTAACTTTTGACAGTGGGTCAACTATATCTTTATTGTATTTTTCCTTTTTTTTGCATACGAGTATATAAGGTTTTATAATTCTTATTAGACTCAATATACCATTGCTTAAATGTTGAGTTATTTAAGGAGCGAAATAAAGCGAGAAACGCAAACGAAAGATAGCGACTATTTTCACACTCCTTGTCAAACCAGTTTTGGATGCACTTTCGTGGTTTTATTGAATTTGACTAGCGTGGGTGCGCTTTCATTACAGCCCCAAGCAAATCTTCCATAACAGTTGCTGAACTTATTTCCTTGAGTGCTTATAGTTCCATATCCAATCTTTGCTGATAGGCCTGAAGATAGTTACTATTCCATTTTAATTTAGGTGGCAGTTTTAACTTCGCTGTGACCGCTGAAGCATATATATTCGTGTTAATTAAAATAGTTAACGGCATATGCTTAGAAAATGTTTTAGATTGCACTTGAAAATCAGTTGAAGCGAGTTACCGGTAGCTATGCAGTAATCTATGACAGAGTGACAGATGACCTTAGAAAAGTGTATTCTCCCGCAGTATTTCCTGCACTTCTTCATTCTAAACTATAAAGTCATACGAATCACAAAGTTCCAAAAATTTCGTTCCTTTACTATCTTTCCGACTGTCTTTTGATAGACGGGAATAATTTAAACAGGTTGGGCAAATCATCGAAGAGTATAGAGGCCAGCCAGGATTACTACCTATCCGTGCGTTGAAATCTCCTAGCAGCAAAAGGTTGGTCTCATCTAATTGCATAAGTAGATCTTCTAGTTGCGTAAAATCTTCATGCCAATGATTACAATTAAGATAAATTGGTACAATTAATTGTTTTACTCCTTGGTCAATATAGGAAATTATGGAGGTTTCGCCAGTAAACTCAAATTTTAAAATGTGTATGAGATTACTTTTAAAACCTAATACCACCAACTACCCCCCGCCCACTGCTTTATTATTTAAATTATTTTTTGGAATTAACTGCTGACTGACGGGCATAAATCATTGAGATTAATTTCCGGTTCTGGTTTCGTTCGGGTGCTTGACGAGAGGTGGGATTTTGCAAGAGGAAGATTTGGCAGCTTCACTAACAGTGACAGCTTCAGATATTTTACCATGAGTCAAATTATTGTTTTGTTGAAGTTGTGTTTTAGTCCACTTAAAACGTTATATTTCTCACTCAAAAAAACAAATCCATCCATATTTCCACATCTTAAGCTTCGGTTGTTTTTCCAGGTGAAGAAAGAGGCATAGATTTCCAGCCGGTCAACTCTAAGGGAAATTCTAATGCTGTGCAGCTTTGTATTGATCACCGGTTGCCTGTGTCCGTGCCAATGATCTTGTTTTCCGACGGACAATGAAAGGCAGGTCCTTATGGATAAACAAATTTGTACCCTTGAGCTGACTGGACTTCTTCAGGATGTTGTTCGCTGTAGACCGGGTGGCTAGTTTTACCACAACATTAGCCATACCTGCCTTATCGCATTTCACTGGGTAATACTCTCTCACCCAGCCTGCCAACTCTGCATCAAGAAGTCCATCACAAACCTCTTTCGACTTGGCAGCGCATGCTTTTGGGTCTTCACTAATGGGCAGGTAAACGATGAGATTGTTTTCAGATTCCTTTTTCAACAATCGTTCGACTTCTGACTCTAAGCGCGCATTTTGTTCTTCCAATAGGAAATCTTAGCAAACCATTCATCTTGGCTAGCTCGCAAAACTGAAATTTCAAAGACTAATGAGGCGATGTCCTCTTTTGTGGCCGAGTGGCTTAAATTTCTTTCGAAAAGACTGTTTAGTTTGGCAATGGTCACGGTTCACGGTGGTCATAGTGGAATTTATTTGTTGGCGCTTTTCTGGTGCAAAAGAGTAGGGGATATAGATGCAATTCCTCTTTTATTCATTAGCCGGTTGAAAATATTTAAGCTTAGGTAGATGTGAAGGGCAATGGTTGTCTTATATATCAGTTAATAACTTATTTGCTATTACTTAAATGGATAGGTTGATCGAAGGTAAGGAGCTTTTATTTATTTTATTGGGTAAAAAATACTATTTTGTTCACTTTTTTTCCGGAGCTTATTTTATAACCACATTGCTAAATTCATCGATCAAGTTCAATCATTATAATCAATCATATTGATATGAATATAAGTAATTCAATGCAAAAAAATTATACCTTTATGAATAATATATTTAATGTTGAAAAAAAAAACAAAATTTTAGAAAGCTATCGCAAAACCCAACTTAACATTTCCAAGCCAGCGTTATCAATGGTTGATATAAAAGCTAAGAAGATAAATATGCTCGATTTGGAAAATGATTTAATTGTTAATGTCTCTAAGACAAAACCAAGATTTAAACATTTGTTGAAAAATAAACAGGTACACCCTTCTCACAAAAAAATGTTTCGTTTTATTTTATATACCCCAGCAATAATTCCGGGGGTTTGCGACCCGCATTTTGAAAAACACTGCCTTAGATTCTATAGGGTTCGTTCTGGAATTTTTAAATAGCTTAAGCTCCGATAAGTCAGTTGTTATGGGATTAAAGACATAATAGGCGTTTAAATTTCATAACAAAATTTTTATAAAACTAAGTTTGTGGAAAATTGTTAGGAAGAAAATATATTTAAGGTATTATATTTAAATTATTTGAAAATTGTAGATAGCTAAGTTCCTATAAAAAAAAACGTCATGAGAAGAATTTAAGTTTTTTAACAAGAAACTATAGGATAGTAAAGTAATAGGACCAAAAAGAGGATGCGTGAATATTCTAAAGTATTAAGAAAAGAAACAAAAACTATCTTTTATATGATTTTTAAAAAGCGTTTTGAAGGATTCCATTTAGTAATTCTTTACCACTCATAATCGCGTTCAAAGTGCTTATTTCCAATCTATTTCGTGTTTTATCCTTTAAAAGGAAGAGTTGAGAAAAATGTCTACCCGCAGCTGCGCTGATGTGGGGAATACTTAAAGTGTTTCATTAACAGCATTTTTCAAAATAAATATCTCTGACTAAAATTCTACGATTCATTAGAATTAGATACCATGCATTTTGTATTTACTTGAAAATTTTCTGTGCCTTAAAAATATAATTTTTGTAGGAGGCACAGTTTAAAAAGGGGAACGCTTTTTGAATATAAATGTATACACATAACGGGTTATCCATTTTGCGGTTGCAAAAGTAAACGTAAATAAAACACACATAAAATATTTTGTTCATGATATTTCTTTTTTATTATAAAGTTTGAACGTTAACATTATGTGTGAAACACTACATCATTTAAATGACCACCACGCGAATTGTTGCAAGCATCGATTCTTTTGAGGTAGTTTTCAACCACTTTTTGACACATATTGGGCTGTATCTCAGCCATAACTTGACGAATGTTGGTTTTCAAGTGCTCAAGAGTTAAAGGTTTATCTGCATAAGCTCGGTCACGGCCACAAAAAAAAGTCCAGCGGTGTCAAATCGCATGATCTTGGTGGCCAGTTGATATCGCCACGACGGGAAATTACGCGGCCAGGAAATGTGTGTTGCAATAAAGCCATATTCGCACGAGTTGTGTGGCATGTGGCACCGTCTTGTCGAAACAACATATTCACCAAGTCTTTAATAGCAGGCAAAAAAAAGTCGGTTATCATGTGACCATAGCGCTCCGAATTGACGGTCACAGTCATTCCATCGTCATTTTCCAAGAAGTAAGGCCCAATCACACCTCCGGACCAAAGAGCACCCCAACCAGTGACTTTTTGTGAATGTAACGGCCTCTCTTCAATTACTTGAAAGAAAATTTTGATCGAAAAATCGCCGTCCACCGCTTGTTGTTCAAGCACCCATTCGACGTATCTACGACGTTGTGAATGGTCAGCTGGCTTCAGTTGTTGTGTGAGCTGGACCTTATATGGATGTAGGTGTAGATCGTAATGCAAAATATGCCATAATGTGCCGTAAGACTGTTTTAATTCCTGAGAACGAGGAGGAATCGACAAATTTGGTTCTTCGGCAACACTTTCACTTACAGCAGCGATATTTTCAGCGGTACGAGCGAAACGATGATGCACAGGCCTTACAATATTTGTAAAAAATCCAGTCTCTTCAAATTTCTTCACAATTTTGCCAATTGCTTGCGTAGTTGGACGATTATGTAAACCTTAACCTCCTCTTAAAGCACGATATGTGGCTGTGGCAGAATCACCATTTTTGTAGTAGGTTTTAACAATTTTTATGCGTCGTGCGATAGTTAAGCGATCCATTTTCATAAATGTCAGACTTTCAACTGAAAAAAAAAATTGGTTTAACAACTTAGTTTGGCAGATGTCGAATTCCAGCCCTATACTTTTGAAACTGCGAAATGGACAACCCTTTAATATAAGAATAGATAACAATATCCAAGTATATAACATAAATAGATTAAATTAAATTAAATTGCTGTATTTACATAACAAAGAAAAGTGCTTAACTAGGCTTTGATTAAAAATTCTTCGCCATCCCAAATCAAGGTTTTCAATAATTGTTTTTATCAAATCAGGTATAGATAGCATGTACACGATTTGTTTGGCTTTTGAAAAATAGTAGTACGAGTGTGAAAAGAGGAGTAGTACGGTAGTACGCACTGCCGTCAAAAGGAAATAGGGCGTAAAAGCCAAAGATCGACAATTGAGTTTATGGCATATTTATAATAACATAACAATACTAAATAATAATAATAGATTATTTTTCATTAATTAATGGTTTTTTTAAGTTTTAAAAAGCATTGAATTTTAAAGAACAAAAAATCAAAATATAGTAAATCGCATTTATCTGAAAACTCAAAAAGTGGAACGCCCTTTTGCCTTAAGACGGCAGCGCAGGTGTCGAAAGTAGTAGAATACTACTATACTAGTACTTTGGACAAGCTGATTACTGTACTTTACTTATTAGAATGATATCAAATAATTCGTTTACCTATGAGAAATTTATCATTGGCTACTCTAGCCGTTTTGTTTCGTTTTTTTTTATTTTTTTGTTTTGTATTTCGACAGTTAAAAGGTATCTAATAGCCAAATTTAATTTTCAACTTTTTTTAAGATTTTAACAGATTTATTTTTCTATAAAATAATTCCGTTCAAAGGCAAACTCACCAAATATTGACATCGCCTAGTTTAAAAAAAAAAATCTGAGAAACTTTTTTTTGCGTAGACAGAGCTTAGAGGTTCGAAAGTATTTCAATGAAGGGCAGGGGAAATACGAATTATTAGAGAATATAATGTGCTAACAAAAATTCTTTCCTATCTTTCTATTCCTTCTAATTAGTGCATTCGGTTGCAATTTAAAAGACCTTAAGTCTTACATCCATATAGTTAAAATTATTTATTATTAAATGTATAATTTAATAATTACATAGGTCTGCTTGTTAATCTCCCAACGCTGCCAATTTCTTTCAAGTTTGTTTTAGGTATATAAATGGGAGAGGTATAAAATCCCTCATTACAAAGTCCCGTATATCACAAAACCCAGCAAGAAAAAATCCCGTGAGAATTATTTTCGCTACCATGTTAGAAAATAGGAGCCAATTCGCAGGATTTTTAAATATTCTGAGAAATAAATTTTCGATGAGATTTAAATTCTTTCTTTCACTAAGCTACTATTTCAATAGGAATTAATGCGAGGAAAGTTTGGAGAGGTACGAACTTATCTGCATGTGATCGCGTAAAATGAAAATTAAAGACAAATAAACTGCGAAATATCACAACTTTTAACAAAAACGAAATTAGAAAACAAAAGCAATTTGTTAAGTCAAAATGATTTTATTTAATTTTGTATGCATTTCGGTTCAAATTCGATCCATCCTCAGCAATACACGATTTAGTTTTAATAAGGAAAACATAATCCAAACAAAATACAAAAACTTAGAAAATGTTATAAAAAAAAACAAATTGATTGATTTTTAGGTAGGTGCAGTGAGTAAAAAAAGGAGAAAACATTAAATCAGGTTAATTTAAATTAATGGAAATAAGATTAAATAGAGACGACACTATGTTGTCACTATCCCCGGTCATCAGATGGTCGTTGCTATGTATGTAAGCACTCTCGTATGCATCGAGTCTTCTTGCATTAGTCACATTTTTTTAGCAATTTGACATTCGTGAAAGTGAAGTCGAAGTGGTTGCGGCTTAGAGCGTGGGCAGCAATTGAAGATTTTTCAGCTCGGTTGAATTGTCGCTTTGAAAGATTTTTCGCATAAGGCTAAATGTAAAAAAACTGTCAACTGGGGTAGCCGTGGGGCGATATTTGTGTGCTCTTCTGTCAATCTCGTGGTCGCAGGTTCGATTCCTGCCGTTGTCTATAGCAGCGTTTTATTATGCACGAAGACCTATTATCATAGCTTTGCATGCATTACAACAACACTACAAGATCTTGATATTCATCCAGTTCAATTTTCTTGACCCAGAATTTAATTACCAGGCTAACCACCAGGGTTAGCTTTTAACTTACACAAGTTTGAACTTCAAATTTAAATTGTCAAGCACGGTGCTGCCAAATAACCAAGCAACTACTTAAAATTTATTATGTCTGCTTCTACACTAGTGCAATTTTTAATTGGTTTCCCTTTGGTATAAGATATCAGTTTTGCCTAGTTAAATCATTCCACTGGGCAAACAAAAATTTGATTCTTATTCTGAATCAACCTCTTTTCTTTTTACCAACCCCACTAAGCACTATAGTAAAATTGAATGCATTTACTTTGACAACTAGTATTTTAATATACACGAATACAATCCAATAACATAAATCGAAAACAAAATCAATTCAAACCGCATTCTATCAAATTCTATATTTAGCAATGATTTAGAAAGTAAAACATACTTTTGTTCAAGTAAAACAAAATAATCTCTCCGCACTTCTTATTCTTTACTCAAACAATACGGTAAAGCACAACGTAGAAAAAGCGATAACCCAGTAATTTTATTTACCCCCGCCATAGTGACGTGCAGTGGTGCTTTAAGCAAGGCGTTCACTAACTTCTCCTTCAAATTTTGTATATTGTTATATACGATTCAGGATTACGACGAGGACGTTGTTTTTATTTTGTTTGATTTTTTTTTGTGTTTTTTTGTATTATTTTTTTTTTGAGTTTTTGTTTTTATACTTTTTTGTGTTTTTCTTTGTAAGGAAACTATAATTTAGAAAGGAAATACTTCAATAAAAGTTCAATTCGTCGGGATTTCTTCAAAAAAACTTGCAAAACTTCATCATTGAAACTGTTTTTTTTTATTTTGATTTCCTCTTAAAATGATTTTTCTATGGAAATAATTGCAAATTGCGATAATCTTTGCTCCTGCATTTTATTTCTATATCAGAATCAGAAATAACGTTTAATACTGCATTAATCAAATCATTTTGTATTTTGTTCGACATTCGACGTCGCTTATACACTTGTACGTGAACGTCGCTTATGAGTATGTTTGTATATGTTGTATTGACTTTTGAATGACAATTCATAGTAAAAACGTCAAACTAATCTTTTTTTCACTGGTGAAAACACTTGAAGATTAATTTTTAATCTTCTCAATTTAAACCGGATTATCTTTAGGTGAAAACGTAGCATAAGGTACGTTTTCGTACAGGTACAGAGAATGAAACCGCGCCACACTTTGTATATGAATCCTATGGTACGAGTACTACTATGAGAATGAGTTTTTTAGCTAGTAGTTCCGTCGATAAGGGCGCTAGTTTCTCTTTTCTTGATATTGAATTGTTGATGTGGAAGAAGTAAATGTTTAGGCAAATACGAAAAAAGCATGGAAGACGGTCGAAACTTACTAGTTCTGACAACAATATAGAGGGTAAGGTAGAAAACCGAATAAGCTGTTTTTGCCATGGCAACCTTCAAATCATGGTGGGTATAAATAAATTATATCAAGGCAATTGGCGTATACATGAATTTGAAGTAAGAATGTATATGGATATACATGCATGCACAGGTTATTATAGAATTTATTTTAAATTTTTCTTTCAAATTTTAGTTATTTGGTGGATTTTAGGATTTTGAATTGTAGCAACGTTGCTACTTTTCACTTTTTCTATGCGAACATAGCAAAGCAATGTTGAGATATTTCAATATGTTTTGTTTAGGTAGGTACATGTGTACCCAGATACACATCTGCATACAATATGTATGTACATAGGTACTTTTTGTTCTTTTTCAAATATAATATCTATTGAGAATAATTTAATTTTTTCTCCAGACAGTCTTATTAGGAAATAAAAAGGTATACCTAGGTAGTATTTTTTTTAATTTTTTTTTACTAGCCATATTATATATGTAGATACTATATTACACGTTATGGATTGGAAAAAAATCGAACTCGAGATTTTGATCAAACTTGACATTACGATGATAGCGAATACGAAAAAATGATTCCGCAATTCCGGCTCTCTGTCTGTCTGTCCTCGAGTTTACAGCCTAAACGTTTTTTTTTTTCATAAACATGTCCCCAGTTTTTTTTCAGCTTTTTTAAGAAGGCCAAAAATGACAGTACCTACCTACCTGCCATACTTTCTTTTTGACCAAAAAGTTAAATATTATTTTCCTCAAAAAAAAAAATTTTTCTAACAATCAAACATGACATGACGCTCATAAAGAACACCAAAAAAGTGGGTCCCCTAATTCCGTCTGCCTGTCATTCTGTCTGTCTGTCCTCGAGTCTACAGTCTAAACGTTTTGATAGATTGTCTTCAAACTTGGTACATATTGTTTTTTTCGGTAATATGCCCACACGGTTTTTCATTTTTTTTAAGACGACAAATAACAGTAGCTCCCATACATTTTTTTTGGCCAAAAACAAAAATCTTATTTTTCTCAAAAAAAAAATGAGTTCATTAATGAAGGGAAAGAGTACCTTTAAATAATTTTTTTTGGACAAAAATTGTTTTTTTGGTACCTCTAGTAGAACCATTTTTTTGGTTTTCGATTTTCTCGGAAACGGTTAATCTGATTTTTTTTTTAATTTTTTTACGCAGAAGCTCCTAGAAAGTTTAAGCACTATTGCATACCAAAATTTTTCAAAACAAATTATTTTGGAAATTACTTTTTTCTTTCTTATTTTTTTTTTATTTCGAAAACGATTTAATAGATTTTTTCAAAACTTCGTATTTAGTATTTTTAGACATTATCTTGAATAGTTAAAAAAACTATTTTTCTAAAATAAAAAACAACGGTACCTCCCATACAAATGTTAAAAACCGTTAAGAATAAAAATATTTCTCAAAAACGGCTCCAAGAATTTTCCAAAAAAAATTGTTATTAAATTTTATTTTATTTTTTGGATTTTGAAAAAAAAACAATATTTTGCAAATAAATATTAAATGTTTTGAAGATTTTTTTAAATAATATTTTCAATTGTATATATATATATTGTTGAAACTCATTTAAAAAAAAAAATAAGTAAAAACCGACTTGAAAATATATAATAAAAATATAAATATATATAATACCTATATATATATATATATATAGGTATTATATATTTATAATAAATATAAATATATAATACCTATTAATAAACAATTCTTATTTGAAAATTCGTCAACTCGGTTTTTTACGAAATTACTTATCAAATCTGAATTTTCAAAAAAAAATATTTTTTTTTAATCCAAAAAAATATTAATATAAAATATAAAAAAAATTGTCACAAGAAAATTTTTTTTTTGCACAACGATTAACAGAAATCTCAAATTTTAACTGTTAAATTATTATCATGTTTGTTCATTTGGTAAAAAAGTTTATTTTTATTGAGTAGTAACCGTTGCACACAAGTGTATACCTGAATATTTAAATATTCCGTACAGCCATCAAACAATTTTCATTCTATCTGCCCGTACAATAAAAAACACACACACGCAACCAGCTCCCACTCAACAAAAAAATCATCATAAAAAAAAAACAAAAAAACTTACGAAATAAATTGTTTTCCTTTTCTCCTCTAACTTATAATAAATTTTGTATATATTTCTCTCATCAATTTATTATCACACTATTTCCCTTCATACGCATTTTCATAACACACCAATACTACCTGACCTCCGATTTGGTAGTGGAACCCATGATGAGTAGTAGAACTTATTACAGGCTGGATGAATTTCGTCGTCATGATAGTACTATTAATATCTAACTAAAGGGTTTTCCAATAAGAGGTGTTATTTTGATATTCAAAGAAAAATGGCATTTTTGGAGATAAATGATCGGATGTTTATTTCATTATAAAGAGGAAGGTATGCCGTTAATACAACATCAGCCAAATGGCCGCCAAGACCACGCTTACAGGACCATATCCTTTTCATGAAATTTTCCATAACCAAATCGCAAAGTGGCTGCCCTATGTCCTCGATAGCCTCACGAATTTCATCTTTGAGGTCTTGAATCGACGCTGGGCTGTTGGCGTAGACCTTATCTTTCACGTGGCCCCAAAGGAAGAAGTCGCAAGGTGTTAAATCACAAGATATCGGTGGCCAATTGTGATCACCTCTTCGAGAGATAACACGGTCCGGAAACTTTTCCCGTAAAAGATCGATGGTTTCATTGCTTGTGTGGCACGTAGCGCCGTCTTGTTGAAAGTAAACGTTGTCCGGATCAATACCATCCAATTCAGGCCATAAAAAATCAATAATCATCTCTCGATAGCGCAATCCATTGACCGTAACTGTTGCTCCAGCCTCATTTTCGAAAAAGTAAGGTCCAATGACCCCGCGGGACCATAAACCGCACCAAACAGTCACGCCTTGAGGATGGAGAGGCTTTTCAACAATAACTCTTGGGTTTTCCGAGCCCCAGATGCGACAGTTTTGCTTGTTGACGTAGCATCCGAGGTGGAAATGGGCCTCATCAGTCAAGATGATTTTTCGATGAAATTCCGGTTCATTTTCATGCATTTCAAGGACCCAATCAGCAAAGACACGACGTTGTTGATGATCAGCCGGCTTGAGTTCTTGTGTTAACTGAACTTTATAAGCCTTAAGACCCAAGTCTTTATGCAAAATACGGTGTAATGACGTTTGTGGAATGCCTAATTCCAAAGAACGACGAGGAATGGACAAACCTGGGTTTTCTTCAACACTTTGGGCTACAACAGCAATATTCTCAGTTGTTCTTGAGCGACGTGCACGGGTTTTATTCTTCACATCACTTACTTGTCCCAACAGCTCGAATTTGTCCACCAATTTCTGTATTGCGGTCCGACAAGGTGCTTCACGACGACCCAAAAATGTTTGAGTTTTACGAACCGTCTCTGCCAAATTTTCACCATTTTTATAGTGAATTTTAATAATTTCAATGCGTTGTTGAAGCGTGTATCGTTCCATTTTTATTAATAGCGTAGTTTCTACTTGTCAAATGTCAAAAAATGACAGCTTCAAAAGTGACAGCTACCGAAATAGCGGGCTATTCAAAATAACACCTCTTATTGGAAAACCCGTTATATACAATGACCACAGCGCACATCCACAGCAGACTCAATGAAAATGAATACCAAATCACCAATTCTCTTCGTACTGTGTACTGATCCTGCTTCTCTTGCACTACCAAACCGAAAACCTATAATGAATGAATGACACTGGCCGACGACGACGGCGACGGTGCACTGCATGTTGTTGAACACCTAACCATATAGGCTTGTAGTGGCAATTATCTCTTCTCTTTCTGTTGGATGTTTTTTTAATATGGGGATTTGTATCAATTGGGTGCGCTGATGTTGGGAGACCACCCAAATGTGTGCATTTGTGTTTTTTGATTGAAAATGAATTCTCTTGCTGTCCGGAAAACGAAAAGGAAAACCGTGCGGTTGATGAGAGTGAACACCAAGGGATGTAGAAAGATTTATAAGGGAGCATAAATTTCGTGTCTTGTTTTTTAATTTGAACATGAAATCGCTGCGTTGAAGTTATGAGAAAATCTTTGAATTGAGCTGGGAGTTGGAAAACAAATAAAAATTAAAACATTTAGGGATTTTCGTAACACATTAATGTATATAGATATTAATAGTACTATCATGACGAAGAAATTCATCCTACCAAATCGGATGTTAGGTAGTGTTGGTTTGTTGTGAAAATGCGTATGAAGAGAAATAGTGTGATAATAAATTGATGAGAGAACTATATAAAAAAATTATTATAAGTTAGATGAGAAAACGAAAACAATTTATTTCATAGGTTTTTTTTTTATGAGGATTTTTTTGTTGAGTAGGAGCGGGTTGTGTGTGTGTGTTTTTTATTCTACGGGCAGATAGAATGAAAATTGTTTGATGACTGTAGGGAATATTTAAATATTCAGGTATACACTTGTGTGCAACGGTCACTACTCAATAAAATATACTTTTTTACCAAATGAACAAACATGATAATAATTCAACAGTTAAAATTTGAGATTTCTGTTAATCGTTGCAAAAAAAAATTGTTCTTGTGACAATTTTTTTTTTATTTTATATTAATATTTTTTATGGATTTTGAAAAAAAAAATAATTTTTTTGAAAATTCAGATTTGATAAGTAATTTCGTAAACAATCGAGTTGACGACTTTTCAAATAAGAATTGCTTATAGGTAATATATATTTTTTCCAGTCGTTTTTTACTTTTTTTTTTTTAAATGAGTATTCAACAATATATACACTTGTGGCCATACAATTAAGTCATTGCATTTTTAGAAGATTTAAAACATTTGTTTGTCTTACATTTGCATCAACTAATATTGTTATTGTTTTTTTAATAACGGATTATTTGTTGTCATTCGATGACAACAACGATGGTACTTTGTACACAAACGTTTTTTTTTCCTTTTTCACATAACGGTAAATTTTAATACAAATATGTGATTTGTGCAGTGGCCAAATAATTAAGTCAGTTTATGTTACTGAGTCAAAGAGGTAAGTTTAATGTCTTTTTTTTGGTGGAAATTGTTATTTATAATATTAAATTATGATTTAATTTATTTTTGATTTAAAATTTTCAATTTGGATAGTCAATTTCAGATATGGGCAAAAATAAATCTTCCACTCCAGAGGAACGGCGAATAATATGGGAAGCATACCGAAATTTGGGGAAAATTTCCGAAGTGGTTAATACAACCACTTTATCTCGAGGTAAAGTGGTTAATGCTATTAACCACTTTAAAAAATTCGGTTCATTCGAGAACCGTCCTCGAATTAAAAAGCGAAAAACCACTGCCCAGGACGAAAGGGTCATCACAAAAATTTGCAAGAAAGATCCCTTTATGATATCCACTCAAATAAGGGCTGTTTTGGAGGAAAGCCACGATGTCAGCGTTTCTGCCAGAACCATCAGAAGGCGTTTGGCTGAAAATAATTTGCATGGCAGAATAGCGCGCAAGAAGCCAAATGTCAGCAAAAAAAATTTAAAAAGCCGATTGAAGTTTGTAAGGGACCACGTCAGAAAAGATCAAGACTTCTGGAGTAAAGTGGTATTGAGTGATGAGGTGAAGGCCAACATTTATGGAAATGATGGCAAACCGTATTTAAGACGTCCCATAAAGGCTGAGCTGAACCCAAAATACACCAAAAAGACCATAAAGCATGGTGGCGATTCTATACTGGTTTGGGGATGTTTCACAAGCCATGGTGTCGGTCCGCTGTGTCAAATAAACGGCAAAATGACAGGTGTTGACTACCGGGATATACTGGACACAAATCTTCTCGGCGACTACCAGAACCAATTACCCCAAGGATAGATCTTCCAGCATGATAATGACCCCAAACACACGTCAAGAGTTGTGAAATCTTTCCTTGAAGAGCGTAGAGTGAATGTTTTGGGGTGGCCAGCGCAGTCACCGGACTCAAACCCCATAGAGAATTTGTGGGGCATTCTCAAAAAAAAAGTTGCTGCAAAAAAACCAACCAGCAAGACTACTCTCTGGAGTATTTTGCAGGAAGAGTGGAAAACTATTAGCGTAGAGCAATGCAAAGGTGGACTCCATGCCAAGGAGAATATCCGCGGTATCAAACCAGAAAGGCTATCCTACAAAATATAAACGGTGCGCTTAAAAAAATAATAAAAAAATACTTTTTTCTTCATATTTTTCTTATTTTTTTCAGGTGACTTAATTATATGGCCACACTTATTTTATAAATTATTAATTTTTTGTTAAAGAAATGACTATTGTTATAATGGAATTTATTTTTGTTCGTTTTTTTTTATTATTGTTATTATAAATATTTAGAATTTGAATAAATTTTGTTTTTGTTGTAAATTGTATTTAATATATGGATTTGTAGATTTCATTCTATAAAAATGACTTAATTGTATGACCACAAGGGTATATACATTTGAAAATATTATTTAAAAAAAATCTTCAAAACATTTAATATTTATTTGCAAAATATTGTTTTTTTTTTCAAAATCCAAAAAATAAAATAAAATTTAATAACAATTTTTTTTTTTTTGAAAATTCTTGGAGCCGTTTTTAAGAAATACATTTTTTTCTTAACGGTTTTTAACATTTGTATGGGAGGTACCGTTGTTTTTTATTTTAGAAAAATAGTTGTCTTAACTATTCAAGGTAATGTCTAAAAACTACTAAATACGAAGTTCCGAAGAAATCTATTAAGTCGTTTTCAAAATTTTGAATTTTCAAAAAAAAAAAATAATTTCCAAAATAATTTGTTTTGAAAAATTTTGGTATACAATAGTGTTTAAACTTTCTAGGAGCTTCTGCGTAAAACATTTTTAAAAAAATCAGATTAACCGTTTCCGAGAAAATCGTAAACCAAAAAAATGGTTCTACTAGAGGTACCAAAAAACACATTTTCCAAAAAAAAATTATTAAAAGGTACCCTTTCCCTTCATTAATGAACACATTTTTTTGTATACAAATCGTTGGAGCCGTTTTTGAGAAAAATAAGATTTTTGTTTTTGGCCAAAAAAAATGTATGGGAGCTACTGTTATTTGTCGTCTGAAAAAAAATGAAATACCGTGTGGGCATATTACCGAAAAAAACAATATGTACCAAGTTTGAAGACAATCTATCAAAGCGTTTAGGCTGTAGACTCGAGGACAGACAGACAGACGGAATTAGGGGACCCATTTTTGGTGTTCTCTATGTCGTAATGTCATGTTTGATTGTTAGAAAAAATTTTTTTTTGAGAAAAATAATATTTACCTTTTTGGTAAAAAAGAAAGTTTGGCAGGTACCTAGTTAGGTACTGTCATCTTTCGTCTTAAAAAAACTGAAAACAAAACTGGGGACATGTTTATGAAGAAAACGTTTAGACTGTAAACTCGAGGACAGACAGACAGAAAGACGGAATTGCGGACCCATTTTTTCGCCTTCGCTATCATCGTTATATCAAGTTTGATCAGAATCACGAGTTCGATTTTTTTTGAATCCATAACTTGTAATATAGAACCTACATACATATATAATATCGCTAGTCAAAAAAATAAAATATAAAAATATTGCCTAGGTATACCTACTTTATTTCCTAATAACACTGCCTGGAGAAATAATTAAATTATTCTCAATAGATATTATATTTGAAAAAGAAGAAAAGTACCTATGTACATACATATTGTATGTAGATGGGTATCTGGGTACACATGTACCTACCTAAACAAAACATATTGAAATATCTCAACATTGCTTTGGTATTTTCGCATAGAAAAAGTGAAAAGTAGCAACGTTGCCACAATTCAAAATCCTAAAATCCACCAAATATCTAAAATTTGAAAGAAAAATTTAAAATAAATTCTAAAATAACCTATACATGCATGTATATCCATATACATTCTTACTTCAAATTCATGTATACGCCAATAGCCTTGATATAATTTATTTATATCCACCATATTTTGAAAGTTGCCATGACAAAAACAGCTTACTCGGTTTTCTCCCTTACCCTCTATTTGGTTGTCAGAACTAATAAGTTTTGACCGTCTCCCTTGCTTTTTTGCGTATTTGCCCCTACATTTACTTCTTCCACATCAACAATTCAATATCAAGAAAAGAGAAACTAGCGCCCTCATCGACGGAACTACTAGCTAAAAAATTCAGTCTCGTAGTAGTACTATAGGTTTCATATAGAAAGAACACATGCAAAATACAGATGATTTTGGTAGGGTATGCGGTGAACAACTGCGCACCTATGAAAAAACGTCACTGCCCTGCCACCACCTTTCGAAAGCTACTATTACGCTGTGCAATACAATTCAAACACCCAGTAAAACACTTATGCAAATAATGTACCCACGTCTCTAGCCGTGTTTTGGTTGTAACTTCATATAGAGTTGTTAAAAAAAAACGACATCGGGATTTAGCAATTTCATTTTAAACTTATTGGAAGCACTGGTGTATTCAATAACATTTAAAATGGGGAGAGTACGATAACTCAGGCCCCAAAAATAAAAATGGATTCTAGTAAAATAGTTAGTTACAAGTATTTTTTAATATGGGTGATGGTGGGGGGTCTTCCTACCCCTGTTTGTACGGGAGGGCCAATTTCATAAAAAAGTACCAAAAATGGAAAACAAAATATTTAAAAATAACGGTAATAACGGTAATCGGGATGCATTGGTAGCTGCTGAATTGCCTCTGGCTGCTCTTCACTCCAAATACGTCAATTCTGCTTATTCACGTATCCATTTAGCCAAAAATGAGCCTCGTCGCTGAAACGGACGTAGCTTGCGAAACACATTTTTCACAGAGCACGAATTTTGATAATAAATTTCAATAATTTGCAAACGTTGTTCAGGCGTAAGTCTATTCATGATGAAATGGCAAACAATACTAAATCGAAATGTCAAATGTTCGTGGAATTTGTCATGTGTGATCTGTCAAAACTATAAACGTCAAAAACCAAGTAGCAAAAAAATCACCCGTTACTTACAAATAAGTGTTATAACTTTTTTGAAAGCAACTACCTTAGTCTATTAGCTCATGTTTAAATCAAGTGGAATCTATGCATGGTTTTTGAAAAAAAAAAACAGGTCTTAACTCAAATTTTGAGAAAAAGATAAAACAAATGTTTAAAGTGTAATTTTTCAAAACTGTAAAATTATATAATATTTTTTTTTCACAAGCTCGTTGGTGTGATTAATTCTTAATCAAAAACTGAAAACTTTGTGATTTTATGTTTCTAGTTTTTGACAAAATTGAAAATTACAAAACTACTTTTTTTCATGAGATTTTTTTGTATTTACGGTGATCTCACTTTGAGGGGGGAGTAACATAACTACGGATTTTTTTAGAGGGGATTAATACAATCACTTTATCCTACGGAAGAGGGTCCTTTCTCCTTTCTTTTAGGCGGGATGGTCAATGTTCGAAAAAAATGACTTAAATTAAAAAAAAAAAAAATTTAAGAACAACGGCAACACTTGCAATAATAAAATTATAGGTTTTTTGAGAAACTTGACTTCTTATCATTTATTTCAAACTAGTTATTTGCGTTAATAGTTTTTGAAAAAAATACCTTCAAACACAAAATTTATCAAACATTTTTTTAAGTGGCGAAATTAAGTACTAATTGGCTTTAATTATTAGATGTCCTAATATATTCGCAATCGAACTGTGAAAACTAGATATTCTTATGCCCTTAGTTTAAAATTAAAAATTACCAAAACTACTCTTTAATGGGATTCTTAGTTCTTGTTTTTTTTTTTATATGCAGGTATACTTATTTAGAAAACAGCTGTTGGATATATAGGATAAATTCAAAGTTTCTATAAATCTAGACTCTGCAATACAAAAGAAACCTTGAATACGACCAACCTTGCACCCACCCTCAAGCCTATAGTGTGCTTAGGAAGGGGGGATTGGGGGGGGGGGGCAAGTCCCCCATACATCCCTCACTTTTTTTTTTGATAAATTTTGAATTTGATGGTATTTTTTCAAAAAAAATATTAACGCACATAACTAAATTGAAACTAATGACAAGAGGGGCAAGTTCTTTCCATCGGAGTTGTACAGTCTTGTTTTAAGTCCCATAAACTGGCCTAAAAATGTGTTAGTCAGATCGTTAAAAAAATTTTGCAAAAAAACGATCAAAAATAACCAATCTCTTTGGAAAATCCAATAAATTAACAGATTTAAGTGATTTATCCTCCATTCATGTTTATTATCAAAATGCTGGTGGTCTGCGCACAAAAAACAATCAAATATATAAGTTAACGCCAAACAAGTTAGTCAGCATTAAATGATTTATGATTCCCATGAATCTTTCCCACATCCAACAACTACGTGATGGAATGCAGTTACTTCGGATGTCACCCACAGGTGGATTCTAATTTCCTCCATACTACGTGATGAAATGTAGTAGCGTCTTCTTGTCAGACGCATTGTCAGCAATCTCGATCGTGGGAACATGTGAGGTGATTAAGTTAGCTTTAAGAAAAGTATTTTTGTAACTGTCAGTCTTTAAGTGCTCATTGAATAAAGAGGTTCTAACCTCCTAAAAAATATTTTTTTTTTTAATAAAAACTAAACAATAGTTTAATTTATATTTCAAATATACGTTGCACGAGAATGATGAGATTTTACGAGTAATTACTGAATCATCTTATACTGTTTATCGCCTTGATCGTACATATAATGATGCTCTCAAACGTGGAGGAGGAATACTAATTGTAGTAAATTCTATTTATCCAAGTAAACTTATAAATTTTCCCTTAACACAAATGTAAATGTCAAGATTTTAAATAATGAAATAATGTTTATTTTAAGCTAGGTATATTCCACCAAAAAGTTCAATTCAGGTTTATGAAAAACATATTTTAAATATTGAATTTTTAACAAATAATTTAGTAGAAAATCAATGTCCTTTTATTGCTGGTGATTTCAATTACTGTAATGAAGATAAATTACTTATTCCTTATACATAATATGAGTAAAGATATAGAATATTTTTATTGATTCAATGTTTTCTATGAATGTCTTTCAAATTAATCATTTTCCTAATTCTTTGAATAGGCTTCTATATCTTATCTTTATAAATAATATGATTTATTAAGTTTTTGAAGTTCCATTCCCATTAACTATTTGCTGTATTTTAAAGTTTGAAACTTGTCTCGAAAATTCTTCCTTATTTCTAAATGAAATAAGTTTTGATTTCTGTAAGGGAGACTTTATTGCATTTAATGATTATTTACCTTCATTTGACTGGGTGCATATTTTTTATAACTTGTCTTTAAATGAAATGTATACGAAGTTAATAAAAAAATCAAAATATCAAATTCTGAAATAGATAGAAATTACTTTCATCAATTTCGCAAAAAATATGATTTTTTGAATAAATATCTGCATAAACAGTACATATTGAATACTCAGTCTCAAATTTCAACTAACCCGAAATCCTTTTGGGATTTTTTAAATACTCATAGCAAAAAAAAATGTGCTTCATTTCAACAAAACATGGGATTTATTGGAAAACAATCTAACGAATTACAGGGTGCTTGCGAACTATTTGCTCAGTTTTTTGAATCAGTGTATGTAAGTCATTCCTCATCAAATTGCTTAGAAACCTGTAATAACATTCATAATGCCAATTTGTCTAATATATATTTGTCTGATTCTGACGTTGTAAATGGCATATCCAAACTGAAATCTACTGTTAAACCAGGTTCTGATGGAATTCGTTCGTTTGTTATTAAAAAATATCAGCACTCGTTAGCAAAGCCATTAAAAATTATTTTAAATTTTTCCTTTCCTTCGCAACTGGAGAATTTCTGGATACTTGGAAATGTTCATATATATCTCCGATCTACAAAGCTGGTTCTAAAGACATGGTTGAAAATTACAGAGCCATAAGCAATTTGTCAACAATTTTCCAAAATTATTTGAACTCATTGTCAGGGAGCATCTATATTTTAATATAAAAGAAAGCATTTGTAATGAACAGCATGGATTTATGCCAGGACGATCAACTTCTACTAACCTTATACTATATACTAAATTTGCTACAGATGCATTTGAATCTAAATTTCAAGTTGATACTATCTATACGGATTTTACTAAGGCTTTTGATCGAATATCCCCCAAATTTTAATCTCAAAACTTAAGTCTTTTGGTATTCATGGTATGCTTCTGAAATGGTTAAATGGTTATTTTACAAACAGAACTCAATGCATTAAAATTGGAAGTAATTATTCCAGGATTATAAAAGTTTTATACGGTGTTCCACAAGGAAGTCATCTTGGGCCCATTCTCTTCAATATTTTTATAAACGAAATACCGTTTTTATTAAAAAAATGCATCCTTCCTTACTTATGCTGATGATATAAAACTGTTTATGTGCATCAAGAATGCATTTGATTTTTTTAAACTTCAATATGACTTAATTGTTTTAGTTAATTGGGGTCAAAGCAATTTACTTCCTCCAAATTTAAAAAAATGCTATGTTTTCACTGCTCATCGTATTCTAATGCCATTGCTTCATAGGTACCTTATTCATGATCGAGATCTTGAACGTATTACAGAAATTCATGATCTGGGTGTCATTTTTGATCCAAAATATATTGTTATATTGTTAAATTGTTGCTAAATCAAACTCTATGCTTAGTTTTATCAGAAGAAACTGCAATGAATTTACAAATCCGTATGCCTTGAAATCGGTTTATATGTCTTTAGTTCGTCCTCTTCCAGAATATTCTTCAATGGTTGGGGTCCATCGACTTTAGTAAGTATCAATCGAATCGAAAGAGTTCAAAAGGCTTTTACAAGATTCGTAGTAAAACAATTAAGATGAACGATTGAAACTCCATCGTATTCTTCAAGATGTGCATTCATTGGTCTTTATTCCCTACAAAGACAGTCGATCTCGTACTGTGGAAGTGTTAAGACGTTTTCGGCTTCCCAGTTTTTCCAATTAAAATTCGTGTGTGAGCTTAAGTTCTAAATTAAATCAAAATTTCACAAGTGGTGCAGTAGCACAGTGATAGAGTGGCCGACCGAGAATCCGAGGGTCGCCAGTTCGATTCCCAGGAGGGCATCAGAACTTTATCAGCTTTTTTTCACAACCGTGAAGTAGTTAACTTTATTGGTTGGGAAAACGAGCAAAGGAGGAGGAGTTTAAGCACCGGGGCATCGAAAGGTGTCCTAGGGCCAATGAGGCCAGCGATGGCATCAGCTGAGGGAACATCGAAAGATGTTCCAACTACAAGCAGTGATTCTGCAGCAACAACATCAACAGCAATAACAACAACGGCAACATCATCCGATGCTAATCAAAAGCGCAGAAAGAGGATCAAGTGCGCACCAAATTTGGTAAAAAGGAGATCCACGGCCACCTCAGCAAAGCTGCCAGCTGGAGTGCATACGTCCGATATAGACGAGACGTCAGAGGCAGCAAGACAAACCGAGTTAGACACTTCACCCGAAGAGGGTATAGCATATATGTCTGAAGAAGGAGAAGGGCACTTCACGACGGGCGATAGTACTGCCTTCGTGAACCTCTCCACATCAGAGGCGTCATCTGAGGAGGACGAACAAAGAATGTTCGCCCAAATTGATGCTTTGGAGGCAGAAATAGAAAAGATAAAAAGTAAAGTTAAGGCCAGCCAAGAAGCGCGCCGAGCGAGGCAACTAAAAGAACTCGAAGAAAAAGAACAACAACAGAAAAAAGAACAAATACAAAAACAACAGCCACAGCAGCAGCCAAAACAACAACGGCAAAAACAACAACAACAACAGCAGCAGACACAAGTCCAGAAACAACCGCAAGAAAAACAGCAGCAGCAGATTCAAAAGCAGCAGAATCAACAGCCGCAGAAAAATCAGTCTCAGCAGCAGCAGCCACAGCCGCCGATCATGAAAAAAGAAAAGGTGCCACCCATTAATACTTATAAAATGGAGTTACAGGATACCATAAATCTATGTAAGTTGACCATAGGTCAAAATTTTACTATTAAAAGATTAAATAACGATAGGCATGCTATCCAGTGCTTCACACTGGAACAGCACAAAAAAATTAAAGAGTTGCTGAAAGAAACTACTACCGAATTCTTTAGTTTCACCCCTAAAACCGAAAAATTTCAAACGGTCCTTTTGAAGGGCATAGATTCCTACACGGAACCACAGGTGCTCTTAAATGAACTCCGCCAAAAAGCGAATGACGATCTCGACTTTATCGGGGTCAAGCCGTTCGCTACAGTTAGAGCTAGGCGGGAGAAGCGGAGTCTTCCCTTCTTCCTCGTTCAACTTTCACCCAGCAGCAAACTGGATAGTTTGAGGAGTATATCCGTCCTCAACTGCCAGGTTGTAACTTGGGACAAATTAAAAAGGCGCGGCGACATGCTTCAATGCATGCGCTGCCAAAGGTTCGGCCACGCCGCAGCAAACTGCGAAATGCAGTCACGCTGCGTTAAGTGTGGAGAGAACCACAATGCAGATGAATGCAAGTTAGGAAAAGAACGGGTCGAAGATAGGACCCAGCTTAAATGTGTACTCTGCCGAGGCGCCGGACACCCCGCTAATTATCGGGGATGCCCGACGTTTCAGCTTATAAAAAACAATAAAGCAGCAAAGCAAACAGTGGTAGAAAAGCTTCCAACAGTGCGCCCTCCTACAACAACGTCCGTCAACCCCCAAATTTCTTACGCCCAAATGGCGTCAGGAAGGGGAAGCACGGTACAGCCTACACCAAAGGTCGCCCAACAGGCCCCCGTGCCTAAGGCGCCGGCGGCACAGGCGGATATTATGGGCGTTCTACTGGCCATCCAGGGCCAGTTGAACGGCCTCCAAAACCAGATCAGGGAGCAGGCGACTAGGGTGGATTATCTCTACTCTGTTTTGCCGAGCTTAACGCAACTTAGAGGTTAAGGGCGCGCTGCCGGAGAGGCCCTTTAAGATCCTAGCTGTGAATGTAAATTCATTGATTAGGACCGAACGTAGAGCGAATTTATTCCAATTGCTTAAAGACATAAGTCCAGATGTGTTTATGGCTAGCGAAACTAAGCTTAACCAGAAACATAAATTGACTAACAACAATTACAATATCGTAAGAAGAGACCGACCCAACTCCACGCAAGGAGGAGGCGTCGCAATCTTTATACGTAAAGGCATTAGTCATAAGGTAATATATAATAGTGATGTGCGAAAATTTCGGACGTTAGAGGCATGCATCATATGCATTCATCTCCAACAGGGGAAGCGAATGTATGTGATCGCTGCCTATGCACCGGAAACACCTCAGCCCACGCAGTTTATAACAGAGCTTGAAAAGCTTTTTGAATGCTTAAGATTGAGCTCGGAAGAGAATTACTATATATTGGCGGGTGATTTAAACGCCAAGCACACAGATTGGGGAAATCAAATACAAAATCCTCCAGGTAACCATCTATTTAATTGGATGGGTCGATACAACCTTGAGTATCGCATCGATCTTCTAGCCACAGACAGGCCATCGTTCCCAAGAAGCGGTGCCTATCTGGATCTATTGCTTAAAGACGCAAGACTAACAATTACTGACGCTGTGGGTCAACGGCCAAGAAATTGTTTACGAACGATCGAGTACGACAGTGACCACTGCGGACTCGCAGCCGTAATACAACTTCCGAACCAGCTTATGGAGTTGGAGGAGTATGTGCCTGTGCATACTTACAATTACAGTAAGGTGCGCTGGCCACGTTTCTCCAATGCCTTATTGAGTGAATTACGTTCAAATGGTATATCCCCACCAAATGACAGGAACCTAACAAATACTGAAATCGACAGATACTTAGAACAAATTGACGAAACGATTCTACGAACAATGAACAGAACAATACCGAAATACAAAGAACGTAACGCAACTGACATGTACCGTAACGCGACAATTGACGCACTTCACAGACAAAAAAGTGGACTACTGACAAGACTAAAACGCTTGTACAGGCGGTTTACTGATACACGAGACCTGGAGATTAGGACACTGAAGTCGTCCATCAAAAACATCAACCAATTGATCAAAGAAAATTATAGATTGGCTATTAATTCGTTCTGGGACAATAAAATTCGTGCCGTTAACTCCAGCGACCCAAGTATGTTCCCAAAAATTAATAAGATTTTTAGAAGAAAGGATCAAAACGATCTTCCGTGTCTTAAGCTCCAGAGGACGACAGAGAACAGAGACGTACTTCTGACAGCAGGCATAGACCCAGAGGATGCCGTATTGGACGATGACCTCTATATAATCGAAGATCCGCAGGAGAGAGTGGAGGCTGTGGGGGCTGCTTTCCAGCAAGTGTACAAGGTGAATGCTAGCATTCGCCCGAATCATGACCTGGAGAACAGAGCTCTGCTTCATCACTTATGGCTCCGGAACGATATAACCGAATGGCGATCTGAGAACCTTGGTTTTACCAGGTTTAATGATGAAGATTTGGCAAACGCCATAATCGCCGATCGAAATGGGCCCAGCCCCCTGTTAATTTCGAAGAATGAGCTCCAGCTCATCTTCGATTCATTAAAGAAAAAGAAGTCTGCAGGACTCGATGGTATATCCAACGTTGTACTACGACATTTGCCTCAAGAAGCAGTTGACATTTATACCACACTGTTTAACAACGCGCTGAATAATGCATATTATCCAGTGCGGTGGAAGACAGCTGTGATGCACCCTCTCCCAAAAAAGGGAAAGGACAACTCCAATCCGGCGAATCTCCGGTCGATAAGTCTTCTTCCGAGTATCAGCAAAGTATTTGAAAAGGTTATTAATAGAGCCCTGTTCAAATGGGCGGAGGACAAAAATATCATCCCGGATAATCAGTTCGGTTTTAAGGCGGGACATGACACAATTCATGCCGCGTCTAAACTTGTTTCTGATATCCAATGGAACAAAACTAAAAAACAGTGTACGGGTGCCTGTCTGGTTGATTTGGAGAAGGCCTTCGACACCGTATGGTTAGAAGGTCTCTATCTAAAGCTAACCAGACTAGGTATAAGTAAACCTCTATTGTATATGCTTTATGACATGCTAAATGGTAGAAAGTTTGTTGTCAAGAGTGGCAATGTAACTTCTACTGCAATTTTTAATATTAATAATGGTCTTCAGCAGGGAGCGGTTAACTCGCCGATTCTATTCAACATTTACACCAGCGATCTGATAGGTAGTCTAACTCAGGCAATTGCGTACGCCGACGATCTAATTGCGTACAGAACAGCTCATACAGTTGAGGTCATAAAAAGTCTCTTGCAGAGTGACTTCGACAAGATTCAGCGATATTGTGATGACTGGAAGTTGAAAATCAACTTCCAGAAATCAGAAACTATTTTGTTTAGGACTCCGCTGTCTAGCGCCTCAAGGGATACGAGAAAGAACTGGCGCAAGCTGGTGATCGTAGGGCCACATGGACATCCACTGGCGAGTAAAAGTGTAGTAAAGTACCTTGGCATCTGGTTGGATCAGTACCTGTATTTCGACAGACATATAGGTGCTGCTTTGGCCAGGGCTAGGGGAGCCTTAGCCTTGACAAAACGACTGTTTTATAGCAGCCGTCTTGACAGCAGGGTGAAGGTGATTTGCTACATGGCCCTCATCAGGCCGATGATTGCCTACGGATGCCCGGTGTGGTTCAACGTTGCCCCATCTCAAATGGAAAAGATTCGGGTGTTTGAGAGGCAATGTCTTAGACGTTGCCTTGGATTACACAGAACACCAGAGTCGGAGTACACAAGATATTATTCCAACCAGGTTCTATACAACGGAGCCAACATAAACAGAATAGATAATTTTTTGTTCAAGCTGATTCGGGGTCACGTTGCAAGAGCGATGTCCTCAACTAACAGCTTAATTTTTGGGGCTTATTACCCCAATAACGAATATTTTGAGAGTGCGCGGTTAAGTGGTTACATCCCTCCTGAGGCATTCCTCTATTTAGACAGTCGAGGGCTGATACAGGATGGAGGGGCGGTTCCGCTCATCTACCACGTCAGCCGGAAAACTGTGGATAGGCGACTCCTGTATAGTCGAGACGTCATCGCTCAAGGTGGAGAAGAGCGCCTTCGGTTCAGTAGGACTGTGTCCGATCGGGACCGGAGGGATAGGGCGAAACAGGAGAACCAGTTCTGGTGGCTCTCTGAACAGCATCGTGATATTTAAAGTCGATGAAGATGATATATCTTGGCCGACTTACATAGATTTAGGGCATTAGATATAGGTAACAGTCAGGGTGGCACCAAAAAAAAAAAATTAAAAATATGTATGTATGCGGGGGCATGCGTGCATGTATCTGCGTGTCTGTACATGTGTGTGCGTACGTATATGTATGTGCGTATGTACATGTGTGGGTGGGTTGCATGCTAGTGTGTGTCTGCATGCATATAAAAAATAAACAAAAAAAATTAAAAAACGAAAAAAATGCTGCTGTGGCTGTTCTAGTTTTTAAGTAGTTATAAGTATTATTAGGTATTTTAAGTAGTTTAAGTTATTTTTAGTTAGTATAAGTTAGTTTTATTTAGTTTTAATTATTTTTAATATATATTTAAGTTTAGTTTATAGGTAAAAAAAAAAAAAAAAAAAAAAAAAAAAAAAAAAAAAAAAAAAAATGATCAGATACCAAGTTTTCTGTATAAAAGTTTCTTGAAATATAAAATAAATAAAAAAAAAAAAATTTAGATTTAATTAAAATAGTTTTTAGGTCGAAAGACATTAGTTGTAAGAGTTATTGTTTAATTTAGAGCGCCCGTAAAGGGCCAGTAAATTAGTTGTAAGTTATTGATAATTAGGCTAGTTTTAAACATTTTTGTCTAGCTTTAAGATAGTTATAAGTTAATATGAAATAAAAATGAATTTAAAAAAAAAAAAAAAAAAAAATTCCCTACAAAGAGACGGTCTATTCAGGCCTTGCTGTTTATCCACGATGTCTTTTCTTACAGAATTAAAAGCATTGAAATTCTTACAATATTCGGAATTTACGTACCAGAAAAAATAATGCGTCAACGTAAGTTCTTATATAATCCAAGGCATATAACTAATTATGGTTGTAATGAACCTTTAACAAGATGTATTTCTTTATTTAATAAATTATTCAAATGAAATTGATTTATCATTAAATAGAACTGAATATAAAAATTTAATTATGTACTTTTAAGCTAAACTTTTCTTGTTTGTAGTTGGTTAGTAGTCTGTAAAACCTATTAGTTTGTAGATGAATGATAAATAAATAAATAATTGCATCGTAGGAAAAATGTACAAACAAATATGCACATGCCCAAAATCTTATATTTGTCCGGGGAGTTGCTTATCCCTAGGCGCCGTGCTCTTTGCTTGAAGTAACTTATATAGAATTTATAGCCCAAACAGCGTCAATTTTCAGACGCAAACAGGAGTAAACACACTTTTTTTACTTTAAGGCCGTGTGTGAATTGGGTTAAAATGTTGGTTAAATTTTCTACCTTGGTTAAATTTTGAAGTTTGGTTTGTGGTGGGATCAAATTTAGCTTTTTGCTGTGTGAATTGCGTTAAAAGGGATTTATTAAAACACTAATTTGGCTAAAATTCCTTCAAGATTTATGAAATTTCCCTAAAAATATTTTTTTTTTTTGTTGTTCAAGTTAATTAATTTCTTTCCCAAAATCCGACTTAGAAGATATAAAGTTAATAATTTGGCACGAAAATGTAACGAATTCTCAGTTTTACTTATAAGTTTCGGTTTTACATGGTTAATTTAATATATTGAAGCAACAATTCCAAATCTTTTCAAAACAATTCCCATTATGGTTAGTTTGTTAATTTAGTATGTAAACACTAGTTTTCACAGCTGAAGAATTTGACAAACTGACAAATCAATCTATTTGTATTTAATTTGCAAAATGAAGTACAATGAGTATCTTAATTAATTATTTTATATTTGTTAAAATATCAACGTATTATAATATTTGTGTTTTCCTCTTGAGAACCTACACAAACAAAAATAATAATGTAATTTAATTTTTCAATTGAATAAATTAAAACTTACATTTATTATATGGTTTCCCAGTAGATCTTGGACTTTTTGGAGTTCATCTTTCTTCTCGGTTATCGCTTACAGTTTCAAATTACTCCATCTTGAGAAACGTTAAATTTTAACGCAAATTTAGCCTGCTCTACAGGTGCCTACATTTTAACCCATTTTATTCACCACGCTAGTGTCAAATCTTAACCAAGTTACAAAATTTAACCAATATTTTAACGCAATTCACACACGGCCTAAAAAAAAATATTTTTTGAATTAATAAAAAAATATTTTTGTGAAAGTTGTACACTTTTTCTGGATTTTATAGAACCCAACCATCCAGACAATCATCGCAAGATCCAATTCACCAACCAACCAATGAAATCTATTCAATCTCTTAATGAGGCTTTGCCTCTACCAGTTCTAACAAGAACTGGGGAATTGCAACGATTTAACGATTTTATTGAACAATTATTATACAATTTGGGTTAAATTACAACTATTAATACCCTGTAAAAATATAATCTTATGGCACATAGTGGTTTAGATTAAGGAAATAAAATATATATTAAACATGTCAAATTAAAATTTAAAAAATTGGATTGGTTTGCTGCTCTCAGGGTGTTCGGGCAGGCATTCGAGGCACCATTTCTACCAGAGAATTTCGATGTAAATTAATCAATTTAGTACTGTAAAAAGCAGGATTTTGTGATGCAGAATTTTGTAATGCCGGATTTTTTAAGCGCGATTTCGTCACCAACCCATAGGAATTTTTTACGTATATTCATTAACTATTTTGCCGAAACTGGCAGTTTTAGGAGGATAAACGCTATAATTAAATTTATTGATAAAATGTTTTTAACTTGTTTTTTCTTATTTTTGCATTTTTATTCCAATTAAGACCAGCACCTAAGCCACCTATTAAGAGCTTAGAGATTCGTGCGCCCTCAGAACTACTAATTGGTTTACCTCATAACCTCCAAATAAAATGGCCACACTTATCAAGCTCACTCATATCCAATAGCTTAAAGTACGAAGTCTGTGTAAGAATCGAAATAAATTTTAAATTTTCTAATCTAACAAATAAAATTTAATCCTTAGTACCTTGGGTCGACTGTTGTCAAGGAACTTCGAGGCACCGAAACAACGCGCAAATCAATACACAAACTAAAGCGTGTTGGCCAGTTAACTAATATCAATGGATCAAGTGAAAAGCAGTCAATGGTTCAATTATCTATTTCATATCGAGGAGTTGAATTTATTGATATCGCTAAAAGTGTAAGTACATTTGTATAATTATTATAATGTTATCTGAATGTTTGTTTTATTAAAAAAAATAATATTTTTTTTATTCACATCTACAAAACTACTCCTAAAGGAAACAATTTGTGAACATGAAATTCGTAATATAAACTGTGCATGTCAAGACGCAGATGATATGCGTCACTTTGCTTATATAACCAAGGATAATGGACTAAATTTACACTACTGTCATGTTTTTAAGGTTGATAATATGGTAAAAATGATTGAAATTAAAACATGTGAGACCTATCATGGTATTCGTTCGGACTAGAAGAGAACAAATTTATTCAAAGTCTATTGGTGATTTTAAATGTAAATCAAATGTTAAAAAGTAGTTCTATGACTAAAATAAGCAAACAAAAACAAAAATATAGAAACTTTCGAGGCGACACCATCATCTTCGAATCGTTATAAGTCTGCTCCCTTAAAAGTTATATAATTACTTCTCATTCCACTCTCCCACCCTTCAATTCCCTTGTGAATCAATTTTGTCGTGCAAAACAGAGAAAACTTTAAGCGCAAACACTAATTTAACCGTGGCATCAGGGCACCCAGCGCTTTCGAGCAATCAATTAGCTGCGTTTCTATCAGCTTTCCGAACGTATTGAACTGTCATCTTATTTTATGAATATTATTACGAAACTTATTGTTACATATTTTCCCTGCCGATGAATCTGAACACCTTACTCAGGGCCGTAGTGTGAGCTGCTGGGGCCACAGGGCAAGATAAAACATGGGGCCCAATTTCAGTTGTTTCCTAAATATCGGTTAAAAGAATTTCAACAACAAAAAAAATAACTTTTACGTTTTGTATTTGTTAAGTTGATAAAAATATTTCTACTTGCAGAAATAAATTCTTATTAAAATGTTCTTTTTTCATCCTCGCCTTAGCAGAAACGAACTCATCAATTATCTTACTTATAAAATATATTTAAATCCCTTCGATTTTAAATTGATATAAGTATGATAAATGAGTATGAGTATTTCTTGATCCATTTTGCTTCGAGGTAGTTTTTGATTAAATTCAGTTTCGAAAAAGATCTTTCAGCTTTTGCTGTGGAGTAGGAATAGTCAAGAATAATAACGCTGCATACATCTGGATAGCTCGAAGACAGTGAAGGAATTTTTAATTTTCAATAACAGCCAATTCCTTACCATTTTTAATGTAACATATCTCTCAAAAATGTTGACCTGACAGAAAGCAACCTAGATGAAAATTCAGACGATAGGAACGTCTGGAGAAAATGTTAAAAAAAACGTATGCGCTTTTTCTTCCAAGTCACTCTTTGAAGAGTTTGTTATAAAGGACGTTTGCAAAACTTCATAAGTAGTTCATACATTCCTCATTTCAGTGAATCTGCTCTCAACCTGTGATGCTATAGTGTCAATCATTTTGAGGATCATAAAATCTCTCATCTTGCGCGAGTTCATCGAAGTGAATCTTGACCTTACACAATCTTCTGTCAATAAACTTCTTCGTAACACTCCACTTATCGCAAATCCTTGATGCATCGTGCAGCTTCCTGTAATACGTGTGTAATCTCCCAACCTCTTTATATTTGGCAGTAGGCGTTTTTTTTTTTAGTTCAGAGCAGATTCTTCGTTGTCAAAAAATTAGTTTTTCTTTCTTTTTCACTCGGAGCGTTTAGAGCTCCGAGTTTGTGTTTCCTTTTTTGATTTGAACATGTGCAGAGCGCGTTCTTGCACATAATCGTCTGAGCATTATGAGTAAATTGCTCACCATTGCGAAATGTCATGTTTTTTTTTTTATAATCAACACGCTTTCAAGGGATTATACTACCCTTTAACTGTTTCAACACAGCGCGGGCGTTATGAAGAGAAGGAAGGATAGGAAAGATGTATGGCGCGACGTTCTGATACTGTAGGTGGTTGTTGTCTCAGATTTTATCTCCAGGGATGGCGGCTGAACTAATGCGGAAGGATTTCCGTGTCTTTTTTTATCTATATCCCTTATAATTCGCATTATTTTGTATTCATTGTCATATTTATCGGTATACTAGATTTACTCAATCACATTTTTTTTGTGCTATACCTAAACAGCATGTAATGAGTAAACCAGCAACTCATTGTTACCCCGTTTATATGAGTGAATTGAGGAATCGAATCGAATCGAATTGACATTTCGATTCAGGTATATGGCCTCATGGGATCGGGAGATTGAATTAAAATGGAATCGAAGTGACAATTTGAGTTTGCAGAATAAACAACAAAAACATGCAACAGAAAAAAATACAAAGAAAATGGAAACCCACTGAACACAAAAAAAAAACACTATTGGTGCACACACACACCAAGAATCAGATGTGAATTCGATTCCTCAATTCCTCGATTCAGGTATATAAGTACATTTTCAATTCGATTCAGCTCTTCTAGTGGGATTGGATCGAGTAATCCTATTTTAATCCGATTCAAGTATATAAGGACCTAAATCCTGATTCAATACCGATTCAATTCTCCATATAAACGTAGTATGTATGACATTTATTTTAGAATTGATTTTTAATGGAAAAATAAGAGGACATAGACTACGGCAGGGATCGGACCTGTGACCATGAGGTTGACAGGCGAACACACAACTATCGCCCCACGGCCACCCCAAGTGTTGAGAAAGAAAATGTTAAGTCAAAATTATCAGATACAATTAAAATGGCGAGATAAGATGATCACTTGTTGTTTTCCTGTATCTGGTGTGTATCTGTGTATAAGATAATGGTAGTTTGTATTCTGGTTTGTGAATGTCAATAGTGTTTAAAAAACAAATCAGTATTCAGAGCTTGCTCTGTTATGAACAAGTTCACAGCATTATATGCACCTCCTCCTAGTCGGGGAAATGGGGTATTGCTCCAGTTGTCCCAATAGACGCTACGGCTCTGATTGTCCTCTATACTTACGTATAATATAGTTCACCAGGGAATAATGCCACAAGCATGAAAATCTTCCCTATTCCCATAAACCTAATTAAAACAAGACAGTTTCCAACTGCTATAGGCATATTTCCTTACTCTCGTGTACAAGTAAGATAATGCAAAAAATGTTTTCTAAAAGACTTTTTTGATATATCGAAAGCAACGAAGAAACCAAGTTGCTTTGAAATACGGCCGCGGCAGGGCTGCCAGTTCTCACGATTTAGAATTCATCATGCTTTTTGAACTCGAAAAATGTTCTAATGCTTTAAGTCGAATATCATGTTTTTTTTAATTAAATTTTTATTTTTTGTAACTCAAATATAAAACAATATTACCACTAAACCGAACATGTCCAACCTACCCTAAACGAAAATGACATATAATTAAATTGACGCTTCAACTCATAAGCAGAGAGAATGAACAATTCATCTGTAACTTACTTATTCTTTTTGTAAATTCATTATTTCATTTCTTGACTGTGATCTGCACTACCAAATTCATGACGAAAGAAAGACAATGTTTTACAACTCATATATTTATGTATTTATTTATATGAGCAAACATGTTTGAATCGCTTTTCAACTTTCCGACCACATCATTTAAATAACTACTCTACTCACCTTCCATCAGTAAAATACGTGAGAATATAATTAAACTACAAAGTAATTATAAACCACCAAATTGGGACAGCAGGACGTATCGGAAGACAAGATAATAAAATGGTAGATCGACAAGTGCTTCCAAATCGAAAAGTAAATCCAAATTTCAGTATTTCAAACTATCAACTTAGTTAAAAAGACTTTCTTAAACGTACTACTTAAGCCATAACTATATTCAACACACTTTTGTACAAAAGTCAAAAAAAATGTTATGTCTTTTTCGAACATACTGCTCAATCCTAACTCATATTTCAAATTTTACAAAGTAAAAGTTCGAGAGTTACGCTGGCTGAAGATGAACTCTCTATTAAGAACTCGAAATGCATACGATAAATCTGTGGTGCCTGGTAGAAAGGGGTTAAGTCAGAAATAGTAGTTTTCCGCAAAATGAGATTTAAATTTTAATTGAATATTTATTTGTAAATCCAGATATCGCTTTTTCAAAAAAAAAGTTATGATGCAGAATAATCATCAAAGCGGGTCTCTGTAATAACATTAAGCTATTGACAACGAAATATGAGTACTTACCAGATTTTCTGATGACTTATCTCCTTAGAGCCACCTTTTTTTGTATATCTGTTTAAATTACGTTTTTTCTAGGGGCTTAAGTCAAGAAAAAAATCTTTTTGATTATAAATAACTCAATTTAATTGGAAAATAAACCTTAAGGCAATAAATTAATTCAAATAAGTAATAAGTATTGAAATATTATATCTGGTCATCTTCTAACAAATCTGAATCAATATGTGTTGTCTCTTTCGAAGTTGCCAAAGTTTTATAAGACTCATGGAGAACAGGTCGAACTAAGGTTAGAAGTGAGCACGAATCCTTTATTTTCCAGCGGATATTGGATTTGAATTCTTGTATTTTTTTTCATGACATTTACGAAATTTATTATTATTATCTCTTGTTAAACTTGGAAATGTGTATGCTTTCTTTCGCAACCGAGTGTATATTCTTCTGTTTGATACTTGATGCATAAGATGCTTAAGCTCTCAGGAGCAACAAGATTTTTGAATTCTGTTTGGTACTAAAGGCTTAAGCATTTAAAATAATTAAATACAAAGGACTTAAGTCGACTTACACCCTTTATACCAAACAAAGCTGAAATCTTCCTGACTTACGCCCTTTGCACCGAAACATTGCTATAGGAAGGAGTAACGCTAGACTTACGCCGATAGGACCAAACGATAACAAAATATGACTTAAGTGCAATAAAAATCCAAAAACCGATTTTTGTGACTTAAACCTATTCAACTAGACAGCAGAGAAATAATAAAGAACATTATAACTAAAAAAAGATCTGATGTTTTAGTGTTTTTATGGATATTTTGCTTGCAGTCAATAAGAATATTAATATAAAATGTCTAACTCTTTTATTATGACCACTACAAATTCACGTTCAAAACATTCACGTTCAAAACCGCTTTATGTTTTTCTTTTATGCAAAATTGGAACACTACTACATTCCAACAAATAGCTTAATGAAATCACTACTAGATGTCTCTGATAAGAGGAAATTTTAAGCGAACAAACCTTTTAATTGACAAGTTTGAGCCTCAATTTTCCATTGGTTTTTTTCAACCAGGTGTCATGGTAGTATGTGTTTTGGTTAATAGTGATAATAAATGAAAAACAACTTTTGTGGTAGTATATGTGTATTTTGTGGTAGTATATGTGTATTTCTCACTTTTGTACTTTAGTCAAAAAGTTGGTCTATATAGTTAAGCTTTAAAGGAGACATAGGTGGACGACACACACAGTTACCTATTTGCCACTTACTGCAATCAAACAAACTCTTTTATCTATTAAATATTAATACCTATATATAATATTTACGTAAACAAAAAAGTTTTTGATAATTTTGAATGACCAACAACAACTTAAGTATGCTACCACCAAGTTTTTCTTACATTCTTTCTTAGCTGAAATTATAGCTATTTCACGACTTGAGGTCGATCATCAGATTGTTTTGCTCTAGTGGGGCTGGTCTACTTTTTCATTTTAATTGAAAAACTTCTTGTGCCATTATCGTGTATTGAACCATGACCAAGCTGCTTAGAAGCCAACGCACTACGCATCACTTTTTTTTTGTAAATTCATTTTTATTTCATATTCACTTAAAACTATCTTAAAGCTAGACAAAAATGTTTAAAACTAGCCTACTTATCAATAACTTACAACTAATTTACTGGCCCTTAGAACTTATGTCTTTCGACTTAAAAACTTTTTTAATTAAATCTAAATATTTTATATTATTTTTTAAGCCAAGAAAATTTTTTTTACAAAAAACTCAGTATCAGTATTTTTTTTTTTTTTTTTTGTTTTAACTTAGAAACTACCTAAAGATAAACTAAAAATACTTTAAACTAGATAGAACTAACTTATACTAACTAAAAATAATTTAAACTACTTAAAATACCTAATAATATCCAAAACCACTTAAAACTACTTAAAAACTAGAACAGCCACAGCAGCATTTTTTTCGTTTTTAAATTTTTTTTGTTTATTTTTTATATGCATGCAGACACACAACTACATGCAACCCACCCATACATGTAAATACGTACATACATATACGTACGCACATACATGTACAGTTACGCAGGTACATGCACATATGCCTCCGCATACATACATATATTTTTTTTGTTGGTGCCACCTCGACTGTTTCCTATACCTAATTACCCTAAATGTATGTAAGTCGGCCAAGACATACCTCTTAATCGACTTTAAATATCACGATGCTGTTCAGAGAGCCACCAGAACTGGTTCTCCTGTTTCGCCCTATCCCTTCGGTCCCAATCGGAGACAGTCCTACCAAACCGCAGGCGCTCCTCTCCACCTTGAGCGATGACGTCTCGACCATACAGGAGTCGCCTATCTACAGTTTGACGGCTGACGTGGTAGATAAGCGGAACCGCCATTCTATCCTGTATCAGCCCTCGACTGTCTAAATAGAGGAATGCCTCGGGAGGGATGTAACCGCTTAACCGTGCACTCTCAAAATATTCGTTATTGGGGTAATAAGCCCCAAAAATTAAGCTGCTAGTTGAGGACATCGCTCTTGCAACGTGACCACGAATCAGCTTAAACAAAAAATTATGTATTCTGTTTATGTTGGCTCCGTTGTATAGAACCTGGTTGGAACAATATCTTGTGTACTCCGACTCTGGTGTTCTGTGTAACCCAAGGCAACGTCTAAGACATTGCCTCTCAAACACCCGAATCTTTTCCATTCGAGATGGGGCAACGTTGAACCACACCGGGCATCCGTAGGCAATCATCGGCCTGATGAGGGCCATGTAGCAAATCACCTTCACCCTGCTGTCAAGACGGCTGCTATAAAACAGTCGTTTTGTCAAGGCAAAGGCTCCCCTAGCCCTGGCCAAAGCAGCACCTATATGTCTGTCGAAATACAGTTACTGATCCAACCAGATGCCAAGGTACTTTACTACACTTTTACTCGCCAGTGGATGTCCATGTGGCCCTACGATCACCAGCTTGCGCCAGTTCTTTCTAGTATCCCTTGAGGCGCTAGACAACGGAGTCCTAAACAAAATAGTTTCTGATTTCTGGAAGTTGATTTTCAACTTCCAGTCATCACAATGTCGCTGAATCTTGTCGAAGTGACTCTGCAAAAGATTTTTAATGACCTCAATTGTATTAGCTGTTCTGTACACATTTAGATCGTCGGCGTACGCAATTGCCTGAGTTAGACTACCTATCAGATCGCTGGTGTAAATGCTGAATATAATGGGCGAGTTAACCGCTCCCTGCTGACGACCAATATTAATATTAAATATTGCGGCAGAAGTTACATCGCCACTCTTGACAACAAACTTTCTACCATTTACCATGTCGTAAAGCATATACAATAGAGGTTCACTTATAACTAGTCTGGTTAGCTTAAGATAGAGACCTTCTAACCATACGGTGTCTAAGGCCTTCTCCAAATCAACCAGACCGGCACCCGTACACTGATTTTTAGTTTTGTTCCATTGGATATCAGAAACAAGTTTAGACACGGCATGAATTGTGTCATGTCCCGCCTTAAAACCGAACTGATTATCCGGGATGATATTTTTGTCCTCCGCCCACTTGAACAGGGCCCTATTAATAACCTTTTCAAATACTTTGCTGATACTTGGAAGAAGACTTATCGACCGGAGATTCGCCGGATTGGAGTTGTCCTTTCCCTTTTTTGGCAGAGGATGTACCACAGCTGTCTTCCACCGCACTGGATAATATGCATTATTCAGCGCGTTGTTAAACCGTGTGGTACAAATGTCAACTGCTTTTTGAGGCAAATGTCGTAGTACAACGTTGGATATACCATCGGCTCCTGCTGACTTCTTTTTCTTTAATGAATCGAAGATGAGCTGGAGCTCATTCTTCGAAATTAACAGGGGACTGGGCTCATTTCGGTCGGCGATTATAGCGTTTGCCAAATCTTCATCATTAAACCCGGTAAAACCAAGGTTCTCAGATCGCCATTCGTATATCGTTTCGGAGCCATAAGTGATGAAGCCCAGCTCTGTTCTCCAGGTCATAATTCGGGCGAATGCTAGCATTCACATTGTACACTTGCTGGAAAGCAGCCCCCACAGCATCCACTTTCTCCAGCGGATCTTCGATTATATAGAGGTCATCGTCCAATACGGCATCCTCTGGGTCTATGCCTGCCGTCAGGAGTACGTCTCTGTTCTCTGTCGTCCTCTGGAGCTTCAGACATGGAAGATCGTTTTGATCCTTTCTTCTAAAAATCTTATTAATTTTTGGGAACATACTTGGGTTGCTAGAGTTAACGGCACGAATTTTATTGTCCCAGAAAAAATTAATAGCCAACCTATAATTTTCTTTGATCAATTGGTTGATGTTTTTGATGGACGGCTTCAGTGTCCTAATCTCCAGATCTCGCGTATTAGTAAACCGTCTGTACAAGCGTTTTAGTCTTGTCAGTAGTCCACTTTTTTGTCTGTGAAGTGCGTGAATTGTCGCGTTACGGTACATGTCAGTTGCGTTACGTTCTTTGTATTTCGGTATTGTTCTGTTCATTGTTCGTAGAATCGTTTCGTCAATTTGTTCTAATTATCTGTCGATTTCAGTATTTGTAAGGTTCCTGTCATTTGGTGGGGCTATACCATTTGAACGTAATTCACTCAATAAGGCATTGAAGAAGCGTGGCCAGCGCACCTTACTTTAATTGTAAGTGTGCACAGGCACATACTCATCCAACTCCATAAGCTCGTTCGGAAGTTGTATAACGGCGGCGAATCCGCAGTGGTCACTGTCGTACTCGATTGTTCGTAAACAATTCCTTGGTCGTTGACCCAATGTGTCAGTAATTGTTAGTCTTGCATCTTTCAGCAATAGATCCAGATAGACACCGCTTCTTGGAAATGATGGCCTCTCTGTGGTTAGAAGATCGAGGCGATACTCAAGGTTGTATCGACCCATCCAATTATACAAATGGTTACCTCGAGGATTTTGTATTTGATTTTCCCAATCTATGTGTTTGGCGTTTAAATCGCCGGCTAATATGTAAAAGTTTTCTTCCGAGCTCAATCTTAAGCATTCAAAAAGCTTTTCAAACTCTGTTATAAACTGTGTGGGCTCAGGCGTTTCCGGTGCATAGGCAGCGATCGCATACATTCGCTTCCCCCTAACGAACGGCTTAACCCCGATAAAGTCGAGATCGTCATTCGCTTTTTGGCGGAGTTCACTTAAGACATTCTGTGGTTCCGTGCAGGAATCTATGCCCTTCAGAAGGACCGTTTGAAACTTTTCGGTCTTAGGGGTGAAACTAAACAATTGAGTAGTGGTTTCTTTTAGCAACGCTTTAATTTTTTTGTGCTGTTCCAGTGTGAAGCAATAGATAACATGCATATCGTTATTTAATCTTTTTATAGTAAAATATTGACCTATGGCCAACTTACACAGATTTATGGTATCCTGTAACTCCATTTTATAAGTATTTATGGGTGGCACCTTTTCTTTTTTCGTAATCGGCGGCTGTGGCTGCTGCTGCTGAGACTGTTGCTGTTGATTCTGCTGCTTTTGATTCTGCTACTACTGTTTTTGTTGCGGTTGTTTCTGGGCTTGTGTCTGCTGCTGTTGCTGTTGTTTTTGCCGTTGTTGTTTTGGCTGCTGCTGTGGCTGCTGTTTTTTGTAATTGTTCTTTTTGCTGTTGTTGTTCTTGTTCCTCTCATTCTTTTAGTTGTTTCGCTCGGCGCGCTTCTAGCTTGGCCTTAAGTTGACTTTTCAAACTTTGGATTTCTGCCTCCATTGTTTTAATTTGAGCGACCATTCTTTGTTCCTCGTCCTCCTCAGATGATGCCTCTGATGTGGAGAGGTTTACGAAGGCAGTACTATCGCCCGTCGCGAAGTGCCCTTCTCCTTCCTCAGACATATATTCAATACCCTCTTCGAGGGAAGTGTCTGGCTGGGTTTGTCTTTCTGCCTCTGACGTCTCGTTTATATCCGACGTATTCACCCCAGCTGGCAGCTTTGCTGAGGTGGCCGTAGATCTCCTCTTTACCAAATTTGGTGCGCACTTGATCTTCTTTCTGCGCTTCTGATTAGCATCGGATGATGTTGCCGTTGTTGTTATTGCTGTTGATGTTGTTGCTGCAGAATCCCTGCTTGTAAGTGGATGTTTCGATGTTCCCTCAGCTGATGCCATCGCTTGAATCATTGGCTCTAGGACACCTTTCGATGTCCCGTTGCTTAAACTCCTCCTCCTTTGATTGTTTTCCCAACCAATAAAGTTTTCCACTTCACGGTTGTGAAAAAAAGCTTGCAAACTTCTGATGCCCGGCTGGGAATCGAACTGGCCACACTCGGATTCTCGGTCGGCCACTCTACCACTGTGCTACTACACCACTTAAGAAATGTTGGTTTAATGTTAAACTTAAACTCAAACACGAAATTTAATTTGGATAAAAACTGGGAAGCCGAAAACGTGTTAACACTCCCACAGTACGAGGTCGACTGTGACTACGCATCACTCCACCGAGCCCACATGATCAGATCCAACAAAATGCAGGTTTTCTGTTTATCAATTACATTGAAATGACAAGCGCTTTTATTAGCCACACAAGTTTGTTGTTGTTCATTCGGGTTCTTTCTTATTTTCTCCTTAATCGATTAAAAGCCTTCTTATTATCTTATTAATTTGCTATCAATTCGCTTAAAACAAAATATAAGAAAGGCTTTCATCATTTTAACAAAAAAGAAAGCTATATGTAATCTTATACCCTATATATTAAAGTTTACCTATTCCCTGTGCTGAGGGCTTTCAATAGAGTTGCAAGCTAGTTTTTGGTCTTTCGACCGCCTTCCACTCATTCCCCAGTAACTATGTTTTTATTTATATTTCTTATTATTTTATCCATTGTATGTAATTTTTCATCAATATTAAGTTGTTATATTTAAGTATTTTTCTGTATATTTATGTAAATTCTAATAAATTATAATAATAATAATACTATTTTTAAACAAAGAGAACCCATTCCGAACGACAACTATGATAGGTATTTTTGAAAAAAAGTTAACAACTAATTTTTGAATTTTTTTTTACAACATATTTTATAGCATTTGGCAATGGAGATAATTTTAACATTAGCTGAGTCATTTGAAGTTGCATACCAGTTAGCTCTGAGAAATACACTGGTTGGTAAAAGTACACATAACTTAACAACGCCTAACTAAATTTTCAACATTTTTTTTAATTAACAATAAAAATAACAAAAGGTATATTTTATTACAATTTTGAATAATACCTCTGACTGTGGAAAATATTTGCGCGAAATTTTAAACATTTAACACCTACTATAAGTTTTGAATTGATAGTCGAATTTTCGATAATTTTAAATGCAAGAAAGTATGTTTTAACGTAAAAAAGGTCGTCTAACTTTAAAAACATATTCACATTAGTTATTTGACAAAGAAAACAGAAAAAAATATCCAAAATGAATGTTAGCTGTTAAAAAGTAACTAAGTAACTAACTAACACACTCAGTCCAGAAGAAAGGACCATTGTGATACCACAGTGGTTGGGTTTTTTGCCCCAAAATGTACTCCAGCTAAAAGATTCTCTGTCAACGTGAATGCCTCAAACACTCGCAGACAAGCCACACTATTCAGCTTAGTTATTAGATTACAACTCGTTGCTAAAACATTTTCCATTAAAAATTCGAGGAACCGCTTTGGTCTTTGTAGCTTTTATGCATCTTTTATTCTTAGTCCCATTTCACACAAGGAAACTGAGTTGCCGTCAACTGGGAGTTTGACGGCGAGAAGGACAAGAGTAAGGGGAATGCAAAAAATCTCCCCGGTCAACGATTTGAAGAGATTTTTTTGACGTTTTGCTTTGCATTCCAATTAGCCCAACAAAATCTTCCCAGTTTCGTCCTCAATTTCTTGGTGCCAGTTTCTTCGTGTAAAAGCTACAAGGCAATTAAGGGAAAACGTGTGTGAAAGGGGACTCATATATTTTAGTGTAGTTTGTCTTGTCTCTTCACATTTGTCCATATTTGTTGTTGTTCTTGTTGAACCTAAATTTGATAGGTACGTTACGTTGCGGAATCCACATTAGACGCGATTCATATAGAACTGGCTTATGGTGCTGGTGTGGTTAAGGTCTGTTACGGGCATGAAGTGCGTGTGATGAACTCAATTCACACAGAAATGATAGAGAATTTCAATTTCAATACACAAAGCAGAAAAAACACAAACAACAGATAAAAAACAATAAACAACTAGCTTACTTTTATTCACAGAAACAATCTTTGCTAAAATGGCTTTCATAAAGAATAAAAATAAATGAATTAAAAAAATACTATTTGCATTGCATTTTCATTTTATCTCGAATTGACATTTGAATGAGTGATTTCATTGTGGCGTGACGTTTACGTAGGCCACTAGAGTTTTCAATATGGCTTGGCAATGAAATGGCACACACATAACCTCGCCTATTCATATGAGTGTGTATTGTCTCATAAGAGAACATGTAAAACTACACAAAGTGGCAAATGTATGCACCACGCCAGAACCACAACAAAACCTTAAGCCAGTTTTATGTGAATTGGACATTCGTTAAAAAAGTTGTTTTAAGTGTTTTAAATCATGAAATAGTTAGGCAACAGCTGGTTTTATTCCTTAAACGAACAAATGTTTAAGATTTTGCGCTATTATTTTAAATTATTTAAAATTACTGTCAAAACGAAAAGTCAAGACCATCGAAATAACAATGATTATAAAACCTAGGCAATATACTATATAATATAACCATTTTTGATATCTCTTTAATCGGTGTATTTCAAACTTTAAATTTTATTAACGAGGTTTGCGACATTACTGTTCCTTTTTGATGGAACAAGGTACTTAGTAGATGCAAATCATAATATTTATCACAACTGTGAGTTCTGCCCGAAATATCTTTAACCCGAAATATTTTTGTTCGCCCGGAATTTTAAAAGATAATGCGAGTTTAGCCCGAATAAAATTGTACTTCAAATAAGAAATGACATTTCGAATAAACATATGTCAAAAAGGTCTGTGACTGGGATGGTATACTGAAGTTAAACAAAAAAAACCTAAGGAATAAAAAAAAGTCCCAAATATTTCCCTTTAACAATAGAATGGACTGGGCGTACATATTTGTGATCCCGTCGTTTTTTTTTTTTGTTGGACATGTACATAGAAGTGGCAAAATGTAATCTATTTGTTCCTTACTCGGCTTATGTCATGTGAAGTATGTTGTGTGAATATTGAATTAAAAGCAAAACATACTCAGAAAATAAATTTGTAAATTGACTTGAAAAATAAACCTAGCTGTAGTTCTACTCGGAAAATAAGTAAAAACATGAAAAATAAAGGGGAAATGTAAGAGGAGTGAACAATTTAAGCTACGTGTAGTGTGCGTTCAAACCAAGGAAATAAACAAATCTCAAGCAATTTTATTTCCCCGTGTGAAAAGCAGAGACAATTCTTAAGGAAAAGTAAAAATTGCCTGTGTAAAAAGGAACTTTGACCGTAGTCTATGAACAACCCCATTCTCTTATCATTTCCTTTCTATTGATGCAAAATGAATGCTCGAATTTAAAATTGAAAATGGAGAAAAAGGCAAACAAAATATGGTTTTCAAACATTAATTAATATTGCTCATAATTTTGATACTTTCTTAATTATACTTTGCACAAAACTATTTCATTGCTTGTGATAGCTGTGCAAGGGTACCATTCCTACGAAACTAAAAGAAAGGTTACGGTCGATGCGTTTTTTTGGGAATTGCTTACTGTACAACGTATATATTTTCAATAGAACACGGCTAATGAACAGTTAAATTCTCACTAGTCTGTTTTCAAATTTAATCAAAATTTTAATTCAATTGACACGCATTACAAAATATATAGTTTTAAAAATTTCGACTTCAGAAACAGTTTTACTTAACGAAACATTATTCTATGAAATCGATTTTTTACAAAAAAAAAATAATACATAAGAAAAAAAATTCGTATACCTTAACGACTTTCCCTACTGACATTGGCCGATTAATTTTCCATTTGAAATCTTTCGAACATGAAAAACTTCCCCCCGAAACTCATAATCATATAAAGAAGATCTGTCGTCATAAACATAAAAAATTGCAACAATAACAAAGTTGATTTCAAAGTCAAAAACATGTTGAATAAAACAAAAACTGATCGTTTGTTTATGTGTTTTAAAAGAAAATATGCAACTTGTTAAAAACCGACATTACTAAAACTAATTTCGTACATTTTTCTCGTTCATATGGAAACAATTTGATCCAATTTATTAGACCCGTTTCCGAGATACTGAAATTTAGTTAAAATCGTTTAAATATTATCCGAAAACACTACGCGATAAAAAGAGTACATAGGCTTGGAAGTGGGTGGATTTTCTTAAACTTTTTTTTTCATTTTTTTGCTAATAAAAACAAACTTTAAATGGATCGTTAAAGCTGTTTCCGATAAACCAAAAAATGCACAGAAGAACAAATTCTAAAAATGTCATCCAATAAATAGAGCCGTTTCCGAGAATGTATGATATAGTATAGAGGGCGTGGCATTTTTGTAAAAAAAAATAATGCAAATCGTTAAAACATGAAAACAGAAAGCTTCGCAAAATCTCTGTCAAAATATACAATCTTCTTGCTTGTTTTTAATTAACACAAACCAATTTAACACTGATTAAATAAAGCAGTATTTAACATATTTACTTAGAAATGAAAGAGAACCAAAAACTAAAACAAGGATTACAAATCGCACTCCATTAAGTAGGGTACACATTATCGAACATGGGTGACAGTTTTGCTCACGATCGATAATGTGTTCACTTGAATGATGGCATGACACGCATGAAGGACTGCTCATAACATTTTTTGATATTGCTTGTCAGCAACGTTGCAAATCATTCATCTAAATAACAACAAGTATTTTTGTTGTTAGTTAGTTCATTTTTGAATTTTTGTCAAAATGGAATAAAAAAAATAATATTTTGATGTGTTAATTGAAGATCTAGGATTGAAAATGAAAATTTTGTTTGGTTGACGGACAACAAAACTGATATATGTGTTACCCGAAACTTTTCACGCATGTTCGATATCCAACAAGAATGTCACGCAGGTTCGATAATGTGTTTCCTACTATATGAGCAGTCTAAGGTCTCAGCTATGATGTTGTATTAAGATCTTAGTCCTTGGCATAGACCGCAGGATTATAGAAACAATTTATGTGTAACTCAGTCGAAAATTAGCTACATGAAAAAAACCTCTTTAATGCACTTTAAAGTAGAGACGAAACAACCATATTGAACAAATACAAACTTTCCTTACTACCTGTGAAAACTTGAAGTCACTTAGGTATATGTTGATTGAACGCACCCATTATAAAGAGAAATTAATATGGTTTTCCATTGGTGCAAGGAATTGATTAATTAAATTAATAATAATTGAGTAATTGATAATTAATAATCCTTCCATTGGGCATACAAAATGAATTTTGTTTGATTCTGAATCAAATTCGCAGATTCGTATTTTTTGGTGAATCTACCTGCTAAACAAAATCAATTCAAATCGCGTTTCATTCGCCACATGAAAGGCATTAAATACCGTATTCTGTATTTACCAATGGAAAACCCAAGTGATCGCTACTCTGCTATTCATCTGCTTTACTTTAGAATGAGTTTTGTTGGTTGCATATTACCGGGTTGAGTTATAGCGAGAAATTTAAATGTTAAAGAAGCTCTTTAAATATAATTTTTAAAAAAATATATTACTTGTTTGATGTAAGCTTTCGATGTAGTTAAAAATTACAAAACAAAATAAAAAAATTAAAATTCTTAAAACATTCTTAAACTAAACAAATTAACGAACAAATTAAAATTAATTAATAATCTATCAGTTAGTTCGGTTTCTAAAACTTGACACATTTTATTTACTCATAATGTCCGATTAAATATATTCAATTGAATATGTAGGTTTTATTAACGAAAGATTTAGTTTAAGCATAGACATTAATAAGTTATATAAATCTATACTAAATGGATGTGAAATTAAAGTGAAATATGAAATATATAATATATTATGTTGATATTGAAAATAAATCTAACTACAAAATTTTGTTTATAGTATAAAAATTATACAATTAAATATCAAAATATCTATCGGTGATATGTACACATATGTACTTGATACTTTGTTAATTATTTCTTAAAATTCAAAGAAATACATTTAAATAGATTCCTATTTAAGTTATAAGTGAACAAAACGAATACATTATTATGATACTCTGTATATTTGGTTGTTATATTGTTGTTAGTAAAAAACATAAATTTTAAAATGGCAAATATTTGATTTAGCCTTCATGTATACTTAGCAAAATAAAAAAAATTGATAAAAAAATTTTTTTTTTACAAAATTTAGTAAAATTTGTCTGTAATTTGAGGCTCTCCTTAAAAAAAATCGTGTTTAATATTCCCGAAGAAAATTGGAAGAAAAAAGCGAGTTACCGACCACTCATTTTACACCTTAAATGTAATAACAACTAATTTTCTTCGGGTATAGTGCAGAGAATTTATAAATTGAGTTTGATATCTGCTTGGAGTTGCTGCAGAGTTTCACCACTTTTAAGGACTCTGGTATTGAGTTGGACTCGGAAAACTTCTTGCATACGGCCATCTCTAAAGCATTTTTCCATGGCTTGCTATTCTTATCTACTGGTATAGTTTGCAAGAGTTCAACAGCAAAATCTCTTAGCGCAAGTCTCAGCGATAATCGATTGTGCAGGAAGTTTACATATCGAAGGTTCTTGATGTCATTTCTCTTTTACAAGTAGCCAGAATTTTCTCGAAACTTTATTTTTGGCACTTTGTCCAATTCTTTCGTTACTCGTATATTCTCCATTTTGTCTTCCAAGTTCTCAAGCTGTGCTTCTACTTTCAAAAATTAGGGGTATTCACGATCCGATGTAACTAAAAGGTGTAAGATTGCGAAATTTTATTTTTTTCTGTAATTCGGGAACGCACCTTTTCTATTCTATTGCAGCTCTAGAGTAAAAATCCAAAATCAGTTTGAACACAAACATTTCTAACAGAAAATAACAGCTGCCAAACTGTCAACGACACCGGGCATATTTTGCACTATTGTATTTTTCTGTTGCAATAGGGTTAGGGTATAGCAAAAGTGCAAAAGTGTTGTAAAAACTTAATCAGTGTAAGTTATTGTTGTGGTGCAAAAAAAGTTGCACTCTTGCATTTTTTCAATGATACTAGACCAGTTGCACCGGATAGTGAATACCCCTATTGCTTTTCGCCTTCCACACGTTCGTCAAAAGCAAACTTTGTTCTCGAATCTATCTAGATCACATTCGATTAGTTTTCTCCGAACTACTAACAGGTTCGTTTGTGCATTGTGTTGGTCCTCAAATCGTTCAAGATTATTTTGTTCGTTCTTTTGTTCATCGCGTTGTTTCTCAAATCGTTTGAGAAGATTTCATTGTTCTTCGAATCTTTCTTTTGTTCATCAAATTTGGCGAGCATAACAGCCATCATATTTGAGAAGTCAAAACCTACTTGTTCTTTCGACATTGTAATGACGAATGAAATGTATCTGGATTCTTATTCTTTTTGCCTTAACTGTTCTTACAACCGTAAGCTAATTTTTCAATTCAGCAGTGGGAACACCTCGTTTGTTTAGTTCTGCCTTAATTTTAATCAAATTAACATCTTTCAACGGAGTCTTGCCCATTTTGTCTTATTTGGCACACGGGCTTGCGATCTACCATTAAATTTACTTCATTGTTCGATTTATTTTAAAGTTGTAATCTTTTCATAGGGGCCAGTAAAGCGATTAGGAAAAGGCATCATGAAAATTTGAAACATTATGAAAGTGAATAGATTTTCCTGATGGTCGTTTATAGCAAAAAAGAAAATAATGTCAGTTGGCGACTCAACTCAATAACTGTATCACCAACGAACTATCTGTCGTTAAATATCAGGGCTTTTGTTTTTGTATTGGCTGGGCAGTTCATGTCTTGACATTTCATTTAAGCAATAGAGACAAAAAATAATGAGATAAAATGTCATCAGCACACAAAAAGAGGAAAAAAAACAGTCGTCAAATATTAGGTTGGGCATCAATGTCAAAACGAAATCGAAGAGAGAACTCGATGACATCCCAACAGAACAAGAAACAACTCGACTCATATCGCGATGAGTATTCTGAAAGAATTTAGTGGTTCTTACAGCCCTATTCTCCCGTTGTGATGCTCACAGGTCACAACTTTTTGTGAGGTTTCTTATGCGCTCACAATTTCGTATTCTATTGAGACCCTCATAAGAAACCTCACTAGAAAACTCACCACCGGAAGGTGAATTTTTTTACTGATGCCGGCCAGCTGATTTGTCAAACCAAACATATCAAAACAATCTGCAAACTAGAAAAGTGATGAATTACTTAAAATTTGTTTGAAAACATCTGCAATAATAGCCACGTCTTATTATGCTCAATGACCCATATAGTTCACCCCGTGAAAATAAAACGATCTGGGTTATGAACATTTTTTACTTTGCATGGTTGGCAACTGTGATTACCTTTTGACATTTCATTTTTTTTTTGTTAACACTAAATAAATGATTTACTGCAGTGCTCGGAAGTTGTCCTTTCTTGTTTTATTTAAGTTAAATAAATATAAAATAATAAATTATAACAAAAAAATAAAGTGCACTACTATCTAGATATTCTACAGCAATCCATCGATTTCCGAACAATACTAAATCGTACCCCGGTGAATATGATGTCGTTAGATTAAATAGAATCTAATTTCAGTTAAATGGTGAATAAAAGAAGGGAAAGAAGAACTGACAGTTTTGTTTAGGCCAGTCCAATGGAAAATCTTATTCAAAAATGCTAATACTTATTGACAAATCACATGTACTCAGAATCCCCATCATCGAAAAAAAAAAATCAATAAAAATTGTCTTCAAATAATTAGAACATGAATTTTTTTGCATTTGTGTCAAAGCGGAGTTGCCAGTTGTTTATAAAAGAAATCAATTAAAGCTCCCCCATACTATGGCGAAACTTCGGGGTGCAAACACACTGACCCAGTAGGAAATTCACACCTTAATAAAAAATGCCTTGGTGACAGCGGTCATATAGGAGAGATTATCATTGATTTCACTCATGAAACGTAATGCAGTCGGTCACCAGTTTGCCATTTAAGTAGCATGTTGTGATTAGCTCAAGTAAAAGAATAGACAAGAAAAAAAAATTTTATGAATACACAATCCTTTTTCATATGCATGAATTCAATGTAAAATCGGACGCGAAGATTTCCTCCATAAAAAGATTTTTGACCTGCTAAAAAATAAATGATGCTAAAATGAAACCTTTTACTATTTTTACTGCAGTCTTTTATCTCATCTTTAAATTGCATAAAAAAACTATTATAACCCTAGGCCTCACTAGGCGTTAAGAGTCAAAGAGTCAAAATGCTGGTTTGCCAAACCTTACGGCCTACCCCTTCGGGTAGAGGAAGAAAAAAAATATATCCGAGGTAAGGCATGCCTGTCGTAAGAGGCGACTAAAATCCAACCTCCGTATACTGAGAGTGAACATACACATAAATATGAAATGAGTAAAACAAATATATACATTACCCCAGGTGGAAATGTAGTTCACTGGAAAATCAACCCTCTTCGGAGGTCGGCTCTACGCATTCTGGGGAGAGCCAATTATTTCATTTAATAAATCCCTTCTGAAAAAAAGCAGGGGCGAAAAATTTCATTTATGAGACTGATGAAAAAGAACTAGCTCGCGAAACAGATAAGTCCTCAAACAAAAGGCAGAGTAAAAGGCGCAATGTTGGATCCTCACCTGATGGCGCCTATTTTTCTGAAAAAATAGCATCACCAAAAGATGCCAATAATAAAGAAAAACCGATTAAAATTAGGCCTCCGCCACCCAACTAATGTTGTCGGCATTGCGGAGTATAACCGGTTGTAAACTATCTTAAAGTCGGTAACACCATCAGACTTTAAAGTTATTTCACTTAATAACAACAAATAGAGAGTTTGCGTGAAAGATCCTGAAAGTTATTGTCTCCTGTCGCGAAAACTAAACGAAAAAAAATGTAGAATGGTACACTTATGAGAATAAGTCGGTAAGACCTTTACGTGTTGTAGCGAGAGGCTTGCACCCATCTTGTGCAAAAGACGATATTATTAACAATCTAAGGAGCAACTATAAGATCTTAGATGCTGTGAACATCGTCAAAAGAGAAACACAAACAAAATATAGCGAACAAATGTGGTACAGCGTGGTCTTCCGCTATTTATTCTTATTTTGATAAGGCAGAGAAAATAGCCGATATTTACACAATTAAAACAATCCTCAATATTGTTCAAGAAAGAGTTCAAGACTGATTCCGCAGTGTGAACGCTGTCAAGAATTCAATCACACACAAACTTATTGCCAAAAAGAACCTAGGTGTGTAAAGTGCACCGGAAATCATCTTACTTAAGACTGCACCTCAGATAGCAAAAGTGCAGCAACGTGCATAAATTGTAATAAAAGTCATCCGGCCAACTATAGAGGCTGCGAAGTAGCAAAATAATTACAAAAACGGCGATCAAACTTTACGCAGTCACAAAGAAAACCACAAAGCTAATTAGAAAAGCAAGTTCTTAAGACCCCTAGAGGTTAAATACCCAAAGGAACAGAGACGCTAGATCAATCAACACAACCAAAGGAAACAACAAAGAAAGGTAGTGTAAACACATATGCCCAAATAACGGCTAAAAACATACCTTTACAAAAAGATACTGCTGGTGATCCACTCACGAACGTCTTAGACATAATCCTTTCGAAAATTGAGGAACAATGTGGTACAAATAAACTTATATTTGATAGGCTAACTAAAATCGAAAACAGTGTTCGGCCAAAATGCCATACAAAAAGAAAAACATGATGGGAAAGCTCAAAATAACTACTTGGAATGCCAACGGATTATGGCAAAAACTTGGAGAACAAGAAATGCTTATGCATGATAAAGATATTGATATTTGTTTGATATCGGAAACTGATGTCAAGAAACAAGCAAATAGTAAGATCAATGGATTTTAAGAATACCACACAACTCATCCGTCGAACAAAGCAAGAGGTGAGGCGTCTTAATTTATAAAAGAATGTATCAAACACGATAGGCCCGAAAATAGAGGCTGAATCAATGCAATTAATCGATGTACAGGTTAGATCTAGGAATGTTGAAATTGTAAAATGAAAAGAATGAATTTATGAACGTGCTAAAGTTACTTAAAAAAATTTGGTGTTGACTTTAATGCGAAGCCACAGATTTTGAGGATTTAGAGGTATTTCTCAAGAGGGTCGACGATGCGGGAATTGAAAATAATTGCGATTTTCATTCGTCTGGCAACCTGACTTACTGGCAGACTGATATATCGAAAATACCTGACCTTATTGATTTTTTTGTGGTCAAAGGAAAACCGTCAAATAAAATTAGCATAACAGAAAGCTTTGATCTTTTCTCAGATCATTCTGCTGTTATTCTCACTTTGAGCGAAAATCTTGTTAAAAATGGAATACCACCCACGCTAACCAATGGGACAACCAACTGGGAAGGTTTGAAGAAAGACATAGAGGATAACGTTGAATTAAGGGTATCACTACAAACGCCTCTCTAACTTGAAGACGCAGTAGATAACTTCGTCAATATCGTACAACTAGCCGCATGGAACAACATCCCGTACTAAAGAGAAATGCCGTGCTTTAAAACCCTAAAATATCCGCAGGAAATAAAAGATTTAGTAAAAGAGAAACGAAAAGCACGTAAGCCATGGCAACAAACTCGAGCTCCTCAACACAAGGTAAATTTAAATCGCTTGGGTAATTTACTAAAAAAGACGATAGAAGAATTCAAAAATTCTGAAGTTGGAAATTATCCTAAAAGCTTGACAGCTGAAAAAAAAATCCAATTACTCACTCTGGAAAGCTGTTAAAGTAACGAAGAAACCAAAGTTCCCAGCACCTCCGATTAAGAATGATCAAAACGAATGGGCAAAAAGCGACAAGAAGAAAGCAAAAGTTTTCGCGGATTACCTGGAGAACACATTTAAACCTTTTGATGGGCAAAGACTGAACGAAAATTTAAATAATAACTTACTCAAGCGAAAATTACAGCACAAGAAATGTTACGATGTTTGCCAAATTAAGTAGAGAAAAAAGAAAGCTTGAGTATAAAAAAGCTCCGGGATATGACTTACGAGTAATTACGGCCGAAGTTGTCAAAATGCTTCCTCGCAAAGGGTTACTTAATCTTCTTTATATAATAAATGCCACTCTAAGGCTAAAGTAAGTTCCGAGCCAACGGAAGTTATAATGGTTCTCAAACCAGTAAAACCATCCGATGATATAAGATCTCCAAGGAGATCTCGAGATTCCCACGGTTTGCGATGAAATAAAAAATTTTGCCCGAAATTATAGAAAACGGATATTACTACACTGTAATAGTACTATAAACTAAATTATCGATGAGAGGAATTTAGTACGCCACGTCTCAGTAAAGTCAGTTATCAATATACTTTCTGAAGCTCGCGAGGGTTTCAAGATATGTTGCTTTAATGCTCGTAGCCTTAACATGGACAAGCTTGATTTTATGAAGTATGTGTTCGTCTCTTCAGGGGTGGATGTCATATGTGTTACAGACACATGGGTCAAACCAGATATACCTAGTAGTACATATGAAATCAACAACTACAATTTAATACGAAACGATAGTCACCGATACAATTGGGGGTGGGGTTGCGGTATACTGCAATGCATCACTCAGTAATAGGGTTTTGGTAAAGTCTGTGAATGGTGGAGTTGAATTTCTCGTTATTGAGGTGACGAATGGTAATACAAAGGCCATTGTTGGTGTTTGCTACAATCCCAACAGAAGTATTTCGCCAGAACCTTTTTTTTCTGCTCTTCAGGAATTCTCTGCCACTTATGAACATATCATTATTTGTGGTGATTTCAATGCCGATCTTTTGTTATCCGATAGTCGCGCCAATCAACTCAGGGATGAAATCGCAACAAACGGACTTTATGTTTCGAATTCGTATGCCACCCGCTTTGCCCCTAGTTCTACTCCGAGTCTTCTTGACCTTATGATTGTTTCTGATCTTTCAAATGTTATCTTGCTGGACCAATTATCATTAGATGGAATATCTGACCATGACCTAATTTTCTGCACATATAACATTGACTTCTCACGTTCTTATACACCATTGTCCTTTCAGTTCAGAGACCTTAAGTCTATTAATAACGTTGTACTTCAGGCTGATGCAATCATCTTTCCCTGGCATATGTGTTACAGTTTCTCAAATTCACATGATAAAGTTGATTATTTTCAATCATTAGTTCTTGAATTATTTGAAAAACACGTTCCTCTCAAATCTGTCTCAGTACGTAACAAAAACTGTCCTTGGTTTACCTCTGAGGTGCACAGGTCAATCAAGAATAGAAAAAGATCATACTCTAGGTGGAAGCTAAACCCCACCGCGACCAATTGGGAATTATTTTGCCGTTTTCGTAATGATGCAACGTTTGTAACTCGCAGAGCCAAAAAAAATTTTTGTATGTCAAAGTTGGATACAAGCCAGTCATCACGAAAGCTTTGGAGTAATCTTCGTTCGATTGGAATTGGAAAAAAAGAAAATATTCAAAATTTCCCTGATCCCAATGAACTTAATGAGACTTTTGTTTTGAGAGACTTTCAACCAACCAACTTTTTGCCTAACAGTGATATCCTATGTGAACCGTCAGCCGTATTTGAATTTCAAGTTGTATCTGAATATGATGTCCTTGAAAGCATTCGCTCAATCAAATCTAATGCTTATAGTGAAGATGGAGTGCCAATTAGTTTTTTAAAATTGATTTTGCCACATGTTACCCGTACTCTAACTCACTTAATTAATTTTTGCATAACCTCATCATCTTTTCCTGATAGTTGGAAAAGAGCTAAAGTCATTCCCGTAGTCAAAAAATCAAATGCTAGCTCTTGTTTAGACTTTCGTCCTATAAGTATCCTTCCTTGTGTGTCAAAAGTCTTTGAAAAAATTCTTGCCTCACAAATATCTGATCACCTTACTACAGGTAATTTGCTGTCACCACTCCATTCAGGTTTTCGTGCACATCCCAGCTGTCAAACTGCTATGATTAAGGTACTTGATGACATTAGGATACAATATGATCTAGACAAGGTTACTATTCTCTGTCTACTAGATTTCTCAAAGGCCTTTGACAGAGTAAACCATGATATACTTTGTCAAAAGTTAAAGTACTACTTTGGGTTTCATGAGAGAGCTGTCCGTCTCGTTCGAAATTATCTCTGTAACCGTACTCAAAGAGTAAATTTTGGTCAGCTACAATCCGAGTATTTAAATCTGCAAATGGGTGTACCACAAGGATCTATTTTGGGGCCCATATTGTTTTGCATTTACATAAATGATATAACAAAAGTTTGCTCCAACGTGCTGTTACATCTTTATGCTGATGATGTGCAAATTTATATATCTCGTCCAATAGGCTTGCAAGAAGATTTGGTATGTAGATTAAACGAAGATCTTACAGAAATATATAATTGGTCACTCCAAAATGGTCTTGCACTCAATCCGTCAAAGTCGCAACTTATTTCTATATCAAGAAATCATGTTGATACCGCACTTCTTCCCCCTATCTTTCTCACCAAATCTCAGCTTCTGTTTGTGGATACTGTTACGGGTTTGGGTATTAAAATAAGTAAATCACTTTCAGCCCAAAAGCACATACATTTCACTATAGGAAGAATTTACACTGGGTTGCGTAAACTTTGGCTATTTTCTACCATAACTCCAGTTGGTAATACCGTATACTGCAAACCTGATTCCCATTCGCAGCACAAACTCCTTGTCGCCTTTAATGACATGGTTAGATATGTATATGGACTTCGGAGATACGAGCACATATCACACTATCATCGGCTTGTCCTTCGATGTTCCCTTCAGCAATATCTTGATGCCAGGTGATGTACGTTTCTGCACAAAATTATCCACAATAAATTACCCTTATACATTTTTGAAAAACTAACATTCGCTCAATCCCATAGAACCTTAAACCTCTTGCTTCCAACTTTTAACTACTTGAACTCTTCGCGGCTCTTTATTATATATGCAACTAAGCTATGGAATTCTCTTCCCTTACATATTAAAAGAATAATAAATGCTGGAAACTTCAAAAATGCGATCTCTTCTGAATTTAGTTAAACCTCTTCACAGTATTATTTATATATAGTAATTAACAAAGGAAATTAAACAGGTTTTTATTTATGTAATATTAATATGTGCCATGTATTATATATCTATGTATATTATGTTATTATTTCTTAGATTAAATATAGTTGAATAATTGTTGCTTACTATCCAAATGTTAGTACTATAAAAGACTAAGTCTTACTTGTACATACAAAATTGAATTGAATTGAATTGAATATCAAAAAAAAATAAATCTATTCCTGGTACGCCTTAGTCCTGGCACTAACTCTGACGAGCTAGTGAAAATTAAATTCCTTTTCAATACCAGAGTCTTTTGGGAGAAACCTAAGGGAAACAGTGGTGTACTGCAATGTCGAAGATGCCAGCAATTTGGGCATTTGGCGAAAAATTGTGCAAACAGATACAACTGTGTAAAATGTATTTCAAATCATGAACCAGGTTGCTGCCCCACCATCTTGGCTGAAGGCAGTAAAACAGTTTGTATCAACTGTGGTGGAAATCACACAGCGAACTACAGGGGCTGTGAGGCCTACAAGGAGTACTACTTACGTAGGAAAAACATCTTGCGCGAGGCAACTGAAAGAAAAAATAATAATCAATTGCTCTCTAAAATGATTTCGCAAGGGAATTTGCGAACTCAAGGTGTATCGTATGCGGAGATTGCCTCCAATAACAAACGAACTCCATTTTATGAGGGGCCCACAGCTCCCCCTGTAAATATTCCGAATTCCAATGCCAATTCAGTAAGCCAATTTTATAAATCTCTCTGAAGACCTCTTCGGTCGTAGTATGAACTCCCTTGTGGACAAAATCGAAACATTCATGAGCAACATGAGCAAATACTCTTCCATTACCCAGAAAAGGCTGGCTTACCTAGACCTTCTAAACCAACTCCTAGTCAGCTCCAATTAACATGATCCTAAAATTTATCCAATTCAACATTACGTCCCTAATAAACCATGCAAGAAGAATAGAACTCCAGAAGTTACTCCTTGCAAACAACGTTTTGGGTGCATTTATTCAAGAAACACACCTAAACTCCAATCATAAGACGTTTCTGGATTCCTATAACATCTTAAGAAACGATCAAGCTCAGGGAGTTGCAATCATCTTAAAGAAATACATCCAATATGAAATTTTAAACTGGGACTCACCGAATATCCCCTGTATCTTCGTAAACATTACCATTAACATTAATAATACCCCTAAAAAATTCCTTTTAGGGTCCATATATTTTCCCTCTAATTGCAGCCCTACCATTCTAACAAATGAACTGTCGAAAATCAATAACCTAGCTAGCACCTATGAGGGAGCTATACTAGGAGGTGACTTGAATGCCAGGAGCCCCAACTGGGGAGATATTACTTGGAACCAAAACGGGAAGACCATGGCGTGAATTGGCTTACAACTCTTCTTCCTTCCCTCTCGAATTTCGCTTCACCGACTCCTTCCTTTCCCAGACGCAACTCGTTCCTTGACCACTTCATGATTTCAAACCACTTAGTCAATACGATCAATGTGAATTTCACTATAGAATGCCTTCCCACCCTTACAGAACATTGCCAAGTCCTTTTAAAACTTCAACTGAACAATTTTCAAATTCATTTTACAAGCCTTACTTATCTCATTTCATACAAGGATACCAACTGTGAAGATTTTTGGGAATATCTTGATCTAGCACTGTCCGCACGTCTCCCACCTCACGAAGTTTGCCTTACTAATTCGGAGATTGATGCATATCCCCCAATTTAACGAAATACTCATTGACTCTCTAGGGAGACACTTCTCAAAACGTCCATCCACTTTTAAAAGATATAATAATCTTCCCAAAGAGATTGAGAACCTCTTCAAAATCAAACACATCTGGCAAAGACGACTAAAACACATTTACCACAACACCTTTAATAGATTCAACCCGCAGTACAAAGAGCTGTCCAATAGAGTATCACTACTAAACAAAATTATCCAAGACAAAGTGAAAATCTGGATTAACAAGCAGCTCCACACACGCATGTCAAAAATTAAGGCTGGGCCGAAAGCCTTTAAAGAAGCGTTCAAACTAATGGGGAAAAAAAGAAATTCTCGTGCAAGAAAATCATAGTCAATAACACCACCATTACTAACGAACAAAGTATTGTTTCAGCATTTGAAGACTACTACAAAGACACCTTACTCGAGAGAGTCCCTTCCTTTGATCCCAAGACTACCACTAGAGCACTGGCCTCAATAAACCAAATACAGAGTCAAAAGCCAAACATTATCTTTCGTTTTGACCTGAACAATACAGCCCTTAGACCAGATGCCACACAGATCTTCACCAACCCCGAAGAAGTCACGAATATCATCAAACTATTAAAGCCGAGTAAATCCTGCGGACAGGACGGGATCTCGAATTTCGCTCTAAAAAAACTCACCCCCCCCTAGGAAAGAGCTTCCTTACCATTATTTATAACAACTGTATCAATAACGGGTACTTCCCGCACCCCTGGAAAATTGCCAAGATTTTAATGATACTCAAAAAAAGGAATTCTTTTGAACTCAGAAACTTTCGTCCCATCTCACTTCTTTCCAAGACTGCTAAACTACTGGAACGTATCATCTTAAACAACCTATCCAGTCCTTCAAACATTCCTATTGAGCCCATCCCTGACTTCCAGTTTGGATTTAAGAAAGGCCATTCAACCGTTCATGCACTTCTCAAATTCCATAATGACATCTCCATGAACCTTAGGGATAAGAAATGTACTATTGCATTCTCCTTAGACGTTGAAAAAGCCTTCGACAGCGTCTGGAGAGACGGCCTCCTTTTTAAAATCGCAGCGTTAGATTTTCCTCCACACCTCATCAACCTAATCGATAGCTTCTTGAAAAATAGAAAATTTTATATACAGATTCAAGGCACGAAATCGAATATCAATTCTTGTGACAGCGGGGTCCCTCAGGGCTCTATCCTGGGTCCTCACTTATATAACCTCTTCATGCACGACTTTTCACACGAACGTCTAGAAAATAACGTCAATTCTACTTCTCTTCTATACGCGGACGACACAATAGCTTATGCCAGTCATACCTCCCCAACAACGGCCCTTAGGTTCCTAGAAAAACACCTTCAGGTCATATACAATTATTATAGCTCCTGGGGCATTAACATCAATCCCCTGAAAACAGAATTAATCTACTTTAGGAATGCCAGCGGCAAAGGTCCCTATGGCGCAACAAAAGAAAGCAAGCAACTCACGCTGATATTAAATGGCTCAATAATCAAAGTAAGAAAAGATATCAAATACCTCGAGGTCTTATTTACTAACCTATTTAAATTTAACAACCATGCTAAACATTCGCTATCGAAATCTCAGATAACAGCAAACGCCCTTATGCCGTTCTTTAAACAACATTCTATACCCATGAAGACTAAACTCCTTTTTTACAAAACCTTAATTCGTCCTATCCTCCTTTATGAATTTCCTATCTGGTTCACAATATAACCTACGGTCTCCGCAGACATGGCTAAATTCGAAAGGAAAATCCGACGACTATGCTGTGACAAAAACTATGAATCACTACACAAACGTTACTCCAACAACTTCATTCACACTGAAACTAACACCATTCGGCTTATTAACTATGCGATATCCCTTATGAAGAAAACTATTGCAAATCTCAGACAGGCAGATAACTCTCTAATTGATGAAATTCTAGCTACAACCCCGGTAAGTTCCTGGGAGTCAGAATGTTACCCACTATCACTGGGAGTCTCCCTGATTAGTATTCCATTAGCTCCCGACGCATCTCTACCTACATTCTACGTAAAAGCTATACAAGGACATAATCGTGGCTAAAATCCACCCCTCGTAAGTAACTCCGGTAAACTTGAAAAATAAGCATAATTTTTAACAAATTTCTTACACATACATATTATCCATAAATGAAAATTTTGACATATTGAGTGGACAAAACTTTCCCCTAATATTAACTATTCTAACTATCTCATCAAACCTGTATGTGAATGTAGACAAATAAACGTATCCAAAGCCTTAATTAATATAAGAAACAATCTAAAATAAATGTAAATTTAAAATTATACATAAACTTATTAACTGTTCTCAATGTCTCCGTAAAGTCAAACTGACCGCTATTTTATACATACTACAGACTTGCATGTAGGCTTCACCTACCAGAGAATCCTATTCTCTTATCTTACTTTTACCAAGATTATCAACATTCAACTTTAACAAAAATGCTATAAGTTAAACAAAAATTCGATCATTATACATTATCCATAAGATTTTAATATATATAGGTCCGTAAACCCTTCGATAACCAACGTATAATTTAAATTTTACGAATATTGTGTCCAAAAGACAGCTGCGAAATGCAGTTATGTGTGCGACCCCTATTTTATATAAGAAATTTACTTGCTACTGTTGACTTGTTTTGTTTGTTTTAATTGTTTGTGTTGTTATAGTTTTTAATATCAAATTAAATTAAATTGTAGAATAAAAAATGATAATATACTAACACGTTGAGGAGAACAGGAATTTGTTCTTAGAAATAAAAGATTTAAATATATATTTCAAATTGAATAATTTTGCCATTAACGGGCATTTAGCATGATGAACCCGAAGAAAGAAAGGGCAAGTTTTTTTATATAGAGCCATTTTTCTCTACCAGCTGAACTTTCGACATGGTCCTTTTCGAGCCGGATAGAATCAATGTACCTTTGGTCCTATGCGGATGGTGAGAGTTCAAGCGGCAGCAATGTCTTATTTTATTGGGTTTAAATCAATAGACGTAATTGGTAAGATGTGTATTGCTTGCAAGATCTTGCATGCCGTGTATAAAGAGTACTTAATGGCAGGATTTTGATCTTTATTTTGTTCTTAAATGGTTAAATTTATATGCAGTTTTCTTTTGTATACCACAATATATTATGAAAATTTAATTTTTGTGGAGACTAAAGCGACAAAGTCGAGGGGTGGATAATGAAGTTTGTTTTCACCAAAGAAGAGTTCGATGGAATTATTCCGAAGACAGAAGTTGGTTGTCAAGTCGACAAGAGCTGGAAAAGCAGGTATGTGAATACAAGTGTATGCAGAATGGGTTATGAGCCGCAATTGGCGCGGCTATAACTATAATACAGTGAGGATTATGAGTCACAATATGCGTGGCTATAATCAAATCCAGAGTTGTTTGTGGGTCACAATTGGCGTGATCACAAAAATTATGCTGAGTGGATTATGGGTCACAATTGGCGTGGCCATATCCATAATGAAACAAGGATTATGAGTCACAATATGCGTGGCTATAATCAAATCCAGAGTTGTTTGTGGGTCACAATTGGCGTGATCACAAAAATTATGTTGAGTGGATTATGGGTCACAATTGGCGTGGCCATAACCATAATGAAACAAGGGTTATGAGTCACAAAAGGCGTGATTATAACCATTATGATTGTGGGTCACAATTGGCGTGATCGCAATCATATGTGGAATGGTTTGTGGGTCACAATATGCGTGACTACAAACATTATTGGCCATAATAAATGAAGACTAATGGCAGTTTTATATCACAGGAAAAATAGACAGCGTTTGGAGCCAGTATATGCTGGGCCATGGGCTCCCTTATCTGAATCAGGAAAGAGCCAGAATGAAGACAATGCAGGATCCATGTTAGATCTACAAAATGGTCATACTAAACAAACAAAATTGAACAGGTCATCTACCAGCATTGAAAATGATTCATGCAACTGTTGTGAAATAAGATTCTCTGCACTTAGTCGAATACTGGATTTTGCAAAGCAAGCCGGGTTCTTAGAAGCTGGAAGCTGGAGATACTTGATAACTGCTGGAAGGAGTACAACAACGCGTTTTATCAATCGCTGTCAAAAGGAAACATGGCTAGTAGTTCGTCTTCATATCTGGAGAAGGGTGAAGAAGTTTATTTTACTGCTAAGGCAACTTTGCGATCGCGATTGGCTATATTGGTGCCGCAAGTAGTAGAGCAGATAAGTCCGTCAGACAATGTGTTGCGAATTCAGTGGAGCGATATGCCAAGTGTGTTTAAATTGCCGACATTTGATGGAGATTTCGCCAAGTGGACACCTTTTCGCGATTAATTTATTGAAGAGGTTCACAATAATACAAATTTATCAAATGCGCAACGCTTAATGAAGTTATTGGCTGCCTTGGAAGGCTCTGCTAAACGTGCAGTTGGTGAATGGTCAGTTGCCAGTGATGAAAATTATCTGTTGGCATGGTCTTCATTCCGACAACAGTTTGACAACAACCACCAAACTATTAGACCTCACATGCTAGAAATAGGTGCATTGCTTCCAATACGTCAGCAATCTTTTGAAGATGTAAGGGAGATTTTGGACACTGTACAGGTGAATCGTCGGCATTTGTTGTCATTGTTGTCATCAGAGCAGTTGGTTGACTACCAACTCATGCATCAAATCGAACGGCTGTTGGATACAGAGGGAGGACGTGAATGGGAAATGCGTCACCGAACAAATGAGCTACCCACATTGACGGAGATGTTTGCATTTTTGGAACAGCGTGTAAATTGTCTTGCCAGTTTGGAAATTGGAGCCAGTAATCCTAGAATAGTAGTATCTAGCTCGCAAGAAGATCCGCGCAGCATTCTGAAATCGTCGGTAAACAGAACGCACCGTATAATAAGCCAATCACAATCGAAGTCAATAAATAACCATGGTCCACGGGCAGTGACACAATTATTTGACAGCAATCGTTCGAATGACAATCACAAGTGCTTCAAATGCGATTTTTCTAGCCATGCACTGTTTCATTGTGATCAGTTTAAGGCAATGTCAATCAACGAAAGGCGGGAATTCGTGCAGAAGAAGCGGTTATGTGAATCATGTTTTAGCCCAAACCATTTGGCAAAAAGCTGTCCTCGAGAGTCGTGTCCCCGATGTCCAGGACAGAGGCATAATAGCATAATATGTCCAGTTAATAATCAATCAAAATCAGAAGGTTCGATCATTCGGACAAATACCTTTTCAAAAACACAATAGCAACCAACACCTACGGTTGGATACAATGATCTCAGCATATTTAACTACTCTGCTTCCAAATCATTGTTAACAAAACATTATCACGACGAAGACCCTAAAATAAGTTTGGCTTTGCTGGCAACAGCGCAAGTGTGTTTGAGAGTCGGTCCATTTACAACAAAGACGATCCGAGCAATGTGCGATTCTGGTTCGCAAGTTAATCTCTTTGCTAGGTCAGTGGTACAGACTGAGCTTCTTCCAACGACACAGTGGAGAATACGTATCGCGGGAGTTAAAAGTGTGGCAAGCATCCAATTACAAGAAAGGTATGCTGTAAATTGCTTCCCCGTTTCAGTGAAAATCCAATTGCAGAGATAGAGTTGCTTGTGGTACCGGGGTTATCTATTGACTCACTACCCAAATTACTCTTAAATATCAATTTGGCCCCAAAAGACATTAGAGATAAATTGGCTGATCCAGAGTTCTATATACCAGCAAATGTAGACATGCTGCTTGGTGCTGGTGTTTGGGCAACTATTTTGCATAATAAAAGTACGAGTAATGTTACCTTGGTATCATTGCATAAAGTACCCGACTAGGATGATTACTTTATGGCGGTGGTGTATGCCCATTAGAAGAAGCACAAGTGAGCTTGGCACATGCAAAAGAGGACCGTCTTTCAACGTTACTGCAAAAATTCTGGGAAGTTAACGAAATTCCCTCAAGTCGAGTGCAAACAAAGGAACAAGAGGAATGCGAGCAATTTTTTGTCGATCATCATTATCGAGCGTCAACTGGAAGGTATGTACTGGGCATTCCATTTTGTAGCGATATAAAAAAAATATGATCGTCACTTGATATTGCATTGTGTCGTCTGTATGCTTTGGAGCGTCGTTTTGACCGTGAACCAGCATTGCGGGAAAATTATATTGCTAATATCAATGAGATGTTGGAAGTAGTGCGAAATGCAGTTATGTGTGCGACCCCTATTTTATATAAGAAATTTACTTGCTACTTTTGACTTGTTTTGTTTGTTTTAATTGTTTGTGTTGTTATAGTTTTTTAATATCAAATTAAATTATATTGTAGAATAAAAAATGATAATATACTAACACGTTGAGGAGAACAGGAATTTGTTCTTAGAAATAAAAGATTTAAATATATATTTCAAATTGAATAATTTTGCCATTAACGGGCATTTAGCATGATGAACCCGAAGAAAGAAAGGGTAAGTTTTTTTATGTAGAGCCATTTTTCTCTACCAGCTGAACTTTCGACAAATATCTATCTAAAAACCAAAAGATATATCCACGACAAAACCAGCGCTCATGCTAATCATCATATTATAATAATATACTTTATATCTAAGAGTTCGCTACTTTTCATGTACCTAGCATTTGAAATCCATTCAAATCACAGACATCAATGTACACAACTAACCTCCAGTGCAACTCATGCGCTCTCAGTAAATGTAAATGTAAATGTATATAGAATAGATATAAGCTAGTTTTTAAGCATTATTGTATATATATAGGTCGACACCACGTCACACATAATAGACATACTCCTGAGCAAGAGTATTTTTATTCAATTCCACTTTACAACAGCCATATGGCAAACATAAAAAAAATATTACATCATATAGCAGGCAATACTTAATAGCCGCAGTCTAACTTTATAAAGCAACCGAAATAGTTCACAAATGTAAAAAGTTTTTATAAGTCTCAATAAAGAAATCAATCAATCAATCAATCGTTGTTAAAGTTTGGCAGCTTGCCACAATTGTTTGCTGCCTTAAAGGTATTACGTAACGGACTTGTTGCTGTTATTGTGCCTGTGTCTGCTTGGCTGCACTTGCCCCGACTGCTATGCTTACGGCAGCTTCAGCAACATTAAACGTACCTGCCAGGGTATTCATCTTAGAATTATTTGTTGATCCTTTGCTTGTATACTTCTTTAGTGATCTATGGAACGAAGTTGATATTTTGTTCTATACGGAAGAGGAGGGTTGTTGCTCGTTACCACATTAACATCGTTTTTTTCCTCCACTAGTATTGTGACTTTTGTTGGATTAGATTCTATCCACTGTTAGCCCCAGCTGCGGCACACGCAAGAGGTTGGTATAATAACTGAGCCAGAACCTAATTTTGGACACAAAGATACATTTTAAGAGGTTTGTTGATAAATGGAACCTTTGCAAACACCTTCTTTCCAGACTCCTTCACCCCGCTTTGCAGCAACTGATCCACTGCATGCTGGTCCTGTTTGCGGCTTAACGGGATTTATTTTGGTTGTAGAGTAAGTGATTCTGATTATCTTCGTGCAGGACTGCACCACCATGGTGTGACTTCTATATAATGTGTAGCATCATCGCGGATGAAAATATTTGATTTGCGGCTGCCTCCTTTCAAAGGATTTCCCATCTGTTTCTGCCCTTTTATTGCGCCTGCAGTGACGTTTGCTGTAATATAATAGTAAAAAAAAATTAATAGTATGATCCTTATGGAAACGATTTAAATATATTATAATTAAATTATTACAGAATAAAATAAGTAATAAACATAATAAAACTCACCCACTTCCTATATTTGTTTTGAAATTGTATATCTTTTTTTTATTGTTTTGTCATCTGTCAAAATACTCAACTCAAATTGAGTAAACTGGTCTTTTCTTGTGGTAAAATTAAGGCACACATGCATTAATATGTTAGGGTTTGCTTCTACTTTTTGATTAGATTTTCTCCATTTTGAAAATAAAATTAATAAATATTACTGAATTTGTAAGCCAGGATCAACAAAAACCTTTTACTAGTACGTTTTTTGTTTGATAAAGGCCTTTAAAAATATAATTTAACTAACAAGCAATTCATTATCATTTTTTGAATTTAATGGATTTCTAAAGGGTTTTCCAATAAGAGGTGTTATTTTGATATTCAAAAAAAAAAGAACTGCGTTGTTGAAGCGTGTATCGTTCCATTTTTATTAATAGCGTAGTTTCTACTTGTCAAATGTCAAAAAATGACAGCTTCAAAAGTGACAGCTACCGAAATAGCGGGCTATTCAAAATAACACCTCTTATTGGAAAACCCCTGGCAAACCCTTGGGTTTTCCAATAAGAGGTGTTATTTTGATATTCAAAAAAAAGAACTGCGTTGTTGAAGCGTGTATCGTTCCATTTTTATTAATAGCGTAGTTTCTACTTGTTAAATGTCAAAAAATGACAGCTTCAAAAGTGACAGCTACCGAATTAGCTGGCTATTCAAAATAACACCTCTTATTGGAAAACCCCTTATTTTGAATATATAAGCTCACCATACCTACCAAAAGGGCAAAGCGCACTCCTCCGATTCGATAAGCCTGTGTTGGTGTCTGCTCCATTTGAAATGCACGGGCAACCCTTGTTTATACATTATATATACAAGGGGCAACTAACAAATGCTTGTCGAAACGGTGGAAATCCTCTCAATTTAGCTTGTAGGGTGAAAGAGGACGAACCAACGAAGTCGTGCCTCTATAGGCAGAGCACTGAGCAGAGTTCGAACACATAGATTATGCACTGAACTTATTCCAAACAGTGCGAACTCTGAACACTGATATGTTTGTTAAACACACTTGAACCACACAAATCAGAACACATTTTCATTTTAATCATAAAAAGCAATATAAACAACACAGTCACCGACTAACCTCCGGACAGTGCACATCGTTCGCCTTCTATTGTGTGACTTTGTCTTTCGTCTGCTGCCTAGCGCAACAACCGGTATTTTTCGTTATACCCTTTTTTTTTCTATATTCATACACAACTTTCTGTTCTTCGCTAACCTCTTCTATTGTGTTTAGTGAGTGAATTCTTAGATAAAAATATGCCCCTAGGGCAAGGGGGTCCCGTTTTAGACAACTACCGCTTGACGTGGATTCCGCTTATATCTCCCAACCATATACAAAACACAAATCAATCCCTACCCCTTTTTGCAACTACCCCGATCTCCCAATAACCCAAACTAAAAACCCTAAATTTATTGTGATATCCCCAAAATTAAAAGAAAACCCCATCACATCCATCAGTCCATTCCTCCTTAAAAAATGCATCGACAATATCAGTAAAGAATATGAACAAATCTCGCAATTACGCGACGGAAACATTCTAATTTTAGTTAAATCACAAAAAAAACCGATATCTTTTTGAAAGTAACTAGCCTTGCCAACACGTGTCCCGTTCTAGTTAAGCTTCATGAAAACCTAAATGAAACTAAGGGAATTGCTTATGCCCCTTGCTTGATCAACGTCACTGAGGCAGAAATCGTCTCAGAAATGAAATCGCAGGGCGTTACAGATGCCTATAAATTAAAAAAAAACAGTCGAAGGTAAGCAAAAACCCTCAGGGTTAATACTCTTTACTTTCAATCAATATCAACTCCCTAAAACTGTTGATATAGGCTTTTACAAGGTAAAAATTACAGAATACATTCCCAACTCCATGCGACTGGGGTATCCCAGATATGGCCAATGATAAAGCAATTAAACCCAACACTAGCACCAATACTTCATAAGTTGGCACAGTTGCAATTAGTCTAAAAACAACTTCTGCTACCTCCAGTTCATCTATAAACAATACAGTCAACCTCAATAGTACCACTAAATCACTCTCCATAACCTCCAACATCGCTCCCAACATTCAAACAAAATCTCCAACAAGAAAAGTTCCAATAACGGAACAAACACTTTCACCCATATCAAATTTATCACAACACTCCTAACTAAAAATAAATATTACGAACAAAACACAATTCTAAATCTAACGATGTCGAAATGGAATAAAAATGAAAATTATCGCCCCAATCCCGACTCCGCCCTTCGAGTGGCGAGGAGTCTGACTCCTGAACAACAAAGCAACTACCACCAAATTTTTTTAAATCAAACTTCAATTTTAAAAACCCAACTGAATCCTTTAATATTCTTCAATCGAATATTAAAGGTTACATTAACAACTACAACGAATTATGTATTATTATTAAGGAATTCCGCCCCAATATAATCTCGCTTCAAGGGACACACTGCCCCTACAACTTCACACCCTACATCCCCAAACAGTACACTGGTTATTTTCTAACCTTGACAGTAATATCGCTGCTAAGCAAGGTATCGCCATATTATTAAAAAAAGGCATTCCACTCAAGCTTATAAATATTAACTCGCATATTCTAACTAAGGCCATTGAGCTACAATACCCATCTAAACTCACTCTGCTATCGATGTACATACATCCTGATCAATCTCTGTCCTCAAACGACCTAGAAAATATAATCAATCAAATAAATACTCCAGTTATTACCACAGGTGACGTTAATTCCTGGAGTGTTTTATGGGGCTCTCCTAAGACTAATTCTATGGGAGCGATCTGGGAAAGGTTCTTATAAAATTCTAATCTCATAATTCTCAACGATGGCTCTCCTACACATTTGTCCACACACCAATCTTTCACGCATATAGACATCACCACCTGTTCTTCTGAAATATATGCCAAGATGTCCTGGAAAGTTCTAGACGACCTGTACAACAACGATCACTTTCCCATTATTTCAACCATAAAAACCGACCAAGTACTGCCATTAACTCAACCCACTCCTAAATTTAAAATCGATCTTGCTAATTGGCCGATATATCAAAAAAATGTACTAAATCACCTTAACCATGTACAAACCTCGACTAATATCAATAAAGAGGCCGCTCACCTCTCAAAAGTTATACGTCTTGCTGCATATCTAGCAATTCCACAAAGCTCTCCCAACCCCAAAAAACACACAGTTTCATGGTGGAATTAGGATCTAAATTCCCTACGAAAAATCGAAAATAAAACGTGGAAGGCTTTTAAAAAACATCCTACACAGGAAAACTTCATAAAATACAAAAAATCAAATGCCAAATTTAGAAGAGAGGTAAAAATAAGCAAAGCAAATAAATTCTTAGAGATCACTCATACCATCAGACCGACTTCTTCCCCAGCCAAAATATGGCAAAACATCCACTGTCTAACCGGTGCATATACTCCACCAACTACAAATTGCATTAAGAATAATCAGGCACTAATAACAAATCTAAATGAAATTAGTAATCAATTCGCAAATACTTGCTCAATTCAATCTAAAGATGAAAATTTCCTTTACGAATTTAAAATCCAGAAACTATCGATTCTAAATCAAACTTTCGAAAATACTGATTTGTCTCGTCAAGCGAAGGATATTGAAGTTTGAATTACTCTATTAGAACTGGAATGTTGTTTGGACAAATTAAAAGGAAAAACTCCAGGGCGAGATCGTATATCATATCCAATGTTACAAAACCGTCCCACCGCTAAAACATATAGACTACTTAAACTTTACAACAATATTCTGGACTCTGGAACAATCCCGCAACATTGGAAACTAGCCACTATACCTCCACTTCACAAACCTAAAAACCCAAATGATAATATAAAAGGGTACCGTCCCATTTCTCTCATTCCTTGTATCTCCAAAGTTATGGAAAAAATAGTTGCCAAAAGGTTAATGTGGTTTATGGAATCTTTAAACTTAATCAGCGCTAACCAAGTAGCCTTTAAATCTTAAAAGGGTTGTGCTGACGCACTCCACCACATTGATTATTACATTTCTAAAGCTTTATTAGCCCGTAATCATGTAACCATTCTATCACTAGATTTTGAAAAAGCCTTTGATAGAATCGGCATTCATCAAGTCTTGCAAAAAATCAGAGCTTGGGGAATCGGACCCAAAATCTACAATTATGTCCAATCTTTTATTTCCAACAGACAAATCTGCGTAAAAGCTAATAACCACTTCTCAGCTTCTTATCCTCAATCTAATGGTATTCCTCAAGGATCACCACTATCAGTTTTTCTTTTTTTCATTGCGTTTGACGATGTGAGCTCCATAATATCTAAACATAGGCAACTTGGTCACTCTATCTACGCCGATGACGTTTATATTCTATGTAAACACAACAGCCTGGCTGTACATCAGTCGTTATTTTCTAACGTTCTTCAAGATATCTTGAAATGGGGTGCCACCTCCGAGGCAAAATTGTCCGTTGAAAAATGTAAAACTATACACATTTGTCGCAAAACCTCGTGTTATGGGACATCCTTCAACTTCAATAATACTAGAATTGTAAACACTACTAATCTTAGGATCCTTGGCGTTATTTTTAATAATAAGTACAACCTTAAAAACCATTGTACAGAACTCAAAAAGAGCTTAGCTGCTAGGTCTAATATAATTAAATTCTTATCTAGTAAAAAATCATCAGCACATGTAAATACATTATGTAATATTAGAAGATAATTAATTTTAAGTAAAATAGATTACGGTTTACTAATTTATGGTAACTCTCTTAAGACTACAATCAACACCATCAAAGCTCCTCACCTAGCGGTTCGTAAAAGTCTAAACGCTTTCCAAAGTACTCCAATTTGCAACATGATGGCTGAAGCGGGGCTTCCCTCAATAGAAGAACGAATTCTCGAAAACAAGCTAAAGCTATGTGTTAAATTGACCTTCAGTCAGAATTCCATTATCTGTGAAGACATAAAATCCCTCAACAAGTCGGTCGGCCTCAAACGTATACCATCGGCCATTTCCTTGGCCATGTCTACAGCTAAATCGTGGAACCTACCAGCTGTAAAATACGAAAAATACGTCCTGCTTTTCCCCCTTGTTGGGTGGAAAAAATATCTATTATAATTGACTTGGCAGAGCACAATAAAAACAACACTTCTTCTTACATTTATCGTTCATCGTCAGAATACAATGACAACTTAAAATCAAGAAAATGGAAAATGATTTTCACTGATGGCTCCAAAAACAGACACAGTACTGCTTTCGCATCAACGTATGAAGATGGCCACATTCTCACAATAGGCACACTGGACAATGCCTCCTCCATTTTTACCGCAGAAGATACAGACTTCCTTATTTCTATCAAAGCCATTTCAAAACTATCCCAGAAATACGTTATTTGTTCAGATTTTCTGTCAGTTCTACGCGCAACTCAAAATCCAAACAATTGCACAATTATTATAAGCAAAATAAAAGACCAGCTTATTAGAAACACTAATAAATAAAAAATTATTTAGATCCCCGGCCACGCCGGCATACCTGGCAATGTATGCGTCGATGAAGTAGCCAATGCCGCCCATACCTCGCCAGTCTTCTCCGTGTACTTAGTAACGAAACGGGATTTAACCAGAGAAATAAACAAAAACATTAAAGAACAGAACTGCAAACTGGAACAAAAGCCAACACCATTACGAGTCCATCAACGCTGATAAATCACGACCGATTAACCCAACATCTACGACGAGAAAAATGACTACTACCCTAATAAGACTAAGATTAGGGCATACTATATATAAACACCAACATCTCCTTAAAAAGGAAAACCTATATGCCCGAACTGTTAACCAATATTGGTATTAATCACATAATAGGCATTGGGACATGCCAATACTTAACTGCCAATACAAGCTTATACAACCCTAACTCATCAGCCGTAGAGATCCTAGATAACTTGGATCCAAAAAATATTCAAAAGGTCCACAATTATATTAACCTTCATAACTTTAAAATATAAACTTATCAACACTTATGTAAATATTATTACCTTTATCTTTCTCTTCTTCTTCATCCACTATAAATCAATTATGTATTATTTATGTAAATAAACGTATGCTTTTCTTCTACCCTTAAGAGTCAGAAGCCTTAGCAGCTAAGTCTCTTTCCTTTTATTAACTTGTAAATTTGTAATTTATGGTTAATAAATATTAATAATAATAAATAATATAAAACAAGACTTCTACCCTTTTTTGTACACTGATACACGTCCAGATACAGAAAATCAACAAGCGATCAACTTATTTCGCCAACTCATGTATCTAATTATTTTTTTCTTTATATTTTCCTTCTTGGCACACATGCCATTTGGTGCGTTCAGCAATTTACTCATATGCTCAGTCAATTATCTTCGAGCACGTCGAGTGCGATCTTCACATGCTCAGAACGAAAAAAAGAAACACACATTTGGATCTCTGCATGCTCTGAGTTAAAAAGAAACACAAAGAAAGTTTTTGACAACTCAGAACTGCTCTGAACTAAAAAAGAAAAACGCCTAATGTAGTATAGATTCTGTATGATCTGGGCCATGAATCCAAACAAACAAGATTACGACACTTTTGTGTTTTTATTTTATAAACGTCATATGTGAAACAAATTCTGGAAATTGTTGTTGTTTGTGGATTAATGGATGTTTTCCATGATTCATGCAATTGGGCACTATTTGAGTTTGAGTGCCTGCCTCGCCTTACTTATATGTGAAAGATACAACAGATGTTCGAATCCAACGTCGCGTCGTCTTGTCGTGTTCATGTTATTTCTTTTGTTTTGTAACTTATGGGTTAGTGCTGAATTAAATAAATTCAAAAGTGCCATAGAGTGCAAATGATCAGATACTTTCATTCGATACATCGGAAGAAAAAACTTCGATGCATCGTTAAACATAAAAAGCATCGGATTTATTCGATGTATCGAATGATAAACATCGATGTTTGGATGTAAAATGAGCAACCCTAAGCGCGGCGCGGTGGCAATGAAATAAAAATTAAGTTCCCTCGTGCTTGTGATAAATAAATACATAAACTAATAACGTAAAGACCCGAAACCTCTGCTTTCATTTGACATTTGACACAAGCTGAAACACGCACCCAAGTAACTTTTCTGTTCCTCTTCCAATAGACACATTGATAAAAACACACCCAAGAATGTTTTCTGTTCCTCTTCCTATAGACCCATAGACAACACATCGATTTCCCATCTATTCATGGATAGAGTTTCAAAGCTACAAATTAGAATATGATAACAAATGGGTTTTGGGGGGTGAAACCTACGAAAGTTTCCAATCTTATTAGTGAATAAATAGTCAAACAAAAAAGAAAAATATTTAAAAACAAATAAAATTAGTTTCGTGTTAAGTGTGTTTTGATTTATTTACTTTAAGTTTCGTTTTTGTAGTGAAAAAATTACCCCCGGTTAAAAACACATCTGTGATAATTTAGTGCAATTTTTCTCTGTCGTTGACTGAGTAATAAATAAAAAAAATCAAATTTTGTTTGTATGAAGAAAGCAAATAAAGTTGTAGCTGAATTGTTCTGCAATTATTATGAATTCAAAGTGAGATTTTGTTATGATTTAATGTGTTGGTTTTGTCATAAAATTGCACAAAATAAAACGACAAACTTTTCATTGGAAACAGTGTTGTAAACAAAAAAAGAAACGTAGTCTTGTGAAATCAAATCGAAGTCGTGTTAGTGCACGTACCTTCAATGGCCCAGAGTACATTGAGCAATACGATTAGTTTATGATTACATACAAAATACACGTGGGTGTGGCAATTGTGGATGCAGTTTTTTTTCTTTAATTATTATTATAATTTGTCGTTTTCTATTGGCCTTTTGGGATTTTGATTCAATTCACTCTACTATTTAATTCTGCTTTTTGTGTGATGGACTATCGCAAGTCCATTTCGACATCTATGTTAACAAATGCTGATGTGAAAATCGTTTGAAGTTTGCGAAATAACATTGTACCTGGCAAGATGCTTTTTAAACAGCCTGTATCATCAATAAAACCAAGAAATGAGACATGATATGTTTGGATTTCAAATTCAATGTATTTTTCAAAACAAATCAAAGCATTGTTTTTACTAATTAATTTTATATTAATAGGTATCAAATATTATTAATGCAATATAATAACACATGTGACTTGTGAGTCAAGAAAAATATACATTAAAACTTTTTTTAAATTGCTTTATTTTACTGATGAAAAATGTAAACAAATCCCCATTGCTGTTGTTTAGCTCATGTCGCCATCAGTCAAAATGATTGTTCGTAGTAATACCTGAGTGTTTTTGAGCAATTTATAACCTATATAAACAATACCGCCAAAGGAAACTATATATATATATATATAACTACAAGAAAAGTGTATAAGATAGGCCAATTCTAAGCCAGCAGTAATATTTTATAAGTATATATGCATAACTTAAACAAAATGTCAAACAAAAAAGTCTCAATAAAAATTGAAATGAATTCGTTGTTCGTAGTTATTAAAGGGCTTATACTACATTTTCTCCCAATGTTAATTTCTTGTCGATTTACTAAAACGCAATGGTGCAACAAAAAGGTGTAAAATTGCGAAAAAAAATTCCAAACAAATTGGAATAACTAGCTATCCAAGAACAAATTGTATAGAACAGCTGACTGCAAACTTCATTTGGTATGCGTTTTGTTTTGATTTGTTCACAGCTTAGTGGTAGTAGTAGTAGTAGTAAACAGTACACATAATTATTATGTGTACTGTGGTAGTAGTAAACTTAAGATTTTTTTAACTACATTTTATATAGATAATACACATCTATTGCAATCAAATATGTATATTATTTTGCCGACTTCGAATTGGCCAGGCTACACTAAATTTTATATTATTTTTGTTCATTAAATTTAGACAAAAGAATGTCAAAATTACTTAGTTGTTAAATTACAGCTTAAAGAATTAAAAAATGGGTCCACTCAATAAAGACTATTACTATTTCAATAATAAAAAAACACTAAAATATAAGAACTTAAAACTAGGTGCGATAAAGAGAAACAGTCATCTCTTCTCTCTTGAAACACAAGAAAATGTGTGCAATTACGGATTGTAATACATAAGCGTATGAACATCTTATCTTTCGGCAGTTAGAGCGAGAGCTCAATACTTTATACATCTAGTTAGATGTTGAGATGATCAGAATATCATCAGATCGTTCGCTTACATTAGCCGCCACCGCGAGAAGCAACGCTTTAAAAAAAAAATGAATACAATGGACCGCGCGGTCGTTTTAAAACAGCGGTGAGAAATTGTTTTTAATTGATTTTGGTTATTTTTGCACTTTTTTTTTTTAATTTTAACTATATGCCTGTTAGACCTACGGTCTTTTAAATGCAACCAGAATTGCACGGTTAGTTAAATTAAAAAAAAAAAAAAAAAAATGATGTTACTTCGAAAAAATTCCGGAAGTCTATTTGCTTCAACGAATGAAGGCTGAAATTTCCTTTAGGGGAGCATGAATTTTAATACGCGGATACTTTTATTCGGTAGATTTATACTTAAAAACAATAAATATAACAATTTTAAAGTGAGGACACTTTTATTTCTATTTTTAATTTATTTTTAAAATTTTCATTTTTCATACCGACTACCGACAACCACAGAACTTGCAACTTCGGTATGGTAAGTGTTGTGGTATGTGCATTTTTCTTGGGATAATATAAATTGATTTCAAACTATGTACTAATTTTGTTTTGTTTCAAATCCTAAAAAAAACTTTGCATACACTCAACCTTGACCCAACCCAACCTTGCCCCCAACCCAAATCCTATAATTGGCCCATGCAGGGGTTTGCATGCCTAGCTTTTTGTACACCGTGAACTTAATTACAGAAAAACTGCACACAAGTGGGTTTTTATCTATACATACGTTTTGTTTAATGTCATTTTTTTGTAAATTTTCAATTGATTTTTACTGAGAGTAAATATTTGTATTTTAAAAGTGATGCATAACTACTTTTTGAAAAATATGATATTTCATTTAGTTAAATAGTTTCACGTAAGTCTTATTATTGAAAAAAACTACACTTGTATTTTTAATCCAATGTTTCCATTAAAATTTCCCAAAAAAAATTACCTAGGTACAAACAAAACTTACACTAGTATAAACAAGAACTGTCAAAACAGTTTTTCGTTGCCGCGAATTTATTATATTGTGTATTAATATTACAAACTTTAAAAATATGGTAAAAATTGAAAAACTTATATTTTCATATTAAAACCGTTTTAATTATTATCTTTAATAATAAATCTAGCGAATATAAGTATCCGTGTGTTGAAATACGTTCTAATTTAAAGACAAATTGAACAAAAGTGTTGTACTAAAAAGGCCAAAATTGAGAATTAAAACATTTTTTATTCATATTTAACAGTGTTTCCTCACCGTAATATTTTAAAGCTGTTCTATAGAGACCCCTAGCTCACTGTAAAAAAAATGTATATTATATTATATTATATTATATTTTATTATATTATATTATACTCTATTCTATTCTATTTTATTATATTATAACTTAAGAACGAATTGACATTCAGAAATCGTTAAATAATTGCATTCCTCCCCTTAAATTTTTCAACCGTAATACTCGCAATTCTAGGAATGTTCATCAGTTTACCCTTGAGCCCAACTTCGGACGTACTGTTAAGTACAGAGAATCTTTCTTTAGCCGTACAACGCGAATGTGGAATACTTTACCCGGCTCTATTTTCCCCTCCCATTTTGATATTCAGAAATTCAAAACCAATGTGCATCGGTATCTCCTCTTGCACCCTTCCCTAATTTCCTAACGCTCGCACTGTGCTTGTTCATTTTAAGGGTAGTCAAAACCCCTCTGGTGCGCGCATCCGTTTAAAAAAAAATATGTCATTTTGTAGATAATTGTACTGCCTAAGAACAAGTAGTGTTCTTAGAAAATTTGAGAAAAATTATGGTTTTGGAGTTATTGAACAAAATAAAATAAATTATTATTTTTAAGATGACAGCATTTCCCTTCATGTTCCACACTTTAAACTGTGTTTCCTTAATAGAACATGTTTTTACAAACATAACTAAAAACAGAAAAAAATTCCCACTCAAAAACATACATGTACCTATTACATCTTTTTGAAAAAAATGTACTACACCAAAATGTTTTCGACCATTTGCCTCTAAATCTTTCAATTGTGCGATAAAATGTGCCTTAATCTTTTTTGTGTAGCAGGACATGATCTACAATGTGTCAAAACTTTTTTCAAAAAAAAACCTACTGTGTTCGAGTTATTTGGAAAAAAATAATCTTCCCCCCTTCCCCCCGCCCTCTAAAATTTTTTGCTTCGAATTTAGGGAGCTTTTTAGAAAATGCTGAGGACGCTCTCCGCCAAAATGCAGCTCTGTCGGAATTTTTTCGAAGTGAATATCTGGAATATAAATATTATTAAAACTATTAAATTAATTGAAGTTAAATAAATCACATACATACATGTATTACATATATCACAAAAACTATGTATTTTCGATAATATACAAGAATATTATGATTAAAAATTTTAAAAGTCTTAAGAACACATTTCTTAAAAAGTAAACAATGCAAAAAGTAAACAAAAAGTAACAATTGAAAAATAAGAAAACATAAACAAAAGCATAGTTTTTAATCTGCAGAGTCCAAACTTTATCGTTTGAGGGACATAACTCCATTGCAAACATAATTGCTTCAACAGTTTCAAATTTAAATCTATTAACCTTTTTTGTTTGGATTAGTTATCTGAAAATTTTCTTTTTGCGGCTGCAGAACTTTGAGGAAACGTCAATAATTTCAAAATAAATTTAGAAATGTTCTCAAAAATAGGCTCTTCACATGCGTAGGTATCTTAATTTTAAAACATCAATCCAAAACTATTATATGCTTTATCCAAAGGAAGGAAAGGAAATAGAAGCGTAGTTCAGACTATTCAATCTTTAAAATATTTTCTGCAAAATTAAATAAAAGTGCTTTAAACTATAAAATTGACTCGTTCTTAAAAAAATGAGTCAAATCTAAAAAAAAGATGAGTCCCTGGCCAACCTAAAAATATGAGTCCATTTGGGCTCAAATGAGTCCCAGTGGTAACAGTGACTCTGATAGCTATGTATCCGAGATATCTCATTGCATTTTTCTGTTGCAATAGGGTTAGGGTATAGCAAAAGTGCAAACGTGTCGAGTCCAGTTGCTCCCGATTCTGAATACCCCTAGAGTTTTCACTGCGTCGAAGATTAATTTTCTCAGCACTATTAAAAATTCAAATGATGTTTCTGATGTTTTAAGATTCCAAAATGAAGTGAAGTTTTTATTTTCAATAAATAAAAACGTTTTTAGAACTTACAGTTTGATTAAAAAACAGAACAAAACAAAAGCAAAGTATAAAATTATAAAGTACTCAATCTTAATTTCCAACAGTTTCCTTATGATATAAAAGTGAAACAGGCGGAAAATTCACTTTGCCGATGAATGTTTTCATTTCGATGGAATAGGTAAGTTCGATTTGTTCATTTATAAATCCTATGAAGATTAAAATAACCTTAATTTTTATATAGGTATGTACATAGATCTATATTTAAAATTCTGTTTTATTAATAGCATTTTGCACTTAGTCCACAGAATAAGTCCCTAACCTCCCCTAGTCCGAGTTTGTTAATTTAGGTGTAAGTGTTCTTCTGATCTAAAAAAATAGACCTGAAAAAGTTTTGCAAACAATTTGCGAAAAACCAAAAAAAGAAAATGTGACTGGGTTCATTTTTGCTTTGGAAAATTTTGAAAGACTGTATTCGAGAAAATAAAAATCGGTATAGTTTTTAAAATAAAATTCACGACTGGATCCTACGAATTTGCTCTTGTAGCTTACAACTTTAATGTAACAAAACATTGGCGTTGTTGGTAGATAGGTAGGCTAGTTTTCGTTAGTTATAGGTTTAAAGCCGATATCTGGTCTTAGTAAAATGATTTGGCTAATTAATGATTCAAGGACTAGTTATGTACCTACCTACAAATGTATATTTAAATCTATATTATAAATTTTTATTATGTAAATTAGGAGGGTATTACCCATATTTATAGATGGAGCCTACATAAATGAAAGCTTAGGATTAGGTTGGTAGGTATCCATATAAATGTATATGATAGGTGGATGGTGCATAAATATTCATGTAATTTTTTTATATATAGGTATAGTATATATGTATATTTATATAGGAATTTAGTTGAATATATATATTTATATTTATTTTAGAATTTAGTTGAACTCAACTTGAGTATTTTTATTCTCAACTTGTGATTTTGTTTTTCTTCACTCAAAGTTGACAGTTTCAACTTTCAATTCTCAACTCTCGAGTTGATCAACTTCTGGTTTTCTCAACTTCCGAAAATAGTAGAAGTTGAGAGAGCAAACTTGAGAGTTTTATGTCAAATGCAAATTTGTAATGCATTTTGTTGGATCTTTTGTCAAAAATTAATCTCGATTTCGGTTTGCATTAAAATATTTTTAACATAAAATGTTCCGAGAAAACTATTAATGGGAAAATCATCCATTGTCTGCTTCCGGAAGCGAAGATGAAGAAGAAGAATTGTTGGCGATTGAAAAAAGACAATATAAAATGTGTCCACGGGTCGGACTGGAAAAATGGGACGACCAGGATTTTATCTACCGATTTCGTATTTCAAAGCTAACGACAATTTTGCTCTTGGAATTGATAAAAAAGTAGTGTGCCTTACACTGAAACAAGGTGCGTAGTGAAATATCTTAGTGAATATTCCTTTAGTTTAAATTATACTAACTTAATCGCGCGAATTACGACCAATTAGCAAATTATTGATTGTGCTAAGTTATTATGCACTCAGGTCAATTCAGTTAGCAATTGCTGATTTTATTGGTGTGAGTATTTCAACAGTGCATCGTATTGTGAACCGGGTGTCAAATGCAATTGCTAACCTCGCACCCCAGTTTGTTCGCATGCCCGAAACACGAAGAGAACGGTTACAAGGAGCCAAAGAATTTTACGACGTAGCCAAATTTCCAAGAACAATTGGGGCAATAGATTGCACGCATGTAAGAATCCAATCGCCTGGTGGAAACGAACTTTTAGAAACTGCAAGGGTTGGTTCGCTATAAACGTTCAGACCGTTGCATCTGCAGACCTGAAAATAATAGATATCGTTGCTCGTTGGCAGGTATACGATCTATATATAAAATAAAAACAAAAAATTAAGCCTCTGACATTCGGTTCTATTCTTTTCTTAGGGTTCCAAACACGATCAACGTATTTTCAATTCATCAACTGGGTGGTCAAACACAAATTACTTGGCAACACCTTTTCAATATGTTTCAAAGTGTTGAAAATTTATATAACGAATCTCAGATTCGCACTAGAAATTGTGTCAAGTGTTCCTATGAAATTTGGAAATGACGGTTCCCAATATTGGCCACCGGGTTAAGATGCAGAGTTGAAACCGTACAATTGATTATAATTGCTTGTGCAGTCCTTCACGACATAGCAATCGATGAAAAGGAACCACAAACTCCACCAGAAATGCCCGGATTAGACGATATGTTGCGTAATACAAATGTTGCATCCACAAGGCAACATCAATTATCTTCGGCAACGGTTATGAACGCTAGGTCTCGCATTCGAAATTATTTTCAGGGAATGTTAGGTAATGAAGGAACCAATCTACTAATTTCAGAAGGCTGAAAAATTAACATTAAAAGACGTCATACATTCTATTTTAATGTGTTATTTATTTAAATAATTAATAAAAGCTTAAAACTAACAAAAAAACTTTTTTGCTGCGGCTGTTGGGACTGCAGTTTGTATGCGTTCTGTTTGGCTTTTTTTTAAAATTGTTATGCGAACGTTGTGCATTTCACTATCGTAAACAAGTTGGTTTTGGCTCTCTCCAGCTCAAATAACGAACGTTCTCTATCGAATTCCGCTCTTTCCCTTTCTAATGAAGCTCGTCCCAGGTCCACGGCAGCTCTTTCATCTACCAGCTTATACCTCTCCCTTTCATTGTCCAGAATTTCCAATTCTTTTTCATTCTTAGCAGCCAAATGTGGCTGTCTTGCCTCAGAAAATTTGGGAGTCTTCTTGGGTGTTTCCACTTCGACTTCAATGTTGTGCCTGTGACGCCTGTTTTTCAGCAAAGGGTTTGGTGGTTTTCGCAACTTTGCTTGGTTAACCCTTTCCCAAGTGTGTTCATGTTCATGAACTTTCTGTTCTGTATTTTGTTTTTCCAAACAATCCACAGAGCCTTGTCTGCCAGAATAACGTCATTACTTTAGTCGTCTTCAAATACAAAAATTTCATCTTCTATGGTTATTTCTTTGAAAGTTACGGGTGCAGCATCAGCGATTTGGTTTATTTCAACGCGCCAGAAGGATTCAGTTCTGGTTTGTTGAAAACTATTGAATCGCTATCACCCGTCGCTGCTGAAAGACCATACGTGGATGGAATCAACATTTCAAATAATTGCTGCATTGGCTCGGTCAAGCCAGGAAGTTCTTTTTTGGGTGGACCTCCACCAGTTTGCTTGGCGTCTTTACTAAAATAAAACATGCGATTTTTCAAATTTTGTTTTATTTTTTGATATTTTTCCCGCAAAGACTTGACGCTTCTTTCCTACAAGATTTATACTTAATTGAACAGTTCAAAATCAAACTTAACTAAACAAACCTGGCTCGGTGGGGCGATATTGAAAGCCTTAGCAATTTCCTCCCAGGCCTTATCCTTATCACGCTTCGTTACACCGTCGGTTTTTTTCTTTTCGATAACCACCCGATATTTCAATTCATTCAAAACCAACCATTCTTCCTCTTCAGTAGTATAAACTACTTTTGGCAATTTGATTATTTTGTCCGCCAAATATTATAAACAAAAAGAATTACGAAGCTAAAATTTCAATTTGAATAGACGCAATAAATTAAAATGAAATTGACATCTATTACAAATATCCCAGGGATATTTTGAAAAACTCAAGTAGGCCAACTTTCAAATTTCAACTCTCGAGTTGAGATTTAAAATAGTGAAGAAAAACAAATTCCAACTTGTCACTCGACTCTCAAGTTTGCGTCAACTTTAGAGTTGGCTAACTTGAGAGTTTACGGTAAGTTGACAAATAGTGAAGAAAATGGCCCGTGTATATAGTATGTTCAGGCAAAAATGCGTAAAAATGAATTTAATGAATGTAATTTGTGAGATATAATTAGATGATAGTCATAATACAATATTTTAAGATTACTTCGTTGTTAGTTTGAGGGAAAAAAAGATGAGAATTCTTAGAAAAATATGAATCTATCAAAAAAAAAAAAAATCAAAAATCGTTGGAGCGGTTTAAAAAAAATTCTTTTATATTTAGGTATAACATTTTTAGAAAATTGAAACGCCATTTTGGAGCAATTTTTAATATACCTACATATAAAATTTGAATTTCAAAAAAAATCAGTGACTGGTTTTTGAAAAATCGATTTTTCAAACAAAAAATTATTTCTCAAAAATCGAAAAACTATTTTCTTAAACATTTGAGTATGCAGATTAATTAACACTTCTAGGGATCATTTGCATACAAAAATAATTTTAATCGGTTCATTCGATAGCTTGGTTATTGTTTTAGGACAATTGTTTTTTTTTTAAGTAATCAAATTTCGAAAAAATTGATTAAGTCATTTTCGAAAATTTGAGTTTAAAAAAAAATTGAAAAATTTTTGTTTAAAAAACTGTTTAACTTTTTAGGAGCATTTTAAACAGGTTACTGAATTGGGTTTTCAGTTTGAAAAGAAATCTGATAGCTCAGCAAAGGTGAAGCTGAAGCCGGAAATAGATGCATTCAGTTTAGTTTTGTTAAGGGCGCATTCTTACTTTGACCCAAAAATATTAAGCACAAAATTAAATTATTAAAATTCGATCAATAAAAATATATGGAAATACTGGACAAACCATGGAAATAAAATACAAGACAGTGATGTTCGTACCGGGTTTTCTTAAAATTAATACGGGACAGACAATTGAAATACAGGACTGTCACGGCATCGTAAATTCATAGAGGCACTAAATCGTAGCCAGAATAATTCGGTTTCATTATTTGCAAATATGGAGTTCTATATTTGTTTTCCATTTTATACTTGGGATATAGGTACTATAGGTACTGTGACCATTTTTTCACATGCAAAAAAAGAGGACAACCTTGAATTAAATTAAACAAGCTTAGATACAAGCGATATTTATTCAAAATATTTGTGCTTAGATTAGATATATCAGTTCAGTTTTAAAAACAATAATAAAAATACTTTATAACATAAAAAAAATCAAATAATAAATACTTAAATACTTAATTCAAGAGTTCAACTCAAAGAAACTGTTAGTTTTTGTAATTACAAAAATTTCCTTCGCAGTGTATCTTTTTAAGATGTCATCCCTACTTCTTAAAAAAGTCTTAAAATCTCCACAAAGAGTGTAATGACAAATGGACTTGGATGATCATTCATTCACAATAACAAAACCCAGATGACAGAACTGAATTATTCAAACCTGTGCTGTCTTGGTCTTTAGTCCTGAAGAAAGTGCTTTAATCTTTAGGAAAAAATATTTCAAATAAAAAAGAAAACAGATTTTATATGTTGTGCAATGTTTCGAGCGCGAATACACTCTTCATCAGGCCTTTTATGGAAAAAATATAACAAATTAGATTCTTGTATAAAATTATACATAATGTCAATAACACTTACAAGAAAAGAAAATAAATTTAATATCACTGCATTAACACAATTGTTCGAAATAAAAACATTAAAAGGTAAACTATAAAAGTTAAAACAAATGTTTATAAATTCTTAATAATACATAATATAAATTAAAATTACATAAAATAATAAATAATTCAGTCTTAGACTACCTTCTCTCATAGTCGGTTTGTTTTGCCTCTTATAGTCGGTTTATCTTGCCTTCATAATGTCGAAAACTTGCGCTAAATGCAATCAAAACATTAAACGTTCCAAAGAAATAAAATACGTTAAATATGATTACATTTGCGGTCATTTTTTTCACAAAAACTGTGTAGAAATTAGTGACAGTGAATTTGATATACTTTCTAACAAAAGATTATTCTGGAAATGTAATTCATGTGTCACTACTAATCTCTCTCATTTTATAAACAGTTGTAATGAACTTGCTTTAAGTGTTGAAAATCTCACAAAAGAGTTCTCTTCTTTCAAAGCATCTCATCTCCTAAATTCGCCTCGGCGAAAGCAGGCAAAGAAATCCGTATCAGACTCTCTAGAAATCATAAATGACAATAATATTTTAATTGATGCTAACGAACAACAGCCTTCCGTAAACAATATCGAAATTGATCTGAAAAATAGTGCACCTTCATTCTCTAACCCTATCCAACACCCAACATTTGACAATGAAATCCCTTCGTTATCTACAAAATTGAATGATAAAAAACCAACAACAGCTTATGAAGTGGATAAACATCAAAACAATAATAAAATCAATAATAACAACAAAAAATCGAAAAGTGTTCATGCCATCCTCGATTGTAGTCAGATTAATTTAGCCTGTGCCACCGCACTGATTTAGTGCTAAACTGTGCTACCGCACATATGACAATTTGGCAGCACCCATCATCTACTACAATCGAGGATGGCAGCCAACGTAAAAAGGAAAAACCCCCATTGTAAGTTGGTGGGCATTTCCGGCTTTGCCTCTAATTTCTTTCTTTTTCGATCATCCAGCCGAACAAGCACATCGTGCTTTTGAAATAAAAAAAAAAAAAATTGTGAATGTGTTTAAAAAATTCAAACAAAAAAAAAACATTTTTAAAAACAACTTTAACAAAAATAATATTCTTCTAAGTGCATACCTGTGCATTTCCGCATTTATCATTATTGTTCGCAATGAGAAGTTGCATTTAAAGACAATTTAATTTTGAGAGAGAAGGTGCCTCCATTGCATAAATTCGACCATAATCCCGAAATTAGGTCCACTATAGATGAACGTAAGGCCTATCTCAACAATCCTTATTTCACTGGACACATTTAGGTCAATTTCTCGCCACTCTACGGGACTATTACAATTTGCACAATAGTCTTGCTGACGATTTTGTTCGCAAATATATTCTTGACTTGCTGCTCGAAGCACAGAAAATACTGGCAGGACAGGCATCCAGACGCTAGTCATTTCGCCAGGACAGAGTTACTTGGAAATAGAGCCGATTGGGTTTGCGGCTTCTTTTTTTTTGCGTGAACTCGGGGTTAAACCCGAAGCCGAGTCACATTGGGGCTCACATATTTAGTCGCTTTAATCCTTGGCTAAGCCCGAAGCCGACACCAAATTCAGACAGCCGCACGTCCGCCATCAAGACATCTTATATTCGGACAGACACACGTCCGCCATCAAGACATCTATCATATAATCGGACAGACGCACGTCCGCCATCAAGACATCTTATATTCGGACAGACACACGTCCGCCATCAAGACATCTATCATATAATCGGACAGACGCACGTCCGCCATCAAGACATCTTATATTCGGACAGACACACGTCCGCCATCAAGACATCAGATATTCGGACAGACGCACGTCCGCCAGCGTAAGTACAAAGCAACACAGGCATCCACGCCAACAAAAAGAGAAATGAGAATAATCGGCACGGACTCTTCCAATGGTCTTAACGCCATACCCAATATTCAATAAATAAAATAATTCGAATTATAAGGGACATAAATAAATAAGACACGGTAATTCTCTCCGCATTAGTTCAGCCGCCATTCCTGGAGATAAATCTGAGACAACAACCAGCTCTAGTCTCAGAACATCGCGCCACACATCTTTCCTATCCTTCTTTCTCTTCTTCCACCGATGCCCGCGCTGTGTTAAGAAAATCATATAAAGGGTATTCATAATCCCTTGAGCGCGTGCAAAGTTATAAAAAAAAAATGGCTTCATCTTTCCCGTTTTTCAAACGAAACCAACTGATTTGAACAGTTTCCTTGGTTATTATCAGAATATTGGGGGTATGCGCACAAAAATGCAACAACTTCTAATTTCGTCGTCTTCAGAACAATTAGATTTTTTTGCTCTACATGGTTAAGCGAAAATCACCACAATGCTGAGGTGTTTAATTTGCAACAGTACTCTGTATTTCGCAAGGACAGATCTTCTATTGTAACTGGTTTAGACAGAGGTGGAGGGGTGCTGCTCGCTGTGCGTTCTATACATGCATATACACAAATGGTGTTACCATCGTCTCATTGCTCATCATTTGACATTGATCAAATTATAATTAAGGTATCATTTAAATGTAATAAAGACATTTTTCTTATAGTTAGCTACATTCCTCCTAAAAGCTCGCTAGATTTATATAAGCATCATATAATGAATATTATTAGTTATATATCAAAATTAAGTATGAATCAGCATGTGATTATAGTAGGAGATTTTAATCTTCCAAGTATTAATTGGGTATTTGATGCTGATGAGTCATATCTTACACCATTTAATGTTTTAAATGAATGTGATTCTTTAGTCATTGATTCATTAACGTCACATTATTTGGTTCAAAGGAACAATTGTAAAAATAATTTAGATCGTATACTTGATTTATTATTTGTTGATATGGAATTAGATATATATGTATATAATTCTCTTTATCCTATTTTTTCGAATTCTATTCATCATATAGCTTTAAGATTCTAAACTTTTTTAAATCTAATTACTTACCATTATTTAAATACAATTTTTTAAAAGCTGACTACATTAGCATAGCGAGTTATATAAAAAATCTACCAATGCCTTCGACCTTAATTTCCGCTGATGATTTGTCCAGCTATTATAACTCGTTTCTTAGTTCTCTAAAGGAAGCGATTGATTTGTATGTCCCTAAATCTGAAGTTAAAAATGCATCCAAGCCACCTTGGTTCAACAAAAGTCTTATTAATTTAAATAACAAAAAGAACAAGGCTTACAAAATGTTGCGAAAAACCAATTCTGATGACAATTTGCATGTGAAATATCTTGACATCGAAAAGAGATTCAATATTTTTAACAAATTCCTATACAAAAGTTATATATATTCCATTAAATCTAAACTAAAGAAAAATAGCAAATGTTTTTGGACTTTCATAAAAAATAAAATTAACTCAAATGGAATTCCCAAAAGTATGCAATATTTGGGAAATTCTTACACGAGTTTACTGACCATTTGTGATGCCTCTGCTGATTTTTTCAAGTCCAACTATTTGAGTCCTTCCAACTTCCACAACTTTTCTTCAGGACCATCTAAGAACTGTGTTAGTATAGGCCAATTGAATGTTTCAATATTAGATATAGAAAATGCCTTATTTAGCCTTAAGGAAGAAACAAATGCTGATCAAGATGGGATCCCTCCTACTATTAAAAAAATGTGCTATCTGCAATACTGTGTCTTATTTTTAATAGCTCTTCATACGAGTATAACGGTAATTTTTTTTCAGAATGGAAAATTTCCTTCGTTTCACCCATTCATAAAAGTGGTCCCAAACTAGATGTATGTAATTACCGGCCAATATACAAATTATCTGCAATACCTGAGGTTTTTGAAAAAATTGTTTCTGATAAATTAACCTTTTTATTAAAAGAAATAATTTCTCCTTTTCAGCATGGATTTGTTTCTGATAGATCGACATTTACAAATCTTACTGTTTTTACAAATTACATCTTAAATTCCCTAGAAAAGGGTTGCCAAGTTGATGTTGTGTACACCGACTTTGCCAAGGCGTTTGATAGGGTACTTCATATAATATTATTATCAAAATTAGAAAAAGTGGGCTTTCATTCAAATATAATAAAATGGTTCACGTCATATCTTAAAGGACGAATTCAATATGTTTGCATTGATTCTCATATTTCAAAACCTATTTTTGTTTCATCTGGTGTTCCCCAAGGAAGTCATCTTGGTTCAACTTTGTTTCTCCTATTTATAAATGACCTACCTACTGAACTTTCTCAAAATTTTTTCAGATGTCTACAAAGTTTGACCGACTGTATGCCGCTCCAAGACGACACAAAAAAGCTTTTCAAGTGGTGTAAAATCAACCAATTAACGCTAAATATTTCGAAATGTCAATGCTTCTCTTTTACTCGTCGTTTGATTCCAATACTATATTATTGACAATAATATTCTTGATAGAGTTTTATTAAAAGAGGATCTTGGAGTAATTTTTGAATCTAACCTCAATTTTGTCAGGAACATTGAATTTATTGCGAATAAGGCTAATTGCATGCTTGGATTTATCTTTCGTAGCTCGTATGGCCTGAAGGATCCTTACACTCTTAAATCACTCTACATTGCTTATGTAAGGTCGGTTCTTGAATACTGCTCAGTAGTATGGAATCCATTCTATAACGTTCATTCAACTAGAATCGAAAATGTCCAAACAAAAGTTACGCGTTTCGTTTTTAACAAACCGCTATGGAATATTGAAATGCCGTCATATGATACCAGACGTTAGCTCATTGGCATCCAGATATTGGAAAACCGTCGCAAGATGTTTACCATTATTTTTATTAGGGATATTATATCTTATCACATAAAATATCCTTGTCTCTTATCTTTAATTGACTTATATGCCCCTTCTCGAGAGCTAAGAACACGAACAATGTTTCAAGAAAAACCCCATAGGGTAAACTATGCCTTGAATGAGCTTTTAACTCGCTGTGTTAGAGAGACTAATATAGCTTCTAACAATATTGATGTAAATTTTCACTTGAGTAGGGACTCATTTAAAAATATGTTAGCCTCATACTTTTTAACGGCTTAGCTATGAGCACATTTTGTAATTATAATTTAATATTTGTATTAAAATCCATAGTCTATTTGAGTTTAATGTAAGCTCTAATTGATGATGTAAATAAATAAATAAATAAATAAATAATTGTAATAATAATAAAAACAATAAATTTTTTATTACTGATTCAAAATAGCTTTTAAATTTTTTATTACATTTTTCACACAAAATTAATTTTTGACTACTACACTGCTGTCTTGTTCTCTATTTGATTTTATTTTTTTTCCTTATTTTCTTTTAATCAGCTGGCTACAAACGATGCTGAGACTATCGCAATCCGATCTTCTGTTGATAGCATTCTCCGTGTTGTTGATGTGCAGCATTTCCAGCAACATTCTCTTGTTATGGTGTCTCTCAACTTCCAAAATGCTGACATTATCCAAGTCAGGCTTGTGGTTTTCCTCTATGCAATGCTGTGCAAGAGCAGTTTTTTGAGAACCACCGTTGTTGATATCAGACCGGTCGGTGGCCTGAAAGCCGATTACGAAGCTTTTGTTTGGATGTACCTACATACACAGATGTACAATTTATACCCCTTCCACCCAAACAGTTTATCTTGTTGACAACATCAAACTTATCCAGTGTATTGATCTTTCCTTTTGTATTCGTGAACAACAAAGACTTGAGAGTGTTTGCCGATTTAAAAGCTATTCTCGTTATCTCTTTGTTACGAATAGGTGCAGCTTTCATACGAGTAGAAAGAGATGGAATATATAAAGCACTCCGGTAAATAACAGGCGGGGGGTCTTCTTTTTGAGTAGCATGAGTATCGCTCTTCTTTTGATGGTTGCTTATTAGTTTGTTGATGACATAAGTGGGGAATGCGTTGGAACACAGGATGTCTCTAATAGCGTTGATGTTTTTTTTTGGCAAAAATTAGGATGACTATATTCAAGCACTCTGTTTATAAAATTCTGCGCCGTATTGAATTTAACCTGTTTTGGTTGTTTCGCAAGAAAGTTTATTAAACGGCCAGAGTTAATAGTTTATAAACATTTGTTTTAACTTTTATAGTTCACCTTTTAATGTTTTTATTTCGAACAATTGTGCTAATGCCGTGATATTAAATTTATTTGCTTTTGTTGTAAGTGTTATTGACATTATGTATAATTTTATACAAGAATCTAATTTGTTATATTTTTTCAATAAAAGGCCTGATGAAGAGTGTATTCGCGCTCGAAACAATACACAACATATAAAATCTGTCCTTTTATTGACCTGGAGCCTACTAAAAAACTTACATTTATATATTAACTGGAGAGGTCACCTATAAATTCCTATAATTAAAAAAGAAAACATTAAGAGGAAAATTTAGTAAAAAGAAGACAAATTATTGTCCTCTTTAAGAAAAACAAAAAAAATAAAAGGATTCGATACAAAAAAAAGGTCTGTCGTCTAAGAAAGAGGACGGATAGTGACCGAAACTAAACGGCTGAAAAGATTTTTTTCAAACTTGGTACTTAGGCGTTTTAGGTGATTGTATGAAATAGATTTTCGAATCGTTGTTTTAGCCCAAAAATAACGGTACTTGCCATACAAATTTTCTACCATCTTATTTATCTCGAAAACTGCTGTAACGATTTTCATAAAAAACAGTATATGTACTAGTTTTGGTATGGTCTACATTTTGGCCAATTTTTTTTTTTTACATATTTTGTTATTAACGGTACCTGCCATACAAACATTTTTTTTTTTGTTTGCGACTTTTTCATAAACGGCTCAGCGGATTTCGACCAAAATTTTTATACAGGAGGTTCTTCGAATTCTAAATAGTACTGCTTTTCAAAATTTTCGAAAAATATTTTTTTTTGATTTTTGAAAAAAAAACCTTTTTTTTTGTTAAGTTCAATATTTCGAAAACTGGTGGACGATTTTTTCTGAAATTTAGTTTTTAAGTTTATATTATTAAACAAAATATTATATATTAAAAAATATTTAAATGTAGGAAAATTTTTATTTAAAAAAAATTAAGTAAAAAATGACTACAAATATATTTTGCCGTTTCTATCAAGAATCTTTTGCATATAATGTGATGGAACATAAGAGCAAGTACGTGAGATCCAGCCGCGTATTTTACTTCTTTAGCAAACATATCCTCAAGGAAACCAATAGAAATGAAAATGATTTCCTAACATTTCTATATCTAGCGTTTGTTGCATTTAAATATTTATTTATTATGTATTCCTAAACAAGCTTTTTTCTCTCTTGCTCGACTTGTAACACAATAAATATGTACATATGTATATTCCCTAATTCCGGAATGTAAATTAATCCTAAATTAAAAGTAGATAAACCAGACTATAACTTTCCTTGCTACCAACATCTACTTAATCTTTTTTAAGAAACAGGCAGCCGCAAACACAAACAAGTTGACCTTAATATAATTAAAATAAGAAACAACAGTAGAGCCATCACCACCCATGGCACAGCAACTACATACATATAATAGTAGGTAAAAGGTATAGCTACCTACATTATGATTTACAAGTCGATCTCGAGAAGTTCAATTTTCCAGTTTTTGGTTCCAGTTCAATTAACTGGCATTATGTATACCCGCCGCGACCAGTATTGTATTAAATAAACAGCCTCAGAACTAATTAATACAATTACAATTTTGGAGCTTCGGATTTCCTGTCCATGTGTTGTTTCTTCATCAAGAAAGCACAAACATTGCTAGTTAATAAACAAAAAATATGTTGCGAACTAAAAAGATCAAAAAAGACAAAATAGTGGTTGAGTAACATGCTACAAGATTCAAGATTGTGCGCGCGCCAAATGTCATATATACTTATAGCGAGTTTCATTCAAGAAAAGATCTGCCCTTTTTCTAAAAAAAGATTTCATATTTTTGAATTTTGAGAGTTTCATTCCAACAAATAGACACAAATCTAGATCAAATCTTAAAACGAAAGATTGGATCTCTGATGGGTTGGCAGATTTGATCTGAATGCACACATACATGTGAAAAGTCTTTTCTGTCAAGGGTCAAATGGAAAATATTTTGTTATTAATTTGTTGTGAACTAGTGCCAATCCGTGCTAAAAAAATAAAGAAATAATGGACGAAGAAGTTAATAATTTATATTTTATAAATTCTGTCAGTGTGTCTGTTCTGTGCGTGTCAGTTATTCACCAATACTACAATTAAATCTGAAAATAAGGTTTCATTGAAAACATCAAATCTTGATTTTGAGAGGAAATCTTTGAAATTTGTTTAAAACTCGCTATTACTAAACAAGTTATACCGACACCAATTCCATTAGCCCCGTCCGTCGCAGCACCCACCGATACAATATTATTGTTGATAAGAAATACCTACCCAAAGTATCTTTGTCACACAAAATACACTCTTTTCGACGTGGCTTGTTGTTTACCGCCATTGTAGTTCGCCAAAGAAATTTGTACTCAACTTACTAAATGCTAAATATTTACAAGTGGGAGGGTAATGGCGATAATGTTTGACATTTTTCTTTCACAAACAGATATGAAACCAAATACAATTATTGTATATTAACATTGTTGGGAAGGCATAGTAGCTTTGAAGGTAGAGAGGGAAGGGTAGAGTATTTCTACCAATCCGACTACACTACCTTTGAGTTGGTTCATTACGTTGACCGTAGCTTACAGTGGGACAGGCTTGACTCAAATATTAATAAAAATGTCCACAATTGAAGCGCTTTGCCAGTTATATATATTTTACTTGCGATATGATATAGATAGGCACTATACTATAGGGAAAGTTTTGCATTTGGGAAGAAATCGAACTCGAGATTTTAATCAGAATTGACATTACGATGATAGCGAACATCAAAAAAGTGGGTCACGGAATTCCGTCTGTCCTGTCTGTACTACGAGCTACAGCCTAAGCACCTGAAGCAATTTTCTTCAAACTTGGTATTTGAGCGTTTTAGGTTATTATAAATTAGCCCCAAAAGTAATGGTACCTTCCATACAATTATGTCTACCATCTTAATTAAAGTAGAATCTCGGAAACATGAATGGTTCTATAAGATGAACAGTTCGGAAATATGAACGTTTTCTTTCACCAAAGATGAAAGTTTTGAAATTTAGGTACTCGAAAACATGTGAACACTCGACTTCCAATTTTATTTTTTCCTATTTCATTGCCTCCAGTTCGTCTTGTTATATTTAAGTTACGGTTCCTACTTAGAATTTTCGGGCTTGTTTTAACTTTTTAATGTGTGGATATATGTTCTTCTTCTCTAACTAAAATTTTATGCTTAGAAAGATGAACAATTCGAAAAGATGAGCGGGCCTGTTTTAATATCTGTTCATCTGTCTGAGATCCTACTCTATCTCGAAAACGGCACTAACGATTTTGTTAAAAAAAAAATATGTGCACTACTATAGGTATATTCTAAATTTTTGTTTAAACATTTTGTTATTAACGGTACCCGCGATACAACCTTTTTTGATTTTCAACTTTCTCAAAATTTTTATTTACGAGGTCCTTCAAATTGTAAATAATACTGCATACTAACATTTTCGAAAAATTGTCTTCTGGATTTTTACTTTTTTTTTAATTCAATATATTTATTATATTTATAAAATGCATTATATGCATGTTTAAGCTTTATTAAATACATACAATTGCCAAGACAATTTTTTTTTTGAAAAAAGATAAAAGGAATTTTTTATATAAAATGCCCAAGAGGGCATTCGACTACAGGAAGTTAGTAATTTTTTTTCAACCACCCGAAACGTTATTTCACACTAAAATTGCTTTTTGCGCTATAATGTCATTGCTTAGTCGATTTATATTCTATATTGTATTAAGTTCAGGAGTAATTTTATAATATCTAAATAATATTATTATAATATATATATATTAATAATGTATAATAATTACAATCGCTAAGAACATCTTACAAGGCCTTAATTTTAATTCAGATATACACGAAATAATCAATTGTTTATCATTAGTTTGCATTGTTCCATATTCTATTTGCATTAAAACGTGTTTTGCACAAGTTTATTAAAATTGCAAAAGAAACAACTTAAACAAATTGCGGCTAAATTTTAACAGCCTGGTGTTCAGTTTAATCATGATACTACTTAAAAGTTTGCTAAAGCACTTTACTAAAAGATTCCTAATTTTAAACAATTTTCATTGGCCCATACTAAACCTAAAAATTAAGCGAAGGTAAATATTTGACGTTTGTAAATGTCAAAGTGGCATACGGATTTAGTACGATACTGGAAAGATAAAGTACCAATTTGGTGGTTTTGACTTTAGTAAAATGTTAAGAAGATAGTACGATACTAAACTCGTTTAAAATTAATTATTTATTTTTCTCGGATTAACCGCGTAAATTGAAATTAAAAGAGTGCACTTTGTTTTACTCACCCCGAACGTTTCGCATCAAGTTGCATTGAGCGTGGTCACCCGGAAATTTTCCGCAAAAAGCATATTTTATATTTTATCACAATTATCCCAGCTGTAAACCGAAATAAAAAAAAATTATACTCACCACAATTTTGTTTTGCGGAAAGATATTTACCTGCATGCCTTTGTTTTGTCTTTCTTATGGTGCCGTTCGATTAACCTGTAAATTGATTCGTATCGTTTCGTGTTATAAAAAAAGATTAGATTTTAAAAATAATTTTATTTTCGAAAAATATAATTTAAGGGTATTCATGCAACGGCGGAAAACCCAGATAAACCTGAGAAACCAGATAACATTTTTTTCAATTTTAAAAAGTTTTTAACTAGCATCATACTAAAACAATTTTCTTGACAAACACCAACTGAACGCGCCTAAAGCAGCGCAAAATACTAAGCGAATATGACTTTTTGGCTTTATAAATGTCAATGTGTTGGTTTTAGTATGATGCTAAAAAGATAAAAAATCCTCTGATAATTTTAACTTTAATTAAATGTTAAAAGAGAGTTATATGATTAACTTGGTTAAAACTAGCAAAATATTCTTTTTAACTTAGTATCATACTTAAACTGCTTTAACATCGTACTAAATCGTTTAAAACTATGCGCCATTGTAACTATGGAAGTGCTTTTCTGTTTTCCGGTTTCAAATATGGAACTTTTCCCGAAACTGTCATTCTGATTGCGTTCATTCAGCAGAGTTGCATTACTAACACAGATACTTTAATAATGCACCTAAAAAGCTTGATCGAGTTGCAAGTTGCTGACAAATGTTTATGGCAATATGGCAAAGTGACCATATTGAAATTAATTCAATTTAGACAATAATTATTAAGACTTTAATTTTCGACAAAAACTCTCTCACTAGTTCGACTTTTCAAAATATTAAACGTTTATTAAATTTTAGGTTGTTGTTAAATTTAGATTAAATGTTGCAGGCAACTGAATCGCTACGTCCCGTTATTTATGCTTTGGTTTTTCTCATTCTACCCCAGTGTAGTTCCAACGACATCACGATCACTATGATGTCTGACTTGCGTAATAATTTTAAAGACTAAAACAAAAGAATAATCTCGTCTATCAAGTTATGATTGAATTTTGTTTTTTGAATGCGACTTGCCAGCAATATACACCCAGAGAAATATCCCAGGTGCTCCATATTTTATCCAAAGTGCTTTTATAACCAAAACTCATTGTGATTCCAGCAGTTGCGGCGAGTGGTTCGTGGGTTCGTTTCGATTAAAAGTTTGCATTGTAGCAGTTTTTGTTGTCTATTTTATTGTTTACTAAGTTCCGGTCGTGTGTCGTGGTCAGTTTTATTGTAAACTTTTAAATTTTTATTGTTGTCTGATTGATATCATTTTTCAATTACATAGAGTTTACTTAATAGTTTAATAGTCATAAAGGTAAAACTCCAATATTATTCTGCCATATTACTCTATTAGCTTTTTATTTATAAATTTGATTTGTTTTGAATATTTTGTTAGCCAAAAATATTGCAAAACTTTTTGAAAAATACACAAAACACGTCAATAGTTAAATTTTTTCGCGCATTAACGTGGCAAATTTAAGAGTTATTTCTATAAAGAAGTTAGGTACCTTTAAATAGTCTTCACATTTCAGACATTTATTTATCTTTGAAGATGTGTTGAGTTTTTGCTCATTTTTAATTGACACAAATTATTTTGAAAGACATCTTTTTGTTTTATAAAATTATTTTTAATTTTTTTGAGTAAGAGCGGTTATCGCTTGGCTTAAAGTAACGACGTCTATGAGTTCGATAAAATAGGTTAAATTATTCAATTCTTACCGGATTGATGTTTTAATTTGTTTTTTTTTTTTTGTATTATATTTAGGGAAATAAACGTTAAAAAGGGAATAAATCAATTAGATCATCTGTGTCAAACAGATAAGTTGCGACAAAAAATTTGCCAACCTAAAATTTGTGTACGGAACGGAGGTTCATCAAAGACGGTACTAATAAGCTACTACTCTTAAATATTCAAATATAATTGAAATATTTAAAAAAATGAAAACATACAAGGGAGAGAATGACAGTGACTATTTAATAAAAGAGAATGACAGTGAATAATAAAAGAAATTCCCAAGAATTATATCACACATTTTTCAAATATTTATTGTTAAAGCCAAACAAATGAAAAACTAAAAGTATTTAGCACTTTGGAGTTTCAACGTTGAATTTATATACATTACCTTAAGGTTTAAATATTTCAGAAATATTCCAGAAACATTTAAAACAAAAATATTTGAGAAACAGGGAAACATTTGTAAAAAGTTTCTGAAATATTTACATTAGTCTGGACCCTAGCGAAGCATTTGTGAAATGCTTATGCTTCTCTGTTTCCCATTCCGAATGGAAAACTTTCTTTGTATCCCAAGAAACATAACATTAAGGTGCGTCCCTACCAAAGAAAATTTTTGTTTCAAAGATTTCAGAAATATTCCAGAAACATTAAAAAAAAAACATTTCAGAAACAGAGAAACATTTCTGAAATGTTTATAAAATGTTTATCTGTTTTCCATTCGGAATGGAAAATTTACTTTTTTCCCAAAAAAACATTACACTAAGGTGTGTCCACACCAAAGAAACATATTTTTGAAACATCAGAAACAGAAACATTTCTGAAAAGTTTCTGAACGTTTTTTAAATGTTTCTGAAATGTTTACTTTGGTCTGGATGCTCACCAAACATGTCTGAAATGTTTATGAAATGTTTCTCTGTTTCCCATTCCGAATGGAAAACTTTCTTTGTTTCCCAAGAATTTACAAAGTTAGATAGTCTGTGACCACGAGTGGTTTTTCATAATAAATATAAAAATATAGCGAAAAGTGTTGAGCAACGAGGATGTTATCCAATTGATCAATATTTGTGAAACGAAAAAAGTTAAAAATAAAATCAAAAATGCCGATGCTTTGTCTGAAATTTCCGATAAGTATAAATTGTGAAAAGATGAGGTTTTCGTATTTTTTTTCATGATGATAAAACACTACTTCTTTAAAACCCATTTTCAAGCGTAAAACATACAAACGCGATACATAAAAAATGGGAAACAAAGAGACATTTCAGAAATGTTTCTCAATCGTCCACATCAAAATGAAAATCATATCAGACACATTTCTAAAATGTTTTTTAAACAACTGGGAAGCATTTCAGAAACGTTTCTTGAAATGTTTCTTTGGTGTGGACACACCTTTACATATTACACTGAAGCACTGGGCAACTCAGACCATCGGAATATATACATATGTACATTACAAGACATTAATATAACAGAGAGACACAGCACGAGGTTTGTTTTTGACCGGTCCACCATCCACGCCCAATGATGATTGATTTCGCTGATCGATGGGAAGCGATGCTTTCATCAGAACCAAGACCGTAGAGGCAGATGTCCTACTATCAAGTCAAAAACGGTTGGCCTTGCCAACAAGTATCTGCATCCATCTACGTAAAACAAATAAAATATTAAATTCCATTTTGCAAGTGATCGAACAAAAAGCTTTGTATAATTTTTAATACATATTTGTTTTCCTCTTTTTAGAGCAATCGAAATGAATAATGTTGTTATTCTTTGTGTAATCTGATATATGTAGGTATGTGTCATTCGTTGCATTTGAATAATTTATTTATCCGTAGGTACAAACAAGCGGTTTTCGCTGTCTGTAACATAATAGGTACAATAAATCCCTTATCTGCCAGAATATAAATAAATAAAACCTGAACTTAAAGTGGTTAAACAAGACTGTTACCCCCGTACCTAACATCTCGACTTGATCTGTGTGAAAAGCCATCAAACCAGCCAGCAATTAAAGACCAACAAGCAACAAGTTGACCTTAACAAAAAAAAAAAAAAAAATAGCACCAACAGTAAAGCCATCACACAACTCATGGCACAGCACCTAAATAAGTATAGGTTACGTATTATAGCTACATAGTACATACATCAAAAATCACTTTCACTTTTTAGTCACGAGAACTTCAATTTTCCAGTTACAACTTTACTGCTGTTTTACATTTCTTGTCTAGTATCACTTATTCATCTGTGCACTCTTCAATTTGTCCAAAAATTAGCAACAAAAATAATTCAAGGCAAGAAGACAAAATAGCGGTTGAGCAATATTATATGCCACAAAACTCACAATTGTGCGCGTGGCAAGTGGTGTATAAGTGGCATATGATAAACAAGTTGTACCGTCGCCGTCGTCACCAATTCCATAGCCTTAGATCGGTCTGTGCGCCGTCGTGTAACCGACCGATACAATTTTTGATAAGACCCAAAGCAGGTATATGTGCCGCAGAAAATACACTCAGAGCGTGTGAGTTACTTTTTTTTGTCTTTTTGACGTGATTTGGTGTATATTGACATTGTAGTTGTCCAATCCAAATTAATTTTTGCTCAACTGCTTACAAAATGTACACACTTGTATGCAAGTGGGTGGTTAAAAGCGATAATGTTGGCCATATTTCTTTCACGAACAAAAAAAACAAATCAAATATAACACAGTTAACTTGTCTGTAGATGGAGAAGGAAGGGTAAATTATTTCTACCGCGACGAATAAACCACCTTTGAGTTGGTTCATTACGTAGACGGTAGCTTACAGTGGCATTGTTTTGACTCATATTTGAAAAAAAAAAGATTTTAAAGAATATAGCTATAGATAATATGCAATTTTGAAGTTTTGCACACTTCATCACATTGCCTTTTTAGTTTTTGGTAGTCATTATTTTTTGTTAAATTATGATTAGAAATAACCCATCAATTTCAGTTTAAAATATCTTTGAAACTGTGAAAGTAAATAAAATGTATACCTATTAAGTTCTTTCTATATGACGGAGCGGTAAGGAGGTTTTAAATGGAAATGCATCTGCAGATTTGAAGAAAAGTAGAGTAGGATCATAATATAAAACAAACATAAAAGTAAGACAGGGTACACACTAATAACTTACTCGAACTCTGCTATAACTTTCTTGACACATCTTACAATCACATGTTCTAAGCGTTCAGTAATGTAGTTTAGAGAAGAACATTTTCGCTATTTTCGTTGTTTTTAAGCAAACTGAAGTGAAATGGTAAAAAAAACTTGAAAATTCGTTATCTGAACGGAACAAATTATGGTGCAGATGAAAATGCTATAATCCAGATGAACATGTTCATCTTCACTATAATCTGCAATCTTCACATTCATACTTCCTATAATCTTCATACATGAAGATGGTCTCCATTTTGGTCTTCGCTCTCTATCGCACAAGTATGTTTTTTTTTATTTTGTTTCCTCTTTCTTTGCAGATGTCGATGCAGATGAATATGAAGATACATGTAAAGCCTCCTGTAGTGTAAAGGAGGCTTTACACGCATATTCATCTTTTATCTGCATCACATCTGCAAAAAAGAGGACACAAAATAAAAAAAAATCATACTTGTGCGATAGAGAGGGGAGACAAATGCAGATCATATTCATGTATGAAGATTATAGGAAGTATCAATCCGTTCAGCTAACGAGTTTTCAAGCCAAAGCCATACGGATTGATTTGTGTTGTTGTAATGCCTTTTAAATTAATAGCTGAACTAAACATCTGTTTTCAAACACAAATTCTAAGCTAGCCTAAAATTATTGGATACATTTGGGTGTATATGTAAAGGGTGTATTCATTATAGCATATCTTAAATAGGTTAGTAGGTATGCATTTAAGTTCCTGAACAACAAAAATCGAATTTGTATGGTTTGTCCATGTTTTTGACATTTTTCAAAAGTATAACAAAGTCTTACGGATAGATTGAAATTTATTTATTGGCACATGTGGTTCGTTATCAGCTGTAGCTGAAACGAAAGCTTATTGGCAAATTGATCATACTAAACAAAATTATTAAAACCCCTCCACTCGTTCATATTTCAAAATTTAATACGATAATTATATTTTAAGTTGGTGTGAAATTTGATTTAAGTGTTTTTTTTTTGCTCGCAAATAAATCGCTTCGCCCAGCAGCTATTTATGCTTATGTTTTTCTTATTCTACCCCAATATAGTCGCAACGACGCCACGCCGCCACCACACCGCTTAAAAGGCATGACCTGCTTAATAATTTTAAAGATTAAAACAAAAGAAAAATCCCGTCTACCTAGTTAAGATTGAATTTTGTTTTTGTTGGTTTTTGAGTGCTACTGACGAGCCACCCAGAGATGCCACGTTCTCCATATTTTATCCAACGTACTTTTATAACCAAAACTCATTGTGATACCAACAGTTGCGGCGAATTGTTCGTTGCTCCTTCCTATAGATTAAAAATTTATTTTGGGTATCTTTTTTGTTGTTTATTATATTGTTTACTAACTTCCGGTCGTGTGTCGTGGTCAGTTTTATTGTAAACCTTTAAATTTGTTTATCATAGATAGATATACTTCCTAATGAATTGTATTATTTTTGTTGCTATGTGATTCATCCCAGCTTTTTTTATTACATGTAGATTGTATACAGAATAAATTTAAAAACATCAAAGGTAAAACCCGATTTGTTTCTGCCATATTAACTTTTTATTTATAAATTCGATTTGGTTTGAACTTTTTGTTAGCCTAAAATATTGCTAAACTTTTTGAAAAATACCAAGAAACATGTAAATAGTTAAATTTGTTGCCGCATTCACGTGGCAAATATTAGAATTATTTCTATAAGATTAATACGTAGGTACCTGCTAAAACAATCTTCAAATTTCCGGTATCTACGATTATTTATTTTTGAAGATGTTTTGAGTTTTTGCTCATTTTTAATTGGAACAAAATTATTAGACATCGTTTTGTTTTATAAAATTATTTTGAATTTGTTGGTGTAAGAGCGGTTATCGTTTGGCATAAAGTAACGACATCTATGAATTCGATCAAATAGCTTCAATTCTTCCCGGATTGATATTTTAAATTGTTTTTAAAAATTAAATTTAGGGAAATTAAAGTTAGCTTCAAATTTCAGAATTAAAACATTTAGATTTGTTCGTTGAAGAGAAAAATTGCAACCAAATATTTCCCAACGTAAAATTTGTGTACGGAATGGATGCTCATAAAAAACGTAGTAAGCCACGCCGACTACTAACCAACAAAAAATATGAACTGAAAAAAACAAACATTCAAAACTAATTGAAATATAAAAGAAATCACGACTGGATCCTACAACTGGCTCTTATAGCTAACAATTTCAATGTTAAGCATTGAGAGAAGGGGACATAATCCCGAATCCCAATATCCCGAATAGCCAAAATTGGAAATTCAATAATCCCGAATGCCCAAAATCCCGAATGGAGATAATCCCGACTGCCAAACTCCCGAATACATTCTTGAATGAATGTCGAATCTCAATACTTTTTAGTACTATTTTAATACTTTTTAAAACTACTTCAGAGCTCTTAAAAAATCAACTTTTTTGTATGGAAAGAATATATGTATCTCTTCTTCCAAAATCATTTTCGTTCTAAATAGAACGAATAACGAAACAAAAATTCAATAAAAGTATATTTCAATTTATGTATATATTGTATAAAAAAAAAGTTAAAAAGGTACAAAAAAAACAAGAAAAAGTTCGACTTAAACAATTTACATTATTTACACAACACTTAAGATTCATATTGAATTCACTTTTAAAATTCTTTTTTAGGAAAGAACAATGTTGTTTCTATGTTTTTTAAAAAATCAACCTTTTCAATTTGCAACCTATTTTATAAAATAGCTTAAATTCTTAGAATTTTGTCTTATCTTTGGTTTTGGAAGCTGTATTCCGCATCTCATCTTTTCAATTTGAATTTTGTAGAGTGCAAGTTCTTTTGAAAGTCTGGAATTATTTTGTTTGTGCCGGTATGTTGCTTTCCAATTTCAACAACGACTTGTAGTCGCCTGTGCCATGCTTTAACACTTTTATTTTACAATCGCGGAACGAAACAAATAATTTAAAAAATACACCGCCAAATAACGCTAAAAACACTAAAATAAATAAACCAAAAACACTAAAATAAATAAACAAAATACACTAAAACAACGATTTTCTTAATAAAACTATTATTTTTACAAATTAGAATCTATTAGAACAAACTTTTGCAAACTATTTTCGGAGTTGGCTACGAAATTTATAACTGACTATATAAACTCTATAGGCTAGAATCCCAAATGATGTGTACTTAATTGAGAAAATAAAATACATAAATGAACATTCTAAAAGCTAGAATACCAAAAAAAGTAAAAAGCTATTCCGAATTTTGGCATTCGAGATTTTAGCCGGTCGGGATTTTGGTCATTCGGGATTTTTTGCATATTCGGACTTTATTCAATTTTTGTATATGATTACTATTTATATCATTTTAATAATTTCAATGACCAATAACAACTTGAGTGTGCTACCACCAAGCTTTTCTCATATTATTTTTGGCTGGAATTATAGCTTTTTCACGACTTGCCAAGGTCGATTAAGGAGAAAATAAGAAAGAACCCCAATAAGCAAAAACGAAGTAGTGTGGCTAATAAAAGCGCTAGTCGTTTTAATGCAATTGGTAAACAGAAAAACCTGCATTGGGTTGGATCTGATCATGTGGGCTCGGTGGCTTGATGCGTAGTGCTTTTGCTTTTAGGCAGATAAGTTATTGTTCACTACACAATACAGACACAAGAAGTTTTTCAATTAAAATGAAAAAGTAGACCAGCACCACAAGAGAAAAGGATTTGGATTTTGCAATTCGTGATTTCGTACCCAACCCAAACATTTATGCTGTTAGCATGTACGTAGTCTAGGTTTAAAGCCGATCTATATAATATTACCTTGATTGTTAATACATATAATGAATTGTTGAATGGATGTCTACATAATATATATGTGGGTATACAGGAACGTATGCAAAAGTTCGTAAGGTGAAATATAATTAGGTATAAATAAACAGACGATACACATAATAAAATCTTTTAAGATTGCTTTTAAGTTGTTAAAATTTGAGGAAAGAAAAAGATGCTATTTGTATTGCTGGACAAATATGACTATGTCAAAAATAGTTAATTTTGTATTTATAAAATTTTAAAAACATTCTTAGAAAAAAAATTGAAACGCCATTTTGAAGTAATTATTAATATAAAGGGTTATCCATTTTACGGTTTCAAAAGTAAACCAAAATAAAATACATATAAAATATTTTTTTTTAATGATATTTCTTTTTTATTATAAATTTTGAACGTTGACATTGTGTGTGAAACACTACATTATTTAAATGACCACCTCGCGAATTGTTGCAAGCATCGATTCTTTTGAGGTAATTTTCGACCACTTTTTGACACATATTGGGCGGTATCTCAGCCATAACTTGACGAATATTGGCTTTCAAGTGCTCAAGAGTTAAAGGTTTATCTGCATAAACACGGTCTTTCGCGTAGCCCCACAAAAAAAGTCCAGCGGTGTCAAATCGCATGATCTTGGTGGCCAGTTGATATCGCCACAACGAGAAATTACGCGGCCAGGAAATGTCTCTTGCAATAAAACCATATTCGCTCGAGTTGTGTGGCATGTGGCACCGTTTTGTTGAAACCATATATTTTCCAAGTCGTATTCTTCAATAGCAGGCAAAAAAAGTCGGTTATCATATGACCATAACGCTCCGAATTGACAGTGACAGTCGTTCCATCGTCGTTTTCGACGAAGTAAGGTCCAATCACACCTCCGGAAAAAAGAGCGCCCCAAACAGTGACTTTTTAGGATGTAATGGGCTCTCTTTAATTACTTGAGGATTCGCAGAACCCCAAATACAACAATTTTGTTTATTAACATACCCACCGAGTGAGAAATGTGCTTCGTCGCTGAAGAAAATTTCGTTCGAAAAATCGCCGTCCACCGCCTGTTGTTCAAGCACCCATAAGACGTATCTACGACGTTGTGAATGGTCAGCTAGCTTAAATTGTTGTAATACGCCATAATGTGCCGTAAGACAGTCCTAATTCCTGAGAACGACGAGGAATCGACACAATCGGGTCTTCGGCAACACTTTCACTTACAGCTGCGATATTTTCAGTGGTACGAGCGAAACGATGCTGCACAGGCCTTACAATATCTGTAACCAATCCAGTCTCTTCAAATATCTTCACAATTTTGCCAATTGCTTGTGTAGTTGGACGATTATGTAAACCATAATCTCCTCTTAAAGCACGATATGTGGCTGTGGGAGAATTTGTATGCGTTGTGGGATAGTTAAGCGATCCATTTTCGTAAATGTCAGACTTTCAACTGAAAAAAAAAATGGTTTAACAGCTTAGTTTGACAGATGTCGAATTCCAGCCCTATACTTTTGAAACCGCAAAATGGATAACCCTTTACATATAAAATTCAAATTTCAAAAAAAAAATTCAGTGACTGGTTTTTGAAAAATCGATTTGAAAAAATTATTTATTTTTTACAAATCGAAAACCAGTTCTTTGAAAATTTGAGCATGCAGTTTTATTAAAACTTTTGGAAGCATTTGCATAAAAAAAACATAATGGCTGATGGCGCAAAATTTTAAACAGCCTGATGTTAATGGCTGGGCATGATACTACTTAACAGTTTGCTAATACTAACGCACTTTACTAATATTTTCCTAATTTTAAACACACCTAAAATAGTGCAAAAAGTAAGTAACTTTTTGACGTTTGTAAATGTCAAAGTGGCATATGGATTTAGTACGATACGAAAAAAATAAAGTAGCCATTTAGTAAAATGCTAAGAAGATAGTACAATACTAGACTGGTTTAAAATTAGCATAATTCTCTTTTTAGCCTAGTATCATACTAAAAATGATTTAACATATTACTAAATCTTTTAAAATTTTGCGCCAATGTTTTTTAATGCAAATGCTCCCAAAAGTTTTGGAATTTATCAGTAAACCTTAATAAATCAAACATAATGATCTTCAGGAAAGGACACAGAAGATACGCAAGTTATGAAAAATGGAAGTATCGGGGACATTAATTAAAATTGGTTAAAGTATTAAAGTAGCTGGGTGTGACCATAACAAGTAACCTTTGTATGGAAAAACACATTAAAGCAAAACTACAGGAAGCCAAGGCTGCACTTTGTGTTTCTTGAAAAAACTGCATTTCAAATAATTCAGTACACCACTCGTTGAAATACAGACTGTTTAAAAGCTCTTGCCAGATCTATCATGTTTTACTGCGCGCAAGTATGGGGCTACAAAGAATATGAAGATGTTTAAAAATTACCTCGATTCTTTATGAAGCGAGTTTTCAATCTCCCTTCCACAACACCGAATTATTTGCTTCATATCGAGACAAGAGTACCTCCGATGTTCATCGATCCACTGAAGATACATTTTGACCACATGATTAAAATTCTTCAAATGGACTCCTGATAGACTGATCAACAGAGTGTTAAAAATTCTCATTAGAAACCAGCTTAATTGTGTTCAATCTTGGAGCAGTATTTCTAATTCGCTTGATTGATCTATAGAATTTGAGATTGACAATCCAACCGAATTCAAAAGAAGTCTTTACACCATGGTCTCCAAATTGGATGAAATAAATATAAACAGACTTGATATACGTCTGTTTATATTTATTTTAATTTGTCCATCCAATAGTGAGAAAGTTGAAAATATGTTGTTAATTTTTTTTATTATTGGAATTATTTTATTATAGAATTATTAAAAGTGGGTTGCACTAATTTAAGAATACACTAATTTTTTTTATCAAAATTCTTGTAGGCGTTTTTGCGAAATACATTTTTTTCTTAACGGTTTTTTTTAAAGATTTGTATGGAAGTTAAATAGGTTTTTTAACTGTTGAAGATAATGTCAAAACAATACTAAATACAAAGTTTCGGAAAAAATATTTCTTTTTGGATTATTGAAAATTCAATATTTCGAAAATAGATGACCATTTTTTTCGAAATTTATATTCTTAGGCTTATATTATTAACTACATAAAATTTCCATACTAAGTTTTTCTTCTTTAAATAAAAGAATATTTGTTTATAAGAAATTAAGAAAAAACGGCTTTAAAAATATATTTAGCTATTTCTTCTAAAAATTTTGTGCAGACGATGTTATCAAACATAGGATATTTAAATTGCTTTCACTTTTGTTAATGACGGAGCCAATTCTTTTTGTCTACATTTTTTTTTATTTGTACATTATTTCAAAGTGTTCTATTTTTTCAATTCCAGAGGTGGACGATAATTGTTCAGCAGCTTACTATCATTGCTTAACGTTCAGTACTAAAATTTCGCTAACATGTGTGGTGAGTGTTAATGTTTTTTTATTCTATTTATTCGATCTATAATTGTCACTATCCTTTATAATGGCAAACAATTGTTATAAAATGGGAGAAATAATAGCATTTTGCCAGTCGTGTTACGTAGCATAATTATCTGAAGAAATGCCAATTTCGAACTATTATAACAGTTGATCGCAATTCTTTAATGGCGTGAAATATTTACTGAACTTCGCACGGTTAAAAAAAAACAATAAGGTCCGGAAGTCAAATACTGCGTAGTTTTATAAACACACCTGCTACAAATGGACATGCCTGCAGTCACTTCCATAACCATTAGTAATTTTTAGGCCGTGTGTAAATTATAATTAATAAACCGCGGATACACATTTTTACAAAAAAAAAACACATTTTCAGCCGTCAAAAAATATTTCTCTTCACAGCATAATTTGTGTATTTATTTATTTATTTATTATGTTTATATTTTATAATAATTACAATCAATCCTAACTTAGTAAAAGTTATGTAATGGTTGTTTTTTAAGAGCTCGAGAACTTTAAATAATGGCAATGGCGCAGTGGATAAGTTAGCAATCGCTAACTTAGACGTGTGGGTTCGATCCACACGTTATGCGTATTCTTTTCTATACTTCCAATTTTAATTGGATGCCGCCCATGGGTTAAAATGAGACAGTCAATACCTGGTCCTCAAATCCACTGTGCCAAACTAGTGCCGTGCAATTCAGGTTGCATTTAAAAGACCTTAGGTCTTCAGGTATGTAGTGAAATTCAAAAAAACAATACAAGACAGAAATATTGTTGAAATTAATTTTTTAAAGGTCGTAAATATTTAGCTGATTCATTTTTGGAAACATAAAATCAGTCGGCATAAGCATGACTCGATAGCGCGCGCCATTAACCGTAAAGGCAGCTCCTTCCTCATTTTGTAAGAAATTATGCCGCCAGCGTGTAAACCGCACCAAACAGTCAATTTTAATGGATGTAATGGTGATTCGTTAATGGCTCGATGCATATACCAGTTTATGGGAATTGGAGTTTTTGTCTGAAGCGTTGGAAGCTTTGACATAACCCGCGAGCTGAACCCACCCCCATCGTCATGTTTGAAAATACGTTGAAACATTTAATGGCCTTTTTCCAACACGTTATTTGGAAATGAAGCCAGTATATACAAATTTTCTGGTTTAATTTCCATTTTGCTTTCAGGCTCTTTTTCCATACCTATTTGGCATAATTTCCAATATTTCTGGTTTATTTTACAACTAAAATTTTGTTCTTTTTTCTGATTTTGAGCCAGAAAAAATTCTGGCGTTTTTTTCACAAAAAATTTGGCACAATTTCCTCTGGGGTAATTTCCGGGAGCCAGTTTTGAAGCTATCATTCAACAGACACCACTTAATAACGGAAAAGGAACTTCCCTCTTTAAAATACCACAAATACTAAAATTCCTTAAAGGAATTAATTTGGACGTACTGTAGAACAAGAAATCTCATCCAGTTCTGTAGGTGGACTCGATAGATTTCAAGGTCGCAGTGCATCAATACCCCAAATTCATTTATTCATTCGTTGGGAATTCTAGATGATATAGTTATGGATATTATCAAATGAAAACGCTATAAATTTACTCAAATAAAGAAAATAAAACATTTTTAATTTCACATATAATATTAAACGTCAAACCTTAAGCTAACCCAGCATTTTATTTCTCTAACAACTTCTTCTAATAATTAGATATATTGATAGATTTATTATTCAATTAAAGCTCGTAATTACAACTCTTTTTTTTTACTAATTCTTGAATAATTTTTAAGGCATGACATATCAATGTCGTCTGACAAAAAAAAATAGATATAAAAGCATATTCAAAAAAAAAATAATATTAAAAATTTGTTTCAGGAATATTTGCATACCTAAATTATATGACACCAAAATCTCGCCATGAGGTGCTGGAATTACTCGTGAACGGACTCAAACGGTTAGAATACCGTGGCTATGACTCAACTGGTGTTGCTATCGATTCAATGGATGGCAAGAATATTGTCATGGTTAAACGTTGTGGCAAAGTGAAGGTTCTCGAGGATGCTATTGCTGAAAGTAAGTTCTATCTACACAAAAAATGTATGTTTACAGGCTGGATCTTACGATTCTGAACTACGCGACGGTTGCAAAGTTCTCTTCTTCTATACTTGCGATATAGGGCAAGTTTTGCATTTGGGATAAAATCGAACTCGAGATTTTAATCAAAGTTGACATTAAGATGATAGAGAAGACCAAAAAAGTGGGTCCAGCAATTTTGGCCAAACTTTTTTTTTAAATATTATATTTGATATTAACGGTACCTGTCATACAACCATTTTATTGATTTTCGACACTCTCATAAACGGCTCAACGGATTTCGATCAACTAGTAGTATGTGATTTTTATTAATTCTTTAGATTATAAATTTGTATAGTTTTCACATTTGAGCATTGGCTTTTGCCGTCAGCCGAAAAAAGAGAGTATTTTCTATTTTAAAAAGATAAGATCATATAATGTGGACTATTCACATAGTAATAAAAATTATTTTGATTTATTAAAAAGCTTCGTTTATTATTTGTTGTCGATAATTATATGTTGTTTTTATGTAGGTGTAGATGTAGTTCCGGTTTTTTCCCCTAGATTGTGCTGGAGTAACTTGTAAGTATCCTTTGTAAGGCTCTCTTGGCTTTGCCTCCGAAAGACCGTTACTTGGGCTTTTCGGATTTTTCCAGTAGCTCCTGCTGCCAGTTTTGCATTTGGGAAAAAAATCGAACTTGATATTTTAATCAAACTTGACATTACGATGACAAAAAACGCCAAAAAAGTGAATACCACAATTCCGTCTGTACAACGCTCTACAGCTTAAACAGCTGAAGCAATTTTCATCAAACTTGGTAATTAAGCGTTTTAGGTGATTGCCTAAAATAGATTTTTGAACCATTTGTTTAGGTCCAAAACTAACGGTACGTGCCATATAATTTTTTTTATCTCGAAAACGGCTATAACGATTTTGATTAAAAAAAAACGTGTACACTATTTTAGGTATACTCTACATTCTGATCACAATTTTTTTTATTGCTTTAATTTTAACGGTACCTGACATACAACCATTTTTTAATTTTGAACTTTCTCATAAACGGTTCGACTGATTTCAATCAATATGAATTATATATAGGACGCCCTTCAAATTATAAATAATACTGCATACCAAAATTTTCCAAAAAATATTTTTCGGATTTTTGGAAAAGAAATATTTTTTTTTTTTTTGAAAATTCAATATTTCGAAATTAAATGTTTATAATTGTCATACCAAGCTTTTTAGAAAAAAAATTGTATATAAAAAATTAAGTAAAAAACGGCTTTGAAAATATATTTAGATTCTCAATAGAAACCTTTTGGATATGATTTAATCGATCATAAGAGCAAGTTCGTGCGATCCAGTTGTGCATTTTATGTTTTTATAATATTTCTATTGCCTTGACATAAATAACTGACAAAGTTTGAAATCGTGTTAAAAAATCACATGTTACATTATATTATTATTTTTTTATTTTTCATTTTTTTCTTTGTCAAACAGAATTCAGTGGTCCAAATTTTGATGAAGCAATTCCAACGCATGTTGGTATATCGCACACTCGTTGGGCTACTCATGGTGTTCCGTCGGAAACGAATTCTCATCCTCAACGTTCTGACGAATCTAACTCGTTTGTTGTCGTACATAATGGTATAATTACAAATTACAAAGATGTCAAGACATTCCTTGAAAAACGAGGTTATGTCTTTGAATCGGATACAGATACCGAAGTTATGGCTAAGCTGATACACCATTTGTGGAAAGAACACCCTGGTTATTCGTTTAGAGAATTAGTTGAGTTAGTTATTCAGCAAATGGTAAGTTGAGGATAAGAAATTAAACAAATACATTCAGAAAACCATTATTTAACACAATTTTATAAAGTTCACGTAAAAGTAAATTATATTTAAATTGTTTTTTTTTTTTTCGAGCGTTACCTAGCCCAATGCTTTACTTCCTTATTTCTCTCTATCGTTCGCGCAGTAAATACCTACGTATATAGATTGATGTTTAACAATATATGAGAGATGAAAACATAGTTCTATATAATTCTGAAAAATGCATTTCTTTAGTCGTATTTTTCAAAAATAATTACGTTCGGGTAATAAGTTAAGCGAAACTGTATAAATTAATCATAAACCACACCTGCCTATCATATCATCAGATGTTGTGGAAAGCATTTAGTAATAGTAAGGCATTGCGCTTATATCGGTAAGACCAAAGTACTTTTAAATGCAACCTGAATTGTTCGGCACTAGGTGTTGGTATAGAGTAGATTGAGTTTTTGGCGATCATATATGTAGCTAGCGGCTTACATACTTCGCTTTTAACCAATTTTAAACATGTTATTTTGCAAATAATTTACTGAAGACTACCAGACGTAATTCTGTGAGTACACATATCTTTACGTTCATTTAAGTATTACTTAACTGAACACTAAAAAAAAAAAAAAAAAAAATGCCACAATAAAATTATTTATATGATATTAAACAGATTCATTAAGCAAAAGACGAGTCTTTTTTTTCTTGTAACTTTTTGTAACAACTCTTGGTAGTTTATTTTATTAGCAGAAATAATAATTGTGATTATATGGATACGTGCACATTGTGATATTATTTGTTTTCTGTTTTTACAGGAAGGTGCATTTGCAATTGCATTCAAATCAAAGCATTTCCCTGGCGAATGCGTTGCATCTCGTCGTGGTTCACCTTTATTGATTGGTATTAAGACAAAGACTCGTTTAGCCACTGACCACATTCCAATATTATACGGAAAAGGTATGTTTGAGTATTATTCTTCTATTAATTTATTTTTATGTTATATTTTGTATAATAATTTTGCTATAAATGTATCTGTGTACTTATAATTGTGCTGATTGAATTAAATGTGATAGAAGGCAGTGCATATATATCGAGGAAACCAGAAAAGTGTGTGTAAAACGGTATTGTTTTCATTAACCCGATAAAACTCCTGAATCGTTGTAAGGTATTCAGTCAATTTTGATCTTGAATTAAGTCTGGATTAGTCAATAAGAAAAATTGTTAAAAAAAACAACTGAAACCGATGTGCTACATAATGGAAACGGGAAAAGCCGATTTCCACATTATCTCACATGAATATAGTTTTTTGAAAACCGAAAATAAAAAAAATTACTTCCATTTTAGCGATTGCCATTGGTCTTGGTGTTTAATATGAATTCAGTTCTCTAAGTGGACCATATTGTGGATATTAGATTAAACATATAAATGACTTTTCTGGTTTCACTGAAGATATGCAAAAACTGAAATAAAAGATATGCTGCATGTTAAAAAAAGACAATTGTTTCTGGTTTTTCCCTTATGGTTGGTAATTCTTTTCCTTAAATGTTCTATTATTTTAAACAATTGTTTGTATATTAAGAATTTACAAGACTTTGGCATAGTTCAATCTGCAGTTGTAGAAACTTATCTAAAAACGAATACTTATTTTATTTCTTTTCTATACAACTCCTTAATTAGCAATCTTCTATTTGACTAAAAAAATATAAATCTTTAAGACCGTTTTTAGCCTTCTCTTGGGTATTCCGTTTTCCTGAATAACCTTCCTACTCAAAATTTACCGCATGCACAATTTATGCGTAAGCACACCACCTAAAAGCGCCCTTTCTTTAGCACCAACACAAAGCTATCGAGCAATGCAGCTTTTCTTAGGGTATTGAAACCCCCTGCTGTGCGTAACGCCAACTTCAACAAATTATTTTTAAATTCAGGCAACAAAAAAATTTATATTCCAGAGCCAAGTCATCCATAAGCTACCGATCCCGGATAACCAACTTCGCATTAAAAATGTTTTGTGAATTTTAGAACACAGAAAAGCAGAAGCTTTCCAAAAAATATGTGAACAGTTCTGTGAGTTTATTTATTTTTTTTTTTTTTTTACAAATTTTTGGCTGATTCAATCAAATAGTATTGTGATGCTTTTTTAGTCTACAGCTGAGGTAGCTTCAGCAGGTCCAATAGCTGACCGAAGAGACTAATAAAACTCGTTTTCAGAACTCCGTTTAGATATCAGTTCTTAATATTACAATAATTTCACTCAAAAATACTTTAACAAGATATTTTATATGCTCTACAATAGAGATAGAGCCCACGACCTTTGTCGAAACCAAAGACACAAAGTTCTTGGGATAGAATTCCCGGCCCTGGTCGAAATCAAAGGCACTATGCCAAAAACTGCGAAAATCACAGCTAGTGCACCGCGCACTCAGCAGTATGTTTCTAGGCACTTCCCTTATGTACAATAGATTGCAACACCAACAATCCATACAAATGTTATCTCCGCTTGATATATTTTCAGTACCAAGAAACTGTGTATTGTAAGAGTGCAGAAAAACTCAACCCATGTAAATCATATGGCATGATGTTTGACTTGATAAAGTGCTGCTTTCACTATAAAGCGTATGGTCATTTGTTTGCTTAAGTAGGGTACTCACTATCATTTCTTAAATGATATTCCAAAACTGTCATTTCTGAACGTTGATGCTACGCATCATCATTTACACATGCGCATTTATTTCCTTCACACCATCATTTCATTCCATCATTCCAGCCATACTCACGAAAAATTTTGATCTCCATCATTTCCCTCATCATTTCATTCATCATTTATCATTTACATCTACACACTATCATTTCATCATTCCAGCAGAAATGATGTAAAAAATGAAGGGCACACCCTTTTTTACTGACGATGATCTGCATATCTGCTCTTTGACGGTTATAGCTTTTATTTTGAAAATTCGATTGAAGCTGAAGTTTCATGAATGCGATGTGTGGTACAGTACTGTATTTTGTACTAGACAAATGTTTCTTGATGTAAGTAAAATAAAACAAATTTAAAATAAAAAAAAAAAGGAAATAAACTCACAGACTAGTATGCGAAGAATCTGCTTTGTCTTTTTCATAATGGCTTCGCTTTGTCTGCAGCAAAATTCAATATCAAAGTTTATATGAATATCTGCGAGACAAACTGACAAACAAAATATAATTTTGTAAAACTAATCGAGAAATTATGAAATTCACAGTGAATGCAGTTTATCTTCCTTTTTCACACAAAGCATTAAAATATTAAGAAGAGAAAAGCACTGCAAATCCACAGTATTTGATTTTGCGCTTCGAATTAATTCCACTTCAAGTTTTATAGTTTTCCCATATGTGCATAAATGTATGTAGGTATTTATCATTTATATTTTATTTATTTTTGTGTTAAGTGTTCTATTAAACCACTTATGTATTTAACTTTTTTGTTTATTTTTTATTTTTTTAATGATTTTAATTTCTGTTTTCTTTTTTTATTTTGGGTTGCTATTTTATGTTTTTTCTTCCTATTTTATGTTCGTGCTATGTGTGTGTTCCTAAAACAAAAAAAAAACTTTAACTGGGGAATCTAATGACAAAAAAATCATTTAAATCGAATACATGTGTGTCCTCTGAAACTCTACCTACTACTATTTCTACCTTCTACCACAAACAATTTTTCTACTATTACCTACCGCTACTGCTTGAACCACTCTTCGATTAAATAAAAAAAAAACAAAAAACAAAGATGATATTAAAACACAAACCGAAAAAGGTAGCTAAACATCTTTGACAGAATATATAAAATTGATTCAGTACTTTTTTGTCTTATAACTCTAAACCTTATTTTAATTTTTAATATGTACATACATGCTTTAATTAACTATGACACATCTACTAATTATTTTAAAAGTTTTAATTTAAACCATATCGTTATAAAGTTTTAGGAAGTTTTACAAAATTTTAAAAAAGCATTTACTTAATGTTTAACTGTTACATTTCATTAAATTTAATACCAACATTATATTAAATTTCAAACAGAATAATTTCAAAATCACAAAAAAAAAACAAAATATTTTTTTTAAATATTATTTTATGTATATTTTATTATTTGAAATCATTTATCCTTTATTTTGTTTTTATGTTTATTTTTCTTTTTTCCTCCCCGACATTTATCAACAAATTAAACAAAAAAATCACTATCATATAAAAAAATATTAGAAACTGAAGCTGCTAGCACTCAAGGTAAACATTTTATTTAATATCTCTATAATGGTTGAAGGGTAAAATAAACAAATAGAGGACAACAGAAAGCTATTATAAACATTTTTTTAAGTTTGGTTGTGTGAACAATTTTGTTTAAACTGCAATAAGATCTGCTGTAAATAATTTAGCTAAATAAAAAATTGGCGGACACTCAATGGTTTTATGAAATTCCAAATAAAATAAAAAAATATAACTAGATCCCGAATCATCTAGCACAATATATAAAGAAGAACCAAAAAGCCATACATTTTAAAATTAGAAAATGAAACCAACACAACGTCCAAATACAAGCACATCATGCACACAAGTTTAATTTATTGGAATCAAATTTGAACAGAAATTCAACTTTTACCGAATTAGATGCTCTCAATGTTCTCAATTCTAACTGGCTCCGCTTTTCGAATAAGACAACACCCGAAGGAAGGAATGTCGAGGTCTTTGGTGAATTAAACCAACTGACTCAGCTTGTTGACGACCCAACTCGAATCACTAACGTTGCAGATCAAACCGCAACACTCGTGACTTGTGCGTACTTCTGACCCTGATAAATACACTGTAAGTTTAATATCGTGTCTAGGCACACCAGATCATTGTGTCATATCTGCGAATCTATCAAACCGATAGAAAATGCATGGTTTGATTTGAGCTGCAAAGAGGTGAGAGAAGTAAGCTTCCGAATTTATAAAGCCAACTCCACTTAGGAAAACCGGAATAAGTTTCAACAAGCTAGAAAAACTTGCAACGTTCACATTCAGTGAACCAAATTTCTGCATCACCAAAAATTAAGGTAAAAAATACTAAAATGTCCCAAAACTAGTAAAAATGTTTGGTCATTTGTAAAAAAAAACATTCGAAATTCAACTTTGTTCTCGGTTCCAATGCTCGTATTTAGTCACACTCCTTTTGTCAGCTCACCTGAAAACCCAATATGCTTGCAGCGCAATTAATTTGAAGCTGCCAGAAAGTTTCATTATTTATGAATCCTTCTGTACTTAAGAGCGTAAATGAGTTTATGGGACGAATCTTCCTTTCACTCGTGCAGTTGCCAGGGTCCTTAAAGACCTTGATATACACAAATCCGCTAGCCAGGATAGGAGCCCTCCCATCGTTCTGAACACTTTCCCTTCAACGCTGGCAAAACCACTGTGTAAGATTTTCCATCTGTCCTACACTACTTGTCTCCGAGTGGATGGAAAACAGCATTTGTCCATCATGTCTCTAAAAAAGCGAATCTTCTTTACCCTTTAATTACCGTCCAATTGCACTTACTTCCCTTCTTTCCGAGGTCATGGAAACGCTGATTAATTGCGTAAAAAATATCTTGACGAACGAAAACTCTTTAATGACCGGTGGTATGGCTTTCGTAGCAACTGGAGATCTTATGGTATATCTCACCAAACGGTATTTCAAAAGCATTTGATAGAGTTTGTCATCAAGCTCTCCTATCAAAAATGCGTGAATTTGGTATCGATGAAGAATCTCTTCTTCGATGGATTAGAAAATACCTTTTGGATCGCTCAATAAAAATCGTATTGGACGGTTTCAAGTTTGAAGTTCACAAAATAAATGCTGCTGTGTCCCAGGGCTCAGTTTTGTCTCCAACTCTTTTTCTCATTTTCATCAATGATCTTTTATCTCGAATTACTAATCCACTAAGACCCGTTTGCTGATACGAATCATAAATAGTTATGTTTAACGTAAGACACATGTGCTTCTTTTTCCTCTGGGTAAACTATCACATAAGTGTTTAAATAGGACTTAATTGATTTGCCGACGACAGTACTCTCGGCTTTTCATATTTATTTTCAGATTAACCTTATTGTTCTTCGGATGTGGGACTGCAACGGCAGCGTATTATAACCTCATTAAATTCTGATCTCGACAGAATTGTCCAATGGGGAATAAAAAACCGAGTAGAATTTTATGCTTCAAAAACTCAGTGCTGTCTTCGTCGTTAAAACAGAACACACCCCAATGACGCAATCCATGCGTGGCGCTTGCATTAAAGAAACCGATCAGGTTTGAGTCCTTGGTATGTGCATCACAGATCAACTCTTGTGGAGTGACCGCACATATTCGATATCGCCAAAAACACTGTAAATTGTTTGGACTTTCTTCGAAGATGCAAGTAATTCTATTGCCCGTCTGATCTGGCTTTAATCTATAAGGCCTTCATTCGTCCAATGCTGGAGTATAATTCGCTCCCAAAACCTATTTTACACTTTTAGATAGAATTCAAAATAGAGCTCTAAGAATGATAGGCAATAGAACTATAATTGAAACGTTATCTCATTATTTTATAACAATTTTTATAAAAAATATTCTTCCAAATAGCCAGTTGCATTCCTCGCCTTAAATTCTTAAACCGCAAAACTGGCGCTTCTAGGAATGCTCATGAGTTTACCCTTAAGCCAACCTTCGGACGTGCTGTCAAGTATAGATATTCCTTCTTTAGCCGTACAACGCGAATGTGGAATACTTTATCCGGCACTATTTTCCGTCTCCCATGTTGATATTCAGAAATTCAAAACTAATTTGCATCGGCATCTCCTCTTAAATCCTTACCAATATTTTCCTATAATGCTTGCACTATGTTTCATGATTTTAAGGGTAGTCAAAACCCATTTGGTGCGCTCATCATTGTACAAACAAAACATACCCTATAACTCTTCTTTATATTTTAACGCCATTCTGTAGTCAAATTGATGTGAAGGTAAACCACATTTTTAACTTTTTTCTGATTTGGATCATATTTTTTTAACTATTGGTTTTGGTCTTGATTTTTTATTGTTTTTGTTTGCATCGTATGGATTTTCCCTTGGTGATGGTGTATATGATATTTTTGCTATTTTTGCTTTAAAAAAAACAATTATTCTATATATTCAAAAAATAAATAATATTATAATTCATCCGACTATGCCTTCGTCTACCTGCATTTATCAACCTCATGCTGTATCTACTTCGATTTTATGCCTACATTAAAAACTATAAATAAATTATCCACACACACAAAACAAACATCGTCCAACCGACAAAATTTAACACCAACAAAAACAATTTTAAAATGACGCGACGATGTATTGTAAATAAAAAAATTGCATTTACACAACCATCATTCAAAAACATTAAAAAAAAATAAATAAATAAAATAAAAGAACATCGTCCACATGGTACTGCTCGCGAAATGCCAGTTCTTCCACGTTCCGAAAGCACCTCAGAATTTATGCCACTTGAAGATAAGGAAGTCGAATATTTCTTGGCATCTGATGCATCAGCTGTGATTGAGCACACAAATCGTGTTATCTATTTAGAGGTAAGTATATTTAGTAAAATGTTGTAATTTAAATAAAATAACATTATAATTTTTATTTTCAACAGGACGATGATGTAGCTGCGGTTAAAGATGGTGCTCTTAGTATTCATCGTCTTAAGCGTTGCGTGGATGATGCTCATGCTCGTGAAATTACCACTCTGAAAATGGAAATCCAGCAAATCATGAAAGGCAACTATGATTATTTCATGCAAAAGGAAATTTTCGAACAACCCGAATCTGTTGTCAATACCATGCGTGGTCGTATGAATTTCGTCAATCAAACAATTATCCTAGGTGGCATTAAGGAGTACATTCCGGAAATTAAACGTTGTCGTCGTCTGATGTTGATTGGTTGTGGAACATCATATCACAGTGCTGTTGCTACACGTCAACTGCTTGAAGAGCTCACCGAACTGCCGGTTATGGTGGAACTTGCTTCTGATTTCCTCGATCGTAATACACCAATTTTTCGTGATGATGTTTGCTTCTTCATCTCTCAGTCGGGAGAAACCGCTGATACTCTAATGGCTTTGCGCTACTGTAAGCAACGCGGTGCTTTGATTGTTGGAATCACCAATACAGTGGGTAGTTCCATTTGTCGCGAATCCCATTGTGGTGTTCATATCAATGCCGGCCCTGAGATTGGAGTTGCCTCGACTAAGGCTTATACATCTCAATTTATTTCATTGGTTATGTTTGGCTTGGTAATGAGTGAGGATCGCATTTCACTGCAACAGCGTCGCAAAGAAATCATTGATGGATTGTCGAATTTAGACAAACAAATCCGACAGGTTCTACAGTTGGATTCTAAGGTGCAAGAATTGGCCAAAGACTTGTACCAGCACAAATCCCTACTTATCATGGGAAGGGGATATAATTTCGCAACTTGCTTGGAAGGTGCGTTGGTAAGTTATCGCAATAACTTCAATAAGAATTTAATGGTTTTGTTTTTTCTTATAGAAAGTAAAAGAATTGACATACATGCACAGTGAGGGTATTATGGCTGGTGAATTAAAACATGGACCTTTAGCACTCGTTGATGGTTCAATGCCAGTTTTGATGATAGTACTTCGCGATCCTGTTTATATCAAATGTATGAATGCTCTACAACAAGTGACTTCACGTAAGGGACGTCCAATAATTATCTGCGAAGAAGGTGATGAAGAAACCATGTCTTATTCGTCGAGAAGCTTGGAAATTCCACGAACTGTCGATTGTCTTCAAGGTGTTTTAACTGTCATTCCTATGCAATTGCTTTCCTACCACATAGCCGTGATGCGCGGTTGCGATGTTGATTGTCCGAGAAATTTGGCCAAATCGGTCACTGTCGAATAAATTGTTTTATTTTTTCAGTTTGGTTTTTTTTTTATATAAGAATATTTTTCATAAAATATTGAATTTATTTTTCAAACATACATTTTAAAGAAACAATATTTTTGTTTTTAATTTAATATTTTATTTTGTATTAATTTGTTTTTATTTTCTTTCTTGTTATATTGTTTTGTTATTGCAACTAACTCTGGTGAATCAATATTATGTATTTTGATCTGAAGAAGATCTCTCATGAATCGATTAATAATCTTGCTACCAAAGGTTGCGATTTTTATTTTTTATTATAAATATATTTTGTATTCAAAATAAAAATGTTTTTATTTAAAAAAAATTTCAAAGGAAAAGTATTTGACTTTCGATACATATTCATACTATAGATTATTGTGAATAAAGCAACATAGCGATTATACGTAGTGCGCAAAAGCAATGTCATATTCGGCCCTATCCAGGAATCCGTTGTGAAAATTTTACAAAAATCTTTTCCGATCGGAACAAAATAAAACTAAGCATACAATCGCGTTTGTTTTACAATTGCAAAAATTGCAATATTTCAAAAATGTGTCTGGTTGAATCCTTCGTTTGTTTTGTTTGTTTAAATATGTTTGTGTAAGGACGCTTATAAAAAATTATTAATATTCTACTTACATTTTTGGCATATAAGCCATTTCGACCAGATTCCGCAAAAATTTTTCATCGAAGATATGCAACGCACAGCTGTTAAGAATTTTTTACTGAACGCACTTCATCGCATCACTGTGATGTGGTCACATTTTATAGCATGATATGTCCGGTCTACTTCGGTAGAAAATTCTCCGATTTCGAAAAAAATCGGAGAAAATTTTTCTCCGAACCGCGATAAGCTCGATTAGTGTGAATGTTTTTTTTTTGTTTAATCTTACGCGCACTCAGTTATGAACACTATTATGATACCCTTAAAATGTTTACACAGTGCGAGCGGTTATGGAAACTAGAATGGGATTAGATAGGAGATACCGATATATGTACATTGGTTTTAAATTCTTGAATATCGAAATTGGAGCGGAAAATTCGCTTGGGTAAGGCATTCCACAAAGGTGTAGTGCGGCTAAAGAATTCATATCTATACTTGACAGTACGCCCGAAGTTTGACTCGATGGTAAACTGATGAGCATTTCTAAAAGCGCCAGTATTACGGTTGGAAAATTTAAAGCGAGGAATGCAACTGGCTATTTTACTAGAACATTGTTTCTAAAAATTGTGATAAAATAATGAGAGACACGAAACAGTTCGACGGTGTTCTAGAGATGTAAATGTTTCCATTGAATTATATTCAAAACTCAAATGAGTTTTGGGAGTTCCAGTCCAAATGTTTATACTCCAGCTTTGGACAATTACTGGCCATATATGTATATTACACCCAGGTCAGGCGGGTAAAATACTTACATCTTCGAAGAAATTCGAAACACCAAAGCGTTTTGGCGACATCGAATATGTAGTCGCTCTACAAGAGTTGGTGTTTGATGAACATGCCAAGAACTGAAAGCTGATCCTTCTTTTCAATGCAAGTACCGCTTATGGATAGTGGCTTGGGGTATGTTCTGCTTAAATGATTTAAATAACTCCTGAGTTCTTGAAGCATTAAATTCTACGCGGTTTTGTATTCCCCATTGGACAATTCTGTCGAGATCAGAATTTAATAATCTTATAATACGCTACTGTTGCAGTTACACATCCGAAGAACAAGGAGGTGAATCTGAAAACGAATATGAAAAACCGAGAGTACTATCGTCAGCAAAACAATTAAGTGGATTAAAAGCTCCACGTAAGGGATCATTATTGAAATTGAAAAACAGATTTGGAGACAAAACGGAGCACAGGGGCACACCAGCATTTATTTTGTGAACTTCAGACTTAAAGCCTTCCAATACGACTTGTATTGCGCGGTCCGAAAGGTAATTTATAATCTAACGAAGAAGAGATTCATCGATACCAAATGCACGCATTTTCGATAAAAAAACTTGCTGAATAAATGCTTTTCAAAAATCAAGATTAATAATCGTACTTTCTCCAAAACAATGTATAGATTTGTGTTACTGTTCGGTGTTGAGATATACCATCAAATCACCAGTGGAACTATTGTAAATACCACTTCAAACTTAGCTGTCATATTCTTATGCCACATTGGTAATGTAATCAGAAATGATTCAATTACTCTTATTCAATAAATTGAAGTCATGGGATAAGGTTGCCATCGATATATTTCATGAACATCGTTGAATTAATAATCGTCACACTTTTAATTACGAAATTTACTGTTTTTTGAAAGGCAGTCATTTTAATTTATTTTAATTTTATATATAATTAGTAAAAAAATACCGATTTTATTCTTATCGTTTTATTTAAATTATTTATTTATATATTTTTTATATCTATATGTAACGGTATATAAATTAATTTCATATTAAAAGACTAAGTTTTATTTTCCCAAAATTAAATATTGATAAACATATTTCTTAATGAGTCATATTTAATGTTTTTTTAAATTTAAAATCAAATCTCATTTTATCTTATATTGTTTAATTGTTTTTCAAATTTTAATTTGTAAGTATTTCTTGGAAAGTTTGACGATTGACGTTACCATTTATTTTGCTTAATTGACTTATAGAAGTAAAAAATATTGAGAATTATAAATTTGAAATAAAAATAATAATACGTAATACAAACAAATAAAAATTTAAAAACATAACATAACAAAAAATATTTGTTCATTGAATAAAATAGTTTTTTTTTTATAAAAATTTGCTAATCACAATCTCTTACTAATCTAATATTGTACTGAAGTAAAACGTTTGCTTCATCCGCTTGGTCTCGACATAGATTCTGTAAAAAATGTAAACAGTGATTAAAATTATAAATAAAATATTGTTGAATTAAATTTTTTTTAACATTAATTAAATTATTTATTTAACAAAAATACATCAGCTGCCATTTTTTCATATTTAGATATTTTATTAATATACACATAAAATTTTAATTTAAAAAAAATCACTTACTGGTTTTTGAATAATCGATTTTTCAAAAAAAAAAACATTTATTTTTTAAAAATCGAAAAACGATTTTTATTTTTGAAAATTTGAGTTTGCATTTTTCGGGAGCATTTAATTTTTCGTATGAAAAAAAAAATGAATATACCGTCGCCCTAGTATTGAAGTGCCGTATACGCCAAATTGCATTTTTTTAACTGGGTATGCAGTCTTATGTTTTCGGGGTCGCGCTTTTTAAATCTGTTATCCGATTTATTCTATTTCTTTTCGTTGATGAGATATTCAGAATGGTTTTGACGTATATCCATCAAAATCATCAAGTTCACGTATTGTTTTGACGTTAACACCAATTTTTGATATTTACGTCAAAATTTTCATACAATTTTCATCATAAAAATAGTTTGATAATTGTTTTGACGTACGTCTTATTATCTTGCAACGTAAGTCCTTAAAAACAAATGGTCGTTCACTATTGACTTGACGTATGTGCACGCAAATTGCAGTATAATGCTTAGAAATCGTATATACATACGCCATAAGCACGAAAAATATTATATTTTTCATTTGCCGTATGTGGATAAAAGTCTAGTTGTGTCGATTAAAAAGTATAAATATCACAGCCGATCACAGTCTGCTAAGCTTTGTGAAGGAAGTGCTAAAACTGAATTCTCCAGTGCCCGATATGAATCCGCAACTTATTTCGTAAGTATTTATAATTCAAATTGAATAAAGCTTTATTCAAATGTTTCACATGTTATAGATTAATCGACGGGGTGGCCCCAAATGCGAGGATTTTCGGGATGATGTAAATTATTCTCCGAGTTCAAGCGGCTCAGACTTTTTTATAAAAAAATAAAAATAACACCAATTTTTTTGGAAACTTAGTGTTCTCAGAATAATATTTTAATACGAAGCAATGACACTGTTAAAGATCATGGCTTTGTTATAGAATCTAGCTTGCAACTGACTTCACTGAACATTTTGAGAAGTATTCCGTCTGAATATGACACTTCTGGTAAAAAGTTTGTTAAAATAATTTTAGTTCTTAATATATTTATCCAATATTCTTCTAAACAAAAAGTAATTTGTCTTCAAAAAATTATGCAACTAAAACAAACTATTATACGAAAAGCTAGATTTGTTTCAAATTTCATTCAAGAAAAATGAGAGTGAGTTGAGACATAAAATGAGCTTAATTATCTTAAAAACAAAATACTAAAAACAAAAGAACGCCGAAAAATATGTTATTCAGAAACGAAATAAAAATATATCTAAAGAAAAAATTGAAGATATAAAAACAGTCTTTTCTCTTTTATGTCTTTTATCAATATTAATCGGGATGTGTTGCTAAGTAGACGTGCAAAATAAAGTGGCAATTATTATTTGCTGTTTCAAACGTCAATAACGTACCAAGGTCGCTGTTCTTACACTAGAAGAGTGCAGAAAACTATTTTTCTTAATTAAAAAGTAAAATTTATATTATAAGTGACATTCATTTGGTGATAAAAATAGCTTTTCATAAATTGTCATTTACTTTGGCTAGTAAATTAACATTTAAGTTAAATCACAACTGTGTACCTAAGAGTGACCATATATAACCCCAACACATGAACTGTATCTAATACTGTGTGTGAAATAGATTTTAAATACTATTTAAACTCAAAATATCCCAACCAATATTATTGAACTGAAACTCTCCTTAATCTCATTTACTCTCGGAAGTTATATATATTTATGTCTTCCAAACGCAATCGATAAACCTCTTCTTCCTCCCCTGAGCAGCAGCAACCGTTCCCTGGACCTAAACAAATAAAAACCGTCTTAAGCGAAAACAACACATTGAAACCTAACTCTCCAAAACATTTCTTGTTGGACACTGAAATGGCAAATAATCTTCAAAAGGAAAGCGCAACCATAGTTGCACTACTCTCAACTAAATTAAATGATTTTGAAGAGAGGATAACGGCGAAAATTAACACTTTGGGGGTGGCCGTGGCGCGATAGTTGTGTGTTAGCCTGTCAACCTCATGGTCACAGGTTCGATCCCTGCCGTAGTCTATGTCTTCTTATTTTTCCATTAAAAAACAATTCTAAAAATAAGTGTCATACAATGAGTTGCTGGTTTACTCATTACATGCTGTTTTTTTTTTTTTTTTTTTTTTGTAAATTCATTTTTATTTCATATTAACTTTAAAAATGTTAAAACTAGCCTAATTATCAATAACTTACAACTAATTTACTGGCCCTTTACGGGCGCTCTAAACTAACTAAATTACATGCTGCTTAGGCATAGAACTAACAACATGTGATTGAGTAAAACTAGTATCCCGATAAAATATGACACAGAATAAAAAAATTAATGCGAATTATAAGGGACATAGATAAATAAGACACGGAAATTTCTCCGCATTAGTTCAGCCGCCATCCCTGGAGATAAAATCTGAGACAACAACCACCTACAGTCTCCGAATATCGCGCCACACATTTCTCCTATCATTCTTTCTCTTCCTTAACCTCACCCTCACGCCCGCGCTGTGTTGAAACATTTAAATGGTATTCATAATCCCTTGAGCGCGTGTAGATTATAAAAAATAGTATATTTTTATGTACTAATATTTGCTCTAAATTAACAGATATTGTATCTTACTGAGTAATTATTGCAATAAACTTTAACTAAACTATGTCTTCGGAAGATAATACAGATAATTATGTAAACATATTGGGGCATATTCTTAGTCGCTGATAAGCACAGGTTTTACTAAACTACAGCTTAGGACAATTTTGGCCTAATGTATACAGATCGATTTTGCTCACAAATTGTTGTTGAAAAATTAAGTTTGTCTTCATGGAAGTTTAAAAAAATGCCATTCAACCACAAAAATGCTAATTTTGAACAAAACATGAAACGAAAAAAATGTTTGTATTCAAAAGCTTAAAAAGTGAAAATTTATTGTCATTTACAAAATATGGTGGTAAACAACATTTTTTGTTTTGTTGCCTTCTGGGGCGTAAATAAATAATTTTGTCGGTGATGTATGTGTGAGAAGCAAGGTTCCAACGCAAGGCTTCAAATTGAGTCCGCATATGTCTCCACAAATCGACGTCAACTGTTCTCAAATGACGAAATGAAGTTGGTCCACGAACATTAACCAAAAGCAAATGCAAATAGAAGCATTCAACATTATTCGGATGAATAGTATAAATGCGTCCGATAGTATCAGATTTGCGAACACCTGGGTACCCATCAATGGGTTGTCTTTGCTTACGTCTTTGAAATGTTTTCGACGATACATTCTAATTGAAATATTGTGGCATTCCAGCGTGTATATATATATAAATTAATTATTTATTAATGCAATGTAAAAAGAAAAAAACTTCACTTTAAAACTGTCTATTACATTAAAATTTCAGAAAAATTAAACAATGTTTGTTTATTTCTGCAAGCTACATACATATATGCGTGCTTGGAACGCATGAAGAAATCAGAAAAAAGGACGCAATAGCTTTTGGACTATATCTTTGGAACGCGTTGTCCAATAAAGGCGAGCGGTATCTTTTTAGAATCAGCACTTCATACTTTCAAAGGACGCATCAACATTTTTTTACAAAGAAGTTGCATTAAAAAAAAATAACTGCAGGAATACGCATACATCATTCTAAATATCCGTATTTCAAGAGTGTTTTTTTGCAATAAGCCTTCTACCTGAAAACTTTTAATGCTGATTTTGAGAGTATCAAGAGTAAATTACAAAAAGGTATCAACCAAGTTTTTGGGATAACAAGTTCCAAAGATACACTCGAAAGTATTTTCAGATTATGTATTTCAAGGTGAACAGTGAATAACTTTTGGACTATATCTTTGGAACGGGTTGTCCAATAAAGGCGAGCGATTATAGAGTAGATTACAAAAATCACATGATTTTTTACACAAAACAACAACAAAGAAATCTTACCGTGCTTGTATGCAAAACGGAAAGCACCAATTAAATTTGTCTTAAAAATCAGCATCCAAAATCCCACACAATGTCAAACAATAATAATCTAAAAAATAGGCACTGGAAATTAATTTTATGGGAAAGAAAACTCATTTCACGGAAAAAAACTCACCTTAAAATTATTCTATAGTGAATTTTAATCGTTATTTTTTATTTGTGGCGATTACTCCGGTTCTAGACATCGGACAGCAAACAGATTTCGCACAAACATAATTTGGATTGTTCTTTATATATAAGATTTACTTGTTTTATTACATAAATAGTTTCAAATATTTTGTAATGCTAAACTTAAAAAAATAGAATCAACGTGCTATAATTCAACTAAACCTAAGTTTAACTTAGACACAGTTTAAAAATAACTATGAATACGCCTCATTATAATTATTTATTCATTGAAAATGTTATCTTATTATTAATTTTTAATTACAAAAGTGGTATTTTTCCTCCTCCGTTTAAGAAAACAAACTACAAAAATGTATGAAGTCACTAACTTTAAGTTTATGTTTCATTTTTTCTATGGAGGTGTCATAACTTGAAGTGTTATATACTTTTTGAAACACTCTATGATAGTTTTAAATAAATTAAAAAATGGACTGATGAAACTTTAAGAATGTTTGAAATAATTTTTATTGTATTTTATTTTTCGCTTTAAACTGTCTTTTATTAAGAAGAAGCATTTAAAAAGTGAGAATTCTGAATCTTAATTTAGTTCATTACTGTAATGTCATATACGTTTTTTTGACGTACGTGTATGAAGAAAAGAAACTTCTGATTTTTACGGCGTATACGGCGAACTCATTTGGACAAAATTTTAAATATTTCGAAAACTAAGAGTTTCAGATATCCAATAACATTTGTATATAAAGGAGAATTCTCAACTATATCATACTAAAAAATCAAAAAATGCCAGCTGTTAGTTTTTATTTGCGATTATAGGTACTATAAGGCAAGTTATGTATTCGTAAAAAAAAAAAAAAAAATTCTACCAATCAAACATGACATTACGATTATAGATGACACCAAAAAAGTGGGTCCCGCAATTCCGTGTGTCTGTCTGTTTGTCTGTCCTCGAGTCTGTAGCCTAAACGGTTCGGTGGATTTGCTTCAAACTTGGTACATATTATTTTTTCGTTTTTTTCATTTTTTCTTAATAGACTTCCAAACATTTAAACGCGATTTCCCAAAATTTAAAAATGGCGTATACGGCACTTCAGTACTAGGGCGACGATATGTATATCGCAAATAAAAAGGGTGTGCGGATTTGCTTCAGAGTATATCGAATCAAAATAGCTTTTAACGGCCTTTAGTCCACAAAATTTGCGTTTCATCGCGGCAATCTCACTTGGACTCATAAGTTGGTTAGTGAGCGCCTTACCAATACGCAATTTTTGTTAAGTTCAGTTCAACTTACTTGCATTTTTTGACAAAAAAGCAATGTGAACTATATCCAACAAGATTAACATTTTAATCATTTTGTCCTTGGCCAGACATACATAATAAGATGGTGTTTTTTTTTATAATACAATTCTTATGCCTTATATGTTTTGAATTCTAACCAGTAGGTTTGAGTGAGTTCTTAGGGAACCTGTTCAAATATGAATTTTAGACTCAAGTTTTGGACCGATACTGGCCTTAAAAGTCGAAGTGTCGTTTTTTTTTTCGATAATTTTCACACACTGCTGCGTTGTTTTTAAAAAGCCAGCTCTGATCTTGCAATACTATTAGATAGGTATTCAATTTTAATATGGCATTTTCATAAACGTTTATTTTATGTACGCTTTCTGATCTTGGAATTTGTCAATTGAACCCCATTATCTTGTTCGCTTTTCACATCCAAGATCAAACCATTATTTTATATTAATTTGTGCTTAAACCTAATGTATAGAATGTGTCGCTTTTTATCAAATAATTGTGGAACGCTTTTCACACGGGAATTCCCAATGAGCAGAATACAGAACATAGCCATTTTATTCTTTATTTTATTGCGTTTTAGATTGAAATAAAAATAAATAATTGTTGTGCATTCGTAAGAAAAATTACTCGATATTAATATACTAATATTAAATTATAAACTCACCTTATTTGAATCTATCGCAGCTCGTAATTCAATTAAACGTTCAAAATGTCCATGGCCCGGAATAGTTACATAAAATATTGAGACATTTTGACTTTTTTGAAATACTTTTCCATTATTAAGGGGATTTATAAAATTAGCGCCATCACGTTTAGTCTGTTCTTTATTATTACAAACAGTCCAATGTAGATTTAGAGGAGCCCTATAAAAAAAAAATCTTCATATTATGCTGGGAGGCATTAAATGATATATTCAAAAGAATATGTATATACTCTTACACAAAATGCAATTCGACATTTGTGTCCTTTAAATATTTCGACAAAGGTATAATGTATGTTATATTCAAGCTACTTGCGCCATTCAAACAAATTTCCTCACAACCCAATGAGACGTTAAATGTGTCTGCTTGTAGCCATGGTACCACAGTGGAACATTCAGAGGAGAGTCTTCGTTCTTCTTTCACTGAGTGTACTTCAACTGAATCTATTTTTCTTTTTGAGTCTTTGTGAATTGGTTTTTTATCTTTGAATACTAAAGAAGTAAGCTCCTCATGATCATCCCGATCGATTTGAGGTTGTTGCGACACTTCTTGACCATCGTCAATGTCGTCGGTTAGAATTCGTTTAACTGTTGCCGATGATAGTGAATCGCTTGAAGCTGCTGTCAGTAGGGATTGTGATTTCGATTTAGTTGAATTTGCAGCAGATAACGGTGAATTATTTACATTATGTGCCGATGATGTTCCTGAAGTCGTGTTTCCAGTAGCATGTTTCTGAATATGCCGTCGTCGAATTTCACTTTCCGAATTTTTAGACGATATCGATAGCCTATTTGAATCTTCGAAACAAGCAGACTACAAATCAAAGATAATATTTAAAATAGAGAATTAAACAAAAAAAAAATAATAATCAAATATTCAAATAACATACTTGGCAATTTGATATCTCTTCTAGTTTGATTTTAACACAGTGATCGGGAATGCCAATTGGTGTCAAAGTGAATGTTTTCTCAATTACTGGAGCCGTGGCAGTTTCGGAAAAACTCTGATCATCGGAATCATTGTTGTTGCCGAGATTTTGTAAATCTGAGTCTTCAGTATCAATACCACGACTTTTATTTGTAATCGATGGAGTTTGAACGGTAAAATTCACTACCTGCTTGCTAACTGTTGTGTCATCTATGTTTTTATTTTGAATGTTCTTATAGACGACAAAAATTGTAGAAGTAGATGATGGATCGCTACCAGTATCAATTTTCTTAGCTCCGACTCCAATAGAAGACACTGCAACTGCCCCCACCAAAACACTATTTTCGCCAGTTCTCCCGCGGCCAACACTTCGATTTGTACTTTCACCACTATTGTTTAATATGTGCTCAATAGATGGATCTAATTTTTCATTATTAACTTCCCCACGTGACTCAGGTTTCTGGTCGGCTCCATCAATTGAATTATTTTCAAAATCCGGATTCACAGGAATTGAATCAGCTACCTTTTCGGATGAGGTCTCACTCACATTGAGATTGTCTTCAACCAATAGCGGTGGCGGCGGTTCATTGAAATTGTTCGAAAAGGTTACAGCTGGTGGTATAACAGTTGCTAATACATCCGATGACGATGATGAAGGCGTCCATTTCGATTTGTTTTTATTGGTTGCTGTTTTATTAACATGACTAATTATTACAACAGGAAGAGCTGATTTGTCTATTCCTGCTGAAAGCTCGTCATTTGCTAAATTATCGTAGGTATCCGAATTGGTATATGTAGAACCATGAAAACTAGTTTCAGGTGATCCAGCATCAGCCGCTTCGGACGGGTACAAAGCAGGTATCACAGAAATTGGAACTTTTGGCGATTGGGCGGCGGCAAGTAATGGAATATTGGACGACATCTGGGCTGAATAGATCGGCAGCTGTAGTGGTATAGGGACTGTTGGTGCTGCTATAGGTGGACGTTGAGTATGAGTGTGTAAAATAAGTTTACCATTTTTATTTGGGTGATAAACGTTATGGTTGGGATTTCTAGGATTATTGTAATTGCTGTTGTTGTTATTATTAACAAGTATTGCATCATGCGAAAATGGATGATGGCTGATGTCATAGCGATCATATCGTTTTATATATCGTTGCTTGTTGTGTTCAACAAAATACAAAGTTGATACTGCTACCAAACTGGAAATCAAAAAATTGTTTTAGAAAAAAGACACCCACCCTTGTATTAATTTATCATCAACTTACCAAGTTGCCATTATTATCACTAAAATAATTATCATCATCTGAATTGTCCGATTCGAACATAATTCGTCTTCACCATCGACACCTATGAGGCCATCGTCCATCAAAAGATGCTTGCCCTTTTTTTTACTTCTTTCGATTTCCTGTATGCTCATTAATCGATTATTAATCTTTTCTAGCTGCTCAATACGAGTTTCAAGGGAACCAGTTACTTTGCAGAGTTCTTTGACAGCACCAATATTTTCCATTAGAATACGATCCTGTAAAAAAATAAACAAATATATTCTGCAATATATATTGCACAACTATATTTATTTTTAACAAACCTTATTAACAAGAAGGAAATTTTCGATGACCTGTCCACTGGGAAGAACAATACTTCCAGCTTCTGTGACAGCATCGGGTAGTACTTCTCGAACTTCTTGGGCTATAACTCCTGTATCGATGATCTCTTCGTTATCTTTGTCGGATTTAAGGCCTGAATGTAAAGCGAATTCTGGTTCGTAGCGATATCGAACTATTCGAATCTTTTGGAGGTTTCTTAATTGCACTGCGGTGTTGAGTTCACTAATTTCTTGCTTCGCTCTGCTGTCACTTGGTTGGATGATGTGTCCAGAGACTTTGAGATTGCCATGTATAACAAGACTTTCGTCTGGTCGGTCAGTATTGATGCCGACACGTCCTGCATGAAATATTGATTCTGGAGTGATGCCACGCTGCCAGCAGAGCTCAACGTCACTTTCAAATTGACCTGGATTCGATGCACGGACAATAATCCGCTCGCTGCCTTGGCTCACAACTGGAAAGTGACCTGAGTGTGTATGAACATGCAGACCAACGATTAGCTGAAAATAACGCTGTTCTGGATTTGGACGGCCTTTTTTTCGCATGTTATTGTTTGTTGTTTCGGAGAAATGCAATCGACCTACGGTCACCTTACTAACTAAATGACTTTGTAGATCGATTCTAAAAAGATACAGAGGTTGTTATTAGACTTTTATAAGAAGAACAAAATTTGCGATAAAAAACAACTTACGGAACAGGATAGAAGGGTTTTTTCGATCGGTCCGATTGGCTCTGTTCCACACGGATTGTTTGATTCGGAGCCTCGAGTTTCACTCCATAAAAATGCAAATGGAAGGATTTAATTTTTTCAAGACCAGATGGAGTCCGAACGAATTTAGCATCGCCTTGCAGTTGAGCGTGACAAGTTATTTGAAAGTGGTTTTTTTTCTGACACACGAAGGCGTCATCAGAGACAGAAAAATTAAAGCCCTTATCAGCATCTACCCGATAATGTGCAATTGTTAGCTCTTGAAGGTTTTGGTCGCATAGAGTATGCCAGTTCTGCTGCTGAAATGGACTGAAACGGATGCATTGCATTGGGGAAGATTCACAAGAGGAGTCTGTGGCATTCGAACCGAGGAAACTGGCGCCATTTGGAGTTCCTAACCCAACGCCATCAAGACTGTTGTTGTCATTTGACATGGATAAACTGGTGCCGGTGGGTGAGAGGGAGGATAATGATGGTGAACCACTACCCCCCTCTCGAGCACCGATCTGTTGCATATTTATGCTAACTGGAGAGGTTGGGTTGATATTCTGCTGACACAATGGACTTAGTGTTGCGCCTGCAGGGAATAATTGAGTTGGTTTATTATATTATCATCAGTACCTACACTTGTTTATGGATATCATATTATCGAAATAAAGAAAAGAGAACAATTACAGTTATGTATATATATATTATTTCGCCGAATGGGAAGTAAAGGCCCAAAGACAACTATTTGAAAAAAACTAAGTATGGATAAATAAGCAGCTTAAAGTATGCTGATGTCTCATGAACCAACTCTTATGAAAAATCGTGCAACTTGTAACTGGCACTGGGTACCCATTTTCCAGGTAGCTCTCAAAATGTTAACTTTACAGACAACCACATCCTTCTGATATGGAGATAAGTTAAGGTTGTGTTCATACTCAAGGCCTGTAAATGCACCCAAACTATCCCGAAAGACCTAAGACCTATTAGTCTTTCATTTTTCCTTCTAAAATCTCTTGAAAGATTGATTGATAGGGGACGACGATGTCTATAGATTCATGTGCTATCAAAAGAGACCAACTTTGGTCTGTGTTTCATTTTATTATACGCAAAGTAAATGTATTAATTTATTTATTATTTTTTATATTTTATTTTATTTACCTGGTTCGGGTTTTATAGCCATCATAGATGCACAACAGTCAACGTGTGATAGTTTCCGCTTACGCGTAGTTAATAGATTTGTCTGTGTGGCTGATTCTATGATCGGAGCAGGAGTTCCCATGTAAACGTCGGATGGAATTATCGATGGGGCGTGTTGCTGATGTTGTGGTGTCATCATTTGTCTATATGGAGTTCTTTGGGACTCCATGTCAATAACTTCGCTCATATTACCGACATGGATGTTATTGCTAGGATGAGTAGCAGAAGGCTGTTGGTGATGTTGATGGCTATCAATGGCCATTGAGCTGTCGGTATGCTCTCTGGAATTGTCATGTCTACTATCTGGACTGTAGATGCCATTCGTTACAACTGCTGATGGTGATGCAGAAATCGTGGTTGTTGGATCGATGTGATGCAACTGCTGCTGTTGATGCAAATGAGGCGCTGACGATACAAGCAACAATGCATGTTGGTCATTATGTTCGGCATACAGATGGTGTTGATGAATATTGTGATTGTGCTGTTGCTGCGGATGTTGATGATTATGATTATGGTGTTGTCGATTTTGCTGATTAACGATACCCGTTAAATTATGCGTCAACGTTGTATGGAGATCTGGAGCTGGTTTCACATTATGATGCCGTTGAACCAAAAGATTTTCAGCATCAATAAGAGAATCTTCAGTGGTTATCGGCCGACAGTTTGATGCTGTTCTTGACGTAAGGGTGAGACCTTGTAAATCAGCTGGACTGAATGGTGGTTCCGAACCAGAATCAGGTGGACTCTCTGGCAAGTGTGACTTAGTTGCTCCTCCGCTGTTATTGTTGTTCCTTTGTGTGTTTAAAATTGCTGTTGTGAGCACATTACTTACGTCGACAGTTGAATCTGTTGGTGGTGCATCACCATTACCCGTCGACGCTGTAACATGCACAAAATGTTCCAAATGGCCAAACTCCAGCGCTTCATTATCAATTCCACCTATAAAGTCCGATCGACCTGATAAGTGGCAAAAAAAAAATACAAAAATTTATAAGTTAAATTAAGGTAAATTCAAGCCGTGAATAGTTAACTGGTATTGGAATATTTTATAGACATCAAAAAATTAGGAATTTCAGTTTCAGATCTTCCTTGTTATACAAACGAATTTTATAATAATAAATAATATTAATAGTAATTTATACTCTCACCCATTTTTATCTGGGAATTTCGTTATCGAAGAAACATATTTCGTTCGGGACTTTGGGTGCTTGGTGCTAGAATAGGGATCCCTCAGCATAATATCAAAACCCATAAAATTTATAATTGTTATTAAGTTTTACTAAAAAATATATTGGTTTCTTATAGCGAGTTTCATTCAAGAATAGATTGGATCTTTCTGTAAAAAGATTTGATCTTTTTGAATTTCCAGAGTTTCATTCCAACAAAAAGAGCAGATCTCGATCAAATCTTAGCACGAAACATCTGTTTAAACTTAACAAAAGTAAACAAATGATGAATTTAGTAAAATGTATAACCTTCAATAACTTTTTGAAGGCGTCTCGGTAATGAATCCATAAAATTTTGAAGAAAATCTGGAGATATCTCTTTCCAAAGAAAAGTGACCTCAGAAATTATATCCTCTGGTTTTATTTAACGAAACTGTTCTTTTACGCTTCAAAGAGACCAGATGTTTTCTATTATATTTAAATCTGGACTTTGAGGTGGCCAGTCCAAATTGATAACACCAACATTTTTCAAAAAGTTAGTTATCATCCGGGATTTGTGGCATGTTGCATTATCCTGTTGCAGGATAAATGATTCCTCAATAAGCCCATCTCCGGAAGGAAAGGTATTATCATTAAGGGTTTTAACATATTGACTTTGGTTCATCGAGCCGGTGATAGGAACCAAGTCACCTATCCCATTATATGCGACACATGCCCAGAACATGACAGAGCCTCCACCATGGCTCACTTTTTGACAAATGGGCCTTTTTGTTTGCCTTACTACCTTAGGTAATCTTACAAAACATTTTTTTATGAGTTACACTCAAAACAGCTTTCATCTGTCCATAGAACGCTTTGTCAGAACTTCTTTGGCTTGTGCGAATGCTCCTTTCCGAAAGGCAGTCTTTTAAGCTTGTTTGCCTTTGATATGTACGACACGTTCCTAGCCATAAAATCTCCTTCCTTTAAACGTCGTCGGACAGTGCGCTCACTGATTGTACTGGCCGTCAAATTCCATTGATCTGCAACAGATTCAGGCTTCACAAAAATATATTTTTTTAAATTCCCATAGAAGGGCTAGGTCTTCAGTGGGCATTGCGCTAAGCACGAGTATCTTATGTCATTATACTTTTTAAACTTATTAGTTTGATAGTGCACAGTTTGCGCGACACATTTAACTCATTTGCAGTGTCTTACTGCTTTTCCAGCGTTATACTTTGTACCATTGAAAATCTTATAACCAAACTCAACTCAACAGTTTTACCCATGATTTTTAATAATTTTAAATCAATTTTTATTTTTTTATTCCACGTTTAATATCAATTAAAGTTAAACACAAAAGTTGTTTGGTTTTCAAGTGCTCAAAACTGCAAAAACACACAAAGATTCCGCCAAAATACTTATGCTACGGAAAAATTCGTTGTCTGCATGCATTCTTATCAGCAGAAAGAGAATGCAAAAGGTAAACGTTTTATTATCTACGGGTCTGGGTCTGGGTTATGTTTTAACACGTATTACAAAAACAACACGAGATCAAGGTTTCTATCTGGGTTTGAAAATATTAGTATTAAAGTCGGTAAACAGAGTGTACATGTAAGTACATAACCCAGATCGTTTTATTTTCACGGGGTGAACCATATGGGTTATTGGCGATAATATTAAAACACGGCTAATATAAAATTTGGCATGCATAGAGCAAAAAACCAGATTCTTTGTTTTGCGCATCATTTTCGCACCGTTATTTAACGACACTAAGTAAAAATAGGTGCAAAAGTCACAAACAAGCTAAGTCAAAATACTTATGCCGACTAGTGTACAAAAGTCTTTTCTGTCGACGGTCAAATGTTAAATATTTTGTTATTCACCCTTATTGCGATTGTCGTTTCACTTCGTCGACTATTGTCGTTTTTGTAGTCGTGTCGCTTTTAAATCGGTATTGCGTAATGTCGATTTCCTTACAACAGAAAAGGGGCCAGTTATAGCGATCAGGAAAACGAATCAGGAAAAAAGTTCTAATGGATAATTAATGATAATTTCACGCCTTTTTTTTTTTTTTTTTTTATTTATTTTTATTTAATCTTAACTTATAACTATCTTAAAGCTAGACAAAAATGTTTAAAACTAGCCTAATTATCAATAACTTACAATTAATTTACTGGCCCTTTACGGGCGCTCTAAACTAAATTATATCTCTTAATAATAATGTCTTTCGACCTTAAATCTATTTTAATTAATTCTAATTATTTTATTTTTATTTTACCAAGAAAACATATTTTTAAAAAAACTCGGCATCATATCATATTTTTAATTTTTTCTTATAAAGTACCTAAAGCTAGACTAAAAATAATTAAAACTATATACAACTAACTTATACTAACTAAAAATAACTTAAACTACTTAAGATACCTAAATATACACAAAACCACTTAAAACTACTTAAAAACTAGAAAAGCCACAGCAGCATTTTTTTTCGTTTTTTTTTAATTTTTTGTTTGTTTATATTTTGCATACGCATGCAGACACACAGCTACATTCACCCCATACATATATGTACATACGTACATTACATATACGTACGTACATACATGTACAGTTACGCAGGTACATGCACATATGCCTCCGCATACATACATATTTTTAATTTTATTTTCGTGCCACCCAGACTGTTCCCTATACCTAATTACCCTAAATGTATGTAAGTCGGCCAAGACATATCTTAATCGACTTTAAATATCACGATGCTGTTCAGAGAGCCACCAGAACTGGTTCTCCTGTTTCGCCCTATCCCTTCGGTCCCGATCGGACAAAGTCCTACTAAACCGAAGGCGCTCCTCTCCACCTTGAGCGATGACCTCTCGACCATACAGGAGTCGCCTATCTACAGTTTTACGGCTGACGTGGTAGATAAGCGGAATCGCCATTCTATCCTGTATCAGCCCGCGACAGTCTAAATAGAGGAATGCCTCGGGAGGGATGTAACCACTTAACCGCGCACTCTGAAAATATTCGCTATTGGGGTAATAAGCCCCAAAAATTAAGCTGTTAGTTGAGGACATCGCTCTTGCAACGTGACCCCGAATCAGCTTAAACAAAAAGTTATCTATCCTGTTTATGTTGGCTCCGTTGTATAGAACCTGGTTGGAGTAATATCTTGTGTACTCCGACTCTGGTGTTCTGTGTAATCCAAGGCAACGTCTAAGACATTGCCTCTCAAACACCCGAATCTTTTCCATTTGAGATGGGGCAACGTCGAACCACACCGGGTATCCGTAGGCAATCATCCGCCTGATGAGGGCCATGTGGCAGATCACCTTCACCCTGCTGTCAAGACGGCTGCTATAAAACAGTCGTTTTTTCAAGGCAAAGGCTCCCCTAGCCCTGGCCAAAGCAGCACCTATATGTCTGTCGAAATACAGGTACTGATACAACCAGATGCCAAGGTACTTTACTACACTTTTACTCGCCAGTGGATGTCCATGTGGTCCTACGATCACCAGCTTGCGCCAGTTCTTTCTCGTATCCCTTGAGGCGCTAGACAACGGAGTCCTAAACAAAATAGTTTCTGATTTTTGGAAGTTGATTTTCAACTTCCAGTCGTCACAATATCGCTGAATCTTGTCGAAGTCACTCTGCAAGAGACTTTTGATGACCTCAACTGTATTAGCTGATTTGCACGCAATTAGATCGTCGGCGTACGCAATTGCCTGAGTTAGACTTCCTATCAGATCGCTGGTGTAAATGCTGAATAGTTTCGGCGAGTTAACCGCTCCCTGCTGAAGACAATTATTAATATTAATAATTGCGGTAGAAGTTACATTGCCACTCTTGACAACAAACTTTCTACCATTTAGCATGTCATAAAGCATATACAATAGAGGTTTACTTATACCTAGTCTGGTTAGCTTTAGATAGAGACCTTCTAACCTAACGGTGTCGAAGGCCTTCTCCAAATCAACCAGACAGGCACCCGTACACTGCTTTTTAGTTGTGTTCCATTGGATATCAGAAACTAGTTAAGACGCGGCATGAATTGTGTCATGTCCCGCCTTAAAACTGAACTGATTATCCGGGATGATACTTTTGTCCTCCGCCCACTTGAACAGGGCTCTATTAATAACCTTTTCAAATACTTTGCTGATACTCGGAAGAAGACTTATCGACCGGAGATTCGCCGGATTGGAGTTGTCCTTTCCCTTTTTAGGGAGAGGGTGCACCACAGCTGTCTTCCACCGCACTGGATAATATGCATTATACAGCGCGTTGTTAAACAGTGTGGTATAATTGTCAACTGCTTCTTGAGGCAAATGTCGTAGTACAACGTTGGATATACCATCGACTCCTGCTGACTTCTTTTTCTTTAATGAATCGAAGATGAGCTGGAGCTCATTCTTCGAAATTAACAAGGGACTGGGCCCATTTCGGTCGTCGATTATGGCGTTTGCCAAATCTTCATCATTAAACCCGGTAAAACCAAGGTTCTCAGATCGCCATTCGGTTATATCGTTCCAGAGCCATAAGTGATGAAGCAGAGCTCTCTTCTCCAGGTCATGATTCGGGCGAATGCTAGCATTCACTTTGTACACTTGCTGGAAAGCAGCCCCCACAGCCTCCACTCTCTCCTGCGGATCTTCGATTATATAGAGGTCATCGTCCAATACGGCATCCTCTGGGTCTATGCCTGCTGTCAGAAGTACGTCTCTGTTCTCTGTCGTCCTCTAGAGCTTAAGACACGAAAGATCGTTTTGATCCTTTCTTCTAAAAATCTTGTTAATTTTTGGGAACATACTTGGGTCGCTAGAGTTAACGGCACGAATTTTATTGTCCCAGAACAAATTAATAGCCAACCTATAATTTTATTTGATCAATTGGTTGATGTTTTTGATGGACGACTTCAGTGTCCTAATCTCCAGATCTCGTGTATCAGTAAACCGCCTGTACAAGCGTTTTAGTCTTGTTAGAAATCCACTGTTTTGTCTGTGAAGTGCGTCAATTGTCGCGTTACGGTACATGTCAGTTGCGTTACGTTCTTTGTATTTCGGTATTGTTCTGTTCATTGTTTGTACAATCGTTTCGTCAATTTGTTCTAAGTATCTGTCGATTTCAGTATTTGTTAGGTTCCTGTCATTTAGTGGGGATATACCATTTGACCGTAAATCGCTCAATAAGGCGTTGGAGAAGCGTGGCCAGCTCACCTTACTGTAACTGTAAGTATGCATAGGCACATACTCCTCCAACTCCATAATCTCGTTCGGAAGTTGTATAACGGCGACGAATCCGCAGTGGTCACTGTCGTACTCGATCGTTCGTAAACAATTTCTTGGTCGTTGACCCACAGTGTCAGTAATTGTTAGTCTTGCGTCTTTCAGCAATAGATCCAGATAGGCACCGCTTCTTGGAAACGATGACCTCTCTGTGGCTTGAAGATCGAGGCGATACTCAAGGTTCTCAAGGTTGTATCGACCCATCCAATTATACAAATTTTTACCTCGAGGATTTTGTATTTGATATCCCCAATCTATGTGTTTGGCGTTTAAATCACCAGCTAATATGTAAAAGTTTTCTTCCGAGCTCAATCTTAAACATTCAAAAAGCTTTTCAAGCTCTGTTATAAACTGGGTGGGCTGAGTTGTTTAAGGTGCATAGGCAGCGATCACATACATTCGCTTCCCCTGTTGGAGATGAATGCATATGATGCATGTCTCTAACGTATGAAATTTTCGCACATCACTATCATATATTACCTTATGACTAATGCATTTACGTATGAAGATTGCAACGCCTCCTCCTTGAGTGGAGTTGGTAATATTGTAATTGCTGTTAATCAATTTATGTTTCTGGTTAAGCTTAGTTTCGCTAGTCATAAACACATCTGGACTTATGGCTTTAAGCAATTGGAATAAATTCGCTCTACGTTCGGTCCTAATCAGTGAATTTACATTCACAGCTAGGGTCTTAAAGGGCCTCTCCGGCAGCGCGCCCTTAACCTCTAAGTTGCGTTAAGCTCGGCAAAACAGAGTAGAGATAATCCACCCTTGTCGCCTGCTCGCTGATATGGTTTTGGAGGCCAGTCAACTGGCCCTGGATGGCCTGCAGAATGCCCATAATATCCGCCTGTGCCGCCGGCGCCTTAGGCACGGGGGCCTATTGGGCGACCTTTGGTGTAGGCTGTACCGTGCTTCCCCTTCCTGACGTCATTTGGGCGTAAGAAATTTGGGGGTTGACGGGCGTTGTTGTAGGAGGGCGCACTGTGGGACGCTTTTTTACCACTGTTTGCTTTACTGCTTTATTGTTCCTTATAAGCTGAAACGTCGGGCATCCCCGATAATAAGCGGGGTGTCCGCCGCCTCGGCAGAGTACACATTTAAGCTGGGTCCTATCTTCGACCCGTTCCCTTCCTAACTTGAGTTCATCTGCATTGTGGTTCTCTCCACACTTAACGCAGCGTGACTGCATTTCGCAGTTTGCTGCGGCGTGGCCGAACCTTTGGCAGCGCATGCATTGAAGCATGTCGCCGCGCCTTTTTAATTTGTCCCAAGTTACAACCTGGTAGTTGAGGACGGAGATACTCCTCAAACTATCCAGTTTGCTGGTGGGTGAGAGTTGAACAAGGAAGAAGGAAGACTCCGCTTCTTCCGCCTAGCTCTAACTGTAGCGAAGGGCTTAACCCCGATAAAGTCGAGATCGTCATTCGCTTTTTGGCGGAGTTCACTTAAGAGCACCTGTGGGTCCGTGCAGGAATCTATGCCCTTCAAAAGGACCGTTTGAAACTTTTCGGTCTTAGGGGTGAAACTTAAGAATTCAGTAGTGGTTTGTTTTAGCAACGCTTTAATTTCTTTGTGCTGTTCCAGGGTGAAAAAAATGGATAGTATGCCTATCATTATTTAATCTTTTTATAGTAAAGTTTTGACCTATGGCCAACTTACACAGATTTATGGTATCCTGTAACTCCATTTTATAAGTATTTATGGGTGGCACCTTTTCTTTTTTCGTAATCGGCGGCTGTGGCTGCTGCTGCTGAGACTGACTTTTCTGTTGCTGTTGATTCTGCTGCTTTTGATTCTGCTACTACTGGTTTTGTTGCGGTTGTTTCTGGGCTTGTGTCTGCTGATGTAGCTGTTGTTTTTGCCGTTGTTGTTTTGGCTGCTGCTCTGGCTGTTGTTTTTGTAATTGTTCTTTTTGCTGTTGTTGTTCTTGTTCCTCGCATTCTTTTAGTTGTTTCGCTCGGCGCGCTTCTAGCTTGGTCTTAAGTTGGCTTTTCAAACTTTGGATTTCTGCCTCCATTGTTTCAATTTGAGCGACCATTCTTTGTTCCTCGTCCTCCTCAGATGACGCCTCTGATGTGGAGAGGTTTACGAAGGCAGTACTATCTCCCGTCGTGAAGTGCCCTTCTCCTTCCACAGACATAAATTCAATACCCTCTTCGGGTGAAGTGTCTAGCTGGGTTTGTCTTGCTGCCTCTGACGTCTCGTCTATATCTGACATATTCACCCCAGCTGGCAGCTTTGCTGAGGTGGCCGTGGATCTCCTCTTTACCAACTTTGGTGCGCACTTGATCCTCTTTCTGCGCTTCTGGTTAGTAGCGGATAATGTTGCCGTTGTTGTTATTGCTGTTGATGTTGTTGCTGCTGAATCACTGCTTGAAATTGGAACATCTTTCGATGTTCTCTCAGCTGATGCCATCGCTGGCCTCATTGGTCCTAGGACACCTTTCGATGCCCCGGTGCTTAAACTCCTCCTCCTTTGATTGTTTTCCCAACCAATAAAGTTTTCCACTTCACGGTTGTGAAAAAAAGCTTGAAAAGTTCTGATGCCCGGCTGGGAATCGAACTGGCGACCCTCGGATTCTCGGTCGGCCACTCTACCACTGTGCTACTGCACCACTTATGAAATGTTGATTTAATGTTAAACTTAAGCTCACACACGAAATTTAATTTGGAAAAACTGGGAAGCCGAAAACGTGTTAACACCTCCACAGTACGAGATTGACTGTGATAATTTCACGCCTTTTAAGATACAAATGCTACGCTAAACGATGACGAATAAGAGGCCAGCTATATCAAACAGGAAAACGAATCAGGAAAAAAGTTCTAATAGATAATTTATGATAATTTCACGCGTTTTAAAATACAAATGCTACACTAATCGATAACGAATAACTGAGCATTTTTTTTCCAAAAACTATTGCAATAGAACAATTATTTTTTGTTAAAAATGCATTTGATTATTTTCCTGAAGAAAATTCATTTTCCGTGCCAGCTGAGTGCCATTTGACACAAAATGGAACAAATCATTCCAATGATTTCGGTCCCAATTTCTCTCGTTCCACTGACAGAATTGTAGACGAAATACTTTTTCGTGTGTGTTTCAATCAGGAAAACTTGATGGCAGACTAGAAGTGAGGCTTGCCAACTGATATATGTAATTTTCCTTTTTGCTATAAGCGAACATCAGGAAAAAATATTCACTTTCATACTGTTTCAACTTTTCCTGATCGCTATAACTGGCCCCTAAGGGGGAGGACGAAAAACTTGTTCGTGTGTGTTTTTTGCAAAAAATATTTGCAGTAGAATAATTATTTTTTGTGAAAAATGTATTTAATTATTTTCCTGATGAAAATTCATTTTTGGTGCCAGCTGATTGCCATTTGACACAAAATGGAACAATTCATTTCAATGATAATTTTCCTGTTTGCTATAAACGACCATCAGAAAAAATATTCAGTGTGTTCCCTTTCTGCACAAAAATGTGAAGACTGTCATTTTTGCAAGAGTTGGGGTAAGAATCTCTCAGAGAGCAACGAATTCAAAACGTCAACGTCAAAACCATATGTGACAAGTTATACCTACTCCAAGTGATTAAATAAAAAGTTAAAATTGTTAATAAATGAATGTATTGCTTAACTGCATAACATCGCACGCGAAGATGACCTCGACTTCACGGTGGAAGAATATTCAACCGAAACATCTGAGCAGAGTTACGAGTTTGGAGAAATTCTACGAGGAAACTCTATCCGCGACGTTATATGTCGAGAATTAAATAACTCGATAACATTGTAATTATACCTACAAATACTTCAAATGATATTAAACATTTTTTATAATTGAAATGGTTTTTTTATTTCATGCGTTTTATTTACCCATTTTATTTAAAATTTCTTTTAATATTTGGTTTCTTTCTGCTTCAATTTTGTCATTGTTTTCCAATAATTGGATAATTCGAGAATGATACGTGTTCTGTAAATACATATATAATATATTGTAATATTGTAAAACAAACAGAAAATATTATTCAAAATGCTTAAAAACAAAACAGTTTTATTCACCTGAAGTTGACGATTTTTCGATTTAGAGCTAGTTTCAGCCCTATTCAAAAGTTCCTCCCTTTCAATATATATATATATATATATATATATATATATATATATTATATATTCCTGCGGTAAAAATATTACCTCTCATACCGACAAGTCATCCGATTCCTTCCCGTCTTACTGTTGTGGAGATTAGTTTGCTTGTATCTACGCTCTAAGATCATATATTTTCCCTGCACTTGGGATACGGAGAAATTATAACCAGCTTTAATCAGAGATTCGGAAATTAAACTCCACATTTTAGTTTTGTTTTTCACAGAAAAACTTTTTCCAACCTTTGGCTTTAGTTCCTCCAGCCTAGCAAGAAGAAGCCTAATCGGTGCATCCAGCCAAACATTTCCTCTTTGCTGTCCACTTGAGTTACTTCTTGTCCTTCACCTTTTTCTTGTCCATCACCTCCTTCTTGACCATTTGAATGCAAAAAAACTTCCATAGATGACCCTCTGCAACAATAATGTTCGGGATGAAATCATTTTCAGATGTCGAAGTACTCGCAAGTATTTCGTGAGTGACTTGTGCTTTATATGCCTCATCTGAAAAATTTAATGCAATTGAGTTTGTTTTTTTTAACAAAATAGGTACCTACATACATACCTGTTTGGATTTTCCGGAAAGTATTTGGTGAACCTTTACGGCGCGGCGTTTCTTTTTTCTTCTGCCAATTTATTACAAATATGTTTGCTTGAATTTACACTACCTACTTTAATTTATTTTATTTAAATTTGATTATTTTGTAATGAATTAAATTTCCAACTTCTTTAATGTTTTGATTTTGATTTGATTGTTTCCAACGTTTGTAATGACAACTGACAGCTTTTATTTTTTTTTCTTTCATTTGACAGTCTTCATAATTTTGTCCAAAGACAGCGATAGTAGCAAAGAAGCAAAGAATAGCAAAGAAATCTAATGAAGAATCCAAACCCGATTGGGCCAAAAAAGATATTCGAGATTTAAATGATGCGGACATGGAACATAAACTCGAACAGTGGTAGGTCAAACTATTTAAGCAATTACGTATAACGTAAAAATAAAATAAACATTTCTACCTTAATAATACGAAGATGATGATCCTCTTGAACCAGACCAGAACATTTGCGTCCCCAGCCGAAAATAGATTTGTCCAAAATGAACATGGGTAGTCCCGAGGTAATTTTAAAAAGTTTCTAAGAAGGGGTGTACATTGATGAGATTCGTAAGTGTTTCGTGGAAGCCAACTATGGAGGAAGCTGAAGCTATTATCAAATTGTGCAAACAAGTTTATGAAACAATAATGTTGTGTTTTCAACGTTGAGTATCAAATTAAAAGACTTTGCTTAATTTAACATATATATATATTGACTTAGTTTAAATTAATTGCAGGATAATTGGAATTGGATAACCTCTTAGGCGGAAAGCAGAATTCAAAGTGAGGTTAACCATGAGGTAGGAATTCACAAGAAAGTAAAATATTGATAAATGTATAAAGAGAAGAAATGTCATAATTTTATATGCAAACAAGAGTTGCCATTGTATATCAAGTTGCTGATGCAACAGCTTCCCTCCCATTTAATTTAAGGAAAATACGTAACTTTGTTGAAACGTAGACGGTCAGCTCTTCTGGGTGTGCTCGGATTTGGAACTTTCTTCTGATGAGAGGTGATCACTTCTTGACCTGAAGATGCTGCTGGAGAAGTTAAGTCCACAGGACTTGCAATAGTAGGGCTCTCCAAAATTATAGAGTCATCTGAGGGGTTTGTTCGTGGTGACTTTTGATGGTTAGTTTCTGCAATAAGATTTTTAGAACGATTATTAAGAAATAGATTACTATCGACTGCTCCATCATGCATTTCTCGCGATTTCTGATGATTCTCTCGAGTTCGAAGTTGGTTTTGGTGCCTTCTGTAATTTCCACTATTAGTGTGAACGATGTACATCTTACGACCAAGTTTTTTAAAGATTACACCAGGTATCCACTTCTGTTTGTTAAGGTATTGACGGAAAAATACCGGTTGTTGCAGAGATAATTTACTTTTACTCTCGAATTGTTTAGTATCAATGGGTTTCTCTGGAACCATGGCAGCTAAAACTGTTCTATGCAATCGACCATGCAACTTTTCAGCTGGTGAGATCCCTGAACTGTCTGGTGTTGAGCGATATGTTGCCAAGAATATGGCCAAAGAGTCCTCATCTTGAGATGATCCCTCCAAGATTTTAGACAAGGACGTCTTGAAAGTGCGTACCATACGCTCTGCTGCCCCATTAGACTCGGGATTGAAGGGTGCCGATGTTAAGTGTTGAATAGAATTTCGCTTGCAAAATACTGCAAACTCCTTGGATGTAAATTGCGGCCCATTATCGGAAACCAGGGTCTTAGGCAAACCCTCTAAAGCAAAAATAGTTTGCAAGGCATGTGTGGTTGCAAGCGAAGTAGTTGATGTCATCTTGATCACGAAAGGAAATTTGGAGTTGGAGTCGACTACGATAAGCCACATATTCTTCTTAAATGGCCCCGCAAAATCCACGTGCAATCGCTCCCAAACCTCAGCAGTAGTTGGCCAGCTGGAATATTCTTTCGGCGAATGACTGGCATTTAGTTGACATGCGCGGCACTCCTTTACTGTCATATGTATCTGGTCGTCGATACCAGGCCACCAGCAATATCTCCTCGAAATTTGCTTCATCCTAGTCATGCCCCAATGTCCATGATGAATCATCTGCAATACTCTTGGTTGTAAAGCTTTAGGTACGACTACTCTACAAAAACTCTCGCTCTGAAAAAGAAGAACATCATTACACACACATAAACAGAACTTTCTACGGAAAAATGGGAGTAACTCGGTTTCAGACGAAGGTATAAAATTTGGCCAGCCCTGCTGAACATACGACATGACCGTTTTAATTAGTTCATCACGATTTGACGCAGCAGCTATCTCTGCAACATTAACAGGAAACTCCTCGAGCATGTTCTCTATAAGATGAACTCTATCTTCCTCTGACTTATCGAACTCCTCGTCTGGTCCATGGGGTAAACGGGATAAACAATCCGCATTTCCATGCGATTTCGTAGATCTGTAGCGAATAGTGTATGTGTAGCTCATAAGCATAATAGCCCACCTTTGTAACCGATGAATGGTCATAACAGGCAATTTTTTATTCGGGCTGAAAATAGTGACCAAAGGTTGATGGTCCGTAATTAACTCGAACTGTCGGCCATACAGATATTGGTGGAATTTTTGTACACCAAAAATGATTGACAATGCCTCTTTCTCTATCTGGCTGTACCCTTTCTGCGTTTCGGTAAGCGTTTTTGAAGCAAACGCGATTGGCTTCTCAGTTCCATCGGCGTAATGATGGGAGATCACCGCTCCAATGCCATGCGATGACGCGTCTGTGGCTAGAGAAAAAGGTAAATCATTTTGAAAATGAACCAAGCTCGAAATCTTCATGATTTTATTCTTAAAATCATTGAACGATTTTCGCTGCTGTGGACCCCAAACGAAAGGTACTTCTTTGGATCTGAGCTTGTTAAGTGGTGCCGCTAGCTGCGCAAAATTAGGTACAAATTGGTTGTAGTAATTTAACTTACCTAGAAAAGCTTCCAAATCCTTAAGGTTTTTTGGTTCTGGTAAGTTATTGATGGCCTTGACTCGCGTATCTGAGGGTCTTATTCCTTTTTCGTCAATTATGTGCCCTAAATATTCAATTTCGGGCTCGGCAAACTTGCATTTCAACAAACGGCATTTCAATCCATGATCTTCGAATCGTTGATATAGTGTCTTGAGGTTTTGAAGATGCTCAGCATTGTTTCGGCCTGACACGATGATGTCATCTAAATATGATACACAAAAATCTAGATCAGCTGTCAGTTGCTCCATGTACCGTTGGAAAATTCCCGTTGAGCTTGCGGTCCCAAAAGGTAGACGCTGATATTCGAATAGTCCAAGATGCGTATTGATGACACACAGGCGCTTGGATGCATCATCCAGTGGAATTTGGAGGTAAGCGTCAGAGAGATCGACTTTTGTAAAAAATCGACCACCTTGAAGACGACAAAACAATTCTTGAATCCGAGGAACTGGGTGTCTATCTATTTGAGGGTTTATGGTGACCTTAAAATCACCGCAAAGTCGAAGATCTCCATTCTGCTTCTTCACAACTACAATGGGGGCTGCCCACTGACTAGTTTCTCCGGCTCGCAAAATACCCAAACTAACTAACCTCTCAATTTCCTTTTTAACAGCAGCTTGTTGAGCAAAAGGAACTGGCCGATATTTGAAATATCGTGGATGGCTATCAGGTTTCATTGTAAGATGAGCAATGAAATGTTTGCTACAGCCGAGTTCGGATGTGAAAACAGATTTGTACTCCGCACAAAGGGCTTGTGCCTGTTCTGTAAGCTGATCACGAGATCCATCTGTCAACAGCAAAATGTTCTCATCATTCGGATATTTAACCTTAAACTCGAAGGCTTCAAACCAATCAAGTCCCATTATGTTTGAGGCACTCATACTGTCGACAACGAGTAAAGTTAGCTGCCTCTTCTCGTCACGCCATTGAACTGTAACAACAGCTTCACCTTTAATGGAAACGGGCACATTACCATATGCCCTGAGAGTGCGACTTGTGGGTAACAATTTTAAGTTAAGCTCTCGGAAACTCTCCAGTCCAATTAGTGAAGAGCTAGCCCCTGTGTCCACCTGAAAAGTGGTTGGGGTTTGATTTATGTCTAACCGTATATACATCTTTCGCCCCCTTCGCTCCACCTCCCAAGCTGATGACACCTCATCTGAGATTGAGAAGAGTGCTTCCTTTTCCACTTTCTTAGTCTCTGATGTTTCTTCTTCTAGCTGATGAATCGAATGTGCTGATTCATGTTCTTTTTTGCTATTCTCATTGCTTTGTTTCTTCGCGAAACGGAAACGTGACCTTGATCGCCTGTACTTTTGCTTTTTTTTTGTTCCACCTTCGGATCGTTGTGTTGCTGATAAACATACGCTTTTGATATGCCCTTTCTTATTGCATAGGTCACAAACTGAATCTAAATGACGACAATCTTTTCGATCGTGGTATATATTGCAACCTGGACAAGACCTTGCTTCGCTATCATTGGTCTTCTTGAATTTGTTGACTGCACTCACTGCATTAACCTCAGCAGAAGCAATATACTTTCCTTTGTCTTTTAGAATATCACTTGCAAGCTGGGTAGCCTCATAGGCGGTGGCAATATCCTCTATCTCTTCTAGCGTAGGATTTTTCTTCTGTGTAGCTGCGTTGCGGACTGCATCATGCGGAGTGTGAAACACTATCATGTCGCGTATCATCATATCTGCATACGACTGACCGCAACCTTCTTTACCGCAAACAAAAACACAATTTCTTGCTACTCCTCTTAAGTCCGCGATCCACTCAGCATATGACTGGCTTGGAGACATTTTTGTGCGCAGGAATTTACAGCGCGAAGCCAACACATGTAATTTTGTCGAAAAATGACGAGTTAGTTTTTCCGTGAGTTCTTTAAAAGTGTGCGTACTTACGTTCTCTGTTTCAAAGAGCTTCCTGAGTAGTTCGTTGACATCTGGGCCACACTCTGCCAGAAAATGCGACTTCCGAAGGTTATCGTCTTCCAGAGAATTTGCGGTGTAATGTTGTTGCAGCTGAAAAAGGTAGTTCTCCCAACTTTCTTTTTCGGAATTAAACTGCCGAAACGATGGAACTGACGATAAAGAACCTCTTGCACTCTTCTGCAAGGCCTTCTCCATAAATTCTTTGTTGGACTCAAAGATTTTTTCCATCCAAGCTTGTTGCTGCGAAAGCAGTTTTTCCATTGCTGCTTTATCCATTGTAGGTATAGCTACTTCACCAATCCTCGTCGCCACAATGTTGTGTTTTCAACGTTGAGTATCAAATTAAAAGACTTTGCTTAATTTAACATATATATATATTGACTTAGTTTAAATTAATTGCAGGATAATTGGAATTGGATAACCTCTTAGGCGGAAAGCAGAATTCAAAGTGAGGTTAACCATGAGGTAGGAATTCACAAGAAAGTAAAATATTGATAAATGTATAAAGAGAAGAAATGTCATAATTTTATATGCAAACAAGAGTTGCCATTGTATATCAAGTTGCTGATGCAACAAATAATATACAAGCCGAACGACTTATGTTTCATGATGACAGAGCGATTTTCATGTTCAAGGTAATATAACGTATAGCAGCTTGTGCTCCATAAGCATTCGAAGCTAAATACTTTCTGGTTCAACGGAAGCGTTTCAAAAGTGTCACCATTGAAACCAATGAATATCCCGGAGAATATGCAAGCGCCAAAAGTAAATTGTAGGCCCTTGTTTTAAGTGACTATTTTTAGACTAAAATTCGCAGCATGGGGAAATAATTTAGTCCCTCATGAGCGCTCTCTTCTGCGAAAAACTACGGAAAATTCGAGTACGGGAACAGAATTTGACTGTTTTTCTTAGTGAGTACGGGAACGGGCCTACTGTTTCAACTTTTCCTGATACGTTTTCATGATCGCTATAACTGGCCCCTAAAATGAATTTCTTAGACAAAGAAATTGTATTTTTTTCTGAAAGAATTGAATTCTCTCGTATCACTTTCTTAAGACGGATTTACACAAATTCTCTCACTGATATTCACACACACCATTATTATTTGCAAAACGTTTTCATGCAAGTTTCATGTTAATAATTTATAATTATGAGAAAAATATATTTAAATTAATATAATATTAATAACGCAACTAACTGTGTTTTAAGATAGTATGCATACTAACATTTCTTATTTTGAATTGTTTCAGTCTTCATCATCCGAGGATGAAGATTTATTTGTGATACTCAATTCCAGGAGCTCAACTTTGGTACAGGCGTTCGAACTCGTTAGTAAAACTAGAAACCACAGGCAATCATTCTACAATTTCGCGGAAGTTATTCATAATTATACAGACGAGGAGGTAAATACAGTTGCGACAAAATAAATAGCAAATGTATGATTCCTATGATTCCTGTACCCAAAGTTTTTAATACTCTGTTACACTGTTTGACTTATGAAGTAGTAAATATAACGATATGTTGCATTTATTAAAATAAATGAATATTGAAACTAAGAAAAAAAACGAAATTATGGAAGCAAGTGAAGTCATTCTGGGACAAAACAAATAGCACATTTCATTAGAAAAAGAAAAACAATGAAGTTAACATAACATTTGATCGTGATACAAAGAAAATGATGTGTTAATATTTAGTGAGATAACCTTTATTTTTAATCACAGCGACACACAACGTTTAATAGTTAAAACAAGACTCTCAAATCGTACAACAGGTACCGGAGTACCAGGCTAGCTAAGCTACCTGCCAAAGTTTATCCAAATTTGAACTTGCGAATCTATTAATTGCTTTATCCACATCATTCCACAAGTTTTTAATATAATTGAGATCTGGGAATAGAGCTGGTCACTTTAATACCACGATTTGTTGAGTGGATAACCATTGCTTAACAGACAAACGGTATACTTTGGATCGTTGGCCTGCTTATATTTCCACTTCAATGGCATATATTTATCAGCATACGGTAGCATTTTATTCTTAAGGATTGCTTTTCTTTATTTTATCTGATCCATAATACCTCCAATACTAAGAAGTGAGCCCACGCCATACCAGGAAAAGATCATAATATTCCTGATTTTTTCCGCGTCGAACATAATTTTTGCCGATCCAAAGCGACTAAACTTAACTTATACGTCCACAAGATATTTTGCCACCAATTTGGATCTTTTGAAATATGCTCCTTTGCAAACTTCAACCGACTACTTGGCAAATTGCGTCTGCAGATATGTGGTTTTGTTCTGACAATTCTTCCAAACTATTTTTTTCCACGGAGGCGGTTTTTAATAGTCCTAACAGACAGGTTCACACCAAAATCTCTCCATCAGTTCGGTTTTTGCGTACTTTCTATTGAACACTTCCTGCTTCTTGACAATGGTGAAGAGCATTTACAACCTTCTTCCTCGAACATGTTAGTTATCGATTTATTGAAGAATTTGAGAGACCTTCATTTTTAAAATTGAGAACTCGTAGCATAAATGCATACCTTCTGACTTACATTTGACTTTATTATCTAAAAAATTGAAAAGAATGATATCCCGTTACTTTACACTCAAAATCCACAACAAAAAAGTTCTTACAGTATTGGCATTGGAAATTAACTTATGATTTAAGGCTTTTTCAAATTTCTTAACAAAGCTGTGCTATTTATTTTGTCGCCACTGTATATTTTATATTATAGCCTAGTACGCTGCTGATGCGAAACGAAAAATCCCATATAAAAATGACACGACGAAATCATAAACGAAAAATTTCGCTCTACTTTTCGTTTTATAGTACGCTGCTGAACGACGAAATGTGTAATTTTAGTGGATAGCTGTACTAGATTTCTTAGTACAATTCTCCACTCTTTTCGTTCTCAATTTAATTGACCGGCACATTAATTGCTTGCGAAATTTTGACATCTCATTTTTTTTATTGAAACAAAAAAAAATGGTTCTTATTTTCTTTGTGCAGAAAAATCTTATTAAAAATGGATACGTCTAATAAAACATTTAAAAAGGCCAATTTATCTCGGAAAAGTGCAAGTTCAGATTCTTTAAATTTTGGCCATAAGTCCCATAAGGCCCATTTCAACATCGACTAAACTAAATATGCAAAATGAAAATGGGAAAATGGAAAGAATTATACCCTTCACATATATTTGTTTTTAAAAATCGCTGAGTTATGATCCTCGAGATCGAATTGTTCAAGTTGCAAGATCGTATTTGAGTGCTTATCAAGCCAGACGAAAGAGTTCTGTTGCCAAAAAGACGTACAATCCGATTTTGGGACAAGTGTTCCAGTGCCATTGGGACATTACTGGAGAAAACCCTGATAATGAGGAAGTCAAAGATGGGCCTATTCCTTGGCGCAAACGTAATCAATTAACCATCCTTGCCGAATAGGTCTCACGTCATCCTCCAATTTCTGTTTTTTATACGGAGCACTACAACAGAAAAATAACATTTTGCCGCCCATGTATGGACAGAATCAAAATCCCTTGGTTTATCTATTGGTGTACACAAAGGCGAGGGAATCGTAACACTATGTGACCTAACGAAGAATACATTCCAACATTTACCAAATGTACCGTGGATCGAATTAGGTGGTTCGGTTGAAATCAAATGCCCACAAACTGGTTACTACCATTCAGATATAATATGTTTACAAAACTATCTTATGGTGGAAAACGTAACAAAGTTACTGCAAAGGTAAACGCGCACAAGAAAACCCGTGTCTCACAAAATGGAAAGTAAGTCATAAGTTTTCTTTTCGTTTTATTCTTCCGTAGCACGGGAACGAAGAAAAAAAAGTGTACCGCCCGCTGTAGCTACGCTCTCACCACCGATTCTTCTCTCCTGTGTGTAGAGATGATCATAATCAGTATAGACCCAAAAACTACTTAACCTTTACTTCAATCTAAGGAAAAATGACGAAAGACAGATTAGCAGCGTTGCACGCTGCCCAATCCGATGACGAAGATGTCGCTCAGGATGATGTGGCCGTCAATGTCGAAGGTCGGGGTGGCTACATGGATGATTTCTGTATTCAGGTCGAAGAAATCCGTGAAATGATCGATAAATTCCAAGACAATGTCGAAGAAGTTAATACAAAAAAAACAGCGCCATTCTGTCAGCGCCGCAATCGGACGAAAAAACCAAACAAGAACTCGAAGATCTGATGGCCGATATCAAGAAGAATACAAACAGAATTCGTGGCAAGCTCAATGGCATTCAACAATACATCGAACAAGAAGAGTAGGCCAACAAATCCAGTGCGGATCTGCGTATTCACAAAACCCAACACTCCACCTTGTCCAGAAAGAGCGTCGAGGTCATGACCGAGTAAAATCGCACTCAGACCGACTACAGAGAACGCTGCAAAGGCAGAATACAGATCACCGGTCGGGCAACTACCAACGACGAGCTCAAAGCCATGCTGGAGCAAGGTAATCTGACCGTCACTCAAGGCATTATCATGGAGACGCAGCAGGCTAAGCAGACACTAGCCGATATCGAAGCTCGACACGCTGACATTATGAAGCTGGAGACGTCCATTAATGAAGTGCACGACATGTTCATGAACATGGCCATGAGAGCCATGGCAAATTATTGCACAGTCTTTAAAAAGAATTTGAACACATTGTTGTTATTTCGAGGTCATTAAAAAAATATATTTATTTAAGTTTCTAAAAGAGTAAATAAGTTATTTGCATTTTCCATTAGAAGGTACAATCATTTATTTTATTTTCTCGAAGCTATCCAGTTTTCTTTAATTACTTACAGGTTTTATACAGTATGACAGAATTTTTCTTATATGTAATTATCGTATCGGCGAACAGGATTTATAGTCTATTAGGGACAATTTTTCGAGTTGAAAACATTGGAGGGTCTAATCTTTCTCACCTCACTTCTCGTTTAGTGGAAAGATTTTTGCATTTAACTACACTAAGAAGTTTGCCATGAACGGTTGGGATATATTATGATATAGATTGGGAGTACCCAACGAGATTTGGAGATAGTATCTAAAGTGAATGCCAATAACGCTGAAAGTGATAGTTATCCAGCAATTTGGGCAGTTCCCTCGTGCGCTTTAGATGATTTTTTAAATAATTCTTGGATTTAAAAATTGTTCTGGTTATACAGAGGATTTAAAATAAAACTCAGAACCGTTTAAATGATCGAAATTCAGCAATTACTTTGGGATCTATAAACTGGTTTATCTGCCGATTTGATGAAATTTCTATCAATTTTAAGAAAATCAATGAAATAGGGAGGTAAACCACTCTATTATTCGAAAACTACGTGCTTCATTGTGATGATGTAAACGGTTCTGAATTCTAATTTATAGTTTCTTACTAATTCCGGCTACCATTTTCAATTCCGAGAATTATTTTTAAAAAATTACATCTAAAAGTAATTTGTTGACAAAAAAAATTCCATCTAAAAACAATTTGGTGTCAAAACTACTTTTGGATGTAATTTTTTTATAGGTCCTAGAATTAGGACTTGAAAATGGAATTAGTAAGAAACCATAAATTAGAACTGAGAACCGTTTACACAATCCCAATGAAGCACGTAGTTTTCGAATTATAGAGTGGTTCACCTCCCAATTTCATTGATTTTCTTAAAATTGATAGAAATTTCATCAAATAGGCAGATAAACCAGTTTATAAATCCCAAAGTAATTGCGTAATTTCGATCATTTAAACGGTTCTGCGTTTTATTTTAAATCCCCTATGTGCAACCAGAACAATTTTTAAATCCAAGAATTATTTCAAAAAAATTACATTTAAAAGTAATTTGGCGACAAAAAATTGACCATCTAAAAATAATTTGGTGACAAAATTACTTTTTTTCTTACAACTTGTCAATTGTTTTTGACATCTTACAGAACTCTCCGCAAAAATGTTCCGCTGTGGTTTTCGTTAGCATTTCGCTCTCCTAGTGGAGACCACCGAAAAATTTCGTTTCGCATCAGCAGCGTACAAGGCTTATATGTAGAAATTGAAGTACTTACAATTCTTTCAATACTTTCGAAAGCATTTCAGATTAAGCCAGCATTAAGAATTCAGACAGCAGTTATTGTAATCGAAAAGTTTGCCAGTTCAATTTACTACAAGAAAAGGCTGAACTGCTTAGGACGAAAACATGTATCACATTATTGGTGATGCGGCTTACCATCAGTTGCGAGAATGGCAAAATTTGTTTTGGGGTATTCTGTACTGCATAATTCATGCATACTAGAAGGTGATCTCTGGGCAGACATAACTGAAGATGATTCTTCTTCAATACAAAATCAGAATTCAAGAATTGAAGCCGAGGACAACCAGGTTCGGAAGCAGTTTTGCGGACGAAAGGTGAAATCAAAAGAAACGCAATCATGGCAACTATGTGAAATATCGAGATAATAAAAATAAAATAGTTTTCAATGTATATTAAAGTACATAAGCATATTTTATATTTTATATGTAGTGTGTATTATAAATTAAGTATATTGATTTTTCTTTTAAATAAACAAAACATTCCAATTAATAAAAAAATAACAAAAGGAAAACGTTTCTCTTCGACATCGTCAGGTTCACAGCTCGTTTTGTTATTCTCCATAATCTTTTTTGTTCGCTTCGCAACAACCTTGTACCGAGTCTCTACCTGCTTCTAAGCTATTTGAGTGTTGAAGCGGTTACCTATATTATCGGCCAAGTACCACGCCAGGGATGGGACTTTTTGAAAAGTAGATTTGAAAAAAAAACGCAGTAGATTCATTTTTATTGCAGTAGATTTTTATATTTTTAAAATATAAATAAAAAGTGACACACAGAATATATAGGTTTCCAATAATATTTTTCAACGTCACCCATTTCCTTGAAGAGAAAAATATATTGTGCAAAGTGGTTATTTATTTCGAAGTTTATTCTTTACTAAACTTACTGTCAAAAATTTGCATTCGGCTGCGGCACTAATATATGGTAGAAAACACAACGTTACCATTTATGCATGTACATAAATGTTCAAATGTTTTTCCCCAAAAGCGTTTTCTTCGTTATTCCGTTTCACAATATTAAGATTTTCTAGGTTTTCGTTATATAGAATGGAAAAGATGTACCAATGGGCAAAATTGTGGTCATTGTACCCGCCACAGCCACCTATGCATATCTAAGTACCTAAGAAGTTTTAATTTTTTATCATTAAAATTGAAAAGCTTTTTTTTATATTGACTGCAAACTTCTAAGTAAAATTCAACCAAATATTTTTTTTATTTCATAGAGTTTGCTTTCTTCAAATTCGTGAGATGCAACAAATAACTGCAACTCGATCCCAAAATGTATGTCCGAATTGCAAAGACAATGTGAAGTGCTTTCTAAATCGATATTTGTACTGATTGCATCTATTTAAAAATATTTTTTTTTATTTCTATATATCTACAAATCTGTTATGGCTTTATCAGAACAAAAACCAAATACAACATAATTAAAACCATTTTTATAAGTCAAGCTATCTGAAAAACTATGGTATAATTTTGTATCCCATAAAAAAGGTCAAAAACCCATACAAATTGAATCTATTCGATGTTGGTTGTTCAGTAACTTAAGTGAATACTAACCTATCTTAGGCCCTCATTATGAATAAGTTGCGAATAATTTAGCGAACTTCGATTATCACATTAATAGCGAACTTAAACGTTCGCTTAAAAATAAATGCTGCTGAAAATAAATTCCAATAATAAAACATATATTATACTTTAAATCCTGTTTGTGTTGTGTTAAATTTTGTGAAATTTTTGTTTTGCGTGCTTAATGCTGTATTTTTCGGCGATTAAAAAAAAAGAGTTTAGTTAATCAACATTAATTTAATTGGAGAAAAAAATAATTCGTGATATTTCTAATCTCTTAGAACTCCCGAATAATTTGTAAGCGTTCAAAATTTAATTAATTTTCCAAAAAAAAAAACAAAATTTTGTCTTCTATTTGATTTATTTTGTACTTCCGATTGAGCAGAGATTATGTCCTCAACTAAATAAGGCATGTATTAAAGCCAGCAACGTCCTATGCAGTTCCATCTCTTATAAAATTGACTTGCACATTCAGATTTGTTGGACCCTTAACACATCCGGATTCGATTTCAAATTGATTTGCATTATTTATTTAACAATATTCAAAATTTGCAATAAATGCCTTTTTTCTTTTGCCGGTTATTACGAAAAATTAACTGGCTACAGGTTAATATAAGTAAATTCGAAAATTTTTCCCGGCACAACAATTCGCTAACATTATCACTAAATGTTTTGATTCGATAGTATATCACACATAAATGGGTTAGATTAGCGAAGAGTTGCTATTTGTTATCCCTCGATAATCACATTCGCTAAAGTTTTGACATTTCTAGTGAGCTAAGTTTTAGCGAATCGATATTCGTAATACGAAATTAGTGAATTCGGAAGATTTTAAGTTCGATTTGCTATTCATAATGAGGGCCGACATTTGAATGTTCCCAAAGGCTGCATACAGCAATAGAATCAAACAAATAATTTTTAGATTACATTTACACATTAAATGTTTTTTCTCGTAAAACAAAAATTGCAGTAGATTTTATTTAAAGGCAGTAGATTTGTTTTTCGAAGAAAATGCAGTAAATCTAGTGCAATTGCAGTAAAGTCACAACCCTGGTAACACCACATCATTTTATTGTTTCGAAATTTGTTTTTCGGGCCAACTTTATCCATATAAATGGAATACAGACTTGGTTTGCCCATCGTCTCATTTAAAAATAGATACCTATTTGTTGATGGTGGCTGGGCGACTCTCATTTGACGACAACTGTTGTAGTTATGGCTGGTATTCTTGTACTGTTGTAACTTTTGGTGGCAGATTTTTGGATGGTGATAATGATTCTGGTGAAGTATTTTTTTCAGTCTGACTTGACTATGCTGTTGGTTTTAGTAGATCTAATAGTCCTGGTGGTTCTAGTTGGTCTGATGGTTCTAGTTGTTCTGGTGCTTCTAGTGGTGCTGGTGGTTCTAGTTGTTCTGGTGGTTCTAGATGTTCTGCTGGATCTGCTAATGCGTCTGTTATTATTGCCCGCTCGTAAGCCTTATGCAAACCATAAAATGGAGCAACTTCATGGAAGTTTACTTTCAATTTTTGTTTTGGTACAAAAGAACGACTTACTTAAGTAATACCTGTTTGTTTTTATGTTCTTTTATTTTTTAATTACTTATTCTGTTAGAAATGTCAATTGAATCTTCGTCAGCAATAATATTTTCTTCATAATCGAGGACAACATCAAATTTAAAAGTCGATTTCTATTTTCACTAGTAAAGAATTACAAAATGAGAAAAACAATTAACTTTGACAGTTTCACACACGCATTCAAAAAAGGGATTGTTACGTTTTTTTCAAATTTCTTTCAACTCAAAAACAATTGATAGTAGCGATCCGTCGTTGATGAAAGGAAAACCACATTAGATTCCACATGAGATCCACTACAAGAGCTGATATTGTGACAAACGAATTTTAACTGCAATCGAAATCAGTGAAGATTCGGTGTTTGTAAGCAGTTTTTAATTTAATTAGATTTGAACCAAAATATTAATGTAGATATAGAACAGATAAAACTAAACGTTTTTTTCCTGAGCAAAAAATTGCATCAATTCGCAATGAAATTAAACACGGTTAGGTCCTTGTTTTGGTTCCATAAAATTTGTTCTTAACTATTTTGTGAAAATTTGTTTACCACAATACCAATGTTTGCAAAAATGTACAAAATTTAGGTACGTGTGGCTAACTATTTCTCATGAAGCACCAGGGTTCAATGATGAGCACTGGTAAGAGAGAGCGAAAAAAGATTTTATTTGTGCAGTGGCGATGGATTCGATCCAAAAAAAATCTAATGGATTTGCTTGATAAGTAATCATTATACTCGCAAAATGACACTGACTTAATAAAAATAAATTAAAGCCACAGGTGGAGGAGGTTTTAAAAAAATTGTTGAGGTAGTAGTATCAACTTCTATTTAACCTTAAATTTGGCGCCAAGGTAAGCCTAAGAACAAGCACTAGAATTTTTTTCAAGCCTTAAACAATAATTGCCTACTTTCTACATTTTTTTTTATTCCGTGTTGGTGTTCCAATACAATTTAATTCCATAGCCAAGGACTCCCACTCCAACTTTGTTTGTTGACTTCTGTCGATTTTTGTCGAAATTTTTGTCTAGGTTTGTATTTGCTTTCATGAGCTCAACATGTTTTTCATTTGTTATTTTTACACTAAGAAACTTGTTTGTTACCTATAATTAATGAAACAAACGAAATTACATCGTGCCGCTATTTTTGGCTCCAAAAATTGATGATTGATGTAAATTGAAGGAGCTTCCAAATATCCCCCTTCCATTTGAGACTGCCTTCAGCAGACCATCGCTGATGTTTTGGCGATCAGAATGAATGGTTGTAACCTGTTTTGGTATAGGTCATTCGATTGCCTGCCGACGTTGCAGTTTCATTAGCTTTGGCATCAGCAGAGTCACGATGTCATTAATGTCCGCCTTAGCCTGCAAAAGGACCATTTCACTGGTAAGGTGGTTGAAAGTTTTTGCTATGGCCTAGCTAAACGCTTCCAATCCTGTTGTCAAATTTTTCATTTGGTCCGCCAGCTCCGTTATTGGCTTACTCAGTCTTTCGTAATTCAAAGAGATGACTGAAACTTCCTGTTGCAAGAGGTGGTAAGTTACATCATCATCCCGTTTAAGAATGTTGAGTTGACTATACACCTTGCGTAAATCCTCACTATCCATTGTGCCGAATGCCCACTTAGAAAATTGTCCAATGAAGTCCATGCATTCAAGTGTTGCGCGTTTTGCTTTAAGATTCCAATATTTGTCTCGGACTCGCGGGTTATTTGGTTACAAATCGTCACACAAACTATTTAGTTTTTGCTCGCAGTTTTCAAAGATCGTCAGCACTGTTGTATAATTTAAAGGTGTGAACTTTGTTAGGATCGTCCAGGTATCCTTGTAAAATACTACTGATCCCACATGTTCCAGCAGAACGGGTGAGGTTTCTTCTAGCTTCTGGATTTTAAACGGCAATAACGTTCTTTTAGTTGATTGGGTGAGGTTTGACGTTGCTGCACATAGCACAGAGATTTCTATTAATATAATTATAATTATTATTGTATATTTGTTGAAATTCATTATGAATACAATTTCTCCCTTTTTTTAGTTTATAATTAAAATATGTATGGTTATAGATAATTTAGTAATGTTATGTACTTAAGCAGTGCGATTTCCCTTTTTTATATATGTAATATGATAGAATACAATAAAATAAATTTTATTAATTGAACAAAATAATAAAAAACATTATCTGTTCTTAAATTATGAGTACGAATTCTAAGACATTAAATACTGGAGGTTCTGGAAAGAGAAGAGAAAATGTTATTAATTGATATAGTAAAACACATATTATCGGTTCTTAAATCATGAGGACGAATTTTAAAACATTAAGTAGTTATAACCCTTTATTTTCTGATAAGCCGGAAATCTCAACGTAGTCTAATACCTACAGCCGTTGACAACTATTTAGAAACGATTATTTTTTTACTGAAATTTTTTGACAAAAATATCACAAAAGTTATAATGTTTTTATTTTAATATTTAATTTTTAACCTAATTTTACACTAAGATCTCATATTTGACTGAGACATCTAATTAGAAACGCGAATAAAATAATAAGAAAAAAAGTAAAACGTACCAACAAATTATTGAATTTAGTAGGTATTATATTTTATAATAGCTAGTACTGAGTCGTAAATCCTCTGTGCTTTAATACAGCTCCACATCGCCTTTGCATAGACTGGATCATGCAACGGGATCGCTCCACTGGAATAGCATACCACGATTCCTTTACTCTTTCATACAAAGTGTCCAAATTCGTGATGTTTTTCGTATTAAGGGCCTTTTAACATGATTTTTAACAAACTCGATGCGTCGTTTACTGACACCATAATTTCAGGTTGAATGACCTTGGCGCTTTTTCTGGGGTCTTCTTTCGACAGCCGCACAATTTTCTTGTCAATGTGGACTGATGTTTTTCGTGGCCTTTTTTTACGTGGGACATTTTCTGTGGTCTCATATTTTGTAAGATGACATATTGCATTGAATACCATCTTCTTGCAACACTTTAATTGTGTTGCAATACTTTTATATGATAGGCCAGACCTGTTGAGCTCAACTATTGCTTTTGGGTCTCCGGAGTGCAGTTTTTGCCTTTCCCCATCGTTTAACTGCTTACGAATGTAGATTTTTTGCTAAGTTTGTGTTTATTAATGCAAAACTATAAATACTTACGAAAATTTTTGTGAACAATTTAAAATATTTCGATAAATCTTAAATTAAATTGAATCGTCTCTTATTTGTTGTCAACCAAAATATTACACTTTTGAACTAAAATGGTACCGTTACGCAATAGATGCAATCTGTCAAATTGCTTATGCATATTGTTTCAAAGAGAAACAAAACAAGGTAACAAGAGCAAGAAACGCACCGTTAGGATATCGAAAGCAATCATAATATACATAGGTAAACAAATCAACAATGCAATCGTTTCTAATTAGTTGTCAATGGCCGTATGCTTAATGCATTGGAAAAAATAATATTCGTTGAGTAGTTTAATCTGAAAGTTTTGTACCGTTTTAATTTAGTTACCAACTTTATATAAGTGTTAACGTCTCCGTTAACAGACGACACCTCATCCCAACCATATACGTGCGAATTTATTTTTATGCACATGATTTTTCAGCAATACCCTTTGACCTGGTTCAAATGAAACTGGATTAATTTGTCGGTCGTACTGACTCTTGGACGATAGTTTTGCCTTCTTCAAATTTTCCCTTGCTAGTTCATGCGTTCGCTGGAGTTGGAATTTCAACTATAGCAGATATTCTTCGGCATTATATAGCGGACCAGGTTTTCTTTTTAGATTTGTGGGCATTTCAAACTCAAAACCAAAAAGAGCATTCAAAGGAGTTAATTGCGTTGCGGTGTGAACGGAGTTGGTGTGAACATGCATATAAACCTTATCAAACGGTAAGCTTGGAGTGTCTGTTATCACCATTGGTATTTGTTATCAGGAGAACATATATTTATTTAGCACTGCGGAAATTTTTTAACGTAGTCATGAACGTCTTTCTGCATGTTTTTCCACCTTAATTGTTTTCGGATACGCATACTTGTCCCTTTCACTCCCTGATGACCACCGAGTGCTGAGTTATGAAAATCTCTTAACACGGTTTGATTTCATCAGTGGTGGATAGAAAAGTCCAACTGCCGGTACCCTTGTCAACCGAATTGTATTTGTTTTTTTGTGTATCCATGCCTTCGACTTCTTTTTGTACCTTTCGAGTAATTGAATTCTTCAGTTTTTTTTTTTTGTATAATTTCGCACGCGCTCAAGGGATTATGAATACCCTTTATATTTTTTTAACACAGCGCGGGCATCCGGTGTAAGAAGAGAAAGTAGGATAGGAAAGATGTGTGCCGCGATGTTCTGAGACTAGAGCTGGTTGTTGTCTCAGATTTATCTCCAGGGATGGCGGCTGAACTAATGCGGAGAAAATAACCGTGTCTTATTTATTTTTGTCTCTTATAATTCGCATTATTTTACTTATATTGTTGTCATATTTTATGGGTATACTAGTTTACTCAATCACATGTTGTAAGTGTTATGCCTGAACAGGATGTAATGAGTAAACCAGCAACTCTTTTTATGACAATTTTAAGAATTGGTTTTTAATGGAATATAAGAAGACATAGACAACGGCAGCAATCGAACCTGCAACCACGAGGTTGACAGGCGTGCACACAACAATCTCGCCAAGGCCACTCCCTAACAGCGGACCAGTTTCTCTGGCAGATTGCGCTCTCATTACTGCCAAACACTGGCCTTCGGACCTAGGAATACGGCTTAGAGCATCCGCATTTGTATTTATTTCCCCAGGTTTATACTCAATTTTGTAATCGTACGCTGAGAGTTTGTGGTGAAAATTGACAGGACGAGTTGTTGGGTATTTCACGTTAAATACCCCCTTGAGTGGTTGATGGTCACTGTAGACTATAAATGGTCCTAATAAATACATTCTAAAATTTCTAGTCGCCCATAAAATAGCTAAAAGTTCTCGTTCTATAGTTGAGTACCTTTTCTCAGACGGACTTAGCGATCTACTGGCATAAGCGATCGGCCTATCTTCCCCCATTTTCCCTGTGATAAAACCGCCCCCAACGTTTCACCACCAGCATCGGCTTTAAGGATGAATGTTTTGGTGAAATCAGGATAGATTAAAACAGGTGGAGATGTAACCGCCTTTTTTTAGATCTTTAAGCTACTTGACATTCGGCCGTCGATCTAATTGGTGTGTTCTTTCGGAGGAGTTGGTTTATTGGGGAAGTTTTAGCTGCAAAATGCGGTGCGAACTTACAATAATAGCTTACGAACCCCAAAAAGGATTGAACTTCCTTGATGTTTTTGGGAGGGGGTAAGCTAGTTTCGCAACTAGTTTTGGATGGGTCTCTGCTAGGAAACTTGCATGTATCCTTGTTGAGTTTTAGTCTACGAAAAATATTGACTAACTTACGCCTATGCTCTTTCAAGTTCTTTAAATAAACGACGATGGCATCAAGGTAAACGAAACAGTCAATACCGTGGAGCCCCGTTAAGATGTTATTCATTATTCTTTGAAAAGTGGCGGGTGCTCCTGAAAGCCCAAAAGGCATTCGATGGATAAACGCTGTTTTTCCTCGATCCTTTTTGTCAATTAGAACTTGGTGGTATCCAAACTTGGCCAAATTAAGAGTTAGTAAAGTACCGGCAATTTCCTAGCTGGTCAAGAATATCTTCTATTCTTGGAAGAGGAAAAACGTCTTTTACTGACACCTCGTTTAATTTCCGACTACAACCCTCTACCTTTTTTATCGTCAGATCCTGTTTTTTTAGGAACGACCAAGAGAGGGGAGTTCCATGGAGATTTAATGGTAGTAATTATACCTTCGACAAGGATTTTCCTGACTTGAGAATTTATTTCATCCCTAGCAATTTGAGGTATTCTGTACTGTTTTTGATTGATTGGGCCTTGATTCACTTTCACAGGTATTTTGTGCGAAAGAACGTCTGTATAGCTTAAGCTGTCATCATCCAAATGAAATATGTCGTTGTAATGACTACGTATTTCTTTAATGCAAACTCTTTCCTCTTTATTCAAAGACGGATCTAGTTTCAGTGCCTTTAGTAATAACTCTATCCTTCAAACGATATCACTACCCAATATACCGTCTGCAGGTATATCATCGCCATCGACTAAGTTCCATTTTGTAAAGAACTTCTTTGGAAAAAATAAATTGGTTTTAATTGTACCCAATGTTGTGCCTACACTGCCAAAGACACCACCCAAGTTGCTTGGTTTCTTGGATGTTTATATCGTTGAGTGCCCCTGTATCTACCGGAAGAAGTACCTTTCCGTATTTCCGTACTTAGCTAATGGCATAGGCACCTCGACGAACACATCATGCTTAATATTCTTAAATGAATACAATATTTTTGTGTGTCTCTTATCTTTATTTATCGACATAGCAAACTGATTTAAATACTTACAAGCTAGAAGTAGACGGTCCTTGTAATGGGTCATTGTCGCGACACTTTGACGTCACAACAAAATAAGTCCAACCGTCATTGCCGTGACAAAATTAATCGTGTCATGGTTAGCTAAAATGACTATCACACAAATGATACATGTCTGGCATTGTTGTCCATAAATACAAAGAATGTCAAAGTGTGTTACGGTGATATTTGTGTCCCGGTGTCACGGCAATGACATGCAAAACAATGACTATCACACGACGTGAAAACGCTTAAAGAGCTGTCATTGTGTCTTGGTTGTTAAGTAAAGGCTTATTTTTCTCGAAAAAGGCTTCAACGATTTTGATACAAAAGTTTGAGAATTGGTACTAGCTATCATTTTATCAGAACAAAATTTACTGTATTTGCCCAAGAATTCAAATGGCATCTTTATTCCCTCAAACTATAACTATAACGTTTTTGCAAACGTCACATATATATAATTAACTAACCACCTATATCCTTCACTTTCATTATATATGTCCATATTTGCATACCTAGGTTCCATCTTACAGGAAGGTACAAATTACCCTCCGAATTTACATAATTAAAATCAATTTAAATATACATTTGTAGGTAGGTACCTATGTAACTATTCCCAACCGTGACAAATAATGATGGCAGGATTTCTTGCCGTGTCACGGTTGGGACACAGTCCTTGCAGCGACAGGCGAAGCACGTGTCACGGTCAACAATGAAATGACTATCACAAGGTCACGGCAATTTGTCATTGCAATGTCCTAAAATTGACCCGTCACGACGCCTGTCATTGTTTTTGTCACGGCAATGACATGGAAAACAATGACGATCACACAGACAACTATGTCATAGTGACGTCAGAGGGTCACGGCAATGACACATTGGACCGTTTAATACTAGTTTTACAAGAAACTTCAGAAGTCAAGATCTTTGACGTATTTAACAAAAAGATAATGGCGCAAAATTTTAAACAACCTATTATTAAGGCCTTAACCGGCTACTAGTTAGCAATTTACTATATACATAGTATGTACATACTGACTTTTCATAAATTTTAAACCTTTTATTAACTAGTAAAACGCTAATTTAGCAGATAGAAAAGCATTTGTAGGGTTTGAATTTCACAAACACAATTATTGTGTTTAAGCGTTGTAAATTGATTATATGTTGATAGAAACCCAACATGTGCTCTAAATAAGCATTCGATGTTTATATTTTCATCATTTTAACTTCATTATTTACAATAATAAAAAAATTGACACCGTCAGGACTAGAACTTGGGCCTCCCGCGTGTGGATTTAGTACGATACTAAAAATTTAAAGTAGCCATTCGGTGATTTTAACTTTAGTAAAATGTTAATAAGATTAAAATAACAAAATCCTCTTATTAACCTAGTATCATACTAAAAATGATTTAACATATTACTAAATCGTTTAAAATCGAGCCAATGAATCTATTTAGCACAGAATAGCCAGAATAAGATGTTTAACTTTCGTACGTTTCACACCCCAAAACCCATTTGTTTACATTGTTGTATTTATAAAATTGACTTTCTATCCATAAACACATTTGAAGTCCAACAACAAAATGACCGGGTGAGCTTGTTTTGTTTTGACAGTCCGATTTTTTTTATAGAGAAACACCGTGGTGAGATATTTTTGGTATTTTATATTCTTATTATATATTTATTATATTTCTATTTTATATTTTTGATTGATTTTCAGTAGATCCATCCATCCAGATGGGTGTGCGAGTAAGGGCAAATGCTGAGTCGTCGACTTGCGAGTGAGGGAACTTATCAGGGTCGAGGCTCTTTAGTAGTTGTAGACCACGCCGGACGCACGTGACCTATATAAGGAACCGTGTTGCTAATAAAATGAGTTTATTTTTTTAACCAACAATTTAGTTCAAATTGCGAATTTCACCATGTTCGTCATCGCCCATTTTCGTTGAAACTGGGATCGATGGCCAATTCCTTGACGACTTGCATTCCAATTAACCCAACAAAATCTTCCCAGTTTCCACCTCAGTTTCTTGGTGCCAGTTTCTACGTGTGAAAGCTACAAGACAATTAAAGGAAAGCGTCAAAAAATCTCCAGCAACTGGTTTCCCTGTGTGAAAGGTTAATATTATGTTTTGGAAGTTGTCAAAAGCTTATTAGGTGCAGGACATACTTGATAAATATATTGCATTTTATTTATGTCGTTTCCAATTTGTCAAAAACGGATTTTGATCCGGAAATGCGAATTTTTTGGGCGAAAACAACGCAAATAATTTTTTGATTGTAAATATATGTGTGAATGTATTTTTTAGAGTAATCAAAAGCGTTTCACCTTTTAGCAAATTTAGCTTTACTGTGGTGTGTGTGCAAGAGCGTACGGGCCATACAGATGGCCAAAATCAAATCCACATTCCAAACGACAAAGAGTGCATATTACTCAGTGGGTAGTTTCATGTCATTTCGTTGATTGTACATGGATTTCTTGACTTCCAATGGATTTTTTTATGACTGTTCATAGTACTGCCATCATTCGTGGCCTGTGGAGACAGCCTGTTTGAAGGAAAGGTTAGGTGATGTTTTTAATTTACGTGTTAAGCCTTATAACTACATTTAACACACTCTTGTACAAAAGTAAAAAAACAAATGTTGGTCTTTTTCCAACATACTTCATTTTCTTAAGGTTGGTTCTCATAAAATGTAAGTGCATCGGTTGGATATGGCAACGTCTTGTATACAGGCAATAACCGGGAATGAATCAAATGTTTTTGATAGTGTATGTGCACTACAATGGATTACAATTTTTTTGGGGCACAATCTACGAAATTTGACTGGCCCTAGAGCCATTTCCCTTTTGTTCCCTTAAGTAATTCTTTTTGGAGAAACAATCGACCGAAGACAACAGTTTTGATTATGCCCATATTTTTCGCAAGTGTCGCAATATGGTGTTTTTTTCGAATACGACAGTCAACATATGTGTGGTTTTGCTTTCCACAGAATCCACATGTTGCTATTGGATTTGTGGTCCTAGTTGGTTGTATATTGCTGGGGTGGGGGGTGTCTTGTAAATAAATTGTGAAAAACGGTGTAGATGTTTGACTATAAAATTGTATTTTATTTTGTATGTGTAGGGGCATACTTGGTATCGCTTGAGGTTGTTGTGCGTATGTTGTTTACATTGCAGCTGGAGAAGGCTTTATTAAAATATAGGTTTTTTGTGCCACTTCAGCAAGTTTTGTGATCTCAGTTTCCAATGTTGTTAACATGTGCTGGCGTAAACAAGGATCACTGAGACCTCTTTTAAACGCCACCTCCGCTGAGCTCATCAATTTTTTTGCCAGACCCTCAGATTCCATGGATGAATATCTGGAATTGATTATTTATTTTGCTTGCGCTTGTAAACACAAAAGACGCCTAGCTAAAGACTGAATATCTTCTGTTGAGAGTTGATGGGACTGTTTCATCTCCATCAATACGGCATCTAATGGCATTTTTAATAACCTTTTCCTGATCTTTAAGATTCTTCGGAGTATTGTTTCGAATAAGTTCAAACGCGTCCAATGTCAGTCTGGTTGTTAACAAAGAAATGTAAAGTTCTTCGTTTGTGTCTTTCAGGCACTTAAAACCCAGCTGACACGCGTTCAAAAACTCATAAACTCTTGTAGATAATTCAGGCGTTCGTAGGCCTAAGAAATGAGAAACAACGCGAGCTACAACTTTCGTAACACCTTCGTACGGCATGATGTCTTTTACTTTGGTGTGTGCTTCGTTTTGTAAATACAAAAGACGCCTAGCAAAAGACTGAATGTCTTCTGTTGAGAGTTGATGGGTCTGTTTCATCTCTTTCAATACGGCATCTAATGTCGTACTTGGCAAGTACGCATTTTTAATAACCTTTTCCAGATCTTTAAAAGTCTTCCTAGTATTGCTTCGAATAAGTTCAAACGCGTCACCTGTCAGTCTGGTTGTTAACAAAGAAACGTAAAGTTCTTCGTTTGTGTCTTTCAGGCACTGGAAACCCAACTGACACGCGTTCAAAAAGTCATAAACTCTCTTATACAATTCAGGCGTTCGTAGGCCTGAGAACTGAGGAAAAACGCGAGCTACAACTTTTGTAACACCTTCGTACGGCATGATGTCTTTTATATTGGAAGCCTTTGGTAAAATTGTGGGTACTTCTAATATTTTTAAGTTTTCTAGTTCTTCACCTAAGTTCAAAATAGTTTTCAGAGTATTTTTGGTTTGCGGTTTGCACTCCCTTACTTACTAATCCTGTAGAAACGGGTGTTGAAGTTTGGGTGAAGACGCTGGAAACAACGTCAAAAGACTTTTCTGACAAACCGATGCAGTGGAGTGTTTAACTTTTTCTCTCAAAACTGACTGTGCTGACAAGATTTTATTAAGCTCCCTAGTCAGCTAGTCTACTTGATCGTCGGCTTCTTCGGCCGCTTACATAGTTGTATAACAGCTCTTATTAATGTAGTTGAAGAAATCAGACAGGGTCTTGACCAGGACCAAGTTACTGTTCTTATACTTCTCGACTTTTCGATACCTTAGACCATATAATTCTTCGCCACCAACTTCTAACGTTGCATAAGTTTTCCCCTGCCTCTGATAATTTGCTTTCGTCATACCTCAGTAACAGAAAACAGGCTGTCTTCGTAGGGAATAAACTTTCCAGCTTTCTCCACACTGGTAGAGGTGTCCCACAAGGATCAATACTAGGCCCTTTGCTTTTCGCTCTTTATATAAATGAGCTTTCTAAGCAAATATCATCATCTGTTCTACATAAATGTATGCTGATGATGTTCAATTACATAAAAGCTGGCCGCTTGGTCTGATAGAAGATTACGTGATTTGCAAAGCATCTCTTCCTTGTCTATGAGGAATGGCTTATTTCTCAATCCGCTAAAATCTAAGTGCATTGGGATCAGTAGAAAACCCCTTGATTTGCCATAGTTTCCTAACATTTCCTAACATAATCTTAAATGAATCCGTCATTCAATACGTGGAAGACGCTAGTAACCTAGGTATCGCGATCAATAGGACTCTAACTCACATCAGCCAAACTGTTGGAAAAACATATAGAATACTTTACTTCGCCAACTTCATTTGTCACAGCATTTGTCTTTGGGGAAATCTGATCGGCGGGCCTCAAGGAATATACGGGAAGTTGCTTTGCAATGGAACCGTTCTTCCTGGTCCGTCGTGATGAGCCAAGATAGTTCCTCCTCCTGGTGAAAGACGGGCAACGTACAGGAACGTTTAGCTCTCTTTAATGAGGCTATTCTGCACTGGGCGGCTAATCTATCTGGTTAAGGCGTGGCTTTGAGGTGGTGGCGGTAAGTGGAAGGTTCTACGGAACTGGAAACGAAGCCCATACTTAGCAAGATGAGGACGGTGGTCAGTCCAAGTACTAAAAGAGTGGGGTAAAATCCACGGAAGGGGGTGTGGGCTGGCCGATAATATAGGTAGGTGCAAATGGTGACACTGCTGTTCAGTAAGCCAGGAGCATCAGGCCGATATAGGGAAGTGGTCGTCTGCCTGGATATACGATCAGGTATATGGAGGGTAAGGAGTCTGCCGGGGTAAGCGATCTCAGAAGGAATGAAGGTGTATTTGCTAGGTGAAGCTTGCTGATTTCGGTCAGCACTGTGAAGCCTAGCAAGTCGTAAGTTAAGAGCTAAATACGGCAATTTATGGCAGCTGTACGTGGTTCGGTAATCACAAATGTAAGTTTGTAGGTAAAACTACATATTCAAGAAACCAGGTCTAGAGGATTGATAGATGTATGGCACTTGTGCCATCATCTCCTTGAGCAAGCAAGGGTATATATTATTCCTCTAATAATACATGCAGTCCTTGAGTAAGCTTCGGCTTATTGATCACGTTTGCCATCTTTCGGGATTTATCCTGATGGGTGGTTGTTTTTTGGGTAATGTAGGTGCGAACCAAGCTTGCTTGGGAAACATTTCCACAATAGTAAAGAACGAAAGTTTGATATAGCTAGTCGTGGGATTCTAGCCATGTGGCAAGGATCATCGGATGCCTAGTACATTAACGGAAGATAGGGTCCAATCCCTGTGGGAAGTTTATGGCGGCAACAAACGAGAGAGGAGTGATTCCACTAAGGCACTTCTCCTTTATACAGGGGGCATCGGAAGAATTCTCCAGATGGAATCAACGGTGGCTTCTACAGTTCCAGTTAGGTTGAACCACTTAGTGAACACCTTATGTGGGCTACTACGACATATTCGTAGCCCAGGCTTATAAGGAGCGGTTTATCCGGCTCTCTGTCCTTGGAGTTATACTAAGGGTCTGGTCCTACAGGTCGGGGGTTGTGCGTCGGGGTAACTTCCCTACCACTTAAAAAACACCTGGTTCCGAAACAAAAACAAGCTTCGGATATGGATGATTTTAAAGTTGACGACCCCAGCAAACGAAACAAGGACAATGAATTTCGGATCTGCACGTAGAACATCCTGTCCTTATACAAAACATGTGGAGCCGAACTATTAGTGGAGAACCTGGACAGGCTAAAGGCCGACGCCATCCAGGAAGTGCGATGGGATGGAGAGGGAATACGGAGACTGCGATCGTGTGACATTTACTACGGTGGGCGCTTCAAGGAGCAGGGTCAGCGGCTATTTGGTTGCGGTTTTGTGATAAGGGGAAGGCTTAGGCAAGAAGTCTTGGGCTTTCGAAGTGTAAGCGAGCGCCTGATCACAATCCGCATCAAGGGCAAATTTAAGAACATTACACTGATCTGTGTTCATGCCCCCCATGAAGAGAGAGATGAATCAACCAAAGAAGCATTCTACGATCTCCTGGAGACAACGTATGATATGTGCCCGAAGTACGACGTGAAGATCATTCTTGGCGACTTCAACGCAAGATTCGGAAAGGAGGGCATCTTTAGTTTGGTAGTCGGAGGGCACAGCTTTCACGACGAAACTTCCGGCAACGGATACAGGCTGGCAGACTTTGCGGCGGGGCGAAATGTCATCATCTCAAGCACCTTTTTCCCACACCTCAATATACACAAGGGGACTTGGCGATCGCCTGATCAACGAACCGTCAACCAAATCTATCACGTTGCAATAGACGCGAGACATGCTTCCAGTATCTTGCAAGTCCGAACGTTCCGAGGGGCCAACATTGACTCGCATTCACTACCTGGTGGTAGCTAGAATACGTATGCAGATATCTATGACGCCACAACGCAGAGTTGATACTGTAAAAAGGTTCGATGTCGAGAAGCTGAAGTCGCAAGAGACCGCCAGAACGTTTGCTGACCACCTAACTCTTAATCTCTCAGCAAGTTTACCACCAGCATCAAGTGCAGAGGACCAGTGGCAACACTATCAACAAGCCATCAGGAGTGCCGCCTTTGATGTGCTGGGTTTCACTAGGCGACCACAACGAAACCCCTGGTTCGATGAGGTGTGGCGGTTGGCGCATGCAGCTAAGGGCGAGGCCTACCAGGCAATGCTGCAGTCTCGAACAAGAGCTGAAGAGAGAGTGGTCCGGGAGCTCTACCGGGTAAAAAGAAAAGAGGAGCTCAGAAGGTAAAAGAGGGAACATGAGAAGCGGGTAGTCGAATCTGTTGAGGGGTGTAGCGGAAGGGGTGATGTTCGAAAATTTTATCAGAGGGTGAAGCGATCCACCCAAGGATACAAGGCTAGGACAGAAGCCTGCCGCGATGAGACTGGGAATATGGTAGTAGACACACAGTCAGTTCTGAGGATATGCAAAGAACACTTTTCTAGATTGCTTAACGGCGAAGACAGCCAAGATACCGCTATTATGCAGAATGTTCCATTCGACTTGGACGATGGTGGCCAACAGTTGCGTCCACCCGACCTAATCGAAGTGCGGCTCGCGATATCCAAATTTAAGTCATAGAAGTCTGCTGGTGCGGATGGTCTACCAGCCGAGTTATTCAAATCAGCGGGAGATGATTTGTTAAGGAGCATATATAACATAACATCGTTCTTGAAGCAATTGTACGCAACGCACATGTCAACACTAGCGGTACAATTTATCAAAAGTCCGTTCAATTGCTTGCGTATGCAGACGACATAGACATTGTCGGCAGAACGAAGCGAGCTGTGGCAGGCGCATTTACGAGCATTGAATCGGAGGCGGCTAAAATGGAATTGGCGGTTAATGAGGACAAGACGAAGTATATGCTGTCATCGAGAAAGGAATCTTTAAATCGTCGACTCGGGCAAAATATCACGATGGACAAATATAACTTCGAAATTGTCAAGGACTTTGTCTACCTGGGATCCACTATAACCTCGCAAAATGACATCAGTGCAGAGATCAAACGAAGAATTACTCTTGCCAACCGCTGTTTCTTCGGGCTAAGAATGCATCTAAGTAGTAAGGCCCTCTCTCAGAGAACTAAGGAGGCTTTATACAAGACCCTTATCATCCCGGTCCTGCTCTATGGGGCAGAAGCATGGACATTGAAAAAATCGGATGAAAGTCTTCTAGGGTGATTTGAGGAAGATTCTTCTTGTGATTTTCGGTCCGGTGTGTATCGAAGGAGTGTGGAGGAGAAGATTCAACGACGAGCTATACGGGCTATACAGCGACGTTCACCTGGACAAAAAGCTTAAAATACAACGGCTGAGATGGCTGGGGCACGTGGGGCGTATGGACAGAAACGCACATGCCCGACGAGTCTTCGAATCCAACCCCGATGGTGTACGCAGCGGACGAAGGATCCATAACAGGTGGCGCACACAAGTGGAGAACGACCTTAAACAACTTGGTGTGCGAAACTGGAAGCGGCTAGCTAGGGACAGAGCTGACTGGAGGGGCTTGTTGTTTGAGGCCATAGCAAATCCTGGGCTGTGAGCGACATCAAAAGTAAAGTAGAGTAAAGTTAAAAAATCTCTGTGTTAAAATATCAAAAAAGTTGGGGTTCCTAAGAAGAATCCGAAATTGCATTTCCATGCATTGTGCTCTGACAATTTATAATACAACTGTGTTTCCTCATTTTAATTATTGCTCTTCCATTATTTATATGTGTACCCTTGAAAACCAAACTAATGGGGTTTTCGTTTGGTAAATGTATGTTTTGATCCATGAAGTGATTTTTTTCGTAAAGAATCGAATACGTTTTCAGATTGATTTTTATTTTCTATAGAATTGGTGTATGTTTGTGTCTGTGAACCAGCTAGAGGTATCAGCTGTCTTGTCAAACTGATGGCTGTCAATTACGATGCATTGTGGTGTTAATAAAAGAGGGGTAAATCTGCCGAAAAATCCAGATCTGCAAAATTGATTTAAAATCAAAAAATAAATCATTTTGTTTGGTCAATCGAAGGCAAAAATCAGTTTTTGACAGATCTAAATCAAAAATAAATTGATTTTTGTTACCAAACGAAAACTTATAAGCTGCAAGTCTTACAAATTACTCGTAGAGCGATGAGAATCATATTAAAATGCAACCAGTATACTCCAATAACTGGTATATTTTGCTGGTTAGGGTGGTTAAATGTGATTCAACGTTTTAAATATAATGCACTAATTATGATTTTTAAAATAAAATATAATTTATATCCTGTTTACTTACTGAATAACGTAGAGTATATAACTATAATATTTATATAGGTGAGCGCAAAAACAAAACCATTTTCTTTATAGAGGGCTTCAGTTATTCAACCCGTCTTCCGACTAATGTGAAAAATTTGCTTAACTTAAATTTGTTTAAGATAAAAATCAACTTCTTATTAAAAACTAATATTTTGTAAGAAGTTGTACAAATAGAATAATTAAGAGTTATAAAAACTAATACAAATTAATTTTTAAAAATTCGAAAACAAGGTGTATTCGAAAATTTAGTTTAAAAACATTTGTTTTTTTGAATATTAGTTTACATTATTGTTTTAACTTTCTAGGAAAATGGTTCTACTAAAGGTACCAAAAATAACCATTTTTTCAAAAAAAATAATACCAAAAAGTCCATTTTGTCTTCATTAATGAACTGATTTTTTTATAGATAAATTACAAAAAAAATAGTAATTTTTGCTTCGCAACGAACGCATACGTATCGAATCTCTTTTGGTGACTGTATGATTGGCAGCTGTAAAAAACCAAATCATCATATCGTTAATTAATCACCAATTTATTTTTCTTTTCTATTTCTATTACACTTTTAATATTTTTGAATAATATTTTTAATTTTTAACAATATTAATATATTTTTTCTGTACCAATTGCCACAAAATAAAAAAAAAACTTCACTGACAACTCAACATTTGAGAAACTTCAAATCAAATATTGTAGTGTGTGTGAGAATCTGCTACAAATCCGCTTTGAATCTGTCTCGGAAAAGAGATTCAATACGGATCTGTTTTTCCAGAAAAAGGATGTTTTTTTTAACGAATTTTATTTTTAGAAAAAAAATGACGGTGGATTTTTGGAAAAATAAATATATTGTTTTTGAAAATTCAATGTCTCGAAAACCGTTGAAGGGTTTTGAAGTTTTCAAATTTAGATTATTATATATGTACATAAAATTTTCATAATAATACTTTAAACTATATGCCTGTAAGTCCTAAGGTCTTTTAAATGCAACCTGAATTGCACGGCACTAGTTAGAAGGAATAGAAAGATAGGAAACAATTTTTTGTTGGCAGAGTGGATTTCAGAATTAGGTAATTACTATCTCATTTTAACCTATGGGCGGCATCCAATTCAAATTGGAGGTATTGAAAATAATGCTGCCGAGCGTGGGGATTGCACCCATACGTCTAAGTTAGAAGTCAAGTACTATATCCACTGCGCCATTGCCACCCATTCTTAATATGTACATAGTAATATTTTCAAATGCAAAAAAAAAATATTTTTTAATGTCAAAAAATAACCCCCCCCAATTACATAAACATTCTTAATCCGCAACTGCTGCGCCAAATATACCTACCTGATTTATCCCATGTGATGCACAATTGCGTCCCCAAACGCGAACTTATGTTTGCGCTTAATTGTCGGTGTAGATGCTCTGCTGTTAATTCAAATATGTATTTAAATCAACTTTTGTTTTCCATTTGACAGATAAAAAAGAAGAACAACAAAATACGCCCCTATAACTGTTCGAGCAAATCAAAATTATGGGGTATGATCCCACCTCCTCACGGATGAAAGATGTCCATAATAGGTACATTTTTTGTGTTTTGATTTTCTAAAATTAAAACATCATGAAAATTGAGGCGATTGAACTCTCTTGTTTCTTATTAAAATTAATGGTCATGTACACACATACCCATTCATAAGAACTTACTTGTTTTTCTTCACGTTTTAGATGAGATATAAGTATGTATGTAGGTGGGGATAGTTATGCAATATTAATATGTAGGTACACGCAGCTAGCGTGTAAATTGTGTTTTTATTTATTTTATTACATTCAAGTCTTATGTTTGCCCATAAAAGGCATTATTGTTATTTTATTATTAGCTTTTTGTTATAAAACAAATCGTTAGGATCTTGAAGTTTTGTTTTGCTTAATAGGTGACATGTTTTGAATAATTCTTCTTTATATAATAATTAAGGATTTTTTATTGATCAAACAAACAAAGCACATAGAAAGTCTCTAATGGTGAGTAGCGATGATGAACGTACAGGAAATATTGTGCAGAATAATAATTATAAGGACAATAATACTGTTCTTTTTAAAAGAATTCGAATTTGAGGAAATTTTAATACGCTAATAGATATTTTAGATATTTTTTTTTTTTTTTGCATTTTTACTTGCAATGTAATGTATGTAGGTATCATATGGCAAGTTATGGATAGAGCCTAAACAGTTAGATGGATTTGTTTCAAAGTTGGTACATATTATTTTTTTCGGTAATACATATGCACACACGTTTTTTCATTTTGTAAGACAAAAAATAAACTCTTATCTATTTAATTGTTGTTTACTTAGCTTGAGATTTAATTTTAATTTGGATCTTAGATATTTAGAGTTTGACTTATGCTTGTATTAAGGTTCAAATTGAATTAAATTGAATTACGGTAGGTAAGTCCACTTCAATGTATATTTTCAACTTTTTACTTGCGAGTCTTGCATTTGAAAAAAAAACGAACTCAAAATTTTAATCAAACTTGACATTACGAACAAAGTGTGTCCCATAATTCCGTTTCTCTGTCGGTCGCAACAATGATCTACAGCCTAAACTGCTGAAGCGATTTGCTTTAAACTTGGTGTTTAAGCGTTTTAGGTGATTGTCTAAAACAGATTTTTGAATCGTTTTTTTTTAGACCCAAAACAAACGGTACCTACTTGCTATACAATTGTTTCTACCATCTTAATTATCTCGAAATCGACTCTAACGGTTTTTATTAAAAAAACACATGTACACTTCTATAGCTACAGTCTACAATATGGTTCAATTGTTTGTACATATTTTGTTGTTATCGTACCGATGCCATACAACCATTTTTTTTTTTGATTTTGGACCTTTTCAGAAAAGGATTTCGATTAAAATTTTTATGAAGGATGTCCTTTAGATTCTAAATCATATGTACTACATAAATTTTCGGAAAATATTTTATTATATTTTTCAATATTTCGAAATCTTTTTATAAGTTGTGATCGAAAATAAGAGCAAGTATGTGCGATTCAGTCGTGCATTTTTGAATTTTTAGAAAAGTGCACCTCCCACCCAACGGATGGAGATAGACCCCCACCCTTAGTAAAAAAAAATGCTTGTTTTCAACCCCTCTACAAAAGATCATTATCATTTTTGGCGCCCAAGTTATCGTACTCTCCCCGATTTTTGTATACAAAATTGAAAACGAAGTAATGGCAAAGGCTTTAAATCGTGTTCTACATCGAAATAAAGCTTACCAAACAATGTGGGCTTATTTCAATTTCAATTTATTCAATAAAATTATAATGGGTATAGTATTAAGATTATGTCCTATAAAATTAGGTACGCATAATAATAAAATAGGAAAACCATAATTAAAAATGAGTATATATACAGTATGTGTAACAAGAAAACTATGCTTGAATATTATAATACAAATTATAGAAGTTAACATGTAAGTAGGTAATTAAATTTTTTTTTAAATATAAATTTAATGGTCTTATACTAATAATAATAACTAATCGATATAAAGTTTAATGTATAAAATTAAAAACTTAAAAAAAAATATCAGTTATACTGTAGGCCAATTCCAAAAAGCGGTGGGTCGCTTTTGATGGCGCTTTTGTATTTTCTTATTCCTAAAAGCGAATACTTTAAATATATCACCCATCGCTATTTGCTATATAAACACCAACCGCTTGTCTTCCGCCATTTCATTGAAAGCGAAACGACTTTCGAAATGTTTTGAAAGTGGTTGGTGTTTATATAGCAAATAGCGATTGGTGATTTATAATAAAATGTAGATAAATATGAAATAAAACCCCACAATTCACTTATAACCTTTGATTCTGTTGGCCTAGCCATGCCAATGTGGAAGTCTTGGCCAACAATATTTTGGTATGCTCTTTCTCCTAAAAATTGAATAAATTTGCCACAAACTTCAATTAAGAACACTTAGAGCTTATTTTCTTGTGTTTTATTCATTCAAATATATTTATAAATGCCTCATCGACAGCCGAACTAATTTAGCAATTCTAAATATCTACAGTATTTTAATAAGTTAATTTGAAAGTCTAAAAGGAGAAGAAACACTTCTAACTGATTTCCTTTGGATCTTCCCGGCGTTGAGTACATACCTTTAATATTAAAACAAAACACTTTTTATAAATATTAGGATTTCTCACAGAAAAAATAATTCCTCTGGAACTTGCTGTCATAAGTTTTGAAACTTCTGGAATTCCAATGGGAAAATTGGAAATAAAAATGGAAACAACTTGGAAATAGCCGCCATTTAAATGTAAAATGAGAATGGTCGTTTTCGCTCATCTTCGCTTTTAACAATAAAACAAATCGAAAGTGGTCAAAAATAAGGTATCGCTTTTAATGCGATCCACCGTTTTTTTTTGGAATCGGGATACTGATAAGTTATTTCGATAACGCTAAAACAGTTTTTGAAAACGAAATAATGCCGAATTTGGCCTTATATCTCGTCACGAGATAAAATATCTCGTAAACATGGTAGGAAAAAATTTATAAGTTATTAAGTTTTCAAAAAATACGTTTTCGCTTACGTTTAAGATTAATGGTATTTTTTTTTTTTTGAATTTATCTTAAATTCGGATTCAAATACGAAATAAACTAAAATTTAAAATCAGAATTACATACACTCTTTTAAATTTTGTATTTTAATAAATCTTGGTTCATTAAAGAAATTCGCATTATATTTTTTTACAAACTTAAAATTTTTAATTGTGAAATAACGGACGATTTCATTGAGTCTTCAAAAATTCAATCAAAACAATTACCATTAATAATTGTCCGCGTATATTCCATATTCAGCTAGTATCAAATTGAATTGATTTTTATTTAACAATTAAGTTCTTTGGTCAAAATATGACGGCCACTATTTATCATTTTTTTAAACATTTCCTGCATTTATTTTGGTTTTAATTATGCATTTTACGACATTAGGTTATCTTTGCACTAATCATGGAACTTAGCCGACTATAATAGGTACTGTTTTAGTTTTCAATTTTTCTTTCACTGATGCATGATGATGTATAAGTTTTGAAATTCGTGCAACAATTTCATTGGCATGATTTGTGTAATATGCGCATCTTTAAGCGTTTTATGTTTTTTTATGAATTAATTATATTCCATAATGAGCTAGTATCAAATTGTATTGATTTTTTTTTAACAATTAAGTTCTTTTCTCAAAATATGAGGGCCACTATTTAACAATTTTTTTTAACATTTCCTGCATTTATTTTGGTTTTAATTATGTATTTTACGACATTAGGTTATTTTTGCACTAATCATGGAACTTAACCGACTATAATAGGTACTTTGTTTTAGTTTTCAATATTTCTTTCACTGATGCATGATGATGTATAAGTTTTGAATTTCGTGCAACAATTTCATTGGCATGATTTGTGTACTATGCGCATCTTTAAGCGTTTTATGTTTTTTTTATGAATTATGAATGGAAAGGTGGGCGAGAGAGATCAATTTCATAAAAGTATTATTGCCTCTCACAACTTTAATAATCACACTTTTATACTTTCTTATTTTTTGTTTTCTGTTTATGATATAGATAATGATGATTATGATGATCATCAAGGTGGAAAATTCACATCACATGTCTTAATAGCGTAATATCGTCAATACGAAAAAATACCAAGCTGCATTTTATGTTAAAATTGATTTTCTTCTTTTCTTTTTTTTTTTGTTTTAAATTTTATTTTAATTAAAATTTTCGATTAATTTTGTTCAACTGAAGAAAAATATTAACGAATGAACTCAAAATATTTTTACTATTCACAGACCCTAGTTACAAAATAAAAGTAGACTTTGTGTATTTTTTCGGGGTCAAAAAAGTATTATAAGAATTAACAAACTAGACACCAGTCGCGTATTAGTAAAAAAGCAGCAACACACAACAGAGAGTTTAAAGGATACAAGTATCCTGGAAAATGAACAAATACCTATTCTTATAATAGAGAGTTTAAAAAAAGTCTGTTATTGATCAAACAGAAAATAATAGCGGCGTGGCATTGATGGTAGCTTATGTTGTTTAGGGTGAACATTCGTACGTTTTGTTTCCAAGATTTAGATAGATAGATATAATTTTATTTAAAAAAACAAAAACTTTAATTTGGCTCGCAGGTTAAAAATCTAATAAAAAAAATTAAGTTTATTGAGTAGATTTAATCAAATGGCACGGTAGCGCCCAGCCAAGTTCGTGTACTATTCCCTTTTACAGGATCAAACTCAGGCAATTTAGACCCCCTATAACTTAAGTACCAATAACGTCAAAAATTTCAAACTCGCAGCATTTGCATCAGGCTTAGGCAACTCACCAAATTTCAATTCTCTAGCATTTGTAGTTAACGAGATATAAGACTGCAAAAATAGCTAAAAACGTTACTAAGAACTACTGACTGACTGACTGACTCACTCACTAGGCGTTTTTCTTTTTTCGTTCAGAGCAGAGCACTGAACAGAGTTTGAACACATAAATTATGCACTGAACTGGTTCCAAACAGAGCAAGCTCTGAAGACTGATATGTTTTTTAAAAACACACTTGAACCACATAAATCAGAATATATTTTCATTTTAAACATAAAAAGCAATATAACACAAGACCTACCCTTTTTTATACACAGGTATACACCAGATACAGAAAAGCAACCACCCATTTTCACAGAATTAATATTAAATATATTAAGAACACTTTCGATCGGTGCAGGATTATGAAATTGTTCATGCAGGCGTTTCATCCACCCACTTCTTATCAATTATTATCATTTCAATAGAAAACTTCTTACTTATGAAAATTGGTAGAGGGGAGGCCATATCATTTCAAAATGGAATAATTAGGTAATAAAAGAAAACTTGCCGCGTAAACCGACATAATTTAAGTCGTAATTAATTAAATAACAGATTTCTCTGATAATTTTGAGGCTCTTCCATATTTACTACTTAAAATGATATTTTATTATTTTGATATTAAACATAAATAAACTTAGGACTTTCCGTACTTTTAGATTTCACTTCTTTTCACGGCTCACGTTTTTCGCAAAGGTTTTTGTATATAGAAGAACTTGGCTATGACAAAATGAATTTCAATTTATCGCTTTCTATTGGAAAATCCCAGTCAAACAAATTAAAAGTTTAAGGTATCACCTCAACTTACAGAAACAATGGTGGCAATGGCGCAGTGGATAAAGTGCTTGATTGCTAACTTAGACGTGTGGGTTCGATCCCCACGCTAGGCGCATTTTTTCTATACCTCCAATTTTAATAGGATGCCGCCCATGGGTTAAAAATGAGACAGTCAATACCTGTTTCTCAAATTCACTGTGCCAAACTAGTGCCGTGCAATTCAGGTTGCATTTAAAAGACCTTAGGTCTTACTGGCATAAAGTTAAATTAAAAAAAAAAACATTTTTTTTCAGAGACGTTAAGTGAGGAAAAGTTATCGCCTGAGTTACAGAAAATGGGCCCTGGACCATGTTGCATTGATGGAGTTCTTAGATGATCCCAATCTTTTATTAAAATGTTCATTCCAAGACATGTTATGGTTGAAAACTACGCCTAGATATTTGTATTGGTTTGACACACATCTTTCCTATCATTCTTTCTCTTCCTTAACCTCACCCCCACGCCCGCGCTGTGTTGAAACATTTAAAGGGTATTCATACTCCCTTGAGCGCGCGTAGATTATAAAAAAAAAAAAAAAAGATATTTGTATTGGTTTGACAAATTTATTTTTGTTTCCAAGATTTTTATTTGTTATTTAAAATGCTATCCGGCATCTCTAATAATTCCGATGTATGTAAATATTTTGTTCGATTCTTGTAACCTTTCTCATAGCCTCATAATATTATTCTACAATATTCTACTGTGCTCGGAAACTGGCTGACTATTATACATAACTTGTTTCTCTGTACTTGTTGGTTGAACAACTATACATGTTTAACAATATTACCGAATTTCTTTTCGTATATCAGGAGAAATTAAATTTAAAAAGAAGAATGTGTAAATGGTTAGCTACAGTAATAATTGTATATTCAAAATAATGTTTAAACATTTTTAATAATATTTATAACATTTTCTTGTTTGGGTAGCCTTTCTTTTATTTTATCACGCTTACTTTTTACAAATTTACGTGTATCGGGGTAATTTAAGTAAAATATTTGTTTTCCTTTTGTATATGAACACGTCGATATCTTCGTTTTGTTTTGCAAATTTTATCAGCTGTTAGAACCGAAAACACAAATACATAATAAAAAAAAGAGAAATAAAAAATTGTTTTCAGTTCGATTCTGAAAACGGGTTTTATATTTATTATATACAAATACAGCATGCAAATACATTACATATATACAAATGTCTTAAATAAAAATAAAACCGCGAAAATCATCTGAAATATTGCTCCGGGAAATATGGGACGGATGGTCACCTCACTATATACCTCTAGAGTAAGTTAATATCAAATTTACATAAACAATATCAATGGCGGCCAAAATATTGCAATATGATTTGTCAGATGAGGGTTTTTAGTCGACAACACGCCGTGATGTTCTTATATAGAAGAAAACAATTGTTACTCAAGAGAACTGATATTTCTTAAGAAACTTCCAACCTAAGTAAAATTGTTAGTTTTTTTTGTTTAACCTTGTCTATATTATAAGCTTCCAAAAAAAAAACTCGTTTGTTGGTTTTTTGAATTTTAAAAATCGATTTAATTAATGTTATTCTCTTTTGATCAAAGCGGCATTTTAAATAGCTTCCATGGGGCTATTTCGAAAAAGCATAGAATGATAGGAATAAATTAGGCATAAGTGCGCCTACTTAATATATCTTTTTTTGGATAAAAAGGTATCTTATTTTACATAGACTACTAAAACTAAAAAAAAAATAATCACGAAACTTACCGAAATCCGTGAAAATGGGATCAGTTAGGAAATCCATATCCTTACACAATTCCTATTGATTCCATTGAAATAGCACATTCTTAACGATATTTGCTTCTTTTGGATTGTGTGGAAAAAAATTATAAAATAATTGTGAAAATATTTGGATATCGCGATCTTATCAAACTATATCGTCAGTCACTGTACCTCACAGTTTGTGAAATATACCAGAAATGTGATGAATGTTATTTTTTTTTTAAAACACGTTTCGAGAAGTTAAAGCTTCATCAATTACAACACAAACAAAAAAAAAACCAAATTCGATATCTCTTCTCTAAAAAATTTTAGATCACAACTTTTAAAGAAGAATTTTTTGGATACATTTTATTTTTTCGAGAAACCAACTAAGCCGAAATTAATAAAATCTTATCACACGAGCATTTATTTCATTGACAACTATACCGCAGATTAATACCTAGTTTTTTTTTCTGCCCGTTCAAGATAGAGATAAAAAATTTATAATTTTCAAGACCTGGTTTATAGGTAGAAGAAAGAGCAAATGTATACACAAACCAAAACACGTTTATTTCCAAAAAAAAACACTAATAATAATAATAAAAAAATAAGTGGACACTATTATTATAGTATGGACGATGGATTAAATATCTGAAAGAAAATTCACATTGCTTTGTTTAGTATAATTATTTCTTTTTCTACATATTTATCTGGCAAAAGGGAGAAAAGATAAACCATAAAATGCCAAGATAAAATAAATCTGTGTTTTTGTTTCTCAATTATAAAACAAGACATGGAGCAAGAGCAAAAAAGATAAAAAATCTATTTTTTTCTGTGTATGTACAAAGATATCACAATTATTTATTATTATCTGAGCGCACTGTCATTCTTTATGTTTATTTTATTTTATATGCCCGTTACTGATGTTGTATTATATTTGTGGTGTAAGTTTTTTTTTCTTACTTAATTTAAGTAACGCTTTTGTGTAGGGTACTCGAGGGTAAAAAAACACACAAATATTAGGATCATCTCTATATAGGTATCTTATGCTTATATTGGCATAAGTAACAGTGGGACAGTTCATTAGACGTATTTGGAATGATTTATTATTTTGTTTATTTAAGCTTATCTATAACTTTTACTTGCGATTATATAACGATCAAAGAGAAGCTTAAAAAAGTGATCGGCAAAAAATGTCTGTCTGCCAGTCTGTCCGTCTGTATTTATAACGAGCTACAGCCTAAACGGATTATGCGATTACCTTCAAATTTGGTATGTGTGATTCTTTTGGCATTCCTCAGAGGGGAAATGGAAATTTTATTTTTAGGCCTAAAAATAACGGTACCTGCCATATAACCGTTTAGGGAAATCTTATTTTTATCAAAAACGGCTCCAACGACTTCGCTATCATTAAATCTGAACCAAGCTTACGGGAAAAGTCTATTAACGGTACTTTTCATATAACGTTTTTTTTTTTTTTTAATTTTGGGATTTCTCGGTAACGGTACATTGGATTTCTTTTAAATTTTATATCTGAGAAGATCTAAGTAGCCAAACTAAGTCTGCATATCAAAATGTTTTAATACGTTTTTTTCTAAATAAAAATAATTTTTAAAACTTTTTTTTCAAAAATCACTATTTTATAAACAAATCAAAAAAAAATAAATTTAAATTTTATAATAGCATTTATATTATTAAACTCTAAAAAAGTGTATACCAAAATTTCACAAACACTTTGTTTTCAAAAAAACTAAAAATAAAAAACAGGATTTCATCAAAATCTGTCGTACGATTTTCGACATACTTTTTTATAAAATTTTAATTGATCAGTGGCATCTAATGGCGTTCTTGTTTTTTCGAGAAACCGATTAATGTGATGGTTTTGTCAGTTTTAAATAAGTTTAAAAACGATTCTTCTCACCTGTACACCATTTACTTTCATTATATAAATATGTAATAATGTATGTACATATTTACATTTTTACATTCCTAATTTACATAATTAAAATCCATTTAAATTATACATTAGTAGGTAGGTAACTATGTAACTTTTCCTTGAATCATGCATTCGACAATTCATTATAATAAGAATCAAGGCAATCTTACCTACATGGGTTTTAAATCTGCATAAGATAACTATAGGCTAGCTGCCTACCAATAACGTTAGTGAGTAACACTAAACTTGTTAGCTACAAGAGCAAGTTTGTACGATCTAGTCGTGCATTTTATTTAAAATTATCTTCTTGTGAATAAGTACTGCAAAAGTGGCCGTATTTATGGGCGTTTTAGGTGTATATGAATTTGCATTATTTTATATAAAAAAAAAATCAATGCAATAATAGAGGTGCTTAGCCTTAAATATTTCTAAGCTTTGGTTATCACAAAATGATGTGCTATTTCTAGCTTACAAATTATAAATTAAATAAAACTGCTTCCATAACTTTGGTCGTATTTTGATGTTATGTGCCAGTTAAAACAGAGAATTTTAACACCATAGTCGTTTTTATTTTTTAGCTCTCAGCAGAGCTTAAACATGTCAAGTTCGTTCTGAGTAGAGTTTGTTCAACCTCTCCGATTTATTTATGAAGCAAACTGAACTGGAATTGTTGCGAAATTTTTGTTAGAAACAAAAATTATTGAAAATGTAATGCCTTGAGTTTTTTTAAGTGTCTCGAAAAAGTGAAATCAATAAATTGTACACCAATGGAGAGATATTTCAATCTAAAGTTCTTTGACGTTAGGCAAAAAGGTATTAATTAAAAAAAATGCATTTTAGGTTTTTTATTGGATTTAACTTAGTTTTTGTTTTTCCTACGTTAGGTATTAACGACTTAAGCTTAACACAACTGCTTCTAATCGTAATAATTTAGTCTTAAAGCATTAGGTAAGAAAAATTCATATTCGTTTTTAGATTCACACCCATGTCCTTCGGATGTGGAACTTGAACGGCAGCGTATGATAAGCTCATTAAATTCTGATCTCGACAGCATGAATCATGAAAAACAAGATTATGATGCTTCTTTTTTCGTTTTATTTTGGAGACGTCATCAGAGACAACCAAATCTGATAGCAAAAGAAATTGTTTTCTTTGTCCGATGTGGATTAATGGATTTTTCGTGTGTGAATAATATAAACAAACAATTTGTTTAAATAATTTAATATTGTTGAATTATATTTCGTTTAATTGAATTTAAATTAATTGCGATAAAAATTAAGAATAAAACAAAGTCGGAGTACTAAACGGATATCGGAAATTTAACTTAAATTTAGCAAAACAACAATTTGCGAAGATGTGTGCATTAAATAAATGGAAAATGATTAAATTATGTTTTAATTTTGTTTTATTTTCGGGTTTTGCATTTTGATAAGTCTACAATTGTTCTGTTAAGTGTTCTTGTTCTAAGATACATCCCTGCACGGAAAAAAAATTCGTTTGTGTCCACATTGCAGTCAATGTCTGGCCAATTCAAGTAGATTCGTTTGGTAGCTTGGACAAATTATTAAGTCTTCTCCGTTGAAGGATTTGAAGATGTTGTCCAAGTTCGTCAATTCATTCAACGTCTTTAGTGATGCTTTGTCAAGCCGCCTTCACTTAGATGGTCCAACCATGAATATGATGCGACATTTTCTCCATCTGGAATTTTAGGTCTAATTTATGGCATATGCATCCGGCAATATATTCAAGGCCATCGCTCTCTAACCTGGCCAAGTCTTCATAATCTTTGTTGCCATCAGTGTTAACCTCTTTTGGTTCCCAAGCAATGCTTTGAAATATAGTACCTAAGAAGATATTTCAGATTTTTTGTTTGTATAAGCAAAAGCAATAGCTGTGTTTTATTGGGATATTTATCCGTCGTAAGTTTATCCGTCGTAGCATTTTACATACAATTCGCTACGGTCGATAAAAAGCTAAGGTAGAAGCTACGGTGGATGGCTAGATGACGTTTATTCGAGTCTCGAATTTGATTTTGTTAGTTTTGTTGGTACGATTGATAATTGGGTTGAATCTCGATGGATGTGTTCATGGAGTGTTATAATTATTAATTTCATTCGTAAGACAAATCGATGTTTTTGATTCTTTTTTTTTCTTTTTTTTATAGTTGGCCAGTTTATATTTCTAAGATCTTAGATAATTCCATGTTTTAATAAATTATAAGCTTTTCTTCTGAAAAGTTTTTGACTTTTACTATTAAAAATTATATTCTTTGCTCAATTATTTTATGGAGTACGTCTAAAATTCCACCTATATCTGCAATTTTGCATACCCCTAATGTCAATTAATCAATTTTCACAAATTTCGATTTCCATTTTGAAAAAAAAAAATCAATATCTATGGAATGAATTTGGTTTTACTTCTATTTTTGACTAACTAAGACCAATATTCGTTTTGTGTTCAATTTTTATTGATAGTTAGAAATAAAAGGAGTTTGGTGAAAAAAATCATCTTTTTATTTAGATCTACAAAAAAGAAATTTGTGAAGACAAATCGCATTGAGTGGAACTGCACTATAGAGGAAATGCTCGACACTGCGCCGCAAAATATTCATTTGTATGAAATTCTATGAGCTATAATGTTAGGCGCGCACATATGCAACTTACAGTTTTGCAACAGTTTGGTTGCTAAAGTGAATAAAAACTATTCAGTCCGCGATTCGAGCAACTTAAAAGTTTGTGTTTTGGCACAAATCGAACAATCGCCCCAAATAAGTTCTTCAGTTTGAATCACACCGAACTATAATGTAAATTAAAATTAAATCAATGTGTTGTCTGTGTGTTGGTTTATCTCGTTGATTGATTTTTAAGTTGCTTATGTGCGCGATCATCGTTCAATTAGTGATTAAACTATATCGTTTCGGAAAAAAATGCATGTGCGCGCCTGGCCTAAGCCGACTAAACGGCAACTGAACTTCACAAATTGTGCTTTTTCCTCACTGTTTAATGGACGTTGGCCATGAACGGTATTCGCTTCACTACATGGACATGGACTGGGCGTACAATTTTGTGATCCCATTATTTTTTTTCTCTAGATATGTGCATGGAAATTGCAAACCAAATGTTAACTATTTGTTCCTTAATAATCCGCGTATGTTAAGTGCAGTATGATCTCTGTTGAGTGAATATTGAATTGAAAGCTAAACATACTCAGAAAATAAATTTGTAAATTGACTTGAAAATAAAACTCTAGCTATCGATCTACTCAGAAAATAAATAAAAGCATGAAATATAAAGGGGAAATGTAAGGGGAGTGAACATTTTAAGCTACGTTGTAGTGTGCGTTCAAAACCAAGAAACATTAAAATGAAACAAGCAAATCTCCGGAACTTGTGTTTCCTCGTGTGAAAGGCATAGACGGGTTTTAAAGCAATACAAAAACTGCCTTGTGTAAAAAGTGGCTTGACCATAGTCTATGAACAAACCCGTTCACTTATCATTTCCTTTCAATTGGTGCAAAATGAATGTTCGAATTTAAAATTGCAAATGCAGAAAAAGTGAACACAAGAAATAGGTTTGAAACATAAATTAAATATTGGTACGTTTTTCTACTTTCTATTTTATATGAATAAAAGCTAATTATTGTTCCTAATTTTGATTTTTTAATAATTTTACTTTGCAAAAGACTCATTCATTACTTGTGACTGCTGTGCAGGTGTACCATTTTTACAAAAATAAAAAAGCTACGGTCCATGCTACGGTCGATGCGTTTTTTTGGGAATTACTTACGGTACAATGGATAGATTCCCAATAAAACACAGCTAATGTCTGCAAACCGGTCAATGGCGCTTCCAAATCTGGGGTATCGTCAAAGCTTTGATGCGTAGTAACACCGTCGTTGTGTCCTAAAATGTTGGACATAAACCTAAAGTGGAATTCTTCTTGATCAGGATGTTCATGGAGGCCTAACCTGCAACTTAAAACACCAAATGTGTTTTATAGTACGTCCTGGTTCAATCTGTACGACAACACATACTTGAAGCCAATTCGGCTGACACAGTCTTTGAATAAAAGCTCTATTACCGTATTTGATTGAATAATTCCTAAGAAATTAGATGTGTGTTTATTTTCAACAATTAATTAATGATAAATAAATTCAACCTTTCTGAAATGGAAGTAATGTAGTTTTCCTAATTACGTTCATTAGCTCCGACATTTCATCAAGGGCTTTGTTTTGGGTGTCGAGAGCAAGACCATATGCATGAACCCTTTCTTGGGTTAGACTTGGGTCTAACAGGGTTTCTACTATTTTTTTTTATTATTCCTGGCCGAAACCCTCAGCGTTTCACCGTTGCTTTGTACACTGTTGGCAAGGAACCGGGCTTAAGGCGAGGGCGTTTTTTATCCGTGCAGCCTATGAAGATAGAATATATTTCTTATTTAATTATTTTAAAGCAACCAAAACGCACTTACCTAATTCAAATTGGAGGTTCGTTTCTATGTCATCTGCAGTAAAGTGGTAACTACTGATTCTAGCTGTTTTACATTAAAAGCATCCTTTCTTTTACAAAAACGAATTCAAATTTTCAATAGTGCAGGATCTTTTGGGAAATTGTGGTATCACACATCTTCTGTTCTTAATTTATTGTCTTAACTGTTTTTATTGTCGGTATTTTTACACCTAATAATAGGTGGTCGGTGATACGATGTCGCTAAAAACGCTGCAAAGTGTTTGTGTTTTCTGAGACGATGCAAGAAATATTTTACCTCTTCTGAACTGGTTGTAATTTATAAAGCCGACAGTCGTCCAAAGCTTAAGTACAATTTGCATATATGGGCAGAAGCTCCCATAACCCATTTAAGTCTGCTCTGGATCAAATCCAAAAAAGATTTTAAAAATGATAGGGATGGAACAATAACTGAACAAATTTGCACCTCTTGAACACCGTCGCAATGTTTCATGCATTTCATTGTTCTATCGGTCTAATGTAATAGCCCCCCCCCCCCCCCCCTAAAATAATTAAACCTTAATACTCGCGCTGCTAGGAATGCTCATCAGTTTACCCTTGAGCTCAACTTCGGACGTACTCTCATGCATAGGGATTCCTTCTTTAGCCGCACCACACGAATGCGGAATGCTTTAACCGACCGATTTTTTCCCTTTAACTTTCCGATAGCCGTGTGCACCTAACAGGTGCATGATTTTTTTATTTTTGCCACAAAAGTCATCCAAAGTGGCTTAGCACCCCGTACTTTCGTCTAGCTTCCTATCTTGCTTTTCTCTACAGATCTGTAATGCCGCGAACTTGGTCCGTGTCAGATTGGAAGCTTAAGAGGGCGAAACACGTTTTTCAATTTTTTTCTTATTGATTTTATACATATTATTTTGTGAACATTTTTTTTTTTACTGTATTTTACTAAAGCTGTATAAAAAGAGGTTGGTTCAAAACAAATATTCAACTCATAGGTTCAGGGCAACTATTCATTTTTCAACATGTTAGTTGTTATTTTGAATTTCTTTTGTTTTTGTTTGGTTTTATTACTTATTTATTTATTTTAAATACATATAAATATTTTATTTACATAAGTTTTGTTATTTGGGACTTTATTTATAAACTTACAAAGCTGAAAAACGTCTTTTACTGCCAAAATTTACAATTCACCTCACAGGTGCAGCGCGATTATGGATGTATCAAAAAGTGGGGCACGAGTACGATAACTCAGGCGCCGCAAAATAATAACGGATTTTTTAGAGGACCTTAATACAAGTATTTTTTAATATGGGCCCCTTTTGGCCTGGTGGGGCAATTTCATAAAAAAGTACTAAAAATGGAAAACAAAATATTTAAAAATAACGGTAATACTTACAAATAAGTATATTAATTTGTTTTAAGCCAATACTTTAATCTATTAATCTATTAGCTAATTTTTAGTTTTTTTGAAAAAAAACATATTATAAACTCAAACTTGGTGTAGAAAAGGATTTTAAAAAGTTTTAAAGTGTAATTTTTTCAAAACTGTAAAATTATATAATTTTTTTTTACAAACTCGTTGCTCTGAATAATTCCTAATCAAAAACTGGAAGCTATATGATTTTATGTATTCCAGTTTTTGAGAAAATTGAAAATTACTAAAACTTCTTTTTTCATTAATGTTTTTTTTTTGTATTTACGGTGATCTCACTTTGAGGGGGGAGTGGCATAACTACGGTGCCGCAAAATAATAACTGATTTTTGTAGAGGGTTTAATACAATCATTTTATCCTACGGAAGAAGGGGTTTATCTCCCTCCTTTTAGATGGGAGGCTCAATTTTCTAAAAAATTACTTAAATTAAAAAATAAATATAACGGCAACACTTACAATAAAAGAATATAGGTTTTCTGAAATCCAAGAGTTTGTCGTCTTATTATTTGTTTCAATCTAGTTATGTGCGTTAATAGTTTTTGAAAAAATACCTTAGAACTCAAAATTTATGAAAAAAAAAACAGTGAGGTGTGTAAAGGGTGGCATGCTGCCCCCTGCAACCCCCCTGCCTGGGCGCACTATAGGCTTTGGGGTTGGTGCGAGGTTGGGCATATTCAAGGTTTCTTTTGTATTACAGAGTCTGGATTTAAAGAAACTTTGAATTTATCCTCCCTCTATATCCAACAGCTGTTTTCTTATTAAGTATACCTAGATATTAAAAAAAAAAAACAAGAACAAAGAATCTCATAAAAAATCAGTTTTGGTAATTTTTAATTTTTAACTGGTGGACATAAAACCATCTAGTTGTCATAGTTCGATTACGAATATATTAGGACACTAATAATTAAAGCCAAAAAGTACTTAATTTCGCTACTAAAAAAAATGTTTATAAATTACGTTGCTTTGTACACTGTTCGCAAGGAACCGAGTGTTGCCGTTGTATTTATTTTTTAATTTAAGTATTTTTTTAGAAAATTGCCCCTCCAGCCTAAAAGGAGGGCGATAGACCCCTCTTCCGAAGGATAAAATGATTGTATTAAACCCCTCTACAAAAATCAGTTATTATTTTGCCGCACCGCAGTTATGGCACCCACCCTTACAGTGAGATCACCGTAAATACAAAAAAGAATCTCATGAAAAAAGTAATTTTAGAACTTTTTAATTTTATCAAAATCGAGAACACAGTTTTTGATAAAAAATTAATCAGAGCAACAAGTTTTTGAAAAAAAATATTATATAATTTTACAGTTTTGAAAAAATTACACTTTAAATTTTTTAATCTTTTAATCTTTTTCTACTCAAAGTTTGATTTTAAAACCGTTCTTTTTTTTTAATTATACATAGATTCTACTTCATTTAAAAATTAGCTAATAGATTAAGGTATTAATTATTTGAAAAAGTTATAATACTTATTTGTAAGTATTACCGTTATTTTTAAATATTTTGTTTTCCATTTTTAGTACGTTTTTTTATGAAATTGCCCCTCCCGGCCAAACGGTGGGAGATAGGCCCCCTCTCATATTAATAAGTACTTGTAACTAACTATTCTACAAGAATCCATTTTTATTTTTTGGCGCCTGAGTTATCGTACTCTCCCCAAAAGTGGCCCGACTAACGGAAGGTTAAAGCCAATGTACATCGGTATCTCCTTTCTAAACCTAAAAAAAAGTTATAAGTTCATTTAAGTCTTTCTGACCGATGTCTCTCTCGGACGAAACCGTGGCAAGTGGTGCATGGACGTGCCTAGTTAGTCCCTCCTCGTGGTGTCCGGGGGGCAACGGATTGGTAGTACGGGTATGTTTACATACCAAAGAACCCTTTCCGGCTAATCTAACAGGCTTAGCGTCTCAATAGAGAGGGTTAGGGTAAAATGCCGTGAAAAGCATGATCAAAGCAGTCGGAGTTTATTTTCAAGTGATTGCTGAGATCATCCGTTAGTTTCGAGAGAAACGATGGGAAAAGGAAGTTTGAGCGAGTAACGTCTGAAAATGCTGTGAAGTTGAGTAACCGATTTGAAGATTGAGCAAGCTTGGGGAGTAGTGGAGTGGCTGCTCGGACAGGCGATCAGGTATATGGAGGGTAAGGAGTCTGTCTGAATGGCCGCTCCACGGATGCATGCGGGTAAAACCGCATGGATGAGTGAGTGGAGAGTTAAAGAAAGTTTAGATCCTAAAACATGTATGGTATATACCATCATTACCTTGCTGGAGCAAGGTGATAAAAATCTAAATAACGGAACTGGATGCTAACTTGTGTGTATCGAAAGATGGTGATTAGAAGGGGGTGCAGCCAGTGATCGTTTATTCGTTCACTGGTTATGCACCCCCAGAAAAACTGATGTAAATAAATGCACGAATTGACTGGTAGTGGGATACCAAGTCAATAATACATGGTTTACCATGTATAATTAGTGAAAATACGATGATCCATGTACCCGATGGTGAGGAATAGTTTTCACTTAGGTCTCCTTGTTCCTAGTTGAGGCAGCACAACAAAATAAGGCAGGATTATCGTTCCTGGGTAGTCATTCGCCAAAGATACCCTGGTAGTGTATTCTCACTTAGGTGATGAAAAGACTCCAGAAATACCGTAATTCGGTACTGCGGGGGTCTGTATCCCGCTAATTTTGCTTGCCCAAAATTACAGACCATGGGTAGGCCTCCTTGTGAGAGCATCGCAGTGGCTAATGGTTATACCATACGAGATACGTGTATGGCTACTGGGGCAACCCGGTAGATAGATAGAAAGGCTGCAGGCGTGTCCTATGCCTTAAATATAGAGACCCTTATGTGGGTAGGCCCACCGTGGAATAAAGCGTTAGTTCGCAGGCGTCCACGTAAAGCCCCTTATTCATGAGTTGACCGATGTCTCTGACCTATTTTAAATTCTCTTAAGGACTTAAGTCAACTTAAGTTATTTTATATCAAACCGAATAATGAAATAGGAGAATAACGTAGATGTATGTAGGTATATTTTATTTTTTTTTTGTTAAAACATACAGTAAGCCCCGGATAAGTGTATCACCATTAATACCCCGTTTTATTGAGGTACTGAGGAGCTTGGAACGTTATACAAACCTGCTTAAGCGCGTGTCCGTGAAGTCCGTGAACAAATGCCAGTATATCAATTTTTTTAGTTCTTATCGCATCCACATGTTTTCTATAGTTCCTGTTAATTTTCCAAAATAGTTCTACTTGATTTCACCGAAAGAACTTCATTTAAAAAATTGAGATGCTAACATCACGCCAGCATATCATTTCTCAAAATATCATATACAAATATTTTTTTTAGGGTGGAAGCACATTTCCCTAAGAGTTCCTCATACTTAAAAAAATAAGTCATATCCAAGTTGAAAAAAAAAATAAAACAAAAAATGTACCTTAAAAAACACTTGCAATGCATAAAATCCTAAAAAAATGCAACGTGCGATAGCAAAATCTCACTTTTCGATTTAAATGCCTTGACTGAATATATTTCGAATATAATCCTGAAATGTTCTACTTCTTACACTATTCTAACGAAAATTACGACTTTTTTCGAAATTGTTGGAGCCCTTTTTAACGACTTTTGATAAACGACCTTGAGATGCTGGCGTTCTTAAGAGTTCTAGCCCAGTTATCGATCTCAGCATATTCACATAATGTATTTACTACATAATCCGCGGAGTTCCCCTTTCTAACGCTTCTCTAAGAAAAATATATTTTTTTTACTATTTATGGGGGCTTTACATGACTTTTGGTAAGCGACCATAAGCTGATGGCATTTTTTTACGAGTTCCAGCCCAGTTATTGATCTCAGCTTATACATATAATGTGTTTAGTACATAATCCGCTTATTTCCCGTTTCTAACGCTTTACTAACAAAAAATATGATTTTTTTTACTATTTAGGGGTCTTTTTCATGACTTTTGGTAAACGACCTTGAGATGGTGGAATTTTTATAATATAATGTGTTTACTATATAATCCGCGGAGTTCCCGTTTCTAACGCTTTTCTACCAAAAGAAATCTTCGATCTGAAAACTTCATAGCAAAAACCAAAGAAAAAGTTATTAGAATTTCTATCAACGGACCAATGGTAACCCTTAATCAATGTGTTTATTTTTTTAATAAGCGAGAGTCAAATTGACGATCAGTCTCCTCTCAGCCGAGGAGCAGACAGGTGATGGTGGAACGTACGTGGGTTTATGGAATATTTCAGTAGCAATTTATTAATTAATTATTTCACACATATTCACGCACACGAAATAAAAATTACAAACACAACGAACTAGCCCAAAAGAATCCAACAAACTATAAAAAAATATGGAAAATGATTTGCAATAGGCTTGTAAATCACTTTAATAACAATGTAGGAGTTGTGCATTTGTACTTAATGTACAAAATATGTAGATGTAATTGTATAAATGTGTGTACTTCTTTTGGATTTTATTTGTTTGGCTATTTTCTTGTTTTGATTTGTTTGTTTACATTTTCTTTGAGCATGTATGTATGTAGCATTGTAGCTACCTACAATCATAAACTAATAACGTAAGGACCCGAAACCTCTGCTTTCATTTGACATTTGCCTACAAGCTGAAACACGCACACAAGTAACTTTTCTGTTCCCCTTCCAATAGACACATTGATAAAAACGCACACAAGAATCTTTTCTGTTCCTCTTCCTATAGACACATAGACAACACAGCCCTATTAATTTGTTTTTGTTTTGTTTTTCGATTTGCCATCTATTCATGGATAGAGTTTCAAAGCTACAAATACAACAATGTAAACAAATGGGTTTTGGGGGGTGAAACGTACGAAAGTTTCCAATCTTATTATGGCTTATTTGTGCCTACAATTTCTTGTTGCTTGAAGACATTTGCGTGTTCGAAACTAAATTCGAACATACTCATTTCACTTTAATAGCCGTATCACTTTTTGGCGAAAAGTGAGATGAGTCGGCCAGTAAGCCGACTCATCCATATAGGATTTATATAGGTAAATTATAAAATGAAAAATAATTAGTAGAAAATACACAAAAAAATGTTTAAATAAAAAGACATATTTTATTTATCTGTAATTTTAAAGACAGTTTAATGAAATAGCCAGTTGCATTCCTCCGCTAAAACAATTCAGCACCAGCTTGCAGCGCAGACGATTACAATCAACATGAGCATCGTACTGCAAGCTCTCAGCGTTTGATAGCGAGCGAGATAGACGTGTTTTCGTATCCGGAAAATCTTTTAAATTAAATTTTGAAATTCACGGAAAAACGCGAAAATTATGGAGGAAAATTGTAAGAAGTGCAGTGACCGATTCACAGGGAAAACTAAAATGAAAGTAAAATGTAGTGGATTTTCTGAAGCCTTATTTCACGACAAATGTACGAGTTTGCCTGAATATGATTTAAAAACTGTGAGATTACATACAAATATTGCCTTCATTTGTGACGATTGTTTAGACAATAAAAATGCATTCCAAAAATCCTGAGAAGATATTTTACAATCAGTTAATGCTAATAAATAAAGTGTGGCTAAAAAAAAAAAAATTGGTTAACGAAATTATTGAGAAAATAAATACACTTAATAAAGCCGAATGTCGACAACAACGTGGAAGAAAACGGTAGGATATGCAAGTCAGTTAAGAGAGAAAACGGGAACATATGCAAGTCAATTACAAAAGTGTACGCCAGTTATATTTAAACCATTGTATATACATTTCTATTGTACTACTATGGAACAATAAAATTGGTTTCTTTTGCATTGCTGTAGATGTCGTCTGTTTTCAGCTGTGCATAGATTAGTTTGTGAACGAGAGCAGAGGAAGAAACGGAAAAAAAGAGTTGAGGTAGTTTAATTTCGTTTCTAACAAGACTAAAGAGTATAAGAGAGAAAACCAAATGGTTTCTTTTTTGACATCAAATGTTTTATTTTTTTTATCTTTTAAGAGGATGAGGCAAAGAGGAAAACAAAATTGATCGTTCATATATACGATAACATTTGAATGTTTTTTTTTCTTTTTTTTTATAATCTACACGCGCTCAAGGGATTATTTTTTTTTTTATTTTTTTTATTTTTTTAAATTCATTTTTATTTCATTTTAACTTATAACTATCTTAAAGGTAGACAAAAATGTTTAAAACTAGCCTAATTATCAATAACTTACAACTAATTTACTGACCCTTTACGGGCGCTCTAAATTAAACAATAACTCTTAAAACTAATGTCTTTGGACCTAAAAACTATTTTAATTAAATCTACTTTTTTTTAATTTTATTTTATATTTCAAGGAACTTTCACAAAAACTTGAAAAAAATACATATTGTAGAAAATACACAAAAAAATGTTTAAATAAAAAGACATATTTTATTTATCTGTAATTTTAAAGACAGTTTAATGAAATAGCCAGTTGCATTCCTCCGCTAAAACAATTCAGCACCAGCTTGCAGCGCAGACGATTACAATCAACATGAGCATCGTACTGCAAGCTCTCAGCGTTTGATAGCGAGCGAGATAGACGTGTTTTCGTATCCGGAAAATCTTTTAAATTAAATTTTGAAATTCACGGAAAAACGCGAAAATTATGGAGGAAAATTGTAAGAAGTGCAGTGACCGATTCACAGGGAAAACTAAAATGAAAGTAAAATGTAGTGGATTTTCTGAAGCCTTATTTCACGACAAATGTACGAGTTTGCCTGAATATGATTTAAAAACTGTGAGATTACATACAAATATTGCCTTCATTTGTGACGATTGTTTAGACAATAAAAATGCATTCCAAAAATCCTGAGAAGATATTTTACAATCAGTTAATGCTAATAAATAAAGTGTGGCTAAAAAAAAAAAAATTGGTTAACGAAATTATTGAGAAAATAAATACACTTAATAAAGCCGAATGTCGACAACAACGTGGAAGAAAACGGTAGGATATGCAAGTCAGTTAAGAGAGAAAACGGGAACATATGCAAGTCAATTACAAAAGTGTACGCCAGTTATATTTAAACCATTGTATATACATTTCTATTGTACTACTATGGAACAATAAAATTGGTTTCTTTTGCATTGCTGTAGATGTCGTCTGTTTTCAGCTGTGCATAGATTAGTTTGTGAACGAGAGCAGAGGAAGAAACGGAAAAAAAGAGTTGAGGTAGTTTAATTTCGTTTCTAACAAGACTAAAGAGTATAAGAGAGAAAACCAAATGGTTTCTTTTTTGACATCAAATGTTTTATTTTTTTTATCTTTTAAGAGGATGAGGCAAAGAGGAAAACAAAATTGATCGTTCATATATACGATAACATTTGAATGTTTTTTTTTCTTTTTTTTTATAATCTACACGCGCTCAAGGGATTATTTTTTTTTTTATTTTTTTTATTTTTTTAAATTCATTTTTATTTCATTTTAACTTATAACTATCTTAAAGGTAGACAAAAATGTTTAAAACTAGCCTAATTATCAATAACTTACAACTAATTTACTGACCCTTTACGGGCGCTCTAAATTAAACAATAACTCTTAAAACTAATGTCTTTGGACCTAAAAACTATTTTAATTAAATCTACTTTTTTTTAATTTTATTTTATATTTCAAGGAACTTTCACAAAAACTTGAAAAAAATACATATTGTAGAAAATACACAAAAAAATGTTTAAATAAAAAGACATATTTTATTTATCTGTAATTTTAAAGACAGTTTAATGAAATAGCCAGTTGCATTCCTCCGCTAAAACAATTCAGCACCAGCTTGCAGCGCAGACGATTACAATCAACATGAGCATCGTACT